>CM017325.1:21300631-21429825 GCA_006937295.1 Carpinus fangiana
TAAAGTCAACGTATCTCCCTCAACCTATCATCCAATTGACAATTAATGTCCCACCAAACTTTCAATTGGGACAATGTCCCCCCCAAACTATCAAAACATTGTCAATGTTCTCCAAAGCTAGCAAACAGATAAAAATGCTTATATATATTTCTTAATAAGGCAAAAATACCCCTATAAATTTAAAAATATATATTTTTTTTAAAACGAAAAATTTTAAATTAAAAAGAACGAATTTTTTAAACAAAATTTTTTATTTTTTATTTTAAAACGAATTTTTTTTTTAAAAAAAACTAATATATATATTAAAACCAAAATTTTATTTAAAAATATATATTTTTTTTAATTTTGTTTTAGAAAATGAAATTTTTTATTTTCTTAAAAGAAAATTGTTAATTTTTTTAAAACGGAAATTTTTATTTAAAAAATTTATAAAACAACACAAAAATTTTCAATTTTTATAACAAAAAAAATTGAAAATTTTAATTTGTTTCTTTAAAAAATTTTAAATGTGCCACCCTTTGGATTTCTTTTTTCTTTTTCTTTTTTTTTTTTTTAAATGTTTTTTCTAGAAGTTTAAGTATTTTTGTTTTTATTTTACTAATGGTAGTTTCATCATCGGAGGAAACATTGATAATTTTTTGTAGTTAGGAGAAACATTGTCAGAGTTGAAAGTTTGGGGAAACATTGTAAATTTGGTGGTTATTTGAGGGGGGTATGTTGACTTTTTCCTAAAAAATATTAACAAACGGGGAGAGCCATGGCTTATTTGTTGCATGATTTTCTTTATTATTTTTGTTTTATGTTTTTAAAACAAAAATATTAACAAACAAACTATAACACAAAAGACTAACAACATACTCAAAAAAGTCAAAAACATTTTTTTTAAAAAAAAAACCATAAAACGCATTAACAAACTGAATCATGCCCAATTGGTTTTTGCCTTCTTCTTTTTTTCTTTCTTTCTTTTTTATTTTATTTTATTTTTTTTATTATTTTTTTTTTTTTAGGATCTAATTGTTATAACATCCCAATATTTTTCTTCTTTTATCTTGTAAATAAATTCGAGTGTTACGCTAAAATAATCTCACACAACGAAAATAACCATAAAAAAACTCATTTCCATTTCAATTAAAATAAAGGGATTTGGCTTGTATGCAGTAGTTTACCGCATATTTGCGGTACTTTTAATAGATGGCCCAAATTTTGTTATGACCTTTTCAAACATTCACATCAACGTAAGACTTTCTAAACTATAGGAATAGAGAGCAGTAATTAAACATTCACACTCATAATATAAAGATCATCATCAAATGTACTGGTTATCAAACCATAATCAAAATAAGGTTACAACGCATAACATAATTGTCTTAACAAAAGATCAGCAGATCAAATTCTAAGCTTAAGTAGGGCTAATGAGATTAGAATCTCAATCACGTCAGCACGGGTAGTTCCTCCATCATCCCACATGGACATCAACCAGATAGTCCATATCCTCAAAAATGACTTAAATCAGGTCATGCACAATCACTCAAATCGCCTCCAACGACATCCTCGTCTAAGATAGCTAAATCGCACAATTATTCATAATGGGGAAAAACATAAAATAATAGGGTAAGTCTAAATACTTGGTGAATGTTAACGCAAATAATGTTTTTGCTAGTTTAGTAATGAACTCTAATTTTAATAAGTATGCAACAGTTCCATTACGACAGTTTTCCATAAATGTGATATACATATATGATATAGAGTGATAGTCATAGTTCAACAGTATGGTCTACTCGAGATATTACCATTTCTCAACAGGGTTGGCGTTGTCCCGAAGAACCTGTAATACAACACCGGTGCTTCGAATATTGTACTATATCGTACATAACACTATCAGCACGACCGAATCTGACCTCGAGTAGCCCACATTGCTAATGATGTCCGTCCTATAGTGATCACCCATTAAGGCTGTGCTGGTCACAAAATAACTATTGGATCCAATGCCCATATAACACACACATTTAACCATAAAGTTAACATGTATAGTAAGCTCATGGTCGTTATCCCACAAGTACCAGTGTACCATGTCATACGATACAATTTATCTTGTCTGTATTTGTTGTGAAATTATCTACTTAAATTAATAGACAAATAATTGCAGTTTTACTTGCAAGTGCACAAGGTCAAAAAGTGTAGTATAGTGCGTAAATGCAAGATCGATCCCACAGGAATTGGTAAATTTTACTTAAAATTAAGTTCGCAATATAAAATAAAAAAGAGAAAAATTGAGTTTGATTAAATAATGAGAAAGAGGTAGGGCTTTGATTTCCACCACTAATCATGCTTATACAATAAAACAATATGCCAGTGCTTTAACTACATGATGAGTATTTAATGGTTGCCAACCTAAGGGCATGGTATATACTCCTTAAGCTATTGGTTTCCCTAAGCAATGGGTTAGGCATGGTGTATACTCTAACTCTTTTCTTTCCTAAAGGATTTAGCATGGTGTCTACTAAGTTGTTCTCTAGGAAAGCATATGAACTGTGAAAACTGACAACCACATGAGACCTAGGGCATGGTGTATACTCCCGGTTTCCCATGTTGATTAACCCAAGAACCCGACGTGAATTACTTTTGTTACTTATGTTAAACCCATGACTCAGTCATCCAAATTGATCTAACTAACAAGTCCATACCACATGCATATGTTGATCAGGCAGACACATATGAGGAATTCATGAAAACAGGTATTAATCAAGTTAAATACTATCATGTAATTATTGCAAAGGCGCCAATATTGAATTAAAATATGAACATAATCAGGGCTTCAATCAAGCCCTATTGAACGGTTTAGTTACACATAATATTGATGCTAATCATCTCCATAAAATAAAGTAAAGGAAAAGAATAAACCCGAAAAGTCGCTTCCTTGAAAGTCATAAATTCTTCTCCAAAAATAGCGTGTGTATTTTTCTGTGTTTGCAGGCCTATTTATAGACTCTAAGAGTGTAATACCCCGATAAAAGCCAACCTTTTTAACCCAAAACATTTCCCTTAGGTGTAATTGATTGAGATTTTCAAAGAAAGGACCTAAAAGCCCTTAATTTAAACCTAATCACGTTCGGAACCTTTAGAAGTAAAAGCCAAACACTGACCCACAGGTGGCGTACGTACGCTAGGTTTGGTGGACGTAAGCCACAGGTGTCTGTAGTGTGGATGTACGATGGGGGACCACCAGACGTACGCTCTGCAAATAGTACACCGGATGTACGTGGGACCACCAGACGTATGCTACTTTTTGGAATACCCTTTGGATAATACTTGGACGTACGAAGCACACTCTGGACCAATGTACAAAGACCACCGGACGTACGCTAGGGTTGCCGGACGTCCGCTGCTCTGTTAGGGAGTTGGTGGCGAACTTTCCCTATAAATAGTCCGCCCCTCCTCTTCATTTCTCGCGCCTTCTTCTTCCTCTGGTGTGCCCTTAGGCTACCAGAACCCTTCCTTAGTGTTTTGAGTAAGAAACCCGTGGGAGAGAGCTTCAACGGAGAGTTTCCGATGTGAGGAGACCATGTCCGTGCTTAGCTTCGGGGTAAGCTCTATTCCTTTGTAATTATCACCTTGTTATTTTATGTTTATGTTTTAATGAGAACTTCAAGTGTTTATTAAACGTTCTTTTAAAGATAACGATGTTTTCAAAGAGTTTTCTCAAAAGGTCATGGTTTTGCAATTTCTTGCGTTGCATGTCCTGTTTTACTAGCTTAGAAGATGTTTAGAAGTCTGTGATTTCTATGGGAGATGTGCACTGTCCGAATCTTGCAAAAGTGTGCTCAACACACTAAGCGGACGTACGCCATCGAGGGCGGATGTACGGTCAGTAGGTAGAGCACATGTTCTTAAGTTTCGCACGTGTACGCCTTAGCTTAGCCATAACTCTAGGTTTCATAAGGCTTAGAATAACGGTGTCCTGTATCCGTTATGACATGAGATAGCTTGGTCGGAAGATTCGCTTGAATGTGCGAGGTAAGTAAACACTTACACCCTTTTTACATAAACCGTGAGATATGTCAGTTGACTGACTACGCGTATGATATGAGCATGCCTATTTTTCGTAATCACTTGGTAACTGCATTACTTAATAAACTACTAAGATTCTTCGTAAGACATGGTACGCCAGTACGTGCGGTATAAACGGTCATGGGCTTACTATATAAACTGCATATTGTGGTCAAATGTGTGTGTTATGTGAGGGCTGTGGATCCATTGGTTTCGTGACTTTGATGCAACCCTTCCCAATGGTTTGATCACTACAGGACGGACGTCATTAGTTGGTGTGGGCCACTCGGGGTCGGACCCGATCGTGCCACTAATGTTACTTACTGTATGTTGTACAATGGCTGGGGCACTGACATTGTATTATAGGTCCCTCGGAACAGCATCAACCCTATTAAGAAGGGGTAATATCTCGGGTAGACCATGTATGAGAGTTATGACCTATAAAGCATTATTCTTTTCTACATCAAAACAATTAGGCAATTATCGTCGGTTCTATACCATCGAGCTTTAAAAACCCTAAAACCTGTGGAATGGTGTATTAGCGGAGGTAATGCCCACTTTTGGCTATTACTCGAATTGCACGTTTACTTTTATAAATTGGACTCATGTCATATCTAAGTGTGGGGTTTACTTACTAAGTCGTTAAACTTACGCAGTTATTATTCCTTAGGAAATCTAATTCGCCGCTACGGGAGTGGCTAGATTTGCTATTGCCGGATTGGCTATGCCTTGTTTGTAGTTACAAGTTTGTCTTCATTATTTAGTAGCTCCATGTTCTTACTCGATGAATTGTAGCACTCTCAGATTTATTCACATTCCTTGCATTTACTCTGACAGTTTTTATAAGGGTGATTACCCGTTGGATCACAAGTTGGCTCAACTGGGTGATTTGCCAGTGACTCCACCAAATTAGCCGAGGCTAATTTTGAGGGCGTTACAGTATAGTATCAGAGCATACGGTCTTGCCGACCGTAGCTATAAATCTGAGCATAGGATGTAGTACTTAGGGTTGATCTTACTGAACTGGAGCATAGGGTAGGTTTAGTTCCCTTGTTTGTGAGTACAGGCCACTGTAACGGCCTATTTGATTGTTTGACTGGGGATGAACAGGATCGCCTGTTCTGCGTTACAGGCACTTGATCCTTCTTCATACTCAGATGCGCGATGGTTGTAGACGCCTACTGGCTATTCGCGAATGGCCAGCTGAGTTCGGACCTTACGCACCCGGATACTAACCTCGCTCTGGTAAGCCTATGGTTTCCACCCAGGCGGACTCGGAGTCGAAGTCCTCACTGGCCCTTAATTCAGTTGAAGGAATACGCATAGCTACTAAAAGGAGAACAACCATCCCTAAGCGTCGCAGTATATCGGGGATACGAGATTTCCCACCTATCCCTAGAAGGTTTAACCCCTATCTCGATGATGAACAAAAGCGAGCCCTGCATACCCAACTAACCCAGATTTCGGACGAGTACGCTCAATTGGAACAAGAGGAAATCCGACTACTGAAGGCAGGAGCATTACCAGAGGGATCTGATCGTCAAAGGACTGCATTTCTATCTAGTATCAACAAGGACTATAAGGCACTGGTTAAGGATGAAGAAGACCCGTCCGAAGACTCATCTGAGGAATGCTAGGTCTCAGGGTAGTAACCTCTAGATGTTAGATAGTTAGGTTTCCCTTCACCCTTAGCAGTGGTGAGTTTTGGTGTCTGAGAAACTGGGAACTACTGTAGTACACAAAAGTATTTTCACTGTACCCCAAATTTCAGAAATAAAATCATTTTGACTTACCTTGTTGTTTCCAACTTTTTTGTGCATCGGGAATTTTCTAAGAATCTTTCAAAAAAAAAAAAAATTTAGCGGACGTACGTCCCGATGCCGGACGTACGCCATTAACCAAGTGTTTTATAAAACGGCCGAACGTTCTCAAACTCTATTCATTTGGTTTTTCTCTCGTTTTCTCTCCACCCAAACACTTTCAAGGAGCTTTTCGGCCAAGTCTCTGTGATTTCTAAAGGACTTCAAGCTCACATTTTGGATTAAACCCGAGTTATGTGGTTTTTCAAAGATTTCCCAAATTTTCGCAACTTAGGGTTTCAAGTTTGAAATCTTTATTTTTTCTTGCATTATGCATTTAGCTGGCTTGGTTGTGAACTAGGATGATGTTGTGGACTTTATGTGCATACATGTTGTGTATTTTCCATTTTGAAATCACACCCATTTGGATTGAGGGGATTTTTGCCCTAAATCCGAAATTCTTGAATTCGTTGATCTCTTCATGCAATTGATGCATGAAGCAAAGCCTAAACCCTTTCATAATGGCCTAGGAACAAAACCCAATCACCATCTTGCCTGGATTTGACCAAAAAGTTTTGGGTCAAAACCCTAGTTTTAGAATTGGGGGTTTTCGGATTTTAGCCAATTTTGTGAATTCTTGCGGTCATTTGGACCACTTGAAGCCTAAAACTTATATTTTGGAACTTGATCTACGATTTGGACCATTCGGATTTGAATTTTCGTCTAAATCCAAAATTACTAAAATGCCCTTCATACACAAAAGATAAGATTTTTGCCTTAAATCCAAGCAAATCTTTTACAAATCCTTGGAACCCGGCAATGACGTGTTCAATGGCTTTTCTTATTGCTTTTGAGAATGAGTCAAAACCCATAGACCGATTTTGACCAACCCAAAACCATGGTTCTTGAATTTAGGAATTTTTGCCTAAATTCGGGATCTTGCAATTTTTTGATTATCGTGGGTCATTTGGACCAGTTGAGACCTAATGGTTGAAATAGGGACACTGATTTATGATTTCCACCCTTGAACCGAAATTCCGCCCAATTTTGTGAATTTACCAAAATACCCTTTACCTCCCAATGAATAGGGATCTTACCCTAATTCGATCTTGTAAACCTAAAAGCGTGAGTCTACTTGATTGTAGGACACAAATCTCTTCCTAGGACTCGAGTTGTCAATCCGATCCTTGAAAACCCCGTCCCAATCTCACAAATTTCTAAATTGCCCTTCTTCTCTTAGAAGGGGCATTCTCGTCTTTTACAACCTAACAAAATCCATTGAATGATCAGCATGGGATCCAATATCACCTAGAAAATCGTAACCCTTGCTATTTTCAACTTACCTCAACCTAACACGTCCTTCTTCTCCTAGGAGGAACGGTATTGATTTTTTCGACTTATCCAACCCCTAATCCTTGAAAGATGCTTCATAGCTAATCAAGTCTCGGATATTTTGACAATCCCGAGATGCCTTAATTTTTCAACGAAGTCATCTGATTCAGATCCACCAATATGATTATGTTCTTTCGTACCTGCATTTTAGGGCATATACAATTAGGACCTTTTGCACGGGTAGGGTTTTGCATGGGGATTCTGAGAGTCATTATTGATAGGAATTTTCCGTGCAGGACGATGGTACGCACACGCGCCAACGAGGCCGCTTCTTCTTCGGCCGCATGCCAGTAACCACGCCGAGCACCCTTACAGGAGGCTTAGGACCCTGATTCTGACCCAGAGGTTGTGGTGATGGATGCAGAGAGTGATGACATGGTTGGAGACCGGCCAGTTACTAGCGAGCCGATCAGAGAGGCCAGTACCGCCACGGACGAGGAGGATGCTGAGCTGGTGTACGACCACATCCGATTTCGGAGGGATAAGGTCAGGCGCCGATACGTTCGCTACTATCACGGGCGTAGGATCATCGTTGAGAGGGGAGCCGCCATAGAGGAGTTCGATGAGCTCACACTGAGGGTACGGGCAGTGTTGGATGCCCAGGGATGGATTGACATGGTAGAGGATCACTGCCCGGCGATAAAGGCCATTGTGTGGGAGTTCTACGCGAACCTCCACCAGAGACATGGTGATTCGTTCTGTACTTGGCTTAGGGGGAGAGTGATAGAGGTGACCCTCACGCTCATCAGCACTATCACCGGAGCACCCCGTGTACGTGACCCGATTTACCCTTAACCGGTCCATCATCTTCGCGCGTGCCGACTTGGTGGCATGCTTTGCCAAGGGACGCCCTCACCAGATGGAGCTAGAGGGAGAGGGTAGCTTCCAGATGAGTGACTTCAGCAACGATGTCCGTTGCATCTATCATATCCTTGCTAGCCGAGTACTTCCGGTCATCAGCCATACGATGATCACGATAGAGAGGGCATGTTGCCTTTATGCCCTGTTGACCGAGACTCCTATCGACTACGGTTACGTGGTCACTTCCACTATGATGTTTGTCCGGCTCCTGGACATGGGCTTCGCATTGCCATACGGGGCCCTGATCACTCGAATTGTGGAGCACTTTAGGGTGGACATGACAGGGTTGAGGGAGATCCAGCCAGAGAAAGGAGCCATAGGCGTACGCTTCCTCAACGCAAGTCAGGCTCACTTGCGGGAGGCAGAGCCGAAGCCGAGAGTGTGACGGCAGCGGAGGGCAGCCCGACTGGTGGAGCACCCGCTAGATTGGAGGAGCACCTGCTAGACTGGAGGAGCGTATGGATCGTCTCGAGGACACGGTTCGACAGACATGAAAGGAGCTACAGCAGGCCCTCCAGGCGCTACAGCGAGCTAGATCTAAGGATCGTGCTGTTCTAGACCGGCTGTGCGAGCACCTCATGGGGCCGTTGGACGTCAGAGATTATGGTATCCCCAGCTCCAGTTTTAGCAGAGAACGAGAGAGCCCTGGTGCAAAGGGGAGTCCTAGCGCTCGTGGGAGCCCGGGTACGAAAGGAAGCTCAAGTGTGGAGGGACGCCGGTGCGAGAGTTCGCTGAGCCGACTCCGAGGAGAAGATCTCGCTCGTAGTTTAGTAGTAGGCTTTTGTTTTATTTTTATCTTTCGACATTTATTTTTCGACTAAGCCCACCGCGGCGGTGGCAATTTTGGATGTATCATGCTACAGCTTAAGTCCACCATTTTTAGGGTGGTAATTTTGTCTTGTGCATATCTATGATTGTGTGTGTTTGATGGTTGATGTGATGCTTGTTGACCCTTTTCACTTTTAAGAACTGCAAAATGTTATCTAGTACGTTTTCTTGCCCTTTTTAACTTGCGAAGTTTTTACGTGATTTGTCTTCTATTTCTACATTTCGAATTGCAAAACCTTTTTCTCAAAATAGATAAATTACCTTTGGTATTAAGAGCTCTAAATTTCGAGGAAGAAATGTCTATAAGGAGGGGAGAGTGTAATACCCCGATAAAAGCCAACCTTTTTAACCCAAAACCTTTCCCTTAGGAGTAATTGATTGAGATTTTCAAAGAAGGGACCTAAAAGCCCTTAGCTTAAACCTAATCACGTTCGGAACCTTTAGAAGTAAAAGCCAAACACTGACCCACAGGTGGCGGACGTAGGCTAGGTCTGGCGGACGTACTCCTCTGTTTGTAGTGCGGACGTACGCTACTTTTTGGAATACCCTTTGGATAATACCTGGACATACGAGGCACCCTCTGGACCAATGTACAAAGACCACCAGACGTACGCTAGGGTTGCTGGAAGTCTGCTACTTTGTCAGGGAGTTGGTGGCGAACTTTCCCTATAAATAGCCCGCCCCTCCTCTTCATTTCTCATGCCTTCTTCTTCCTCTGGTGTGCTCCTAGGCTGCCAGAACCCTTCCTTAGTGTTTTGAGTAAGAAACCCGTGGGAGAGAGCTTCTACAGAGAGTTTCCGAGGTGAGGAGGCCATGTTTGTGCTTAGCTTCGGGGTAAGCTTTATTCCTTTGTAATTATCACCTTGTTATCTTAGGACGGATGTCATTAGCGATGTGGGCCACCCGAGATTAGACTCGGTCGTGTCGCTAATGTTATGTACGGTAGCGTGTAATAGCTAAGGCACTGACATTGTACTACAAGTCCCTTAGGACAGCGTCAACCCTGCTGAGAATGGGTAATATCTTAGGTAGACCTGTAATACCCCTATAAAAACCCACCTTTTTATTAGACAAAATCTTTTCCATAGGAGCAATCAACAGAGGTTTTCAATGAAGGTGTTTAACGAGACCCAAAACCCCTTAGCGTTAGCCTAAACACACTTTGAACCTTTAGAGAATAAAGGCCAAACACTGACCCTCAGGAGGCAGATGTACGCTAGGTCTGGCGAATGTAAGCTGCTGTTTGTAGTGTGGACGTACGGAGGGGGACCATCGGACGTACGCTTTGCAAATAGTATAACAGACATAGTTTGGACCACCAAACGTACGCTACTTTTTGGGGTACCCTTTGGGTAATACCTGGACGTACGAGACACCCTCTGGACCAATGTGCAAAGACCACTGGACGTCCGCTAGGGTTGCCGGACGTCCGCTACTCTGTCAAAGAGTTGGTGGCGAGCTTTCCCTATAAATAGGTCGTCCCACCTCCCATTTCTCTTGCCCATTCCCATCCCTTGGTATGCCCTTAGGCTGCCAAAACCCTTTCCTTGAGTTTTGAGTGAGAAATTGGTGAGAGTGAGCTTTAAAGAGGAGTTTCAGAGAAGGGGAGACCATATCCGTGCTTAGCTTCTGGGTAAGCTCTGTTCCCTTCGTATTTAGCACTGTTTTATCTTGTGTTTCTGCCTTGATGGGGATTTTCAAGTGTTCATTGAGCGTTCTTTAAAAATAATGATATTTTCAAAGGGTTTTCTCAAAGAATCGTGGTTCTGTGATTTCTTGCATTGCATGTGTTGTTTTGCTAGCTTAGAAAAGGTTTAGAGGTCTGTGAATGCCATTGGAAACAGGCACTGTCCGAATCTTGAAACGTATATTTAACACACTGAGCAGACGTACACCATCGAGGCCGAACGTACGGTCAGTGGGCAGAGCACCTGTTTTTAAGTTTCACACGTGTATGCTTGGGCTTAGCTATATTTCTAGGTTTCGTAAGGCTTAGCATAACGATGTCTTGTATCCGTTATAACAGGAAGTAGCTTGGTTGGAGGATTCGCTCGAATGTGCGAGGTAAGTAGACTTACACCCATTTTACGTAAAACGTGGGATATGTCAGTTGATTGATCATGCATATGATATAAGCATGTCTATTTTCTGTAATTACTCGGTAACTGTGATATTAAATAAACTGTTAAGATGCATCGTAAGACATGGTACGTTGGTACATGCAGTATGAATGACCATGAGCTTACTATATAAATTGCGTATTATGGTCAAATGTGTGTGTTATACGGGGCTTTAGATCCATTGGTTTCGTGACCTTGGTGCAATCATTCCCAATGGTTCGGTCACTATAAGACGGACGTCATTAGTTGGTGTGAGCCACTCGAGGTCGGACTCGATCGTGCCACTAATGTTACGTAAGGTATGTTATGCAATGGCTGGGGCACGGGCATTGTATTATAGGTCCCTCGGGACAACACCAACCCTACTGAGAATGGGTAATATCTCGGGTAGACCATGTATGGGAGTTATGACTTACAATGCATTAGCCTTTTTCTGTATTAAAACACTTAGGTAATTATCGCCGGTTTTACACCATAAAGCTTTGAAAACTCTAAAACCTATTAAATGGTGTATTAGCGGAGGTAATGCCATCTTTTTGGTTATTACTCAAATTGCACATTTACTTTTATTAATTGGGCTCATGTCATACCTAAGTGTGAAGTTTACTTACTAAGTCGTTAGACTTATGCGATTATTATTCTTTAGATAATCTGGTTTACTGCTATGGAAGTGGCAAGAGATGCTACTACTTGACTAGTTATGCTTTACCTATAATTACAGGTTTGTCTTTACTATGTAGTTGCTCCATGTTCTTACTTGATGGATCATAGTAAATCTCAAATTTATTCACCTCCATTTGTATTTACTCTGACGGTTGTATAAGGGTGATTTCTCGTTTGGTCACAAGTTGGCTCAACTGGGTAAATTGCCAGTGACTCCATCAGATTAGCCAAGGCTAATTTTGGGGGCGTTACAAGACCATATATGAGAGTTATGACCTATAATGCATTAGCCTTTTCCTTGCATTAAAATATTTGATAGTTATCGTCGGTAATATACCATGATCTTTTACTAAAACCTAAGCCTTACCAAAAAGGTGTATTAGCGGAGGTAATGCCTCTTTTTATTTGTACTTAAGTTGCATGTTTACTTTCATTAATTGGGCTCATGTCATACCCATGTTGTAAGGTTTACTTATTAAGTCGTTAGACTTACGCGGTTATTATACTCTAGGCAATCTGATTTATCACCCTGGGAATGGCAACGGCTGCTGTTGCTTGTGTGATTAGGATTTGCTTATGATTACAGGTTTATCTTTATTGCTTAGTTGCTCCATGTTCTTACTTGATGATTACTAGTTCTCTCAAATTTATTCACATTTCCTTGTATTTACTCTGATAATTCTAGAAGGGTGATTTTCCGTTTAGTCACAAGTTGGCCTAAATGGGTTAGTTACCAGTGACTCCACCGAATTAGCCAAGGTTAATTCTGGGGGCATTACAGAAAGACTCTGTTCATTGTGTCCATGAAGACAACTGGTGCGTTAGTTAGTTTGAAGGACATAACTAAAAACTCGTAATGTCCATAACAAGTTCTAAAAGTCATCTTTTGAATGTCCTCTTCCTTTACCCTCACTTGGTAATAGCCTGAGCGCAGATCGATCTTAGAAAACACACGCGCTCCTTGCAGCTAATTCAACAAGTTGTCAATCCTTGGCAAAGGATACCTATTCTTGATCGTCACCTTGTTTAGTTTGCGGTAGTCGATGCACATACTCATTGGCCCATCTTTTTTCTTCACGAACAACACCGGCGCTCCCCATGACGACAAACTAGGGTGGATAAATCCTTTATCCAGAAGCTCTTGGAGCTGTTCCTTTAGCTCCTTCAATTCAGATTGTACCATCCTATATGGTGCCTTTGATATAGGATTAGTGCCTGGCGTGTATTCAATTCCAAACTCCACCTCCCTTTGTGGTGGCAATCCAGAGTAGTCCGTAGAAAAAAACATCTGGATAGTCTCGCACCACAGGGATGTCTTGCAGGTCCTTCTTCTCCTCCTTTGTCAGGGCGACAACAAATGCCAAAAATGCTTGCCCTCCTCCAAGGATAAGCTTCCTGGCCCGAACAACTAAAATAGTTGGAGGTAAAGACCTCACTCATGATCCAACTTACGTCACTTCTTCTTCTCCCCAAGGTCTGAGCGTAATTTGCTTATGAGCACAATCGATAAATGCCAAATGCTTCGCTAGCCAATCCATCCCAAGAATAACTTTGTAACTAATCATAGAGAGAACAACTAAATTTGCGAGAATTACTCTTCCACAGATGCTAACAGGGCATCCACAAACTACAGTTTTTCTTATGGGAGTAATTACAGCTAGATCGGGTTCCAAAGTCCGTACTACAAGTCTAGATAGTCTTTCAAACATAATAGATATGAAAGAGTGGACAACCCCTAAATCAAACAAAATCGAAGCTTCAAATCCAAGTATAAGGATAGTACCTGTCACCACTTTTGATCCTCCTTTCGACTCTCCTGGAACAAGTGCGTAAACTTGTGTTGGCACCAAAGGTTTTTGAGAACCTCCTTTGCCCACGTAGTCATTGCTAAAGTGACCAAATTGGCCACACTGGTAACAAGTCTTGGTCGCCATTCTACATGGTCCCCAATGAACTCTATTACACTTCCTGCACAGCTCCGATATCTGACTCTTTTGCAGAGGAACTTGAGGGTTACTGAAGGTACGTCCTTGTGACCTTTGGGGTGGAAAACTCCCCACCACCATCCATTCATCTGGCCCGGCTCCCCCTATCAAAGTACCAAGCACTTGAGCGCTCCTCTTCTGATCCACATACTCAGTCGCATTCTCTTTTAGGCTCTCCTCACAGATCGAAGCTCGATCCACCAGTTGAGAGAAATCACGAATGTTGAAGCAACTCATCATAATCCGAATACGAAAGTTCAGACCTTGTTCAAACTTTTTCACCTTCTTCTCCCCATTCGGAATGAGGTACATGTCGAATCGTGACAGTTGCAGAAATTTCACGGCGTACTCAATCACTGACATCCCTCCTTGAACCAAATCTAGAAATTCTCGGGCCTTTGCCTCTTGCACGACTCTAGGAAAGAAGTGCGATTGAACTCATGTTTGAAGATATCCCAAGCGATGGCAGTCTCTAATCCCAAATCAATGACAAGCACCGCCTTCTTGTCCTACCACCAACGCTTAGCCTCCCCAGTTAGCTTATAAGCAATGCACATTAGTACACCCAGGTAGCTTATAAGCCACCTTCTGCTCATTAGTACACCCAATAGTAGCTAACAACTCCTCCACATCATTCAGCCAGTTCTCAGAGCTAATAAAATTGCCTCTCCCATCGAAGCTCTCTGAGTGATGACTACATAAGTCTTTTAAAGAACACTTAGTCCCTTCAACTGGCTGCCTTGCGACCCTATCTCAGTCTAAAGCTGAAATTAGCTAGCCAATCGCATCCATCACTTGACTTCTCGGGGGTGTTGCTTCATAAACTAGAATGTCCACAGGCTCGGGGTGAACATTATCCTCAAGGCTTCCGATCTCTAGCGCATTAGGCCCGGTTGTTGGGTTCCTTCGAGGCAGCATTCTCTGCAATGAAGAGCAGAGTTAGAACCGACTCATCTAGAACCGAGCGACCAATCTAAAGACTAAGTCCTAGCAACTCACCTATCATATCCAACAAATTTAAGCTATTAAATGAGCTATGCTATCGTACACCCTAATGCATGTTTTAGTACAGTGCAAAGCACCGGACATGCGTGCGCATGGCGTGGGTTGTAGGGGGCTAGTGGCGCATTGATGGGGCATTTGGCACTTAGCACGAAGCATCGGAGCTTGGAGCGATCTGATCATAACCATTAATTTTTGGACGGTCAAGATCGTTTGACTAGTGGTTTGATCTAAATCGTTGGATGCTTCTTAAGCAAATCCAGTGGTTGGATCTACTAGACTGTTGATCTAACGACTAAGATTAGATAATTAAGATAATTATTTAATCCAATGTTCAGATTTAAGTGCTAGTTGGATAACTGGTTTACAGTAGTTTAATAGCAATTTTATTTTCGAAATTCAAAACAGAAGTTGAATTTTTGAAATACCAAATTATCTATAGATAATTTCAATGATAATTCAATTCTCTTTAATACCCTTATCTAAATTTTATTTTAGAATTATCTTTTCTTTTTTAGTCTCTGATTAGAAGAGAAAATCTAAGGGTATTTTCGAGTTTGAACTTCGTTTGTGCAGAACCCAGTTATTACACAGAAGTTTCTGGGCTCCATTATATCCTGGAGAAAAATTTGTTGTATACCAATTTTGGTGGAGGCAAATATTTTCTTAAGGAAAGTAACATTGTGACACATTTTAGGAGCATTTTCGTTTTCTGTAATTTTCATTTTTTGTGTAACAAAGCATTTGTATATGTAGTACCATACAATAAACTCAAACTCAACAGTATGAGATCTGTGAGAGCTTTTATTTGGCAGCTTGTTTCTGAAGAACTTCAATTCAAACACCCAGGAATTGATTAAAAATTTTCACCCAATTCGATATCTCCTCCCTCTGACTCCTCACCACCTCCTAACCTGTATCACTTTCAAGTTGAGTTTCTACGTCAATCCAAATCAAAGGTTCACAACTGTTGAAGTTCAAGTCAGCATATATGCAACTTCATCAAATACTCTCTCTTCTCTGCCAATTATCCACCACAAGTGCCTCAATAAAAGGTAAAAATATTTTGTCATCTACAGTTGAGTCATTACTACTAGAACCAAAATGCTTCCCTTCTTTAACGTCATTCCAATCAAATTTCTCCAAATCTACCAACAAATCCCCTACCATAGATTTTTCCATAGGCATAGGGTTATACAAAAAACCATCTTTCAATTTCTGGCATTAACATCCCTCATCCAAAAATAGAAAATAAAAGGCTATGATCTTGGGAGCATGTGCAAAAAAAATAAAGGCAACCTTCAGTTTCAAAAGTGAAAGTTGTTCAAATGACTTTCACCACAGACTTCCATGCCCCCCCCTATGACTTAATTGTGCAGAAGCAAATATTTTCTCACCCGCCAACTAATCCGGATTGAAATTGTGAATAGACTTGGTTTCTCCCTGCCTGAAACTAAATCCCCAAATTAATGCAAAATTTGGTAACATTGGAAACAGTCCCAATAAGTTATCCATATATGAATGTTATGACTTGCATGGAATGCTAACGAGTATTTTCCATGTTAGTGAGTAAGCTTCACTAAGAACAACCTCTATAAAATATTGCACTTCCAAGCCCTCAATTCTCAAATCCCTGCCATCTATCTTTTCACAAATAACCAACTTCCCAATGGCCTCTCTCGTAGTTTCCATCACTCTCCTCTCTCTTTATCTCCTCCAGGTCCTCTCAGGTATGTATGATGAAACAGAGATAGTGTGTATCATAAACAATGTAGACAAGCAGAGGCTTCTCATAAATAAAGAAGAAGGATATTTATGCATTCCAGCAGCAAATTGAAAAAAATGTATACCTTTCTTTCAACTAAATGTGTTTTTAGCAACAACATTTATTTAATTACTCTATCTTCAGGAAGAATAATACTAGAAAATGAAGAATTAGATAATACACAGAAATCAAATCAAAGAGTATCTCTTATTTTTCTTAGGGGAAATTATCATTTTCCCCCATGAACAACTACGTGATGTCCATTTTCCCCCATTAATTACCAACTTTACATTACGACCCCCCTCAAACTATCATTTCGTTACCAAAAATCTCCCTCGGTTAGTCAAGGTCGTTAAGTTGGACAGTTAACCCTGTAAATAGTGTCGTGAATGGTACAGTCGCTGTAAACAGTGTCGTGAACAGTACGGTTGACCGTCCAACTTAATGGCCTTGACTGAGGGAATTGGGGTTTTAATAACAAAATAATAGTTTGATGGAGTTGTAATGTAAAGTGTGTAGTTAATGGGAGAAAATGATCATCGCGTGGTAGTTTATGGGGGAAAAGGATAATTTTCCCTTCTCTTACGAAGCAGCCGGGCTAGCCTCGACATGACCTAAGGTGCACTTAACAATGAACACAGCCAATCGAGAACAGTAAAAGATGGGGCATGATGCTTAAGAAAATTCGGTGCGATACCAAAATCAATTACTAGTTTTTACTAACTGCATTCACATTCACATGTATGAATAGCGAATGTAGGTAGTTAATATCTGTCGGCATGTATACCTTTATTTATAACGAATGTAGGTAGCTAATATCTGTCGGCATGCATTCCTTTATTTATAAGTTTAATAACAATTAACCGGGGATTATAAAATTACCAGTAATGACTTAAGACAATGGCGATAGTTATCCCCCTTTTCAGCCCCTAGACTTTTAAGCTTTTAGGAGTAAACCACCTTAAAATTCTTATCTCTCTTCCTTTTCTTTGATTTCGCTATTTCTCTCTTATTTTATATTTTATCATATATATACAACAGATCTCTTAAAAAGGGGGAAGGAAAACTGAGCACAATTTTTTTGTTTTTGTTTTTCCCTAGTGTTTTGTAATGCTTTGGATGGCTAATCATTATCTTGAGGTGTTCTTTTACCTATAAGAACTTGATCAATCAAAAAATTCGAATCTCAACCCACCAAGGATACTGAAAACATTTCTCCAGTTATCGACTGAGATAAGCCCCCCATCCCCACGGATGAGATCATGAGAGTGCCAAATTCATGTCCTGCGCGTGGCGCGTGCGGTTTTGTAGTAGTAGTAGTATATTTTTTGGAGTGGTGGGATCCACGAAAGCCACAAAACCTTGCAGCTGGGAAGCTTCAAGGAAGAAGCAAATCGCAGAGTGGTTGGTTGGTTTTGTCGGCCCCACACGGAAATGGTTACGTAAGATATAATATTCAATACTATTCAACGTTTTGGGGAGGGGGGGGTGGGGGGTCAGAGCTCTTCCCCCTTTCTCTTTAAAGAGTGAGAACACAGAAAAGAAAATTGCGGGGCTACTGGTACAAGTTACTTTAAAAGCAGCTTTCTGTCATCAAGAAGCCATTAAGAAAATTCAAATACGCGTACGTTCGTCGTGCTGATGGTCAAAGTTTCAAATCCCGTCACCATCGAATACTGTTAACACCAATTATAATAATATGCTCACACGCATACACAATACGCTCACCAGAGATTTTTCAACGTCAGTACCAATTACCAAAGTCTTCTTCAGCGAAAGCAGCAACCTTTTCTCTTCTGGTGGCGGCCTGACCCTCTTCTCTCTCTCTCTCTCTCCCCTATACGGTCCAACAAAGAACACAGATTTGTTGGTCATATATATATTTCTCTTTGTAGATATAGAAGAAAGAGGAGGAGGAGGAGGAGGAGGTCGATTGATTGATTGATTGATAGATAGATAGAGGTTGGAGATGCATGCTTGAGAATTTGAGATATGAGTAATCAGGCAGTCGCAGGTTCTTCTCATACGGGAAAAGGCTCCAGCTTCCTCGACAAAATCAAGGTCCGTCTCTTTTTCTTTCTTTCCTTCTTCTCTTATCTATTAATCCTTCTTCCTCTCCATCCCCATCTTCCTTTCCCTAATCAATTAATTAATCTATTTGAGTTCTGAGTATTTTTAATTTTTCAAAATTCGGTTTCTCCGATCAAAAGTTGCTGCTTTCAACTTTTTTTTTTTTGTTAAAAAAAAAAAAAAAAAAAAAAAATTTGTGGGCGTTATACGCAAACTCGTTGAATCATGCACCAATCCCTTGTCTTTTTCTTTCTGCATCCACGGCCATACCATACTTCTAAGCTGAATTACTAGTTGTATTTTAGCTTGATTTCAATTCCGCGTAATTTACGCCTTGCAAGTTTAATTGTGTCAGCGATTATAAATACCCAGCTTGGGCTCTTTATGAATTCAAAAACAAAAAACAACTTTTTGGATTTCCATATGATTTGAATCCAAAGAGTAGAAGGGTTAATATAGACCACTGGAATTGGATTCTTTTGAGGATGTTCAAATGATGATTATGCATGTTTATCAACTAAAGTAATTGGCACTGCAGTATGCTACTTGCCTTAAATCATCATCAGCGGATTCTGGAAAAGGGACAAGCAAGTCATCGACAAACAAAGTGGCCCATGGTTTCCACTTAGTTGAAGGTAAATCCGGTCATGATATGGAGGACTACCATGTTGCTGAATACAAAAGAAAAAAGAATCACGTGCTTGGATTATTTGCCATCTTTGACGGCCATCTGGGAGATCGTGTCCCAAATTATTTGAGAGATAACCTTTTTAACAATATACTTGATGAGGTATCTCTTCCCCACCAGTTCAAAGTAATCTTGCAAGCATTTTGTTATGTACTTATTGCTGGATAGGACCAATATAACTGACTGGTAGTTTTAGTCATTTGATCGCCTACCTAGATAATCAATCATTGGGCATTTATGTCTGAGTGATCCTAAAATTTAATGCAACACCCCAGTCCTATTTTGAGAAGATGAGAAGAAGCCCTCATAAAGTGGGTAGTTTATAAAGATAATCATGGGAGCTAAGTTCCGCATTGTTTAGTTATTAGGTGAAACTGTGTTTTATAATAAATTCTAAAGAAACTTCAAATTGATTAGTCTTTTTGGGGTAATAGGGTAGATGTGACTAGCGTTTTTTCTTAGTTCATTACAAATGGTATCAGAGCCATCTAGTAATACTAGGTCATGTGGTATTGGAACACTGCATGACGTAGTCTTAACGAGGATGTTAGGAATTTAAGAGATAAAGTTTGTAACACTTCGGTTTCATATTGGGAAGATGAGAAGAGGCCCACATAAAGTGCGTAGTTTATAAAGATAGTTATGGGTATTATGTCCCACATTGGCTATTTATTAGGTGAAATTGAGCTTTATAATGAATGTTAGGGAAACTTCAAATTGATTAGTCCTTTTAAAGTAATAGCGCAAATGTGGCTAGCGCTTTTCCCTCGGTCGTTACATTTAACCACGAGATAACTTAGCTCATCTTGTATCCTTATTTATGCAATATTGGTATTCTTCTACTCCTAAAATAACTTCAGCCCGGTGTTTGCCGAGGCAACCTTTCATTCTTATAAGATTGAAATATGATCGTCTGTTTTTATTTACTTCTTTAACTATGTGATCCAGCCAACCTTCTGGAAGGACCCTGAGACAGCAATCAGGAATGCCTACAGCTCCACTGATAAGTTTATTTTGGAAAACTCCATGCAATTAGGGCCAGGTGGCTCAACTGCAGTAACTGCAATAGTCATTGATGGCAAAGACTTATGGGTGGCGAACATTGGTGACTCAAGAGCCGTCGTGTGCGAGAGGGGTTCTGCCAATCAAATTACAGTAGACCATGAGCCGCATAGTGAACGAAGAAGGATTGAGAAGCAGGGTGGCTTTGTGACTACTCTACCTGGTGATGTACTTCTTCTTTCAATTTAAAATAACTTTAACCTTTTCACTCATTAGTATAACCTCATTCTTTGTGGGGATCTTAGCATATGGTGTTTATAACAAAAAAAACATTCGTTCTGGGTTATTTTTTATTTATCCGTTTGTTTATTTATTTATTGAATTATTTTGAGGATTCTGCAATATTGAAAAACTACAAAATGTTTTCAGGAGATGTACCTAGGGTTAATGGTCAACTTGCAGTTGCACGTGCTTTTGGGGATCAAAGCCTCAAAGCACATTTAAGTTCAGAGCCTGATGTACGACATGTGCCCATAGACTCAAACATTGAGTTTGTTATATTGGCAAGTGATGGATTGTGGAAGGTCAGTTATTATGGTATCTTATTGATAACAAATTTTTCTGTTGGTCTCTATCTTTCATCTTGTTTCTTGGTCTCCCACTTTATATTCCATAATTTTTCAAAACATTGGAATGTGTAGGTTTAAATGCTTAGGTTTTGTCCCAAACAATATGGACTTCAAAATTTTCTGTTTTCAACACTATTTCAAATGGATATCTGGTTGGTAACATCACCTGAACTGAATTACATGTTTTTGCAACATTTAGAATGTGACTTTGGTTTACATTGAGCTTAACAAGAAATTATATGAATTTTTGGTGATTGATTCCGTTGTAAATGATGAGTGCATGCATACCAGTGTTGAAAAAATGCCCAGTGACAAATAAATTAAATATGTAGTGAACCTAATCCCATATTATTGTGTACTAGGAAATATATGGACCCATTAACATCTACACAACGCGCCTTGAGCAAAATATAATTCATAAAACAATACCAAAATTGGCAGTTAGAATCAGAATTAGTTGAATTCCCTGCTGAAGATATGTGAAAAAAATTATATTTTTTTTTGATAAGTGAAAAGGATTTTATTAAAAAAGCGACAGGCGGCCCAAAAGTACATAGGATATATACAAGAGGAACTTCTAACTAGAAAAAGAAAAGCGGGAAAGAAAATCCGCGTAACTAAGAGACAAAGGGGATAGGTAAGCCGTAGTCCACAAATACAAGGAATACAACAAAGAGGTTAGGATCTCTTCCATAAAGCTTTCCAAGTCCTCAAAACACATATTGTTTTTCTCCCTCCAAATAGACCAAAAAATAAAAATAGGCACCATTTTCCAAGCCATGGCACTCCTAGTCTTGCCAAAGGAACACCAGCAAGCACACAGGTCCAAAACACTACTAGGCATGACCCAAGAAAGACCAAGCCGGCTAAAAATATTGCACCACAAAGCATCGGCCACCTCGCAATGAAGGAGTAAATGATCAACCGACTTTCCATCTTTCTTGCACATGTAGCATCTATTAATGACAACCACTTGTCTCTTCCTTAGATTATCCAAAGTAAGAATTTTTTCAAGCGTTGCCGACCACACAAAGAACGCAGCCCTTGTGGAAGACTTGGTCCTCCACACACTCTTCCAAGGGAAACCTCTCTCTTCCACCCTAGATAAAGCTCCGAAGTAATCTTTGACCTTAAAAATTCCTTTTTTGGAGGGAATCCACCATAATTTATCTTGGCCCCCCATTCAAATAGAGACAGATTGCAATTTCTGAAAGAGAGCAGTGACGGCATCCACCTCCCAATTATGAACTTCCTTGCTAAAGATAACATTCCACTGAGGAGTTCCACCTATAAACTCCATATTGGCTGCCACTGAAGCGTCTTTCTCACGAGCAATATTGTAGAGCACAGGGAAATCCTCTTTAAGCTTCATATCCCCACACCACTGATCATGCCAGAACCGGATCCAGAACCCATCCCCAAGCACTAGTCTAGAGTGACTAGAAAAAATCTCCTGTCCTAACCAAATATTCTTCCACAAACTTGCTCCCGATGCTCTTGTGTGAGGACAAGTGCACCAACCACCTCACATGTTCCCGTATTTGGCCTCCACCACAAGTCTCCACCATGCCTCCCTCTCAAGCCCATAATGCCACAACCATTTACCTAATAAAGCATTGTTGAAGTCCACCAACTTCCTTAAACCAAGCCCACCCGCTGAAAGCGGGGAGCAAACCTTGGATGCACCACTTCACCAAATGATATTTGAATTCATCCTCAACTCCACCCCATAGAAAGTCACATTGAAGCTTCTCAATGTGATTGGCAACCTTAACGGGAATCTTGAAAAAAGACATATAGTAGGCAGGAATGTTGGCCAGGGTGCTCTTTATCAGGGTAACTCTCTCTCTCTCCCCCCCCCCCCCCCCTCCCCCCCCCTTGGACAATAAAGGCTGTTTTCAGCCAGCCAAACAACGTTCCATCTTCTCCAGAATACCATCCCAAATGTGAGACGCGTTATTGGGAGCCCCCAAAGGAAGCCCTAGATAACTCGAGTGGCAGGGAGGCCACCTTACACCCAAGAATACTCGCCAAATAGTCTACTTGTTGAACATTTCCCACAGGGATTAACATTGACTTGGCCAGATTGACCTTCAACCCCGAAGCTGCTTCAAACAAAAGAAATATGCCCCGTAAATAAGCCAACTGGTCGGGGCTAGCTTTGCAAAAAATCAAAGTGTCATCGGCAAACAACAAGTGGGAAACAGTCACATTGCCAACTTTGAAGCCCTCTAAAAGCCCATCATTAATCCCAGCAGACAATATACAACTCAAGGCCTCTATCACAAAAACAAATAATAACGGGGAGAGGGGATCTCCTTGCCGAAACCCCTGAGAAATGTCAAAGAAGCCTTTAGGAGACCTATTAACCAAGATTGAAAACCTTATTGAGGAAATGCAAAAAGATATCCACGAACACCACTTTGCCCCAAAACCACACCTCTTTAATATATACAATAAGAAGTCCCAATTGACATGATCATAAGCTTTCTTTACATCCATTTTACACAAAATACCTGGCTCCTCCGATCTATGTCTACTATTGATACTTTTATTTGCAATGAAGATCGGATCTAGAATTTGTCTCCCTTTGATGAAGGTACTTTGCACCTTGGAGATAACCTTTTCCAGCACTCTTTTTAATCTATTTGCAAGAACTTTGGCAATGATTTTGTAAAAACCTCCCATAAGACTAATAGGACGAAAATCTTTCATCTCCGAGGCACTTGAAATTTTTGGGATAAGCGAAATGAAGGTAGAATTGAGACTTGCTTTGAATTTACCTTCAGCATGAAACTCCCTAAAGATCTTCATGATATCACCTTTGACAACTTCCCAGCAAACCTGGAAAAAAGTAATAGAAAAGCCATCCGGACCCCGCGCCTTATCCCCCTCCATAGCCAGCACAACCCTCCTCACTTCCTTCTCTTCAAACTCTCTCTCCAACCAGCCAGCCTCATGGTCAAGAATCTGGTCAAACACTAGACCATCCACCCTGAGCCTCCACTGACATTGCTCCTCAAAAAGCTTTTGATAATACTTGACAATGTGCTCACTAATCTCTGCTTGATTGTTGGATAAATTACTTTCAATCATCAAAGAATCGATGGAATTGTATCTTCGGTGAGAATTGGCCATAGAATGGAAAAACTTTGAACACTTGTCACCTTCTTTAAGCCATAGGATTCTGGACTTTTGCCTCCAGCTAACCTCTTCCATAAGCAAGCAAGCTTCTAACTCCCTAGAAACCTCTCCTTTTTTGGCTAGTTCTACACTACCCAGAGCCCGAACCTCTTCAATAGCATCCAACTCCTAAGATCATCTTGGAGCTACTCTTGTTGCATTCAATATTATCAAAGACCTCCTCATTCCATTTCTTTAAATCCATCTTTAGGGCTTTAATCTTGCACGCAAAGATAAAACTAGGCGAACCTTGGAAATGATAAGAATCCCACCATTGCTTCACTAATGCCCCAAAGCCTTCCTTCTTGAGCCACATATTCTCAAATTTGAATGGTCTTTTGCCCCTAGAACCATTCACACTATCGAGAAGGAGAGGAAAATGATCCGAACAAATGCGGGGAAGCCTCTTTTGAGACACCTGGAAACCTAGCTTCCCAATCAGGAGAAATAAGAAAACGATCGATCCTTGACCACTTCGGAGGATCTTGAGCAAGAGACCAAGTAAAAAGACCCCCAGCAAGAGGCAAATCCAGCATCCCTGCTCATGAAGAAAATCAGAAAAATCCAACATAGCCAAGCGACAAGCAACTCCGGATCTTTCACTAAGAAAGCGGGTGACAATGAAGTCCCCCCCAATGCACCACAACATGTTCCACCAGCTCATCAAGCCTGCCAATTCTTCCCACAAGATTCTTCTATCTCTAGCATAATTCGGACCATAAACCCCCGCAAAAGCCCAAATGGAATTCTCCACAATAAACCTGAACTTCACTAGAGTATACCCCAAAGCAATCCTCTATCTTTTCCACCACCCTCTTATCCCATAAAATCAAAATCTCCCCTGATGCCCCACAAGAGTCAAGACACACCCAATCCACATGGTTACACCGCCATAGACCCCGCACCAACCTCCGAGACATACTAAAGAGCTTAGGCTCTTGAAAACAAACAATATCCACCTTCTAATCTTGGAGCAAATTCCTAATCCTCAAACGTTTATGCCCCTCATTCAGTCCCCTCACATTCCAAGTCAGAATTTTTGGCTTCATAATACCACTTTGCTGCCCCTCCCCTTACACTTGCAATGGCTAGACTGTCCCTCACCTCGATTATCATAATTAATGGAACTCTCAAGATTCTTGATTTCCCTTTTCCTTTTACTAACAGAGAGAGATTGGGCTTCCAACTCTTTCAATCTCTCTTTTTCAAGGAAAGTCAGAAGAGCCATAAATTGACATTTCTGGCCTATATATGTTATTCCCACCCTGGAATGAATCCACTTTGCACATCTTATTACCCAATCAGGGAAACTCTGACTCATTAGCAGCACAGGGATATAACACATTCAACAGTTGAACTACCAACCGACCTTCTTCCTCTCCATCATGGGACCTCAACAGGTCAGAGCATAGTGCATCATCAAGACTCTCTGATCTCACAGCTAACAACAACTCACTTGGAACAATCTGAAGGTTTGGACCCTTAGCCGGAGCTTCGGCCAAGCCAGGGGGCACTTAGAGGGAGTCAAGAAGACAAAGCCACTAATCGGTGAGCTCTGGCTGTCTTGAAAGGTCAATGGAGCACCTATCAGAATGGGCGAATTGGATTCCGGAGGACTGGGCCTCTCGTCGGCTGAGATTGGCGCGCATCTTCTAGGGAAATGCGACCCTGGAGTATCGGCCTGCGAGCTGGATGCCAGAAAACTGGGCCTCTCGCCGGCAAAGACTGACGCACATCTTCCAGCGTAGTGCGAACTTGGGTAACCTTGGCCGGGAACGACAACCCAGAAGCGGCAACGTTCGCGTTAAGGCGAAACGCCGGAGAACCAAGGCCGCACATCGACTGTAACTCTTCGAAGGGGCAGGCCAAGATAGACGGTGCGATTTCCGGCGAGAGGCAGTCTTGGAGAAGTTCGGCTGGTAGCTGGGACCCAGAAGTAGTAGCGTCGAGACTCTCACTTAGACCATTCGCAGGGATAGCCAGACACACCAGAGATGCAGGGCTCGGCCCTGCCCACGATTTCTCCCCTTTCTCTAGAATCCTCACTGCGCCATAAAAATTGATGTCCTGGACAGGGCCTATATAAGGACCATGTTCCAGAGTTGAAACAGGCCTTGCAATTTTCTACCAACGAGTAGTGGGCCTTCCAGTCTTCTTCCTGAAATAAGTGAGTTTGACAGGTGGTTTGGGCTTCTCCATTCTTAACTTGGGCCGCCCATTAACAGACCCTTTCTTAACCTGGTTGACAGCATCACTAGGAGGGGTCCATCCTACCAAATAACTTTCCAGACACTTGAGTAAATCTTTCTTGAAGTCTGATAGCAAGTCACGAACTGTCAAAATTCTTACCTGTTCCTCTCTAGTCATAATAACAGCCTTCTCCTTTTCCTCCAATTCTACTGACAAAATGTCTACCAAAGGGTTTCTGCCATTAAATTTCTCCAAGACAGACTTGCCAACCTTGCACTTTCCGGCTATGGGTTGAAGATTCAAACTCAAAGTGTGATCAATACCTTGAATAGCTTCAGCATAAGACTTCTGAACAACCAGCAAGCTGGTATGATCTGATGAGATGATCATCTTCCCCTTGTTCAATCCAACTGGCCCAGCTAAAACTTTTCCAGGGTGACCTTTTGGTAAAGACCCACCCAGCTTTTGCTTGTCATGAAAGTGCTTTAGCTTGGAGAATTGCTCACGACAGTCAGTCCAGCCGTTCCCTTCACCCTCCGGAATAATGACAGCTCCTCCTACCCTTCTCCCCATATTCTGAAAGCTCTAAGAAATTCCTGAATCTATTATTTCTCCACAGCAGAACGTAACCTTTACTTCTAAATCTGAACGATCTCCACTTCTCCCGTGCCTTTTCCAAAGGAGTAAGGGAATCCCATGCAACAAGGAGCCAAAAGATCATAGGCCATGCCATAATCACCTAACAGAATTCTGAAAAAATTCATATAAATGCTGTAGAATTCAGGGTTGGGATTTACCAAAGCAGAATGGTATTCTGCGATCACTCTGTTGGTCTTGGTTGTTTGATAATCCTTAATATAATATAATCCTTGAACCATGTGGTCTTATGAAAACAAATTAACCACTGTGATTCCTTTACATGCTCCAGCTCATAATTAGTGCACATGGAAGCATATAGTAGCAGTTTCTGTAAATAGGTTTGTTTCCTTTAGGGTTGAAATTCCTTTTCCTCATTGACTGGCCTAGCAACCTCAGCTTAATTCTAATTCTACAGTAAGTAAGAAGATTTGAAAGATAGAAACAAATAAAAAGAATCTCTCCAGCTATCATGGGGGGTAGAATTACCCTCTATAAGCCTATAAAGTGAGCTGAATAGTTCGTATTCTTTGCAAACAAACACGTTGACAACCTTTACTAGCTAGATGATGCTAGTTCATCTAATCATGTTAATTTTACCAACAAATCTTTCTTTTTTAAGACCATCACCACCTTAAATTATGTCACAAGTGAAACCAAGGCGCCTTAGGCCCTATGAATGCATTCTACTTGACCTTTGAATGTTGCCTCCCGGATGTGCAGACAACCTACCTATGGTCTAGGTTAGGTGGTCAAAGGCTCCTGCTAGCTGAGTTGCCTAGTGCAATACCTTCATCACAGCATAAATGCCTCCTAATTCATGAATTACTGAGAAAGAGTCTTCCTTTTTCCTTTTTTTTTTTTTTTTTTCCGTGGCAGATTAGGCAAACAATGGCATCCCCTCTTTGTTGATGTCCCATTGTTACTGATGTAAGACTGAGGTTATCTCACTGCCAGATAAAGGCCTTGACTGATGTTCCATATATATATGATCTCTATTTCTTTGTAGAAATGCTATAAGCAATATTTTTATCCTACAAGTAACCAACCAACCGTTGGATTTATTATTATTATTATTAAGGACTAATTCAAGAACTGGTTAAGACTGTCAGTATTGTGAGATAGTTGTAGGATTAAAATGGAGTTTCTAGCTTTACTCACTTCTTTATATTGCAATTGAGTGCTTAAGGATTGAACTTGTTCATTTTTTCTTTCTCAAGAAGTGTCCTTTCATTCCTTGTCTTTCATCAATATCTAAATATTGAATGCTTAAACTAGTTTACTTTCACTATAGAATCTACTTGGGAAATAAATATAAATAGTACGGAAGAGTCTCATTTTTTGTGATCTAAGAGGCATTACTGTTGTTTGTGCATCAGTATATTAACACGATGGGTTGATGATGCCATTCTTTGGTACTAGCTTGTAGTTTCGTTTCGTGCTTTATAGCTGTACTCTGGTTGACA
The DNA here is from genome assembly GCA_006937295.1 of Carpinus fangiana. Taxonomy (NCBI): domain Eukaryota; kingdom Viridiplantae; phylum Streptophyta; class Magnoliopsida; order Fagales; family Betulaceae; genus Carpinus; species Carpinus fangiana. The sequence goes on from CM017325.1 coordinate 21,328,958, forward strand.
GGTTTTGAAGAATCAAGAGGCAGTTGGTTTGGTGAGACCCATCAAAGATCCTCAAGCAGCAGCTAAACGTTTGACAACTGAAGCATTGGCAAGAAACAGCAAAGATGATATATCATGCATTGTGATCCGTTTTGGATGATGCTGCTGGGAAAAATTGCCTCCCCACTACAACATTAGGACTTGTGTTGGCTTTGTCCTCATACGAAGATGGAAATAGGAGCACCATTTATCATATGTTATGACTTTTGCCATGGTTTTCTTTGTAGCGATAAATCGTGTTAGTGCTAGTATATATAAATGTGTTGTGCATTTTTTATGTAACCAGGGAAAGATTTCCTCATAATCCATGAATCCTCATCTTACACGTGTTCACGTGCACAAGTTTGCTTCGGGTTGATGTAATTAATGGGGTACAGTTCTCTATTTGGTGAAATTGAGAGTTGGGGTGGTAGTGAGAGAGAGAAGAAAATGATTGTGTATACACTTGTGGACGTAAAGAAGATTACATTAAAACTTTGCTGTAATACATGTAGTAGTGTTTATCAACATTCGTTTTTTGCTTCCTCCCGCCGCTCCGATAAGTCTAGTTTACAAAAAAATATCTTAAAGATCTTATGATATACATCAATATCAAATGATCATTATATATGTATTTCTACAAACTAAATAAAAATAAACAAAAGCGGAGGTAGTTTGACCACTAACCACCCAAAGGAGGTGATTACCAAATTTCACATTTGGAAGTGATTCTGCCATTCCTAAAGGAGTTGAGTGTGGTAGGTTAGGTATTCTAGGTATTTGTTGGTAGTTTTCCATTTCAAAAAGGTTTTTGTTATTATTATTAAAATTTAGGTGAACTAAAGCGGGACATAACTAAGATTGTTTTGAAAGTGTATGGTAGCAGTAAACATTTAATAATTGAAGATCAAAAAGAAAATTAGTCGCAAATTTTCCTCTTGCCAAAATTGCTTTTGATGAAGGTGACGATAAGGATTGTGATATAGGTGCTCGAAATTTGATTCTGAATTGTGACCATCAATATTGCAATATATCTTCAAGTTTTGCGCATTTAGACATTGAGTTAACTTTGCGTGTCCATACCTTCAAAAAAAAAAACTTTGCGGGTCCGTTTGTTAAATGATTTTGGTCAAGGCAAAGACAACCCATTATTTCATTTTTTTTCAACATTTTTTTACTTTTTACATCACATCAATCACTTTTTATTACTATTCAAATAAAAAAATCATTACAAAATAAAAAATTTTCATTTTTTCATACCAAACATTTTTACTTTTTCACTTTCTAAAAAAAAAAAAAATTTTACTTTTTTCACATCGATTAAATTTTGCTATAGTATCAAACTGAAAGCGAAACAAAATCGTTTACCAAACAAACCCACAAACAACTTACCTATACAAGTCTTCAAAACAACTTACCTATACAAGTCTTCAATCATCACGTCTGGTACACTGCGTTCATTGTAGGTCCACATCAATCATATTTACAACAATCATGAAAACTAATAAAAAAAATTCATCTCAAGAAAATGCTGAGCTTTGATTAGCTAACCTAAAGCACCCGTCTTTAATGTATGAATTTGAATTTGAAATCACAACCAAGAATAAGAGCCGTATATATGGAGGCTTCGGGACAGGCGACCAGCAATAGGTACAGCACCGGAAAACCTCCGCATCCAAAGCTGTCACCCCAAGTGGCTATTCGGATCCATGCTGGCCCGCGCATTCGCTTTTGGCTGTCCTTTGTTCTTTATTATCATGTCAGCCACAGTCGGTCATCAATTAACTCCATCCATGCTATGCTATCTTGAAGCAGAGATATTCAAAGCAAGTAAATGGGGCTTTGGTATTTTTGCTCGGAGCAGCAGTAAATGTTATTAACTTCATGGTCCCATGTCCATAAAGCCACTCACCGGATTGCTTCGGTGGCTTAACGAGAGAGCTTTTATGAAAAATTTGGGACATGGACGCCTCACGCCTACCATTTCCTTCCAAGTAACAGCAAACACCAAACAATGCGTTCCGCGTTGTTCTCGGTACTTAATATCTTTGTGAGATTTATATTAATTGGCGAATGAGACTAGAAGAATAATCTAAGAATATGAGATCAGCTCAAGAAAAATGATAGGACCAATCCATATTATACACGAGCAATTTGTATAACGAATTAACCTCATAGCCCCGAGTCTTCCCATCCATTCCCCTTCTACTTCTACATATCAAATATATATTGATAGATACGAGAAAAATGAACGAAAAACACAACGAAACTACTATTGCTACGTACGGAAGTAACCTCTTGGAGAATGACACTGCTTCAGAAAATAAAAATAAAAATAATAGCACACACAATATGGAACCAATCCTTGTTGTGCTATCTGGGTTGTTGCCAATTGCCATTGCAGCAGAAAGAATTCTCTTCTCTTTTTTTTTTTCACCCTTGAAACGAATAAAATTAGAAAGCGATGCGAAAATGGATTAATAGTAGGGAATTACAGGAGGAGGAGGAGATGCATATGATACTCCTATAACAGGCGGAAGGGGCACATTATTAAATGAGGGTGGTGGAGGCGTGTTTGGAAACTTGGTCGGCGGAGGATTGTGGGATGACGGTGGATGAGGCCCTTGTTGTTCAGGAGGTGGGTATGGTTTTGAGCGGTGGTGGCTTGGGGCTGGTGGTGATGGCACTGAATGATCATGATGGCTTGGTGGGGGTGGTGATCCCGGAGTAATGCAACCGGATGGTGGCGAAGGAGGTGGAGAATGATGCAATGGCTCAGTCAGTGGAGGTGGAAATGGAGCTGTTGAATGTTCATTTGACGGTGGAGGGGGTGGTGGCGATGGTGGAGAATAATTATGATATCTTGGTGGTGGGGCTTCAGCCGACTGCTGAGGTGGTGGTGGAGGTGGTAAAGCGTAACTATAGTGATGACTTGGTGGTGGGGCTTCAGCCGACTGCTGAGGTGGTGGTGGTGGTGGTGTTGAAGGGTAACTATAGTGATGACTTGGTGGTGGGGCCTCAGCTGACTGCTGAGGTGGAGGTGGTGGTGTTATGTGTTGATAGGGAGATGGATGAGGTGAATGTTTAGGCACTGGGGGCACGTAGGTAACTGGTGGTGTAATTGGTGACTCTCCTTCACTAGGTGGGGGTGGTGTGGAGTGGTAATGACTCGATGGAGGTGTAGCATAGTAATGGCCATATGGAGGTGGTGGTGTGTAAAGGTTATGACTTGGTGGCGGTGCAGAATGGTGATGGCTTGGTGGGGGTGGTGTGGAATGGTAACCACTCCATGGAGGCGTAGCCGGTGGTGGTGAATGCACAACTGATGGTGGTGGTGGTGGGAGATGCGTCCTTGGTGATACCCTTTGACTGGGCGACGGTGGCGGTGGCGGTGGCGGTGGGAGATTCGTCCTGGGTGATACCCGTTGACTAGGCGGCGGCGGCGGTGAGGGGTAGGACCCTTTCGGAGGAGGTGTTAGTGAAAGATGCGGTGGTGGTGGAGAGCGTGATCTGGTGGAAGGCGAAGACTCTGATGTTGGGGGTGGGGGTGGGGGTGAAGGACCGACAAATGGGCGTGGCGAGTGAGCTCTAAGTGGTGGTGGCGGTCCTGGAGCAGGAGACCTTCTCCCCGAATGCCGCAGTGGTGCTCTTGGCCTTGGTGCAGGCATTGGGGAGCCGCATTTGAACTTGCTGCAGTCCACAGGGCGAGTAGCTTCTGAAGAAGAACATTCCCTGGAAGATCGTTGATCAATCTTGCCAGGGATGCAGTTCTTGCGACCGTTGGCCACAACCCTTCCACCAGCTGAAATAGCGGCACAAGCTGGAGCCTCCCCAGTGAAATAGTTGAAAGAGTAGGTGAAGTTTTGCAAACGAGGCAGCTGGCACACACTTGCGGGAATAACACCCGTGAAGCTGTTGTGGGCAACATCCAGCTGCTCCAGGCTCTTCATATTACCGATAGTTGAGGGCAGCGATCCTTGAAGATGATTGAAGCTCACGTCAAACACTGTGAGATTCCTCAGAAGCCCGATCTCCGGAGGCAAACACCCAGTGAGATTGTCGTTCAGGAGGATGATCTCGTTGAGAGTGTTGCCCATCTTCCCAATACTTCCCGGTAAGCAACCCCCAAGATCGTTGTTGGCAAAGACAAGCACCGAGACCGGAGAGTTGCCAAGGTTCTCTGGGATGCCAAACCTGAACCTGTTGTCGTTGAGAAATATGGCGTCGAGATCCTTGTCGAAGAGCTGGGAAGGCACAGGGCCTTCGAACTCGTTGAATCGAAGATCCAAGAACTTGAGGGCTGGCAAGGACAGTAGCACCTTAGGGAAGTTGCCCACGAAGCGGTTGTTGCTCAGGTCAAGCTCGTAGAGGAGCTTCATGCGGCGGAAAGTGTTGGGCACGGCGCCGCAGAAACGGTTGGAGTTGAGGTGGAAGAGAGCGAGATCTGCGAGGAGACCGAGCTCCGGTGGAAGGTAGCCAGCAATATCAGCGTGGTTGAGATCAATGCCAGCGACCACTCTGAGGGAGGCATCGGCACGAGATGGAGCACAGTAGACGCCCATGTAGGAGCAGACGGCTGAGCCATTCCAGTTGGCAGTGAAGTTGAATGGGTCAGAGAAAATGGCTGATTTCCAAGCTTGGAGGGCAATGTAGGCCCGCCGAAGCCTTGGGTTCTCAAACCTCAGGTTTGGATCTACAACCACAGCCAACTCTTCATCTTCGTGGGTTGCAGAGCAGATCTGAAAAAGGAAGCCGGAGGAAGTTGAAGCGAGCAAGAAAAGAAGCAGAAAGAGGCCAGGCCGTGGAGGAGACATGGGTGGCGGTGAATAGTGATGGTGGCAGGCAGAAAATCACATGGAGAAAGGTATTTTGTCTCGGAAGAGATACGCTGTGAGTTTGGACAGTGTGCCCATCCCTCCTCCCCCAAGCTTTCTTTTTATATACAAACACCCCTTTTTTATTGCCTTTCCTTTTAGTTTAGATCGAGAGAGAGAGGGAGTTGATAAATTAATGAGTTTACTACAATAACATTATGTGAATTAATAGCTCGTAGCAATTGAAATCATTTTTTGTATGCCCTTATTTGTCGTACATACAATGAATAATGATAATGACAAGCTGGCACGTCTCAGAGAGAAAAAGAAAGTGGGAAGCACCAAAATGTGTTAATGTGTTATGGTTGAGAGATTGTTGATGAACGGGAGTTGAGACTTTGACTCCTGTGGACGTGTCTCCTGTCTTGTCACACCGCCCAGCAGAATTCAACTCGGACAGCTGAAAAGGCAACAACAAGAGTATATTATTAGATTACTTTTAGTTTTAACACTTTATAGGTAGAAATTTCTAAAATTACCAACGTTACTACCCTTTCCATAAGAACAAGAATAAGCAGATTGCCGCCATTTAACTTTCTCTTTACAACTTTTTACAAGCAATGCAAATAGAGAAGTTTTTTTTTGTTTTTTCTTTTGTTGACAGGGAGACATGGGTCCCACTTATACTCTGTCTGCACGATCTTTCAAGACCTTTTCAAATGCGAATCTTCTTTCAGATTGAATATCTATTTGTTCCAACCTAAGACGCGGAGTCCGGATAATTACTAAGTAATCCTCACTTCCATAATTTCTCATTTTAAATGAATAAAGAAATTATGGACAGGAGTCACCCGGCCCCTGTTTGTTTGGTCATCCACTGAGCCTTGTTTGGTAAAAAAGTTGGCTTTGTTTTTGTTACTGTTCACTTTAATTTTTTTAAAAAATTAACATCAAAACATTATAACTTTTTCACTTTTTATATTACATCATTCACTTTTTTTTATTATTCAAATAAAAAAATTACTACAAAACAAAATTTTTTTACTTTTTCACACAACTTTTTCATTTTTCTATACCAAACATTCTTACTTTTTTTTAACATCAATCTACATCAATTACAGTATCTAAGCCAATTTCTTTACAAAACACCTACTCGATAATGTCCTCCGACGATCAATTCCAGATGAGAGAGAGAGAGAGGAGCGATCACACGTGTCATCGAAAGATTCTTCTTTTTTACTTTGACAAAAGAACCATTCATAAAGCTACATGAAGGGGGGGTGCGGGTGCAAACACCACAAACACAGTAATTATAGAAGATTAAGACTAAGAAGATAATGGGAAATTAATTGATCAACCCAATCTGGTTTCATAATTCTTTGACCAAAAGATTGAGATAACTTAAAGGTGGTACGTGATGCTTGTTGATGAATGTTGGGTGACTGAACAATTTGAAAAAATGGTGCAAAACCAATGATTATGATAGCAGATGATGAGACCAACATTAACAACTCTGATAATTACTAGGAATTTCACGGAATTGCAAAGATGTTCAATGAGAAGTTCGTTCAGCTATTTCCCAAATTCCACTGCTAAGGAAGGATGCTTATAAATTCCTGAATCCAAACTTGACTCACAGAAGAAAGGGTCCCAGAAAGAATCACTAATTTGCTACTTGACTGACTACAAATGTGTCGACTCTTCTTGGCAAGCCGGGGGGGAGACTGATCCAGTCTTTGTGCTACTCCATTGCTAATGATGCTCATTCATATCGTAACTGATGTCAATACATTTTGTGCTCGTATCGCATGGCTTATAAACAACTAAAACCTTCTGCCTCTAGAGTCTAGTCCCACAACAAGTATCCTTCCTATACAAATGCTGCCGGGGGGGCTTCTTCTGGAATCTGGGGGAAAATAAAATAAAAAGAAATATCAGTTACACTACAAAAGTGTCCTCTTCAAATCAAGGCTCCAACTGCGAAATAATCATTCACATGTAGTTTTTTATTTTTAGTTTCACAAATCACATGTAATTTGAGTAAACAACAATTGTATGTATTTATAGGTCGCAGAAAAAAGTTATAATAATTACTTTATTGTGAATTCATTGCTAATGTAAGGTAATTATTATGTGAAGGATCATTAAAATGGCCACACCAGTTTTTTACTACATTGCTGCACATGTAGAATAAGGTGATCCATAAATTCCCAACACTGACAAAGCCATTAAGTAATTGCACAAATTTAATCCTTTTACCTCTCCAGGGTTCCATTTCTCTTTTAACCAAATATTCAAGTCCCCAGAAACATTCTCTGTTTGCAAATTATTCCTGCAGAATTCAGAAACGAAGCCAAATATAAATATGAGAATATGACATTGTTTAAACTCAAAACACAATAATTTGTTAACTTTCAATTGCAAATTCTAGTCCATGAAATAAAATGAATAAGACTGATTTTATTCAAGATAGATATGGCAAAAGACTACGGCAAATGTCATAAAGAAAGTGCATCGAAGCACTGAGGAAAGACATCGATGGCCTCAATTTTAATGTTTTTTTTTTTTACTAAAAAAAAAGGTAAATGTGATGATATATGTGGCCATACATGAAGCTATAAAGGTCAAAACGTTTCAAGCCAGTCCAAGTATGTAGTTTGATTCAAGCGTTTTGAGTATATTAATGAACTAAAAATAATTTACAGATGCATCATTTAATATTTTAAAACCTTCATATGACGAAAGAGGAGGGGGAAGCTACAACTATTTATAGTTACTCTTGAAGCACAAATCAGTAAACTTTGTAATGCGAGTGGAAAGAAGTTTCTGATTTACTAAGACTTCCATCTATTAGCTAACAAATAATCTTATTAGTTTCTCAACAATACTTACACCAACTGAACGCCTGTGGTTGCTGGTCCATCTGCACTAAAGTTAAGCCCATTTGGAAGGGTGGGCAAGTGGTTACTAGTTGAACTGGAAATTTGTGCAGGTACTGCTGGAGGAGAAAATGTGTTACTAACAGCATTTATGCTACCACTGTTGCTGAAGCCTGCGATGCTGGACGTAAAGGGATTTCCAAATGTCTGAGAAGGAATTTGGGTGCTAAACGAACCTGCCATATCACACCATCAGAAGCACTGCATGAACATCTACAGGAATAATGCAGGAAAGGAAACCTCAACTATTGTACCTTCACTTCTAAATGGAAAATTGTTGGCTCCAAATGCACTTGATGTCTGGCTAGAATTTGGGTTAGCACTTAGTTTCCCAAATGCATTGTTTGAAGGTGTAGAGGGCCTGAAAAGATTTGCTCAACAAGTTTTTAGGAGCCCAACAGCGATAAAAGAACTGGATTTTCCAGAAATCCGTATGACCCTTTAGTAAGATAAGTAACCAAAGCTGTTCTGTATATCAATGAAAAACTAAGATTTCTGAGATAGCCACAAAGATTTTTGATTCTTACCTTATTCCAAAACCCATATTTTGTGATGCACTTAGCTGACTAAAGCTGGAGACTGAAGGAGGGTCACTATTTTGGGCAGTCAGTGGTAATGCATTTGGTCTTGCCAAAGAAAATGGGTTTTGGCTAGCAAGAGTTGAGTTTGGTGGAACTGCATATGGCTTATGGAGGAGATTATCAAACTCAACCAACTTGGAGCTGAGTAAATTCCTCTCTCTCTCAACCTGTACCCAATGTAATTATTAGCTCAGTAAAAATCAAGGCTATTTATCAATATGACCTACAACATCAACATCTCTTGTACTTTTTTAAAGAGAGGTGTCAATAAACATAAGAAAGCAAGGAACTCTCAAATAGAACAGAGAGCCACAATACTTAATTACCAAAAGCCAGACAAACCAATTACAGTAACACCAATGGAACCACATATAGGTTGGGGCCTTGGGGAAAAGATCTCCCAAGTATTATACAGTTAACTGCTAGACCGCGAAGAAAACTTCATGAAATGGTGGAGTAGCAGAAACTATAGCGTATGCTTGGAGGAAGCATCACATTTATTATATTATAATGAATAGATATCTCTCTTGAGTTCCAGACTTGAATGGTAAAAAAAAAGGGGGATGGGATTTAGCCTTATTCTTTCTATATCTAAAAAATTCTTTCTTCCTTTTTAAGATAATACTAGGCGCCCACTAAGGGCACAAAAATCAAGGACAAGTAATTGGGAGTTGTCATTGAAAGGATACCTCAATTTAATATGTTTACCTATTATATATTAGTTTCTTTTTACTGGCTATTGTTACATGGCTATTCATTTTATTGCAAAGGTAGGTATCTCATCATCCATGCTTAAAGATTACTTTAAGAAAGAGGATTGTCTAAATGTTCTCATCTTTTGAAGTATCAAAAATATCCCCTGCTCACATCCCTATTTCTTTTTTAATAAGTAAATGAAATACTATTAAAAAGCGATTTATTATTTCTTGTGTACTTAGAGGCACATTTACTCTTTTAATGATATTTGCCGATTACCTGTAATTAAAAAAAAAAAAGGCTATTCACAAAGGACACAAACTTCACAATGAGAACATAAAAAGGACATTAACCCTTTTACTAACTAAATTTCCTCTATAATAGGAAAAATCATGTATGATCAAAGAAAAGATTCATGTGGGAATTAGAACATTGAGAGGACCTTTCTTGCATGTACTAAAGTGAGAACTTTGGCTTTGGAATCAAAACATACCAATCAATTTGAGGTCCAGTCAAAATATTCTCAAATGACTTGCTTAATGCTAGTTAGTCTAAACATTGTTAGCATATATGTTAACATTCAAAATCATAGTTCAAATCTCAACAAACTTACAGCTAACCTGAAAACTAAAAAGGAGGTAAATAACTGTTCCTATGTGTTTACTTTCAAAACTATGTTTATTACTTTCTAGTCAGTGATTTATTGGACTTATATTTTCATCTCTAAAAGATGTTAACAAACAAAAGTCCTTCATTTTAAGCTTCCAAAAAAAAATCGATGTAAACTTGACACATTGTAATGCAAAGCAACAGCTAAATTAATATATTCCCAACTTTTCAAGTTTCAGTAACTTAAGAAACTCAGCATATCCTCATCCTAAAATAGTTAGTAAAAGTTTGAGACTTGAATTGAAAGAAGCATGCACAAGGTGAATTTCAACTATCAAACAACTATAAAAGTTAAAACCTCCTGAGAATGTTTATAAATGTGCACTTGCAGAAGAGTAAAATGTGATATGTCAGATTTTCTCACTATTGACTGAAAGCTCAACCCACGTCTAGCATCATCATATGCTGCTGCCCGCAATTCTTCTTGGCTAATATCACCAACAATTTCACAAGGTGCACTGCAAACAGAAGAATTCAAAACTCAGGCCACAGTTGGTTTTCATCAGAATATGGTAGACTTGATAGTAGTTCAAAGAAATATGTAAAATAGAAAACCAAATTGCTTATTCCATCCTGTGAAAAATTTACAATTATTATTATTTTATTTTTTTTTGAGACATTGCACATAGTATAAAAATTTAAATATTAGGACATTCTTAATTATCTGTTCTGCCACTGAACTATTTTAGACAAACCATGACAACAACATATACTTCAACTTCTCTAAAACGCACAACTTTTTCCCAATTTCTATATACAATGGAGGCATATTCAACTTTGAAGCTGTCCAAAGCCAAGTAGGAAAACTCGCGTGCGAGTTGATTTGCTCCATTTTTGGAAAGTTAGAATATGTTAAATCACCACTTATCTCAAAAGTTTAACTAATAGGAACAGATGAATTTAATCATTTAATCAAGATTTTAACACTTCCCTCATGTGTGGACTCAAACTCTCTCCCTTTTAAATATGTGAGGCTCAACACATTGAACATTTTAATTGAATGGAGGTAATTTGACGAAGTCAGGATTCGATCTCAGGAGAGTTAAAGTATTGATTAAATTATTAAATTCTTCTATTCCTATCAACTCAAGGGATAATTTGTAATTTAACATGGTAAAAAGGACTAATCAAATCACACTTCCTGAATCAGCAAGCCACTCACCGAGGGTGGTTTTACGACTAATCGTCTCTACCAACACTTTAACAAGGTTCTCTTCTCTCTCTCTATTTTTTTCAAAATGAGTGAAAGTGTGAGACAAATCCATTTGTTGAAGAAAGCTTCGGTGCAGACCCTGATTAGTGCTCACAACCAAAGTTGTTAAGAAAATTGATAGTAGTTCTTCAAAATTTCTAAGAATAACCACACAAAAAGTCATCTAGGATATCATTTTTCAAAAAACACATTTACTGCAGTTCCTATTAGTTTTAAATAACAAAAGATTGATGGCAGCAACTGTGCTTGATTTGGTTATTGAGACATACTATCTAGAATGAGCATAGCACGTGAGCTTCCAAGTTGGTCTTTCCTTCTTAAAATCTTCAGCAATTTGGCGTCTGCAAGTCTCAGGGTCTGTGCATCTTCAAGTACATTAATTTAAATTGGATCAGGTAAACCATTTAAGTCATGAAGAAAAAGAACTAATGCAAAGATATAGAGCTACAGATAAAGAAAAGCATGACTTAAGACAAGTACTAACTTATGATCTGCAGCTTGAGTCTGATTATCAGATTGCCGTGAAGCAGCAGGAGTAGGTGTGGAGATGGAACGAGTCCATGTGTTTTGAAAAGGCTGTCCACAAGTAAATTATTATCAGCAAGCATAAAATGAAAAATCAAAATTATTCTCAGTAACAATAGATGCACTGGAACCATCTGGAGCATGTTAACTCAATCAAGTTTTGGAAAAATCATGTCATCCTTCAGTTGGTTACATTCCCCAAGTAACAATATCGAATCCCTTTCTTTAGGCATATAAGTAAAGATTTAGGAAGGGAAAGAACCTTAGATTGGTTCTGTTTTGATCCAAAATCTGTGGCCCATTTTGAAGCAGAGCTGTTCTGAACACCAAAACCAAAAGGATTGGGCTTCTGCTGTGGTTGTGAGCTAGTTTGTGTCCCAAATCCAAAAGGATTTGGCTTTTGCTGTTGATTTGAGCCTCCAAAGGAATTAGATTTTGGGTGCTGCTGATTCCCGTGAAGATATCTACACGCTTCACCATATCGACAGCTGAAAGAGGTAGGGAAAAGATTTAAAAAATTGAAAATAAAGGAATGAGCAAGTACACTACAAGAGAAGTCCATATCTAAGCGACAACAGTCATAATTTAATTTAAATGAACATCCCCACATGAAAATAAATGCAAAACTGAACGCATAATAAAACGTTAAGGCAGAGAAACAAGAACAAAGTATCAGGCAATATAGTAGGCACAGCAGCAAGACAGTATGTATGAAAAGAACATTCTTATTCTGATTGATTACAACATCAGATAATGGGTAGAGAAACGAAAAAGAAAACAATTCGATAGGTAAAGATTCAATGACAAATTTCCTCACTATATTTAACAGGAAGGTCTAGTTATGAGCTAAGATTTGCGTGCTAAACAAATGGAAGAACTAAAATCTGATATTAAATTGAATATGGAGAACAAAAAAATTCGGAAAACAAAAGGGTTCCTTCCTTCATTCAATGTATAGATATATGAACAGGGAAGCAAAAAAGAAAAAAGAAAGAAGAGTAGAAGAAACCTAACCGGGTTCCCAGCAAAGCAAACAAACAGAACAAATATACAAAAAGGAGAGATAAAGCGGATAGAATAGAGTACTCACTGGCCACGCTGAAAGTTTCTGCAGAGTTCCCTCTTAGTATACTGCATCTTCTCTTCTCTTTTTACTTCTCTGGCGAGTGGCAGGGGAGAGACGGAAACAAAGAATGCGATGATACTAAACGTGTATTCCTCGACAGGTAGTTCAGTCGGCCTAATCATGCCTTAAGAGACATGGTCACAAATTTCAAGCCCCCTTTCCTACCCTGGACATGTAAAAAAAAAAAAAAAAAAAAAAAGAAGGCGTAAGTTTAACGCTTCTTGTCCCTGCGCCGACTGACTACCATGTGAATTTTTTTGTTTTTTTTTTGGGGGAGGAAAAGGCTAAGTGGACTGGTCAAGTCAATACAGCCCATTAAGATTTAAAGCCCAATTAAAATGATGGGTTCGAGCCCTTCACTGAAATGAGAATGGGGGAGAGAGAGACAGAGAGAGAGATTTTCGTCGTCGTTGCGGCTTTGTGAGCTCTCGTTAATTAAAGTGAAGCAAAGCTCTAACCTTAAGGATTTCTGCACTCTGACCAGTGACCATCATCAATTCAAAATGGAAGAAGGTACAGAGACGGGGACGACGAAGATTAGGGTATTTGTGGGAGGATTGGGAGAAAGCGTGACGGGCGATGATCTGCGGAGAATATTCGGCTCATTGGGAGTGGTAGAGGGACTGGACATTGTGAGGACCAAAGGTCGCAGCTTTGCCTACGTCGACTTCTGCCCCTCCTCCCTTAACTCCCTTTCCAAGCTCTTCAGCGCCGTACACTTCTTTCTTTTCGCTCCCCTACTTCTTTGCATAATTTCTAGTATTGGATTTGCAAGGATTGGTGAATACCCATTTGAGCATGTTTATTTACATGTTATTTCTAGTTCCAACTCTTAATTAGGATCTAATTTCTTTTTCTTCAATATGAGAAGGATTTTTCCTTTCTTTCATACTAACTCTTTACTGGAATGTTGGATTTCTTGAATGAAATCTCATGGAATAACTAGTGCCTCTTTGACATGAATTATTGGATACCCATTTGAAGATGCTTTCATTTCATTACAACTCTTGCTGAGTTGCTCTTTTGCCTATTTAGCTTGTTATTCCATATGTGGCTTGTTACTCCTATATAGCTTGTTACATTTCATGTATGTGGGTTCTTTGATACTTTTTGCAACATTCTTTGAATGTCAATATTGTGTTTCATCACTATCGTGGACCGCATACATGAATACGCTTATTTTATTTTATTTTTATAAGTAATTGTTGTGCTAAAGAACACAATTATAGTGAATAAGGATGACAATCACACACAATAACACCAAAATTTACACGGTTCCCTCAATGTGAGGTATATCCACAGGCAGAGGGGATCACAAAGAAATTCACTGTCAAAGATGGAGTGCAAAATAGTAAAGAGAAAATCACTCAGAACTCAAAGCCTCAATAGACCCAAATTTCACTATCAAACAATAGAGATTTTTTCCAAAAGAAAAAACAAGAATATAGACTAAGATGGCAATTGATCTCTCTATTTCTCTCTCACAGTGCAGCCCTTTCTCTCTTGTGTTTTTTTTACCTTGGTGCATTGTCTCCATAAATCTTTGTAAACGGCTCCTTAAAAAAACCAAGAAGAAAAGCTCATGATTGCACCCTTGGCTGCAACACTACAAAGCTATAAAAAGTCGAGTATCACAATCCCTATGTCAGCAACCCAAAACCAAATCCAATTGGTCTCAAACACCTAATACAACTCGGCTGAGAGTGAAATTCCGAAACTCAATAGGAAAGGCAAAACCAGCGGGCCCGCACATTAAATTCAAGTCAACACAGCAACAGTAATTGAGTTATCATTAAAAGCATAAGGCGCCACATGTACACATGAAATATACAAGGGAAGTCTAGTTAGGGGCAAAAAGAACAAGAACATCATGATAACTAATCAACAAAGGAGAAACATAAGCAAATGTCGAAAGATACAAAGTTTTGAAAAATAAAAACTTAATCTCCTCCAAAGTTCTATTGTGGTCCTCAAAAATTCTATAAATCATCCCCTCTATAGACACCACAAAAGGTATGAAGGCACCATCTTTCATATAATAGCACTTAGAGTGCTGCCGATAGTCTACCAACAAGCATTTAAATCGACTACCTGTCAAGGTATAACCCAAGGCAAGCCAAATTGATTAAGAAAACATTTCAAAAGGCATAAGCAACCTCGCAATGAAGAAGAAACTGATCTACTCACTCCTCATTCTTTTTTAAACAAACCTATCAACCACAATGGCGTGCTACTTCCAGAGATTGTCCAATGTAAGAATCTTTCCTAGGGCCGCCGACCACTTAAAAAAGGCCACCCTCAACGGAACCTTAGTCTGCCAAACACTCTTCCAAGGGAAAAGAAAACAATTATGACCACCAATGACACTATAGAATGATTTAACACCGTATAACCCTCTTTTGGAAGGGACTCACCACAACTTGTCTTCCCCTTTTAGTCTCATTCTCACTAAATGCAACATCCTGAAGAATGAAGCAAAGGCATCTACCTCTCAATTATGAGCCGTTTTAACAAAGCTTACGTTTCACTAAATAACACCTCCAGAAAATTATACTTGAGCCGGAACTGAAGCATCCCAATACCAAATAAAACTGAAAGGCATCCTTAAGGGCCATATCCCCACACCAAAGATCATGTCAGAATCTAACCTTGGAGCCATCTTTGACCTCAAATTTGCAGTGACTACAAAATTTCACATAATCCCTCCTAATATTCTTCCATAAATCCACCCTGTATGCCTCAATAGGCTCACTAGAGCACCACCCTTCCCATGTGCTTCCATATTTAGAGTCCACCACTACTATCCACCAAGTCTCTCTTCCAAGCTCATAGCTCCAAAGCCATTTACCTAAGAGAGCATGATTGAACCTCAACAAGATCCTAATCTCCTATCCTCCCTCAAAAATCAGCATACAAACCTTGGTCCAACTCACCAGGTGATATTTGAACTCTTCACTTAGCTCACCCATAAGAAATCATGTTGGAGCTTCTCAATATGGTTGCAACACTCATATGGAGAGGAAAGAGGGACATGAAGTACGTAGGTAAGTTGGATATGGTGCTCTTGATAAGGGTAATCCTACCACCCTTAGGGTAAATCGCTGGTTAAATCGAATCAGGGTGAATTGCTGGCTTTTTACACTAGGGTGTGTGGCCCCAAGGGGGGGGTTTCACCTAGCAAGTCTTGAATTTGGAATCTAAGGGGTGGTACTCCCTAAGACCACAATCCTCAACCACTAGGCCAACCCCTTGGGGTTTACTACAATTTTTTTATTTTTTATTTTTTATTTTTATGCAAACATGCTAAGTAATTAGATGATTGCTATCTACAATCTAATTCGAATAGGATTCTCATGGCATTATAGATTAGAAAGATTTTCAAGTCTTTACTTGCGAATGATTGGATATCTACAAACAATTTCACCTTTATTAAAAGATACAGTTTCTTCTTTGTTAAAACACATTTGGCATGCTATTGACTTCTTTATGTGGTAATATATGATTCTTTGGCACTCAAATACATGTTTTCCAGATCCTTTAGTACTGTGCTAGAACAGCTTTGGCTAGGATACATCTAAATTCTTATCAGTAAGCACAGTATATTATGAAGCTTAAATTACTAGCAGTTTTAAATGAGAATTTGTTAAGTTGACTGAAATTCTGTACAGCGTCAACATCCATTTACACCCACCTCCCATATAAGGCTTTGTTGAGACGACTTACTAAGAAGAGAGATCTCAATTTTTTCCATTAAGGGCAGTATATTTTGAGGCTTTAGTTTCTAGTTCTGATTTTTTTTTTTTTAATAAGTAATGAAGTTTATATTATCATTAAAAAGTGTAAGGTGCCCCTAAGTATACAAGCAATATACACAAGAGGCTCCAAACGAGCAAGAAACCCAAACGAAACAGCAAAACTAGCCACAAAACCATACACCAGACTAGCCCTCAAAACCAAAACCCACAAAACAACAAAGCCCGACACCCCCCAAGGCACTCATCACTAGAAAGTGTGTCTTACCTTTCCCCCCGCCTAGAGGATGCTCCCCTAACATCATAATTGATGGAGCATTCTAGGTTCCTAAGCTCTCTTCTACCCTTAATCTTCTAAGGGGTAACCTCTAAGGTGGCATCGATGCCCTCACACGGATCCCCTATCAAAGCCTAGTCCAAGTGGGTGGCAAAAAGGAAATCACCCAAAGGGTAAGGAAAATCTCCTTCATACACATCCCATAAATCTTCGTCTTCCCCACTCCATAAATTGTTGTCCTCTTCTCTATCCAACAACTCTGAAGAAGCCGCATTTGAAGGAACAAGTAGGGCACAAAACAACAACACTGCCTCAGTGATCTAGCAATTGTCCATACGCAAAAATCTGCTATCCCTCGTCTTGCGGTTATAGCACTGTACGGGTTTAAAAGACAACAAAGATGGGGTGCCCTACCTCCGGCCTAGGAAGCCCTCCCGGAACCAATCCAATAGGAACGGAAGGAGGATGGGCCAAACCTGAAGCTTCCTTGCTTAGGATTAGGGGCTTGTTAAGTTTACTTGAATTGGGTGAAGAAGACAACTCTCTAACTATGGGCTTTGAAAGGTTGATTTACTGAGTGTGTTAGAAAGGACATGCCCTTACGTCTAGATAGAAGATCATCTCTGCCATCCATGTTCTTATCAAAGCCGTTGAAATTTGCAAAACCTTGTAGTAGTTAATGAAATACAACCAATGACAAATATTTGTGTTGTTGAGAGTTCAATTGCAAATTTTAGGTGGACAAAATGGAAAAACAGCACAAGTCAAATAGAGATGATGACTCAAAGAACAAGAGAAAATAGAAACACTAACTTACTGGAATCTCCATAATGCTCCATGTTGTGCATTGACTTATCAAAAAAAAAAAAAAAAAATGCTCCATGTTGTGGATTTTCAATACTATTCTTTGTTTCTAGAAACTACATATATTGTTATAAAGACTGTAATCATGGACAGAACTAATGTGATACTGGAAAGTTAAGTCTCATATTGGGTGGGTGGATTGTAAAGGTATGCATGAGTAATAAATCCTACATTGATCCTTTCCTAGGAGAGATTGGGTTGTGTAAGTGACTCTAAGGAACTTCAGTTATAACTTTGTCTTTTTGTGGTATAGGGTCGATATAATTAGTGTTTTCCCTAAGTTATGACAAATGATACCAGGGCCAACCAGGTAACATCATTTGACGTTGGGAAACTGTTGCGCGATGTGAATCCTAATGAGGACATTTTGTCTTGCAAGGAATAGGGAGGCAATGGTGGCTGACCTTAGGAGTTAGCAATGATACAGCTCATTGGGACATTAACTACACTAGGTTGGTGCATGATTAGGAGGTGGACTTCGGCTCCTCTTTCTTCAATGTTTTGTATTCTGCTAGAGCAGGTATGGAGGGTGATGATAGACTATGTTGGACGCCCTCAAATGGAATATCTTTTGAGGTCAAATCTTTCTACAAGGTTCTTCTTCCTAATGTTGACTCTCTTTTTTCTTGGAAGAGCATTTGGAGGACCAAGGCTCCTTTGAAGTGGGCTTTCTTTATTTGGACAGCTTATCTTGGGAAAATTCTCACTTTGGATAATCTCTGCAAGCATCACATCATAGTGATAGAATGGTGTTGTATGTGCAAAAAGAGTTGGAAAACTTCGAATCATCTCTTCTTCATTGTGATGTTGCTTGAGAGTTGTGGAATATGGTTTTTTTAGATGTTTGGGGTAGAGTGGGATATGCCTAGACGAGTGGTGGATCTTTTAGTGTGTTGGAATAGGAGAGTCCGCCGAAATGACATCATTATTGTTTGGAATGCAATTCCTTCCCTTTTATGGTGGTGCATTTGGAGAGAAAGGAACACTCAAAAGCTTTGATGATCAAAAGTGAACGAGCTTGGATCTACGAACTTGCTTTCTTAAAGCCCTATTTGAGTGAATCTCTGCCTTACTCTGTGTCTCTAACTATGTACATTTTTGTTCTCTTTTTTCTTGTTCTTGATTTGTTTGGTGTTTTCTCTTGTATACTTCATGTGTACTTAGGTTACGCTTCTTGTGCTTTTAATGAATTTTTTTTTTTTTACTTGTTAAAAACAAAAAAGTGAGTCCTAATGAGAATATCAAGGATTAGAGTGGAGAAGATTGTGATGCCCTAGAAAGTTGACTCTCACATTGGATGGGTGGATTATGAAGGTGTTGTATGAGTGCTAAGTCCTACATTGACCCCTTACTATGTGAAACTAGGCTATATAAGTGACTTTGAAGAGTTCTAACTGTAACTTTGACTAGTCCTTTTGAAGTTTGGTGCAAATGTAGCTAACACTTTTCCTGGATTATGACATCTAAAACATTTAACAACATTGTTAAAAAAACTCAAAGCACAATGTGCTATGGGGTAGCAACAACAGATGTAAATTCCCCTAGTGAGAGAATGGTAAATATCCCCAAAGGCGGAGGTGTTCTAGTTACCTGCGATGTTGTATTAGCTTCGAGTCCAATATCTATGTAGCCCTTCTGATTTATCTTTGAGAAAGCAGTTTTGTGTGCACGGCTAAGCACTTTACCGAATACCCTTATAACTTCAAATAGTGACCCAATTTATCTGTCATCTTTCTTCTTTCAATCCTGTATGGATGCGTAATGAGAAGCTGGAACTTCTTTGTAATATGTGCTGAATATTATTGCCTACACTCATCTCCTGCTCTATATCTACACAGTATAATGGGTGTGTCTGGAAGGGGGGGAGGCTGAAGCTTGAGAAGGCTAAAGAACATTTTCTTGTTCGTTTAAAACGAGAGTGGGCAGAAGAAGCTGAACTTGCAAATAGGGCACCCAATAATGGTTTTGATATAGATGAAGACATGGCCTCATCCGACAAGCCTAAGAAAGTCCTCAGTTCAGAAAAAAAGCAACTTCGACTTTACTTTCCCAGCTTAAGAAAGGTGAGGATAGGGTCCTGAAGATTTTTTTATTTGATATTTTTGTTCTTTTTTTTTGGGTTGGGTGTGGATTTGGGGGGGCTCCTGACTGCAATCCCATAGTATGTTTAGATTCATATTTGCACGAGTTTATTCATCTCATTCACACACAACTTATCTCTACTATTATGTGTCTATATGTGGTCAATTCTCATTTTCACTCAACATCACTGCTCCAACACAACTTGGATCAAGCATTTTGCAGCACTGTTTGTTGAAACTGCCCTTTGTATGGCTATTTATGAATTTGTTGTGCAGGTTAAATCTGTGCCATTTAGTGGAACTGGCAAACACAAATACAGTTTCCAACGTGTTGAAGTCCCTCCTCTCCCAATTCATTTTTGTGATTGTGAAGAGCATTCTGTTAATCATCACACTACAAAAGAAAAACAAACTTGTGGTCTGGAAGCAGAAAGTGGGGAAATGAACGAGGAAGAGCTTAACATAATGAATTCAGTGATGAACAAGCTCTTTGAAAGGGAAAAGGTTGTATCATATTCTGCACATAGTGGAAACAGACTCGCCAAGGAAAGAGATGATTCTGTAAAATCAATTCATAGTCCGCAATTTGATGACAGTGAAGCAGATTCGGCAACAGATGAAGACAACCTCATAATTAATGTGGTGTCTAGGAGAAACAACAGGATGGCTTTGATACCTGACCAGGAAATGGAAATAATTTCTGAAAATCAGGTAAAGTTTAATGTTCAATTGGTAGAGTACATTTGTTTCCTCTGTTTTACCTGTTATCCCTGTAGTTTCTTTCCTAAATTTCTCTCTTTCTTCGACTCCCTAGGAATCAGGACTCAATGGAACACGAACTTCTAAGGATGGGCAAATTCAGAATATGCTCAAAGTACAGAAACAGAATATTATATCTCCTAACAAGAAGAGGAAATCAGTTCTCAATCAAGGAAGTGGTGATAATGGATCTGTGTCTGCTACTACTAGAGGTGGCAAGGGGAAGTTGAAAACCCATTCAGATGAGTCCACGAGACTCTTGGGAGGTCAACTGGCTGAACCAGAATCTGATATCCAACAATCAGCTACAATTGTTTCATGGTCTCAGAAGTCCTCGTGGAGACAACTTGTTCGTGATCAGGGTGACACGTCATTCAGCATGTCACATATATTGCCAGGCATTGCTTCTAGCGAGGAAGAGCAACCAAAACTTGATGGTTCATGTGTGCCTGACTCCACCATCGTCAAAGACGACAACTTAGTAAGTCGTGGTTCATGCGTGCCTGACTCCACCATCAGCAAAGATGATAACTTAGTTAGTCATGGAGATCACTTGGAAAGCCAGTCGGGTGAAACAATTAAAGAGGACGTCGTGGAAACTCAGCCTGCCAAACCTAGTGTAGCATCAACTAAATCCGGCAGAGGTGCCTCATGGCTTCAGAAGTCATCGTGGACACAATTGGTTAGTGAGAATAAGAATAGCTCATTCAGCATTGATCAAATTTTGCCTGGTATTTCTTATGAAAAGCAAGTCATAACAGTGCCCAACAGTGGGGACATTGTTGATTCCACTGACAGCAAGCATAACAATTTAGGTAAAAATGATAGTAATTCTACTGAATATGGTTTTATAACTATGGAAATTGGAAAGGACAGGAATGTTGTTGGGAGTAATCTGGAGAAAAATCAACCGACTGTTGTGGTCAGTAATGAGGCTCCTCGTCCAATATTTGAGAAGAGAAGCGATTCAGCAACAAAGCTGGTATCTGGTGGGAGTGAAACGTGTTCTTTTATGAGAAGTGCGGCTTCATTGAAAGAGTGGGCAAAAACTAAGGCTGCTTTAAGTGGATCCCGCAAGAGAAAAAGTGGTGAGAAGTAGATACTCCAACATGGAGTTATGTTTGTAGTAAAAGCTTTTTGACACCATTATAGTCTGTCTTGCTTACTCCCATCTAGTGTCCTTTTAATATTCTCTTGGCAGTGCGGTCGGCAATGTTGTCTAAACTTAGATGTGCTTTTGTTTCATTTTCTTCGTGTTTTTTGTCTGTACTTGTTCTTCTTCTTTTATTTCAGAAACGAAGTAGACAACTATACAAATTTCGAGTTCACAGTAGGTTGCTTAAAGCATATACAGGAATCCTCGATCTATACTAGAAAAAAGAATGTGTGCTACATAGAATTATGTGCCCACAAAATTCTTGGGTGATGTTACAAATGTTCAGTCTAGAGTAATGCTACAAGTTCATCTTGTGTTCATTTTAAGTCTATCCAAGAATAATGTAGCTATTAAAATCACCATTGGACTTATAATTGATCATTATTGGATTTTGATCAAATAGTGATTTTAATAACCACATCATCTTTGGATGAATTTAAGATGGATACAAGAGGAACTTGTAGAATTACTCGTTCAATCTATATTTTGAGTGTTTACACTTTGGCTGCACATAAAGCTTCGATCGCATTATAGGCTTGAGTAGACATGGTGAAGATTTGGGGAAAGGAGAAATATGGAGCTCATGATCCAGATTCGTATAATTTTTTTTCTTTTTGGGGGGTGGGGGGTGGAAGGGTTTTTTATTTGATTTGAGTTAATTTTTGGTTTAAATTTAGTTTAGATAATTTCGTAAGATTTCTTTTATCTATTTGGCATAACTAGCACAGGTACCACTTGTGATATAGTGACACATCACACAGATGTGTTGAATTGTCTCTCATACGTGGCATAGGGGACAAGTGTTGCGTTTTTACGCACGGTGACATGGAGTTTTGTTAAAAAGTTGGATGAAACCAAGACAGAAGTACTAAGTTGGTATTTCAGTTTTCTAAAGATTCCACCTAATCCACTTTTTGAAACTAAGGTGGTGGTTGATTTTGGCTCAAACCAGAAAGGCATTTACCCCCAAAAAAAATGGTTAATACACTTAACTTCTCTCAATTATCACTAATTTTTATGTTACCACGAACTATCACATGTCACATGCAACCCCTTTCAACTACCAATAGCTAGTAAAAAAAAAAAAAAAAAATCCTCTATTAGCCTAGATCATTAAAATGGATCAAATCTAGAACACATAACATGCACATATGTTTTTTTTTTTTCTTATGATCTAACTCTTTTTTCCTCAAATAAAAAGGTACAAAAAATAATATTTTTTTTCTTTAAAAAAAAAAAAAAAACAAATCAAGGGGTAGTCGTCAAAACACCAGCACGTACTTTGGGCTAGAGCAGTAGCCAAACCTTTTTTATTAAATTTTTTTTTTTTTTTAAAAAAAAAAGTCTTGTCTTTGATTGTCATTCTTTTTTTTTTTTTTTTTGGTCTGTAAATAATATACACCAGAAATTGACAGATTACTCTAGCAAATTAAAAACTTGCAATCATTATGGTGAAGTGATAAACTTTTTATTCTTTAGCTCTATCAAGTAGGGTGTTGATAGAAGAAGCCATTTCAGGGCATTTGTCGTCGAAGAGGCTTTTGACAGCTTAAGTACTGCTTTTGACAGCAAAGCTTTCTCAAGTACTCTATCTCCATATATGCTGCTCCAGGAGTGGAGTAGTTGCAGGGACTTCTGTGCCTGCTCAGACCAGGATAAATCATATAAATAACTATATACTACTTAAATACCAATTAAAGTTAAAAATAAATAAATAAAAGAGAGGGGGAATATCAAAAACTTGCATATATTACACATTCTAGATCATGATTGCATAGAAGAAGAAAAAATAAACTAGTCAACCAGCCAAAACTTTTAATGAATACATCTGCAGTACTGCACCTTGAGTTGTTCATGGAGGCTGCTGCTTTTGAATTTCAATTTGCATGCGCAAAGCCTCTGTAACTGACATGTCTCTACTACAAAGAGATCGATCAAGATGAGTTGAAGTAAGTCAAACAAGTGAAGGGCTCGACATGCCAACATATATATATATATATATATAAAATGAGAATGGTAATGACTGAGAAGTGCTTGCATTTGGATGAGAAAAAATAAAATAAATTTGAGGGCATTGAAGAAGTCAGGGGATGGAAGTCCATGAAGGTAGATAGGAACCGAAAGATGAAGAAAAAGAAAAATGATTTTGCTCATTCTCCTAAATTGCAGTACTGGTAATGACCAATATGGTCAAAAACAGATCAAATTGCAGATCGAATTTACTATATTTGCGTGTTTTGTTCCAATTAATTCTTGTCTAAAAACTAATTGAATAAGGCCAGGCGTAATAACTAATTAATAAAGGGTAAGCATGAACTTCATATGATATTTCTGCACATCATATAAATATTCTTCAAAAATATCAGCTGATATGGAACAGATGTTTAATCATCCCTACGACGCAAGTGGCTCTTGCTTGACACGGTATATGTCATGACCTTCAATATGCCCTTTGGGGTTGCACCACCTGTAATTTATAGCAACAATATCCTCCTGATGTTTTGAAGATGGTTTACTTAATAGAACTCAAACAAACTCTGATTATCATTGTCTCCCACACTCCATACACTGGAGATTTCTCCATTCATTTAAATATATACATTCTTACAAGTGTATTAAATTAATAAAACCACATTAATTGAGACTATTCATTTTCTATAACTGTTAGAACGTGAAGTGGAATGAACTTTGGACTTTTGTGTAGTTTTCTTATCCTTTAATAATTATGTTCTAATATTACTCACTCTCGCAGACCGCACGCATCTTAAGAAAAGCTCATGGAGAACGTGATCTTGGGAAGACCATGAAAATTTGATGTCGACTCTCAATATAAGGGTAGGGAGAAGGTGAACACTTTCTTCGAAGATGGCCAGAAAATTGTGTAGAAGCCAATACAAGAGGTGGTGGCATCCACATCAACTAACTAAGGCTGTGCGAAAGTAAGTCCCTCCGACGGAGAAGAGCCCGCAGCTTCTTATAGAGCGAGTTGCAAGCATGCATGCGACGTATGTCGATCATTGATTTTCCAGAAAGGTGATAAATGTGCTCTTATATCATTTGCCAGATGATGCTTTTTTCCGATTCCTACTCAAGGAAGTGTTCTTTCCAAGCTAGGAAGACTAATGTAGAATGATGGAAACCCACAACAATGAATAAAAATATTGAACTCTTTTCGAGAAGGAAAGACCACAATATTTCGATTAGGGCTAAAAATAAACCACAAACAAGCTCTAGCCTAATAATTCTCAATATTTTGACATATATATGCTATGACGTACCCTTACTTATACTAAAGGAATACTACTTAGAGGTGAGCTAGTATATTCGTATCACAGATGAATGGGAGTGGTGCAATTTATCCAAAGAAAGAGAGACAAAATCTTCAAATGGAAATCCCTCTGCCAGCAATATATATATATATATAGAATAAGTGGTAACACATTTCAGCTGAAATATTAATCACTTAAGTAGATGCATAAATTTATCTTCTACATAGATCGGTTTGTGTAAATTTAAAACAAAGAAGAAATTGATTTTCCATGTACGGTGATGGTGTACATGCAAAGACGGAAGGAGGGGGGACTGGGGTAGGCCATGATCCACCCCAACATAAGGAAAAAAAAATTATAAGTACAAAAAAAAAAAAAATGGAAGAAGAAGAAGTAAAATTTTAATTTTAGTCATTTAGCCCCCTCCCAAAAAAAATTTAGCCCTATTTTTAGATTTTTTTTGGCCATATCCAATAAAACTTTTGGCCCTATTCTTAATTTTTTTGGGCCATACCCATTAAATTTCTTTATTTTTAGCCCTTACTTTAAATGCCCATTTTTTTTGCCCTTACTTTTAAATACTCACTTTTTTTTGGCCTTTACGGTAGTCTTTAGTTCATAAAAAACAACCAAAATAAAATTTTTTAATAAAAAAAATTCTAAAGAACCCAAAAAAAATTTTGGCCGGCCCCCTCCCATAATTTTCTGGCTCTGTCCCCGTATACATGTACTTATTTTCATGGAGGCTTAGAGACAAGAGACATTATATGAATCGGTTCTTTTCATATATATATATATAGGTTGTGATTGGGATTCTTCTCTGAAATACACGAGTCATTGGCCATAACTTCTATTTTGGTTTAACAATTTAATTAACTTAATCAACTACTTCAAATGCAACTCTAAATGGAAGTAAACTCATTCCTAAGCGCAACTGCGTACATCTTATCCAATAGAAATTCTAAGTAATTTTAGTAATCGAATTACTAAAAATTTAAACAATAAAGAGCTAGCACTCATAAAACACATGTTTGAACAAGATTTGGACAGTGAATCCCGTAAAAATTCTCTCCTCTATTTGTTAGTGATTCCCCTCCCCCCCCAATTTAGATTAATCACTGAAAGTATAGAAAATTATTTAAGCCTTCAAGATCCTTTTAAGTCGTTTTCTTTTTTCAGTTATTTAAGAAGAATCATAATTTATTAAATGAAAAGGCTCTTAAATTACCAATTGATAATTAATTTCACAATTTAGACAATGGGTCGATCGTTCCAATGTAAAATATCATGTCTTGATCATTTGTTGTTCATGTATCGTAAAATAAATTGTTTCAATGCATAATGCAGAATTTGATGGCATAAGGATAAATTTGCGATACAGAAAAATAACTACACGTACAATGCCAAAATCAACCGTAACACAGCAAACAAAAGTTCATCACCAAGTCCTAGTGATATCTTTAACAGTGCAAACAAAAGCATGACAGTTGAACCTCTTACGAGTCTTATGTTCGATTACACACACGTATTCGAAAAATTAAGTAGCTTCCAATCGGAGATTAAAAAATACGACCACAGTTTAATAACTGTAATAAAAACCATGGCTTTTTTTGTCGTAGTTGACAAAAACAATGTTGTCCTCTTCTATCTATCTTTGAGTTCTTGTTCAAACTGAAGCAATTTTTCACGAATAGGCTGCAGAAATAACTTCAAATCCTGGCAAACCCGTGACTTGTCTTGTTGCAAAAGATCCTTCTCTTCACTCAATCTTACTTCCATCTAAAGTAAGAAAAAAAAGGGGTGAGTGGTTAGTATTCAGGTGAACAGGAATTTTATTGCTGAAGAAATACAAATCAAGGCAATTATGTCATAAATTTACCTACTAGGATAACAATTAGACAATAGTGAGAGCTGATGTCACATAAAAAAGTTGAGTTGTTCATGTGTAAATAAGAGTTCATTCAGCTGTAGTTGGATAGTTCATGCCTAGTAAAAAAAACAGAATCGCATCCTATTAGAGTATATGAAAAACCAGCTATAACCACTTGTCAGGTTCTAAGCACATGGCGACGAATGTTTAAACTATTTGCAAATAATATTAAGACAACAAGCTTTAGGAGTTGATGCATAATCAGCAACAGCTAGAACATGAAAAAAATTGAGAATGTAAGTTTCTAATTTAATTCAACTTTAACTTAAAAATCATAAACATGGGCAACTACTATTTTAGTTGGGCAAAACTCAACCCTAAGTTATGATGGGGCTTGGCCAAAGTCAATTATTGTTTTTCTTCCTGTGATCATTATTTATAAAAAGAATTTCCTATAACACAAGAAAATTAAGTGCTCACTTGATGCAGGAGACCTGAATAATCTTCGACTGGTCTTATGTTCAATTGTGCTTTTGCGCATTTTCAGTCACTGTACTTTAAATCTGCCTAATTAACCCAGAATTCGATATTTGAAAATTGTAAGGAGCCATCGTAACACAATATAAAAAGAACATCGAGAGACAGCATAACATAACATCACCCAATTGGATTTAGGTTCAACTGTCCTTCAGTATTGGGCACCCATTCATCACATAACAAATGTTAGAGTCCAGTAAACAAATGTTTAGATCATCAAAGAAAGAACAATCCCTTATCAGTCGCTTGCCATTTTCCCTATTAGACTTCTCTGTACATTCAAATGGAAACATAAAATGTACCTGCAAGTCATCCAGCTCACCAAAAGAGAACTCTGATATATCTATATGGCCCTTGACCATCTTCTTCTCCTCTTTGATTGTCCACTCCCCTGATTTTGTTTACATACTAGTTCAGTGCACATAGATTAAATGGAGAAAGGGGAAACAATTTAAGACTCTGGCTGGCAACTTACCTTTGACTTTCAATGTTAACTCATAGGTATAGCCAACTCGTTTCTTGTTTCGCACAGTCACCAAGAATGCCTGCTCAATTAGGCAATAGCAATCCAGGAGGAATCAAAATGAGCATCATCATATAACCATAATATTCGGCAAGTTAAGTTGCCCCTTTTCTTTTCCTTCCAATTCTCTTAATGAATCAAGTTTTGTGGTCTAAGACAACTATATAGAACCATGAAATCATCTGGTTAGCGGTATAGAGGATCATTTTTACAGTATGATACTCAAAAAGCAGGATGATTGAGAAGCTTCCTTGCATTTCAGAATAACATCATTCCCTACCTTCAACAACTATGCAAAAACCAGGGAATTAAAATTAACTCCAAGCTTCCAAACATGGAGATAATTGAGGCCCTAAAAGTTGGTAACTGAAGATATCCTATCATTGCATTGAGATAAAAGAATGTTGGATGAGAAACTCACATCTCCAACACATTTCGACACATCAGATATCTGTGCTTTGCCACCAGGGAACTCCAAGGACCCCGCCGATACAAGTAACTCCTGCAGTAACGAAATATTGGAAACACCATGGTAAAAATACTAATAGACAAAGCACAATGGCAAGGAGAAAGGGGCCACCAAAAAGCGTTCCAGCAAAAGTGAGAAAAATGGTAACCTTGATTCTATCAGCTGCCCACTTATTAAGGTTTTTCTCCTCCCAAGTTCCAGCCTGTGTATAATCAATTAACAAGAATCATCATGAACACATATATTTTATACAAATACAAATGTAAAATTGGAAACCTTTGGAAAAAGGGGTTATGAATCTGAGAGAGAAGAAAAAAGGGGTACCGAATTCCAAACGGAGCCGAGGGTGGCGGTCTGAGAGTTGAGAATGTCGTTGGGAGTGAGCTTGCGAGGAACCGGGAGCGGTGCCGCATCCTCCCTAACATCCCTCACCCAATAAGTGTAGGAAGCTCCTCCTTCTTGCTTATCCGACACTGCTCCGCCTCCTCCTCCACCCTCCATGGGACTGCTCTGCTCTGCGGATCTCACGCTTGTTTGCGCCTTTCCTCTTCAAACATCCAATTCAATGCACCACTCTTCTATGCGCACATGACTGCAACCGAGGACTAGTCAAAATTGACGGATGATAGATCCTCTTTTCTATATGTTTAGTTGGTCTCCAGAAGCTTCGACTGGATTGGAACACTCTCGGCCCGTGTTCCAGGCCGTATGGACCAGCTTCCCACGTTCTGGCCCATGTATTATTTTATGTCAATGTCAGCCTCTTTTAAAAAAAATAAAAAATAAATAAGTAATAGAGAGGTATTTTTTTTTTTTTTTTTTTTTTTTTTTTACTTTTTAAAGAGACAAAAATACCATTCTACTTTAAGTAAGCAAAAATTATCCTGTTCTAATGCTACCTGTTCAGAATGAATTTGCAATTATGGATTTGGCTGCTGTTACATTTAATTTTATGAAAAAAACTTAAAATTAAATGACCCATTGATCACTCTTTTTAAGGAAGAGTAAACCAAGTATAATTACAGAGTCACATACTTGATTATCAATTATTTATAGGATTTAAGCCACTTCTACTGCAAGAATGATACTGCAATTCCAATAAATTTTGACCCGTTAAAACAAGAATTAGGATCCTCTTCAATTCATTTGAAATATTCAATTAGTTACAGTGCAGATGTATTTTTGTCCCATCAGAAAGTGAAAGACAAAAATATACTTTAAATATAAACCAACTGGATATTCTCCCATTCAAATGAACCGAAGAGGATCCTAATTCTTAATACAAACAGTCCCAATTACCATGGTTTCTCTAGCTTTGATTCATCAGTTATTTTAGTTTCTATATAAAATGCACTTCTGCACAATATAAAATCATTTTGTCTCCCACAGAAGCAAATGTGAATCAGATGGTGCAAACCAAAGGAACCAAATTCTACAGGGAGATCATGTAATAACAAGCAAACTCTCAGTTTTCCATCGTCAAACTATGAGATGTACAGATTCTCGTACTTGAGGAAGGACTGCTAAAATACAGGCCTTCAAATCTACTATCAATGAGAAACGGGTTAGCATAATTCAAGACTTCCAAAACACCTGCGTTCAAAATTTTGCAATTTTCGTGGGTGGCTACTTCACCGCAGCATTATATTTCCTAATTTCTCTCTGACCAACTATCATTCCAATACAGTTTTCGCTTTTCTTATGAATAAGTACGTACACATGCACCAGTGGATCTTGAAATATGGTTCATTCCCATCATTTGCCTCAAAACTGTGAACCTTTATAATAGGGAGGAAAAAGAAAACTTTCTGATTTTAGCAGGGGGAAAAATTGCAAAACCCTTCCCCTCAAGGACCAATCAAGAAAGCCTCAACTGATCAACACCAGAAGCATCATGCTGAACACTAGCCCAATGCTCTGCAACCATGACCTCTCCTCGAAATCTTAATTAATTTTAGGCTTCGGTCGTCTTGGCCTAAACACGATATAGAGGACAACTAAAACAGCCAAGAAAGCAGGAAATGTTGTCATATCAAATACTACATGTACTTTTCTTTCTCTTGTGCAGTGAATTGGGTGGAGAAGGACTCTAGTTGCATTCACTTGATCAACGAACCTGTGAGAGAGATGAGATTCACAAATAAGCCAACTTTACATAAAAACACAAAAGTCAAATAAGGCGCCAAAAAGATAGGGACATAGGCACTGATTTCTAATTCAATGACAAACGATGCTTGGAACATGCATCAGCACCAAAACCAAAATAGGTCTACTGCCCTTGTTATGTAGCCAAATATGACACAGATATCTGCCCATCTGAGTAAAGAGAAACCAAATCCCGACTCTTAGGGCTCCATTTGGATTCAGGATGAACAAAAGGAAAGAGAGAGAGAAAAAATCTTCATAAACGGCTTCTTAGGCCATTTTCATCAATTTTCTAATTCTCCTTCCCACTGTTCTCTCTGATATACAAACTGCCCCCAAGAGCTTTGAACATCTATCAAAAACAGGAATAAAGCCCATTTACACAAGATGCTTACAAGCATGAACCTTGTAAGAGCTAGGAAGCATCATGGCATTTATTCTATAACCTAAAGTAGTTGAGAAAAAAAAACTATAAAACACAATATAGATTCCTACCTGAACTTATGGAGCTTGCAGCAGCAGTTAACATACAAGAACAATAAAAAAAACAGTTTGCCTACGTATGATTTGTGTCAAGTTCAAATTATCAACCTGGTTTAAATAATTACACTTTACCCATCCAAAGTCTAATTGCATCTGTTGGTTTATAACTTGTAATGAGTTTCAATTGTGTTTTTTAGACTTTCTTTACGAGGCAATGTGATTTACGCATGAGAATTTTAATGATCAGGGCTGAAACAATTTTTTTTTTTTTTTTATAGGTAATATCAATTTATTAAAAATGTAAGGGCGCAACACATGTACACAGGAAGTATACAAAAGAGCCCACATATACAAACTTTTAAGTTGAAAATGAAGCACATAAATCTAGGAATTCCGCAAGCGTCGAAACTTGTGAAGAATGCAACAATACTCTTCATGAGAAAAGTGTTTGAAGTACCCTTTTCTTCAACTCTATAAGTCCAAGTTCACAGTCCTCAAAACTCCGTGCATTCCTTTCTCTCCATAAACACCACATTACACGCAAAGGAGCCATTCTCCAGATTTGCAGAACTATACAATTACCCCTTTGTCCCGTCCAACTTCCCAAGCATTCCTTCCTCCTACCCAGCATCACCTACGTAACATCAAACAGCCGGCAAACCATTACCTCTATAGCAATTTCACAATGCAATAATTAATTATCAATAAATTCATCACTCTTCTTGCACATACAACACCACTCCGTCACTATAATGTTCTACTTACGTAAATTGTCCACCGTTAATATTTTCTCCATCACCGCCGCCCACAAAAAAAAAAGCCGCTCTCGATGGAGCTTTACTCTTCCAAATATTCTTCCAAGGGCCATCCACTAGTTCCGAATTAATCTTTACCTTATAACATGACTTCCCTCAAAATTCTTTCTCTTTGAAGGAATCCAACAAATTTTATCCACCCCACCATGCCTAACCTGTTGGGAGGGAGAATATAGCAATTCGAAAAATCGCGAAACCTCTTCTAGTTCCCAATCATGAACAAGTCAAATAAACATTACATTCCAATGAATAGCACCATTTACTATACCCATATTCTCC
Source organism: Carpinus fangiana (assembly GCA_006937295.1). Classification (NCBI taxonomy): domain Eukaryota; kingdom Viridiplantae; phylum Streptophyta; class Magnoliopsida; order Fagales; family Betulaceae; genus Carpinus; species Carpinus fangiana. The sequence continues at coordinate 21,360,818 of CM017325.1, forward strand.
TCCACCCATGCCTCCTTTGTACATGCTATATTAAACAAAGCGAAAAACACAGTCTTCAATGGTGACTCCCCACACCACACATCCTGCCAAAACAATACTCGAGAACCGTTTCCTAGCTCAAACCGCACATGCTACTTAAAATTATCCCACCCCTTCAAATACATTTCCACACTCCCACCCCATGAGGTCCCCCAACCTCCTTGGAACACCAACCACCCCTTATCACATCATATTTAACCTCCACTAATTTCCACCACCAAGCCTCTCCCTCATTGGCAAACCTCCACAACCATTTACCTAACAAAGCTCAATTTGACTGAATCAAATTCCTTACCTCTAATCTCCGCCTCCGTTGCAAACCTTGGTCCAGCCTTATATGAGTAAAATGCAATTTTTTAAACTAGAGATTGACAAATCAAACTTGACCTAAAATGCGGGTAAAGTACATTTATTGCATTTTCACACCCCAAGTATAGGGTCAAATGCAGTATCTTCCTGTCATTAAAATTTATCACTTTTCACATATTTGGATTTAAAATTATGCGTTTATCACATAATCACATGATCTTTATCACATAATCACATGATCACGTATTTATTTTTCTTTTATTTTGCGGTCACATGATAACCATGGAGAAATTAATGCTAAAGAAAATGAATATTGGAAAAATTTTAACATGACCGAATATTGGATTTTTTATTTTTTATTTTTTTGATAAGTACAAATGATCCTAGAGTTTATGCAGGAAAAGCACAATTTACCCTAAATTAAAATTTCAAAAAGCATAGCTTAATATTTTCAGTATCTGTAAGCTGAATGATCATGTATAAGATATATGACTTACTATTGTTGTCGTTTTTCATTTAGCCTCTGCAGTCCATTAATTTTTGATAATTTTTTTTTTTAGGACATGTATGGAGACATAAATAAACATGCAATATAAACTACTAAGAGTCATGTGTATAATGCTTGACATTCCAAAACTTGCTATTGTCTAGCTTCTAGGCATGGCAAGAGTGTTTAAATACATGAAATTTAGACTACATCCAGTTTTGATTTGTATAAAGAGATTTTCATTACACCCACCACATATAACTAATGGTGACAATAAAGAAATGTTCAAGGCCTACCCTTTGGATGCTTCCTCTAGAGTATATAGCAGTCTTAGGGCATCCACATAGCGCAACTCTCCAGTAATAGATGAAATCTGAAAACACAAATATTAAACACTTTCCACAAATACAAAATAACTATATTCCAGAATTGATAAAAATAAAATAAAATAAAAACTAGGAAGGGCAGTGTCAATAGTAAGAGAGGATAATGAATATTATTACTCACCCTTCTCCACAGGCTGACAACATAATTATATTTGTTCACTAGCTCACGCTCCTGAGACTGAAAGAGTTTAAAGGTTTTTTCAGCTGGTTTTTGTTAAGTTTTCCATTTAATAGAAGCTTCAGTTCCAATGGCAATAACATTGCAAGACAATATAGAACCCTAGAAGCAAATTTTATTAGAAGGTAGAAGAAATTTCTTTTTGATAAGTAATTGGCCAAAGGGAGGAGGAAGGGGAAATTTGAATTAGTGACTTTCACTTCATGAAGCATGGTTCTTGGTTCCTAACCGATTGAACTACCCCTTAGGATTAAAAGGTAGAAGAAAAATAATATTACGAGTAGCAGCATTTGCCAACTTTACAACTTTTAATACATTCTTATACACTAAAATAAGTGGCAACAATTTTTGGCTGAACCGTGAGGCCATAATTTTTACTTGCCAAAAAATAAAGAGGCCATTAAATTCAGTCATGCACTTTAGAACTAAATATCTAAGTTGCTGCCTGACCAGATCTAACAACACCGTTCACCTCTGACAAGGACATCACTCATGGGTTTGTGCATTACCCAAAGGCCGCCATTCTTTCTCACCATTATAATGGGTATTGTAAAATTAAAAAATGACTTAAATTATTCCATTGTTACAATACTAAAGGGAAGGATACTTGTATGCTCCATGACAAGAAGATGAATAGCTGAATTGACAAGTTGAACGGACTCTTCAAGTGTTGTAATGATATAGCTCCGCGCAATTGTATCAGACTGAAACTGAGATACGTGCCAGCCTCTAGAAGTAATGGAAAAAGGGTTGCTTCCTACTGACCATATCCAATCCTGTCAAGTTGCATAATTTGCTTTCATTTATTTCAAAGACAAATGGTAGTTTAACTAATACATGACAGGAATGCTAACTAAATAGAACTTTTCCAAAAATCATAAAGCGCAAACAACCATGCATATATACACACACGCAAACAAAGACACTAGTACCTGCGTGTAAAGAGAGAGACACAGAGCAGTAAATCAAAAGATTAAAATGGCAAGTATATGACAATGCTACACATCTAGACTTAACATGGAAGGATTTGGCAAGGCAAAGTTATTGGTAATCCATCACTAGTCCTAACAAGAAAGCTGTAGAAAAGAATGTATATAACATTTAATTTTTTAAGCTACATCTTTCATTTGAGTTTTGCATTATTTTTTTATTTTTTTATTTTTTATTATTATTATTATTTTTTTATATTAAGCCAGAAAATCTAAAATCAATATTTGAATAATTTACCAGAGGAACAAACATAACTGAAGCTGAGGCTGCATATGGCTAAATGCAGTACATGAAGGACTTTTATTGATAAGTCAATTCAATTCCATTAAAAGCACATGGGGGCTCAACCCTAATACTTAGGAAATATACAAGAAAAACCCCTAATATAGAGAAAAAGAGGAACAAAAATCTAAAACCTTGGAAAAATTAGAATCAAGCAGGTTATTGATGTTGTTATCCATGTGTAGAGAGATTGTGGATTAAGATCTACAATACTTAACTACCGCTTCAAAACATAAGAAAAGACATCACATGATACGAAGTTGTTCACAATTAGCCTCACAAAAGCTCAAAGTATCATCTGCAAACAATAAATGAGACAATCATCTTTCATTCCTCAATCACTCCAAAAATCCTGATAAAAGTCCTCTATCCATAGTAAGAGCATTAGAGCAGCTTCCCAACCATTTTCCTTAAATTTAGGGAATAAAACTACTTTTTGATTCCCTATCTAAACACACCCCACAATACTTCCCTTAATGTTTTCTATATCATTAAAATAATATTTCTTTACTTTTACTTTCTTTTTTTTTTTCTATTCTAAAAAAATGTCTGTTCTCTCTTCTCCGTCTGCATTCTCTCTCTCTCTCTCTCTCTCTCTCTCTTCTTTGTCTATGTCTCTCTCTCGTCTCCGTCTCTTTCTTCTCTGTCTCTCAATCCCACTACTCTTTCCCCCTTTCTCTTTGACCCAAACCAGTGAACCACTACATCAAGTTCTCTCTCTTTGCGTGGAAGCATTTTCTTCACTGGAAGGGTTTTTTTTTTTTTTGTCTCTCATCTCTGTCTCTCAATCTCTCTCTCTAGTCTCCATTGATTTCTAGGTCTTGAGTATCTTTTTTGTTTGTTGATTTCTGCTAATTTCTCTCAATCTCTATCTCACATCTACTAATTTCGAGTGTTGATTTCTGCTAATATTTTTTTTGTTCTGAATATTCAATGTTTTTGGGTTGAAGATTTTGTGGATTTTTTATTTGTGCTTTTTGAGGAAGTTATGGGTTTCATCATTTTGAATGATTTTGGTCATTCATTTTTTTGTTTGTTCAGTTCTGTTATGGGTTTCATCAGAAGTTTGTTTGTTTAATGATTTGTTTGTATCTTCTTCAGAAGTTATGGGTTTCATCAACATGAGAGAGAGAGAGGCGGAGAGGAAGATGGAAGTGCTGTGAAGAAGAAGAAGATGAGAGGAGGAAGAAAAGATTGGAAATCGTGAGAGGAGAGAGACTGTGGTATTTTAGCATTAAAATAATGCATTGGGTTGCTACAGTGCTTCCCAATGCATTGGGAAGCACTGTACCAACCCAATGGGATAGGTTAAATATAAGGCTTCTGATGTGGGTGTATTTTTGTGATTTTTTTTCCTTTTTTCCTAAACATAAGGAAGGGAATGCCATATAGGGCATCTGTTGCTAGTGCTCTAATAAACATCATCCTACTTAATGCCTCTATAACAATCACAAACAATAAAGGAGATAATGGATCGCCTTGTCTCAACCCACATGAGCTGCTAAAGAAACCAAATGAAGAACCATCAACATAAATGGAAACCCACAATGTAGCTATGCAATGTTCTATCCGACATGCCCATCTCTCCACAAAGCCACATCTCTTCAACAAATATAACATAAACTTCCAATTAACATGATCACATGTCTTCTCCAAATTCAATTTACACAACAGTCCTGGTTCCCAATAACTAATCCGACAATCCAGAATTGTTTACCTCTAATAAATGCATTATGTGAGTTTGAAACAGTCTTCCCCAATACCGATTTCAACTTGTTCTCTAGGGCCTTTGAAGTAATTTATACACTCCACCCGCTAAACTAATAGGACGGAAAACCTTAATCTCCACTACCTCAACTTTCTTAGGAATGAAGGACACATAGGAAGCATTAAAACTCTTCTCAAATTTTCCCCGTCTATGAAACTCCTTCAAAACTTCAGTAATGTCCTCTTTAAATACCGCCCAACACTTCTAGGAAAAAGCCATAGAAAACTTGTCAATTCTTGGAGTCTAGGGGTGTACAAACAAAGTTTTCCCCATTTATGAAACTCCTTCAAAATTTCAATAATGTCTTCTTTAAATACCGTCCAACACTTCTAGGAAAAAGCCATAGAAAACCTGTCAATTCCTGGAGTCTAGGGGTGTACAAACAAAACGGTTATTAACCACATAACAGCATAACCGCTTTGGTATGCGGTTGGCAAAAACCGCTAACATCATAACGGGTGCGGTTAACAATCTTAAGGGTAGGTGAAGGCAGTTAATAACCGCTAACCGCCTACCCTTATACTATCACACCCCACCACTAAGAAATAGCATATGTTATTACCATCACAAATGATCCCATTAGTTTGTGACTTGTCTGTAATGCATACACACATGTATGAATGCATATAGGTATGTATAAAGATGTTAATAGTAGAAAAATTGCAAATTACATTATTTATGGTGCCAAAGAAATGACATGAACCAGCATACATCACTTCAACAAAATACATAACCCAGTCACTCACCAACTTAGAAAAAAAAAAAGAGCATAAGCTGGTCACTCTGATCTACCTATTGAAAAACTTACAAACTAGTCCTAGTTACTGAAATACAAACACTAGTAGTTTCTAATAGTTTCAATATAATATAAGGCCAAATTCCTTACCTGTCAAACAGCTTGTTGTTTAAACAACAAAACTGCCTAGATTTCCAGATAATCAGTATCATTAGTGTCAAGCTGAATATATTCAACAATTACTCCTATCCCCTCAAGTCATCATCCTTGGAGAGCAAGCACAAACACAACAAGCAAGTGGGTCACATCTAAGAGTCGGTGATTTGACAGGCGTTAGCATTTATCTCCTCAACAAGGTAGCAGTTATTAACTGTACAAGGTAGCAGTTATTAACTGTCTCCGCCTATCTCTAAAACCGCTAACTGCCTAAGGCAGTGCAGTTAGCAGTTTTAGGCAATAACCGTTAACTGTAACGTATAAACACCCCTACGAGCCTTAATCCCCATTAAATTCTCATGCCATCTCCAATACTTCCCTCTCCTAAAAAGTGTCTCTCCATCCAAATGATTTCCTCTACATCAATGGAAAGGAAAGAGAGGCCGTCCAACTTTGGTCGCCAATTATACTGTTCAAAATATAACTGTACGTAGAAATTCACAATTTTCCTTTGTTTCTGCATAATCAAATGACATGGTCTCATTTACAACTAAAGACTCCACCAAGTTATGTTCTATGCGAATTTGCCGAACAATGAAAGAAAATAGTATTTTTATCATCCTCTCTCAACCAAAAGGCCCTTGACTTCTGCCTCCAACTCACTTCTTTGAGAAGGATAAATCCTCTCCAGATCACTAGAAATATCATCCTCTCTTAACCTTTCCATGCTAGTAAAAGGCCTTTCCTCTGCAATCATAACCATCTCATAGAGACCCTCCACCATCTCCTTTTTCCGCTTCCCTACATTACAAAAAACCTCCTCATGTATTTCTTCAAGTTTGATTTCAATACTTTCAATTTTTAAACCAACACAAGCTAGGAGAAACCTGATAACTATAGGCACCCATCAAGTTTTCACCTGATCCACAAAGCCCTCTGACTTCAACTACATATTCTTAAACCTAAAGTACCTACTACCCCTCTCTGCATTGCTCAAAAAAAGGTACCTACTCCCCCTACTCACCACACCACAATCCAATCTGATATGATTCTATGGAGTCTCCTCTAAAAACATCAGGATAACATTCCTCCCACTCCGGAGATAATAGAAACCTATCAGATCGAGACCATGACTGCAATTCATGATTATCTAACCAAATAAAACTCCCACCTTCAAGTGGGATGTCCATGAGTCCCTGATAAAATATAAATTCTAAAAACTCTAGCATAGCTACTGATTGTCTAGACTCACCTAATTTTTTACACAAAAATGAAGATTGAAATCACCACAAATGCACCACAATAGCTCCCACCAACTCACAAGGCAAACTAGTTCCTCCCAAAGATATCTCCATTCAACATCATCATTTGAACAATACACCCCCGCAAACGCCAAATCAACATTATCACTAACACTTTTAAAGGAACACGGTACTAAATAAGTTCCCATTCAATCCTCAATCTTCTCCACTATCCTCCTATCCCACATTATCCTACTCAATGCCCCTCTTGTCCCCAAAAACGTCCAGTCCCCATGATGGCATCCCATAAACTATGAATCACTTCCCTAGAAATAAACTCCAATTTTGTCTCTTGCAAACAAACAATATCTGCCTTCCAATCTCTGAGAAGACTCCTAATTCTCAATCTTTTCTCCTCCTCAATCAGTCCCTCACATTCCATGATCCCTCCTCCCCTTTCCTTTTCCTCTTGACCCCAAAAACGTCCAGGCCCCATAATGGTATCCCATAAACTATGAATCACTTCCCTAGAAATAAACTCCAATTTTGTCTCTTGCAAACAAACAATATTTGCCTTCCAATCTCTGAGAAGACTCCTAATTCTCAATCTTTTCTCCTCCTCAATCAGTCCCTCACGTTCCATGATCCCTCCTCCCCTTTCCTTTTCCTCCACTAGAATGTCCTCCCTTTTATGTCATAATTAAACAAACAAACCTCTTTAGCTTGCAGTTTCCTCTATTCGCTGTCCTATAACAAAAAGTTGGACCACTTTACTAGATGTTTTGATATCTACTTGCTTCAATCACAACATATAAAGCCATCATTTGATCTTCGCACGACAGCCCCACTACATTACACAAATTCTTAACCCTTTCAAACACCTAATCTGACGAGACTGAGTGAGGCAATTCCCGTTCTTCAATCATAGTAAACGGATGCATTGTTAATGACTCAGTGCCTTTAAACTCCTTATCAGGAACATTCACCATTGCCAAAGAAGAATTATTCATCTCCTCTCCATTCACATCAAATACCTACACCTCCTTAGAATTCAAACCCTCTAAACTCCCTTCCACCCACCAACTCATTTGCCACTTTGAACATGGACCCATCCCCAAAATTGACACCCGATGAAGACCCCTCTAACAAAAGCCCACTCCCTTCCCCCAACTTATTTTCCCTTGTAAACATGGACCCATCCCCAAATATATCACCCATTGAAGACCCCTGAATCAAGGACCCACTCTCATACCTTCCAGCACCCTCTATACAGTTGCCATTGCTACCTTCAGCCTTATCTGTGGAAGTCCGAACAACTCCAACAACTTAACCCATCTTCTTTTCAGTCATTCATCAGATCAACCAACCCATCTTCAGCCTTTTATGTGCTCCGATTTCAGTTTTCCTTGTCTGATGAAGACCGAGTAGTCTCAGCAACAACTTTTGTCTCCGTCTGCATAGTCTTCTTCCTTGACACAGCTCCTTCATCTCCCCCCTTGTTATATTCTCCACTTTGTTATATTCTCCACAGTTTTCCTAAGTCCCACCAGAGGATCCTCCTCGGACTTACTCGACTCAATGCCCTGCATTTTCCAGTATGTATTTGTGTTTTCAGTTGGTTTTAGTCTCAGTTGATATTAACCCCCCCCCCCCCCTCTTCAAACCAGGCCCTTCGTCATTACTGGAAAAATTATGGGCTTCCACCCCAATAGTGGGCTTACCCTCTTTGACTCAAAAACAATTTCCCCTTCTCAACTGGGCTTATTTCCCGGCCTTTCAAATTTATCAAGTCCAAATGCCCAAATCAACACCTAAATCACACGAGCCCTCTTCCTTATTACCTTCTCCTACAGACAAACCCACTTTCAGTTTATTTAAGCATCATTTCACTTCCTTTTTAAGTGCCTCCAGAGTATCATTGACAGCACTTAAATCACAAAACACCTCCCCAACTATCAACGGGACAAACATCTCCACCATCTTTGGGTAATGTCTGCAAATCCTTCTTACCACAACCATCGATTAATTTCAATTATTTGAATCACCAAATTACTCAATTTATGCCTGCCAGAATCTTCTATTTTCTGGTCATGGCCCTTCCCTGCCACCATCTCTACATACGACCGTCGCCCATTCTCCACCAACCACAACAGCAATGGAAAACCACCTTGAGTTTTTTCTTCTCTGCTCCCAACCTTACCATGAGGCTCAAGAAAATTGACCACCTTCCTCATCTAATCAACAGTCACCCCATCCTCTTCCTTCATGTCCCTCTGGAATAACAAGGAAACTTTGCCGCTCTCATACGCCGTACTCCAATAGCTCCAAAAACCTCCCATGGTTATTCGCATGCCTGTGGGAAATATACACTACATCCCCAAACCTAAACGACCTATAAAGATCACTCAAATTCTCTCCCATTATTAGCTCCTCCATTGTTGATCACAGCCACCTCAAGCTAAATTTCCCCAAGTCCTTTCAGCAAAACAAAGATCTCCTTTCCCCTCTTCTCCTGGAATTCATTAGACTATACGTACATAAAGAACATGCAAGACTTAGGCAAAGTACATGGAAGAATAATGCCAGCATAAAAGAATCTTGTACAACCTCATCATATCATTCGGGGGAAACTTACCTAGGCTATCTCGTGGTGTTTCTTTGATTATTAATCATAATTGAAAACAATGCATCACTATACTTTTTCATCAAAGCATACAACATACCTCAATAGCAGTTTCATGGGCTTGACTGTAGGCAAGATGAAGAGGAAGCAAACCAGCAAGATGCTCTGAAGCAGCAGCCAAAGCAGCTTTTATTGGCCTCCTGATTTTGGGGGAGATAAATAAATTTGTCATGATTGGTAATGCTTTTTGTTCATAAAAAACATTCTTCTATGCAAATCATTTATATATATAAGCCAAAACTCCTCCTAGAAGTGCCTTAAAACTGCGGCATGTGGCGTGAACCAATTTTTTTAGGCATAACTTTTTAACTGATTTTTTAAGAGTGAACCGGTTTTTTCTTAGAAAACCGGTTATTAATTAGCCTCATTAATTGCGTTAATTATATTTCAAGAGTTTTTCAAATATAAATTATTCAATAAATTAAGTATTATTAATGTCCGAATCAAATAAGGAGACAAATAATATAAATCAAATTATTATTATACGTATAGTCAATTTAATATTTATATTAATACGTTTAGGATTCTCAAAAAAAAAAAAAAGACGTCTAGATATATATATATTAGAGTCATTAATTGCGTTAACGATATTATAATCCATGTATTCTTCTTGCTAATTTTTTTTCTTTATACTATTCATTTTAAATCATATATAGTTATTGGAACAAATATTTAATTTTTTTTATTTAAAGAGGTGAGATATATTTTTATACGTCTTTTTTACTTATAATAAAAAATGATGTGTTTAAATTTTAAAATTAAATTATAATGAAAAATCCCGCGCATAGAACAGGTTATAAGCTAGTTGTCATAATTGGTGGTCCTTTTTCAAAAATAATTCTTGGCATACAAGAAAGAGCATGAATATGAGCACGCAAGGGAACAATCGGAAAGTGCAACATACGAGATCACAAACATACATTGCTTGTGGCAATCAATTGCAACAAAAGCTTTATAAAGCAAGTTCAAGTTGAAGATCAAAATGAGTTGCGGAGGAACCAAACAGGCCTACATGTCTAGAAGACCAACCTCAAATCCCACAAAAGCGAGTGCCCGTTACACTGAAGATGGCTTTCCCAGGATGACTCCCCTGACTGAACAACAATAACCATGTCAGAAAGTGCCTTTGCCTGATAATGCTTGTCAACTAACAGTGGCTCGCCATGGATGAACCAAAATATTGGAACTTCAAGTATGGATCTGCTATGGGCATGTACCCCTGCATTATTCAAGAAAGAAATTCTAATGTTTCTTCCAGATATTACAAGAAAACAAAAATAATTATCCCAGCCATTTGATGATGAGAAGATGCATGAGAATTCATTGGTTGAAGTTATGCAATGTAGTTCCTAAAATGTGTACAACTATTTATACTATATACACATATATCAAAGGATTAAGTTACACTAACACCCAATTTAGCACTTGGTTAATGTTACACTGCTTAATTTTTTTTCTAATGGATCAGCATTTTACCGATCCACATTGATGCTTATCACATATGTAAAATTTAAAAATTAACTGGATGTCATTTAGCATCCAATCAATAAACTCATGATTAGTTTATTCATAAAATATATAAAACTACACTTTTGAACATTTTATAGATGGCAAATCTCTTGAATACTCTTGAATTCTGATAAGTATGACAGGCATGTGGAGAACATCTAAAGAGGAGGGTTTAGTAAAATGTTGATCCATCTAAAAGCTATTGAGCAGTGCAATGTTTAGAGCATCTCTAGCAAGAGTGGCTATTTTAATAAGTCAAAATACACTTGTTTCTATTTTAGCTACTAGTTTTTCAGTTTTTCAATTCAAACTCCAACAGATTATATATTTTAACTATTTTATTTCTTTAAATATTATTTTTCAATGTTTTTTTATTGATTTTTATCCCAACCGCTTTTCTTCCCTTCTCATCCTTGTCTCTCTCTCTCTTGACCAGCAATGGAATTCTGAACCAAACCATCAAATGACGAAGAACCCAAATGAAGAAAAACATAAAGCATCTCAAAAAAAACAAAACAAATTGTTTGAATCCAGATTCATCAGATCGAGTTTTCCCTCCAACCGGATCTACCCAAACCATTTCCACCAAGACCACCGGACTCCACAGCCAAACACCCCCTTTCATCAATTGACCAAAAAAATCAGAAAATCAACCCTCCAAAATCACCTTCTCCGATGAGTTTCAAAAATTTAAAATTAAAAAAAAAAATTAAAAAATCAAACGGTAGGCAAAATTTCAATGAGAAGAGCGAGAGGGAGGGAGCGTACCAGAGAGAGAAGGGCTGCGTTGTTGGTATCGGAGGGAGTGAGAGAGAAAGGCAAAAGGGATAGAGATAAATAATTAAAAAACTTAGTCCTTGTGAACAGTAAATAGGCTAAAGAGCCTATTTACTGTTCACGTTAGAAGAAAAAAGGCTAAGTTGGCTCCTCTTCTAGAGACAAAAAATCACTCAAAGTAGGCTGATTTAGCTATTATCACCCATTTGCCTATACAGTTGGAGATGCTCTTACAAAAGGCCTTTTTGGGATTGAGTTTGAGCGGCCTAAAAGTGCTTTTAACACTCAAAATGTCCGTTTAAAGAAAAAAGTACTCGTTTGGTAAAATAATTAAAAGCGTTTTTAAGGGTCCAAAAAGTCTAAAAATGGCCAAAACGCACTTCTGGCAAAAGCTTAAAAATGAAGCTTTTGCCCAAAAGCTTTTTTTGACTTAAAAGCTCTATTTCTCAAACGCAATCCCAAACAGGTTCTAAGTACCAAACTAGGTGCAAATATATATTAACCATCAACATTTTCTCTATTCATCATTTTTTGCTTTCTTTTTTTTTTCCTTTCTTTTGTTCAACATAACCAAGAAATTTTTAACCCATGAATTATCCTATTCACCATTTTACTAACAAATATGAGGGCAACCATGCCTCTTGAAAAAACCAAGATTCTTTTCCTAAATGTCCCACATCTTCATTTACAATGCACAGAGAACAATATTTGAAAGTAGTAAAAGACTTATTTCAGCAACAAGCATTCGATCACATTTAAAAGTTTCCACATTCCATTATATTCGAATTGTAAATCATCTACAAAGATACACAGCGGTTCTTGGTTAAAGGCTTGGGGGGGGGAGAAAAAGAGATGTTTGGCTCACATTTTCCACCCATTTCTAGAATCTTATACAAATTTAGACACAATATTCCAGGTAGCACAAAATAAACAGAATGATCAATTTTGGTAGGTTGGATATAATTACTAAAAGAAAAGATTTCTGTTCATCAATGAGACAATCCAATCCTATACTTAATCAAGTTTCAATAATAGATTAGCATTTCAAGGAAGCAGGGAGAACCTTTAAGAGAACCATGATCATTCAGCCTCTGCAACTGATACTGGAGAATGGAAGAGTCAAGATAGGAACGTATTGTTTTCCGATATGTTCCATTAACAAGCAATAGGGGGACAGCTGCTGCTCTTCGTGCAACTGAAAAGGCCATTGCCAAGGCAGGCTCTTCGGATAGAGGTAACCTACAAACCTTGTCCACATCAATAAAGCAGACATATAAAAGCGGAAAGGAGTAACAAGTCCAACACCTTATCACTAAAAGGAAAATGAAAAACAAAAAAATTGTTAGAAGAGATATTATGGTTTCGAGTCATTAGGGTTTCAAGGGTAGTTTAGTCTTTATGTCATTAGGGTTTAGCCTATATATTTGGCTGTTTGTATTAGGTCAAATAAGCTTGAATAATATTTAGAGGCGGCAGCCTCCACCTGTTTCCCCTTTTTAAAAAAAAAAAAAATTGTTTGTTTTTGGTGTTATGTGATGCTGGCCGGTGTGGTCTGTGGTGGTTTTTCTGTCTTGTCTGTGGTGGCCAGCGAGTTATGTGGTGGTCGGCGGAGTTGCAGCGGCCATCAGAAAAAAAGAAGAAGATGCCGGCGTGATTTTGGGTTGTTGAAAAGTTACTGTGGCCCTCTATTGCTTCTGTTGTTGTAGTGGCCGGAGATTTCTGTCTTCTCCGGCAAGTTCCGATGGTCCCCGGCGAAGGTCCGGCGAGCCTCCAGTGACTGTTCTGTTCTGCTTTTCAATGTTTTACTTCTGTTTTTAGGTACTGCCGGCATGTTCTGTGTGTTTCCGACTAGTTTTGAAGCTCCGTCGAAGTTCTGCATTTTCCAGCGATGCTCTGGTGAATTTGTTTTTTTTTTTTTCCCAGTAGCTGTTTTCCGGCGAATCTTGTTGGTTAATCATGAGAAAAAAAAAAAAAAAATTGTTGTTGTTGGTGATCGATGAATCCGACCGGCCTTGGTTTTTTCGGCGAGAACCGATCAAGTGATCGTTGCATCCGACTGGCCTTGGTGTTTTGCGGCGAGAACCGATCCCAAGTTGTTATTGATCGATGTATCCGACTGGCCTTGGTGTTTTTCGGCGAGAACCGATCAGGTGATCATCGCATCCGATCGGCTTTGGCGTTTTTCGGCGAGAACCGATCAAATGGTTGTTCAAGTTTCCGACGAGTTTCTGACCGGCGTTGAAGTTTTATTTAATTATCTTGTTATTTGTTTTGAGTCTTTGTATTGTGTGCTCCAAGCTATTCCAACTTGAGGGGAGTATTAGAGTATGTTTTTCAAGTTGTCTTTCGTAGTTGTTTTCCATTTGCTTGTACCTTCCAAGCTAGATTCATATGATGTATATGCTCCAGCTTGAGGGGGAGTGTTAGAAGAGATATTAGGGTTTTGAGTCATTAGGGTTTCAAGGATAGTTTAGTCTTTATGTCATTAGGGTTTAGCCTATATATTTGGTTGTTTGTATTAGGTCAAATAAGGTTGAATAATATATAGACGCGGCAGCCTCCATATCTTTCCCCCTCCTATAAATATTAACAAAAATAATAATAATAATAATAATAACAACAATAAAGTCTTCCACAAGTCGTAACAATTCAAAGCAAAAGAACTTTTTTAAACACAAACTAAAGAAATCAAACACCAATGACAGATGCATACATGTTCTCACTGATCATAGCTTTCTGAGAAGGTAATAACAAAGAGGAAAGTCCATCCTTGATAGCCTCAAGATCTACAGGCAATTGCTTAACGTTTCTAACTTTCTGCAACAAAAGAATCAGAGTAAGAATAAAATAAAATTTCAATTTCATTGAAGCTCTTTGAATCTACTAACATCATACCTCCTGCGTGATAAAAAACAACTGGAAGGATATCTTCTCATAATGATGGAAAGCACCATCAGCAATGGAAGGTGATATAATGTGTCTCATAGATCCCCACAAAGTTGCACCTAGATGTGCAAGAAAAGTATCCCGTGCAACTGTGTAGTTTTGGAACTCCTGCACACAAACAAAATAATTAATGCTGATAGAAATTGAATTCTCTTATTGAAAATGCACAATCATCATGTTAGTTTTTAGATTTGGCTAATGCGTTGTTCAAAACACTTTTTTTTTTTTATAAGTAATTGGTATATTATCAAAAGAGGCACAACCCATGTATACAAGAGGTATATAGGGAAACCCCTATTGATTAGAAAAAGATTTACAAAGCTCTAGGAAATCAGAAAAGGTGGACTCATGCGAGTTTGACCAAGTCCCGCTCCAAGAGAACAAAGCATGTAACGCCAACTTCCTCAACTCAATCATGCCGCTCTCATTATCCTCAAAACACTTTAGTGTAATTTGTTTTTAAATTAGACAAAATGTACTTACGATTTTTCTTGTAATGTTCAAAATTTGGGTCTCACTTCAAACTAGGAAAACACCAATTCGACTAGACAGTGTAAGGAGCAAAATCAAGTCAGACAAATTCATCCGTTCTAAGTCAGTTCAAACAGACAATGTTTCAAGCACTTTGAAGCTTTCACAAAATCTTCTGTTCAAAGTTCCACTCCAAGTTAGTTTGAACTAAGGACTTTGAAGTTCAAACAGAAGCTTCCGTTTCAAGTTCGTTCGAACTGAAGACTTTGAATTTCAGACAGAAGCTTCCGTTCTAAGTTCCATTCCATTTCAATCTGAACTAAAGTCTTCCAGAGTTGGCCTTTCTATTTTCCATGCTAGTCAGTTCGAACTAAGACTGTTTCAAGGTTGTTCACGCTGACCAAGTCGGAGTAAAATAATCATAACTTCTGATTTCGAAATCATATGAAGACAAACTCGGTCGCCTTGGCAAACTAATTCAAAATGCTACAATTTTGTATTTCATGAAACTTTTCCAATTCCAATGTTGACGGGTCAAAACAAGCTGTAACAATGTAAAGCTAGACAGAATGGCCCATCCCAACTGCCATTCCAAGTGCATTTCGAATTGGCCACTTCAGAAATCCTTGTTTTTACACAAAAACTCACAAGGAACCATAACCAATTCGAACTGAAGCAAAAAATCTACAGTACGTAAAGATACGATTTTTTCTTGAAGCTCACATTTTGCGAGTCTATTTAAGGACTTCTTATGCATGTCCAAAGACAAGTTTTTAGGGCATTTTGCATAGTGCTAAGAGAGCTTTCTTTGGTTCTAGAGCATTCATGCTTCTCCTCTCTTAGTTTGGTTAAACCACACAAACCATTTTTCTTCACAAAAAGCCTTCACCCTATCGTAGCTCTAGTAAAGGAGATCACAAGTAGAAGAATTGTCTAGAGATTCTAGAGGAGCTACTGTGGTAAAGGGCAAGCGGGTCGGTTGTCTAGTACAAGGATGTGTCAACTACAAAGGTTTTGTAAGTGTTAACAACTTGTAATCTCTTATTCTTTGATATTAGATTGATTTCCTAGGTTTGACTATCCCGGAGTGGCTTTACTTTTGAAGAGTTCTTTAAAAGGTTTCCACTTCATCACCAAATTACTTGTGTTGATTGTGTGCGATGATTGATATTTTGTGTTTTGTTCTTATTTAACTGCTGCATAATTTTAACTATTGATTGTGCTGCTTAATTGAGTGGTTGTTGTGGTGGTTAATTTTTAAATTCGCATTATATTGTGAACACCTATTCAACCCCATTTTTTGAGCCTTTGAGTAATTAGTTTCACATCACAAGAAGAAAACTAACACAAGCTGTCATAGATAGACAAACAGGCATACCTCATAAGTATCACTGAACAAATTCCAGCTCTCCATTCGTTTTAATGCCTCTATGGCCTTTCTCTTATGACTTTCATCAGATCCTTCACCTTCAAAAGACTGAAGCTCATTCTTCAAATCCCGCATTCTCTCGTCAAGTTCTGAATTCATAAACATTAAAAGATGTATGATCCACAAGCCATATTTAAGCAAAAAAATTAGCCAGAAACCAAACATGTCAAACCAAAATTTTTTTTTTTTTGATAAATATTGTATATTCAAGCAACGCGCAGAGGGGCGTAACCCATGTACACAGAGAGTATACAAGAGGCCCCTACTCCATAGAGAAAGAAGTGCATAAATCTAGAAATTCAGAAAATGTAGAAATAGTTGTAATAGGCCAAGTCACTTTCCATGAAAACAGCACTTTTAGCACCAACTTCTTCAAATGTTTTTGTTTTATGAATATAATAATTATGGTCCATATAATTATGAGACAGAAAAATTTGAGAAGAGTCTTAATGCGACTTTTGTGGCACTCATTCCGAAGAAAGCGGGAGCAATGGAGATCAATGATTTTCGACCTATTAGTCTCGTGAGCGGGGTGTACAAAATCATCTCGAAGGTGTTGACTAGTCGATTGAAATCAGTGATGGGGAAGCTGGTGTCTCAGACACAAAGCGCTTTTGTGCTAGGTAGACAAATTTTGGATTCTATTATGATGGCAAATGAATGTGTGGATAGCAGGATTCGTTCTGGGGAGCCTGGTATGATTTGCAAGCTAGACTTGGAGAAGGCATATGATCATATAAACTGGGATTTCTTATTATACATGTTGGAGAGACTCGGGTTTGGGGAAAGGTGGAGAGGTTGGATGTATCAATGTGTATCCACGATTCGGTTTTCAGTGCTCATAAATGGTACACCTGAAGATTTCTTTGACAGCTCTAGAGGAGTGAGGCAAGGGGATCCATTGTCCCCCATTTTATTCGTGGTGGTGATGGAGGCGTTTAGCAATATGATGAATGCAGCGGTGGGGAGAGGGCTATTGACAGGATTTTCAGTGGGTTCGAGGCCATCTGAGGTAATGCATGTTTCACATTTATTATTTGCAGATGATACTCTCATTTTTTGCGAGCCAAAGGTGGAACAAATTCAAAATCTGAGATGTTTATTGTTGTGTTTTGAAGCGGCTTCAGGTTTGAAAACAAACTTGTCTAAGTCGATGATGGTTCCCATTGGTGAGGTGGGTAATTTGGAAGTTTTATCAAGCATTCTTGGATGTGGGGTGGACTCGTTGCCGTTGACATACTTGGGATTACCTTTGGGAGCTACTCACAGGGATACATCTATATGGGACGCGGTTATTGGGAAGATGGAGGCTAAGTTGGAAGGGTGGAAGCGGATGTATTTATCCAAAGGAGGTAGGTTGACTTTGATTAAAAGTACGCTTTCTAATATACCCACATATTATTTATCGTTGTTTCAAATCCCAGTGAGAGTGGCAAAGAGGGTAGAGAAAATACAAAGAGATTTCTTGTGGGGTGGTGTAGGGGATGAGTTTAAGTTTCACTTGGTAAATTGGTCAAAGATTTGTTTGACTACGGATGCGGGGGGACTAGGGGTACGAAATTTGATACATTTTAACCAAGCTTTATTAGGTAAATGGTTATGGAGGTTTGCCAATGAAGAAGCGGCTTGGTGGAGGAATTTAGTAGTGGCGAAGTACGACATAATGAGGGGAGGTTGGTGTTCTAAAGAGGTAGGAGGATCTCATGGGGTGGGAGTGTGGAAAGGCATCCGAAGGGGATGGGATACTTTCAAACGATATGTGAGGTTTGAGGTAGGAAATGGGTCTCGAGTTTTATTTTGGCAAGATGTGTGGTGTGGGGAGCAGCCTTTAATGAGTGCATTTCCTGCGTTGTTTACCATAGCATGTGCAAAGGAGGCATGGGTGGAAGAGAATATGGAAATTGTTAATGGAGCTGTTCATTGGAATGTACTATTTATCCGGCCGGTGCATGATTGGGAATTGGAAGAGGTGTCGAGATTTTTCAAATTGCTGTACTCGCAACAGATTAGGCATGGAGGAGAGGATAAAATTTGTTGGACTCCTTTAAAGAGAAAAAATTTTGAGGTGAAGTCATACTATAAGAAGAAGATTAATTCGAAACCGGTGGATGGCCCGTGGAAGTGTATTTGGAAGAGTAAAGCTCCCCCGAGGGTGGCTTTTTTTGTGTGGACAGCGGCATTGGGGAAGATACTAACAATGGACAACTTACGCAAGAAGAACATTATAGTGAAGGAGTGGTGTTGCATGTGCAAGAAGAGTGGTGAATCAATTGTTCATTTGTTATTACATTGTGAGGTGGCGGTGGAGGTTTGGAATATGGTATGTCAGTTATTTGGTGTGATGTGGGTGATGCCGGGTAGTGTGAGGGATTGCTTGGGGAGTTGGAGAGCACAAAAAGGTAATCACACAGTTTTACAAACATGGAGAATGGTGCCCTTGTATGTAATGTGGTGTTTATGGAGGGAAAGGAATGCACGGAATTTTGAGAACCAGGAGATTGGATTAATAAAGCTGAAGAAGAGGGTGATTCAAACACTCTTCTCATGGAGAGCTATGTGGCATTCTCCGCAAGTTTCAACCCTTGCAGAATTTCTAGACTTTTGTGCAACTTTTTCTAGTTAAAAGCTTGTTTTGTGGGCTCTTGTTGTATACTTCCTGTGTACATGGGTTGCGCCCCTTGCGCTTTTAATATATTGATTTTTTACCGATCAAAAAAATAATAATTATGGTTCATAATTATTTTTTTGATAAGTAATGTGAATTTTATTAAAACGCGCAAAGGGGCGCAACCCTAAAAAAGAAATTATGGTCCATAATTATTATATTCATAAAACAAAAACATTATATCAAAAAGGATATCAAATAGTGTTTTGAAAATTAAAGTAAAAGAAAAACAAGCCTTTGTCATTCCCAGCTGTTATGTATCATAGATATCAAAACAAAAAAGCATGATTATACATTTTATCTCTACAAAAAAAAATAATAATAAAAAATTAAATTAAATTGCATTGAAAAAAACTGAGAACAGAGTTCTTCACAAACAACGAAGCAAGTCCATTATAAGTAAATTAACGAGGTTGGAAACTCCCACCCCCCCCCCACGAATAAAAAAAAGAAAACAGAAAAGGTTTAAATAAAACTTTTTTTTTAATAAGTAAAAAGGTTTAAATAAAACTAACAATCCAAACTTGTTACCACAAAGAACAAGATTACCTTCACAAAGAGCAAGCTTAACCTTTCTTCCCTTGCAATGTTTAAAAGCAAAAAGCTCATATATATCAATCTCAGCCAGAAGAATATCAATGGCCTGATGTTCTTTCTGCACCATTTGAATGTACAAATAATTAAAACACGACAACAGAAGCCTTACTAAAGTGCAATGCAAGAACTGGAAACCTAACATATTTAATAAATATTTATATTCACTCTAAAGCACATACATCACCAAATACGGCAAACTTTTCCTGAATAGCATCTTGCAATCGATCTTCAGCTTCATCTTCAGAAAGTTCTGCATGCCACAAGAAAAGTCAAAATTAATTATGAGCAGAAAC
The DNA here is from genome assembly GCA_006937295.1 of Carpinus fangiana. Classification (NCBI taxonomy): domain Eukaryota; kingdom Viridiplantae; phylum Streptophyta; class Magnoliopsida; order Fagales; family Betulaceae; genus Carpinus; species Carpinus fangiana. The sequence goes on from CM017325.1 coordinate 21,380,760, forward strand.
TAAAACTCAACAATGCATTATGCATTATCCAACTATACACTTGAGTCAATGCTTAAAAAACCAACATAATGTATCCTAACTCCTGATTGTTTGGCATGAGTCTATAATGGGTGGCAATTAAAAAACATAGATAACAACTTATTGTCTAGCCACTTAAGCACCACTACAACGGAATAACAGCATGCACAATAGATATGAAAGTACCAAATTTACATAACACAGCTTTGACTGTAAAACACCAATAGATAGAGGAACAAAATTTATTTAATACATTTAAAATACACAAAAAAATGCCCAATGCCATCATGGCTATGCAAATCACATAACCCAACTTATACAATGTTTGCGGCTGCCAAAGGACATCTTATGTTTTGCTCAGAACATTCTTTTCTTTTCTTTTTTCGAAGTAATCACAAATTCATTAAAAAGCACAGGCACAACCCCAAGTACACATAAAGTATACATGAGAGAAGCCTAGGCCTAGCAAGTAGCGGATAAGAGATCTCAGAAAGCATGAAAATCCGAAAAACTACAATACAAGGCAGCAGCCCAACAAAAGAGTCTCAAAGAATAAATCCTTTAAGGTCATCTCAAACATCAAACCCACTCCATCATAACTGGGGAACCGACTAAAATAAAAACATTAAAAAAATACTGGAAAATGCTGTCGCAGCACAGGGGAATTGTGCACACATCAGTACATACAAATGAATGAGCACTGATGAGAGAGGTATCAGCAGTACCTGAAACTGCACCAATCGTTTTTTCCACGTTTGGTAAACTTAATTCTGTGCGCACACCTTCTCCACCAACAGCAGGTCCCCATGAGAAAGGACCTGCACTTAGATCAATAAATGCCCACCTGATGCAGTATGTATGAATAGCACGCATCAGTGTTCCAATTATCTATTTGTCACTTGTTACTTTGTGTATGTGTTATAGAGAGAGATTGAACCTGTCTTTCCCAATCCATGTATCTGTGAGACATTCTACATGGAAATCACCAAAATCCCCAGATTTTAATCCCTTTTCAAAAAAAAGCTTCATATCTTTATTCTTCCCTTTCAATAACTTGAGATCATGGAAAATTGAAAATGATTAGTAAAACTGTAAAAGAACTGACCTTTAAAAGGCTTTCTTCTACAACACTTCATTGGTACGCATATAATATCCACAAACACACGCACGCAGAAGACGATATACCTGTAAAACTTTGCTCTCGATAATATATGCGGTGTCCTTCCCTTGATACAACCTCTCAACATTATTCAGCGCATCTTGGCAAACATTGTACCATTCCACCTGAAAATTGTAAATGAACCCAGATAGCATCTAAACTGTACAATAGATTGAAAAGAGGAAAGCTCTAAAAGTACAATAAAACTTGCAACAAGTTTATGTTTGAAAATTTTCAAAGGAAGCATATTACTAATAACAATTTTACCAGGAAATTTTGACATATCCATACATTCACATTGAATTGAATCTCAATACTTCTCAGGAAAAAAGATATTCACTATTTTTAACAGTTGAAGAAATTATACTAACCGTGTCGGTATCTTCAGTTATTGTCCAGGCAAACTTTGCCATTGGATGCTTCTCATACAAAGGTCTCTTAATTTTATCAAGAGCTGTGGATCATTTGATGTTTAGAATGATTCAACTTGAAGAACGTACTAGTAAATGAACAGAAAATTCCAGTATTTCCTGACAACTAAAATGGAAGAAGTTAGAAAGGAAACTTTAATACCAAGCACAGTTTCTGGGATATTTCCTGACTGAAGAATTTTTGTTTGCAAATCCTTGTTCTGTACAATAAAAATTCTTGTCAGCACCAGCTCCATAAATAAAATGAGTGCAGCGGAAAATTTCGTAGCAACAATTATCCAGATAGAAATACATTAAACCTAGCATACTACCTAGAGGCAGACCATTTATATGTTGAATGAACAATGAAGAACCTAAAAAATTGTAACACATGGTTGAGGAATGGCAAATGAAATGAAAAGCCAACAAAGAAACTACCTCTTTCAGAAAGTCTATTTCTGGCTGAGATAAACCTCTCCTGCATCATTTAAAAAGGAAAAAAAACAGTTTTAAAACTAAACTAAATTCAAGCTAAAATTAATAAATAAATAAACTACAGAAAGAATGAGGCAGTATCCAAAACATACTAAAACATTAAACATGATAAAGAAATTGCCAGTGTCTTTACAAATTCAGTATGTCCCATTATCATACACATTTAAGACAAAAAAGAAAGATACGAAATCTGGAAAGAAAGATACGAAAACTGAAGATTATGCCAACCGATTAGAAACACTTAACATCAATACATCATACACAATCAGATAAATATAGTACCTGGGCCAGCATATGCCAAAAAGATGGTCAATTAGTGAATTATCTCTTTTTACTCTGCTAGGGTAAGGGATTTATGGTTCATGGCATAGTTGTTTAGGATTATCTATGAGGTGAGGTTGGCAACATGGAGGAGTTTGGTTAATCCGAACATGAGCCAACAGGTCAACCCATTCAACCTTGACACAACCCACAAGTGGCCCGACACGACCCATTTGACTTGTTTCAACCTGTATTTATTTTATTTATATATGTAATTTCATAAACGGGTCAAGCAAGTCAGCCCAAATGTCAAGCAGGTCAACCCGCGGGTCAAGCAAGTTGACTCATGATTGACTGTTTATTAAATGGGTCGAGCAGGTCTACCCACTTATGCCAAACTCTAACCCTCTAATTTAGTGTCTAGTTCACAAATCGTATCAAAATTAGCCAACTCTACTTTTGACTAACTATTTTCAGTTACATTAAACACAAGAAAATACGGAAAACATTTTCCATAAAAAAACTTACGCCAAACCAAATAAAATCTGAATAAAAAAGAATAAAAAATAAAACAAAGATGCTTACTAACATACTCACCGGTATCCATATTTAGCTCTTTTTAGATCACGCTTAGGATTCAAAATGAAAATGTTATATGCATTTCCAAGCTGAAGATATTCAACAAGGCTATTGAAAAGAACATCCATCATATCCACATCAACTTGCCATAGAGCACCCTTGTCATCCCTGTAAGCAATGAACTAAGAGTTACTAAATGCAGCAAAGGAGATAAAAGTCAGACACACATGGCATGTATGAATTATGTGAGTTCAAATTTCAGTGCTTGCAAATAATGAACAAAAAAGAATATGTAAACGGAAGAAGTTACTCATCATAACCAAATATGCCATTTGATTGGAGAAATTAAGTTCACAGAGAACAGTCACGATGTGGATATGCAATGTCCCCTAAAGCAATTAACTAAAGAAGGTTTTCATGGAGCTGGCCAAACAGAACATGCAAACACAATCTAGTAGAAAGATCTGAGCAGAACCCATACAAGCAAAAACAGCAAAGCATTATTATTGATGAAAGCACCCAGAAAGACTATATATGTGTCAAGCAAGGAAAATGGCAATTCGCCATCCAAGCAAATGATTCCCAGTATCCTCAAAACAATCAAAATCCATTTAAGCATTTAACCAAAAAAAAAAAAATCAATATTCACCAAGTAAAATTTAGTTTACAGCAGAAACAAGAAGACCATGACCTTGGGCCACCAATAGAAAAAAGGTTCAACCCATTCCTATCAGAAATGAGAATTTGGATATTGTGGAACTAAACGGGTTGCAATGTTGGTACATCTAACGCACATCTAAAAGTGAAGCAACCATTTCCAACAAAGAGGAGGTAATACGAATTTAAATGAAATTTGTAAAGGTTGATAAATGAATAATATGTTAGATTTAGGCCTAAGTATTAAAAGCAGCAACTTAATGGTTCTTTAATATTAAAGAAGATAATTAGCAAATGATTTACCTGTTACCGGACGCATCATCTTTGCGGGCAAAAACATTGATGGCATGCTCAAAAATAGAGGTAACCTTTTCACTCATTTGTATAGCATGAACAGAAAAACTGCAGACACAGTCATCATCATATAACATAATAATGATTGTTATAACTTCCTACGAAACAGAATGAGGCTACTAAAATAAAAACAATGCCAAGCTCACATTCTAAAATGTACAAGCAAATAAAAATACATAGAAGCATTACTTGTAGTTTATGTGACTGACAATGGGAAGATGATGATGTTGCACTTTGTCTACATTAATTTTGTAGAATGGGGTGAGAACTTCTCCAATTTTCGGAATGCGTGTATGTTCAAAGATGTGATCAATTTTCGTGAACCATCGCTCAAGTTCTTCAGGGTGCAGCTTGAATTCTAACGAATATTGACATACATAAACAATCATGGATCCAAACCACAATTCCAAAAAATTAAAGCCAAAAAACCAGTGAGCGAAACAAGATAATAAACAATAAATTTATATACCTTGGTTCCCCTTCCCTTCAAATCCAATAAAAATAAAATTCACAGGGACTGGAAGATACATGGAGTCAACTTCTAAAAGCTTAAGATAATTTGCAATATTACCTGAAATACAAGACAAAAAAAAAATACAATGGTAATAGCTCAGTAGTTATCATTTTCAAATCGATGAAAGAGATATAAATCCAATTTTTCAGGTTTTCAGAGCCTCCAAACAACTGTGAACCGTATATATTCATCATAAACATAACCCTAGCCTCTCTGCATGATTTTCAAGGTTCTCAGAGGCTGCTGGACTGTTGGATTGATGAGAGAAGTGAAGTTCAACCGTTTCAAAGGTTTTCTTGGGAGTTTTAAAGCCCCGCAAGGTGAGAGAATCATTCCATTATCGTGTTCTATTGCATTGCATGCTGTTTTTTCATTAGGTCAGTTTGTGTTGGGTGTGTTCTTGAGTTATTTGTTTAGTTGATTACCATGAATGCATAGCACGTGTCGCTTGGGTTGTAAAAGTGTCCATAGTGGGATTATATAGGCTTGGATACAGTGTTTAAGACCATAAATGATGTCTAGGTAGAACTTTTATGAATCCCATAACCCTTACGAACCTTCCCAGGGTTAGAACAGGTCATTCTAGGGTTCAGGAGTGCTCGGGACGAGCCAGGAATCATCCCTACCCTGTCAGGATCGATCTTGGGATTACATAGGCTTGGATATAGCTTTCTTTGAAGAAAAAAGGGTAATATAAGGTACAAAGACTAATTCAACAATGAGCAGAACAAATGAATAACCTACAGATATCAAGAGCATCCATTTTATTTCTAAACAACCCCAAAAAACGATACCATGCTCTTACATGAATAGAGGAAACAGAGAAGACTGGAAATCCAAATTTTACCCACAAAAAGTTTGCCTTCACTTAAAAAGCTCTCATCTAGGCATCAACCAAACCAATAGCAACATTCGAATATTAATCAATTGGTTTGAAAAATTCAATTTTCCAGCACAAACATATCAGAACCTCCATAATTACATCCAAATCCATTATTATAACATAGAACTATACACACCAAACTAAGAACAATCAATGAATCATTTAACACTTGCATTAACTCTGAATTGACACATGGAATTTTTTTCAGGAGGAGTGATACAAACCCAACTTTTTTGCCCAACAAATGTACAACTTTTGCCTTCTTTTGTAATTAAAAAAAAAACAAAACAAAACAAAAAAATGAAAAAAAAAAAAAAAAAAAAAATGTCACTATCATGAAGAAAAATACCATTTTTCTTTTCTTAAAAAATACCAAAAAAAAGATAGACCAAAAACATATATTATTGCTTTAGACATTTTATTCTTTTTTTTTTTTTTAATTACAAAAGAAGGCAAAAGTTGGACATTTGTCAGGCAAAAAAGTTAGGCCTTTAGCATTTATCTTTGTTTAGATATATGAAAACAAAAAAAAAACAAAACAAAACAAAAAACGAATCAGAAAAATGCCTGATTTAAACGAGTTGCTAAATAAGTCCATAACCACATTGATCTTCACCACTTTTTTCTTTTTCTTTTTTTGCTTTCTTCTTCTTTTTTGGTTGGGGAAGGTGGAGTGGAGATTGTCACAAGGTGAAGGTAAAGAAGGCATCAACCTCCTTGTATTATTATTAAGCACAGACATGCTAAAAAAATGTGCCAACACATTTCTGGAAAACAACAAGTACGACAAGACTTGATAGGTCTGTATGTGCTGCAATTAAATTTTTTGAATCTTTATTTCCGACCACAGCTGAGATATCCGGAGGACAGTCACAGGATGCAGCAAAGACATCTGGCACAGCAATGACGTCTGCAGCTGTTTACTCTGTAGAATGTTTCTTTTAAAATAGCAAGGTCTCATTTCAAAGGGTATCAATCAAATTTAATATGTAGAGTCGGTACTTTTACATCAATAAGAGATTTAAGGATTCCAAAAAAAAAAAATAGAAAGAAAAATCCAATGAAGTACCAATTATCATCAAATAGTCTATTCAACTCTCAGAAGACTGGTCAAGATGTAGAAAGTGGGAGAAAGGAAGACCACATAGCAAGGAGCAAAGAAGAATGAAATTTGATTAAATTTTGAATTTTAAACCCATCATTTCTTGAATCTTAAATTTTGATTAAACAATTAAGACATTAGGAGATACATAAATTGTTGTGTCCCTTTTCTGAACTTTCATAATTTGTTGTGTCGCAGTGTTCATGATGTGCTGTCACCCGTGTCCTGTCTTTATTCTTTTTATTTTTTTTCTATTTTTGGGGCAGTTGTTTCTTCTTTTTTTCTTTGGGTGGGTGTTGTTAACGTTCCTGCAAATTTAGTTCTACAATAGTACCAAGCAACCCAGCTATCTCCGATGACCCCAAAAAAACTCTCAAGCCTAATGAGCAAGAAAGTAACTAGAGAACCATCTTAATAGGGTATGACCTAAAATTGATTTTACAAAGTGTTTGGCAAGAAGAACAAATAATAATTACAAGCAATGAAAACTTATAGAAGTAACAAAGAAGTTTAGAAATATGTTGACGAAAGAGACATGAAACTACCTGCCTTGGTGTAATTGAGAGCTCCCGTTTTGCCAGGGCTCAAAGATTCCAAATCATCAAAATCTGACATCAGATTACAACAAAGACACCAAAGAAATAACACTGCTTAGTAATATTTTTTTTTTTAAAAAAAAAGTACAAATTCAAATGAACAAGATGTGAAAATACCTCCACGTATAACAGACTCACTCCAGAATCTACTCTTCTCCTTGAGATTAAATAAAGAGAACACTGAGGACCTGCCACTTCTATGAGTTCCAGGGGTAGACCCAAGAGACCCAGCTGCTAAGAACTAGTACGCATCACCACATAGGTCAGCATATCATGTGGCCCTCCAGATTATATAAATCATAAAGTTTTTTTTTTTGATAACTGATTATATAAATCATAAAGTTAAATTCCAGTACGGATATATCAATAAGGGTTCGTGAGGAGTCAATAAAATACAGAAAAAATATCGCCTCTAAAGCACGCCATTTCAGGCCAAGGATGTAAGAACGCTTATTGAACATCTTTGTCCATATACTGAATTCAATTTCTTCCATACCAAGAAAATAAAAGAAAACAAAAATCAACAAAATTGGAGCGAAGAAATATTCCCTAAAAGATAACCAAAAAATATGGCATAGGTCTGAAAGTAAGCTCCATCAATTGTTCCTTCAGCTCCTAATGAAATGCAATCAATCAACATGCAAAACATAAACTTTACATTTATCTTTTAGGAGTAAAGTGGTGAAGGCCTTGGTCTTGAGGGTTTGCTCCCTTCAAGGTCCAAGGTTCAACACCTCATGGATGCAAACAATCCCTTGGGGCTACACCCCCTGGTGAAAAGCCAACGATTTAACCAGTTCTGTGTAGGAAAACTTCTAAGGGTGCGGTGCATGGGACCGGGATTTACTCTACAAGGGTGAGTCCGAAAGGCCCTGCCTTGGAGAGATTCCCCAACATCACAAAAAAAAAAAAAAAAAAAAAAAAAAGAGTAAAAGGAACAAATGAGAAAACAAATAGAGTAGACTTCACTTTAGACCCCTAAATTATAGTGTGTTTTGACAAACCCCGAAAACTTCAAAACCTTTCAATTTGAAACCTCTGAACTTTCAATTACAGTCAATTTGAACCCCTTCGTTAGATTTAGCCGTTAACTTTCAACAGCAATATCTAAAAAGACCAAAATATCCCTGATTTCATTTTGGAACCAAGGGTAAACTTGAAATTTTATAAAAAAAAAAAATTTTGATAAGTCATAAGGAGTTTTATTGAAAAAGGAAAAAGAGAAAAACAAATTGTACAAGAAAGAACCCACAGCAAACCCTCAAAAAAAAAACCCCACAAACCCACCCAAGAACCCTAAAAAGCAATTTTATAAAAAATTCAGGGTATGAACGTCATTAGTCTTACTTTTAAAGTTTAAAACCTGACGGAGTGATTCAAATTGACTACAATTGAAAGTTCAAGGTTCAAATTGAGAGGTTTTGAAGTTTGGTGGCTTGTCAAAATGAGCGGTAATTAGGGGTCAAGAGTGAAGTTCCCCAAACAAATACATAGGCAAGAATACATGATAAAAACATATAAATTTTTATCATCCAGGTCAATAGAAAATAATTGTTTAACTAACACAAGTTGTTTATAGACATTGAGGGCTATAAAAAACCCTCGGCATCAAAAACTCCCAGTACGCAAAATTAATATTTTTTCAGCATCAAAAACCCCAAAAAAAAAATAAAAATAAAAAGCAAAAAGATAAAGAAGATAATGAAGATTTATTTTCACTAACCCATCATTCTTTATCTACCCTCCCCCATCAGTAACCCTTAATTAAAGTCAAGCAATCAATCACGCAAGTTCCTCATCATCAAGCTTAATTGAGCATCGTCTTAAGTTGAATAAGAAAGAAGATAATAAATAAGAAAATACAAGGGTTGGTTCTGTGGATGAGAGAGAGGCTTCGATCTTTTTACCAGTAAAAGAGTAGAGACGATGAGTTGCAGATGGAAAAACTTGAATTGGATGAACGCAAACGCAAACGCAGCACTAGATCTGCCATCAAAATCCATCTTCCTCATCTTCTTTCAAGGGACCAACGCCCAGAATTTGTCTCCTCCGAGAAGAAGTGCCCAAGAGAATCGAAAATTCATCAACTATAAACGCCTACCGCTTCTTGGCTGTGTAATAAAATGAAAAATTTTGTTTTATTCTTTTTCTAAGGAAGAAAATAGGAAGCAAAATATTTTATTAGGAAATTCGACGTCATATACGCTGATGTAGTGCTGGCATGTCAAAAAATTGTTTGCTGGTCATTTAAATAAACCTAGTTAATTATTTGTTAAAAAAATGGTTTTTCGCCTTAAAATTGTAAATTTTTTATCACCAATTTCAGAACGAACTCTTGATAGCATCTTTTTAATAATTTTATTTAAAAATTAACTTTTGGCCTCCAAAATTATTGACCAAATTCACTCAAATATTAAGCTCATCCCAAAGTAGCTTGTTTGGGGTGTACGTTTTAGGTGTTTAAAAATATTTTTAACATTCAAAAAAATCTATTTAAATTTTTTTAAAAAAAATACTCATAAAAAACCCACAAATAAATAAATATCCAATCACAAAGTTTTGCAGAGAAACACACTAATAATAATTGCAAAAGCAAAACTGAGAAAGAGAGACATGGAGAGGGAAAGAGAGATATGGTATTTACAATATGAGAAATGATAGAGACACAACTTTTTGACACACCTTTGATCAAACTTTTTGGTCATTTTTTAAAAAAACAAAATAAATAAATAAATAAATATGAACCAATTACATCCTATATGGTCATTTTATTATTTGGTATTTTAAAAAAATATATATAGTTTTTTCTTCAGGAAAATGGTCATTTTTAAAATTAAAAAAAATGGTATTTTCTTCATAAAAATGACATTTTTAAAAAAAAAAATGACCATTTTCCTAAAGAAAAAAACTATATATTTTTTAAAAATACCAAATAAAAAAATGACCACAGAAGATGTTATTGGTTCATATTTTTTTCATTTTTTATTTTGTTTTTTAAAAAAATGATCACATAACAGAAAAATTGGGCCAAAATGCTGTCAAAAAGTTGTGTCTCTATCATTCCTCTTAAAATATTCCCTAAACCCTAATCGCTTTTTTTTTTTTTCGAGAAACCTAAATTTTTTTTTTAAAAAAAATATCTTTACAATAGGGGGAGAGGGATTCGAACTAATAACAATGAAGCATAGTCCCAGCCGATTGAATTACTTCTTAGAGATACCTAAACGTATCGATATATAAGGGTGTTCAAACGGTTATAACTTCTATAACTGTTAACCGCAACCGCCTTAGGCGGTTATTAGTTTTTAATAATCGCAACCACCTAGGCGGTTAATGGTTATTTAATCCAATAATCGGCGGTTATAACCTTTTTTTTAAAAAAAAAACTAAGCTTTTGAGCTTTTTAAGTGTTTTGGGCCTTTAATTTGTCCCATTTTTTGGCTTATTTTAAGGGTTTAAGCTAAAATGTTCAAAAAAATATGGAAATATATATATATGCTTCTTTTTGGACCAACCAATGTTTTTAAATAAGGCTTGGCCCAAAACATCGCATACTACATTAAATATTTTACATAAGTAGTTTTTAATAGCCCAAATCCATTAATCCAAATACAAATGAAAAAACTAAAAAAAAAAATCTAAATGGGCGTTGTTTTGAATGTTTTATTTAATATTTTATTAATATAAATATTGAATATATATTTATATTATTATATATAAATAAAGGCAATTATCGGTTAGTAGTTATAAGCAGTTAGAGGTTGGCGAGGCGGTTATAACCGACCCACTTGAACACCCCTATCGATATATATACATATTCAATGAAATCTCAATCTTATAGGGTGGGAGAGTGAAACATACGTGCTTTGATTTAGAGTGAGAGAAATGTGTGTTAATAAAGAGAGAGAGATCTTTTTTTTTTTTGAACGAAAATATGTGGATTTCATTAATTAAATATCACAAGTATAAAGCTTTTATAGAGCAAAGCAAAAAGCTTTTGCAATACAAAGCATCAAGTTCTACAAAAACAGTCACATGCTATGAGATTATGAGGTCAACGATACAACATAAATTATTATAATCAAGTGTTATCTATAACTTCAAGATTCCGCTAACTCATATATAAATACAGTTAAAGAGCATATTTGCTTCGAGCATACTATATCTAAGACATGGGTAGCCAATTTTCCTAACAAAATTTATTTAAAATTAGCCATGAGAGATAACCCCTCACACCTAATTATATAGGCCATGAGAGATAACCCATCATACCTAATTATACAGGCCATGAGAAATAACCCCTCACACTTAATTATTATTCATCGCTTATGAGAGCAGGTCTAGAAAGAACATGCCTCTTATTCAAAAAAAAAAAAAAAACAACCAACAAGCTACAACAGCAGACGACGAGGAAATGAACGGCATAACATGGTAGAAAGTGTACGGATGCATAGCAAAGAGGGCGAAGTTATTGATTTGGTCGGATAACACCTACAAACATAAAGAAAAAAAATAAAAAAAGAGAAGAAACCAAAAGGGGAGGGGGAGGGGGAGGGTAGGAGCAGGGAGTAGAAGGGAAAGGGGAGAGAAGGAGGGAACATATATGTCCCTCTTCTCAAAACTATTTTATGAGGAGAAAGGTTGAGATAGCTTGGAAGAAAAGTGAGATCATAATGTATTAAGACATTTAATTCATTAAAAAAAATAAAAGGAAAAATCGTGTATTAAAAAAGAAAGAGATCATGAGGGATTAATCCCTATATATATATATATTATGGATTACACAAGTCACAATTTGATTGGATATGATGTGTCAATACACTAACGAAATTTGTCAAGTTTTTTGACGAAATTTTATAGTAGGATTTAATCTGTTATTTTTGTATACTACATGAAGCTCTTAGAATATTTTAAAACTATAGGGAGCTTATTGCAAATAAGTGAAACCACATTAATTATTTTTATATTTTTCACTTAAAAAAAAGAAAAAGAGAGAGAGAGTGAAGAAAGAAAATGTCGGTGAACAATAGCCGTTAATATATATATATTTTCCTTTATAATCAATACAAGGGACAAAGATTACAATGGATCAAACAAAGAAGGGGTAAACTTCATAACAATATACTAAAAATGAAAAGACAATGTCTGTAATGCTCCAGCTTTACTAGGCAAGTCGTAAGTGGAATTATCTAAATTCTCACGTGACGCTACTACTTTTTTCTTACTAAATAACACAGCGAAAAACCAATAATAAATTTTTCTTTTCTTTTTATAATCAACACTCAATAATAAATACATAGCACAGCTTCTATCATACATTATTATGACATCACAACTTTTATCCCTAATACAATGAGTCACAGACGTCATAAATATAACTAGACTAACCATACTAACTTATGGTAGGATAGCTCTTCAAAAGTAGAAGCCTTCCACATGCCTCAAAGGTAGAAGTCTAATAAGATGTATGGATCCTTAGTGACAATTTTTACAGTGACATCTGTAGAATAATTATGGTTTTACAGGTAAAAGTGTGAGTCTACGGCTCAGTAAGTTCAAACAAATTGGCCATTTATAATGTGAGCCTATCTTTATTTGAAAAGCAATCTCATCACTAGTGTTTACTAAACAACCATGTATGCAGGGTGTTCATAAATGAGTTTTAATAAATGTATGGTTGAATGATAAATCAAATGACAAATAATTTGATACATAGTAACAAATCGTAATAATATTTTCTTGCATTCTCTTACTACATAATTAATTTCACATTTTATAATATGAAGCGGTAAAATAGTTCATAACATAATGAGTAAAACATCAGTTGAAAATTATCATAATTTAAGTACATAACTTTGCATAACATATTATATCATAACATAACATAATATACATAACATCATAAGTAAATTTATATTCCCACTTATCCCTTAGAGTTTGCTAAGTGTTACCCCACTTATGTGACGACCTCGATGGGTAAATCAATTAATTAACTACATAATTAACTTCACATTTTATAATATGAAGCAGTAAAATAGTTCATAACATAATGAGTAAAACATCAGTTGAAAATCATCATAATTTAAGTACATAACTTTGCATAACATATTGTATCATAACATAACATAATATACACAACATCATAAGTAAATTTATATTCCTACTTATCCCCTAGAGTTTGCTAAGTGTTACCCCACTTATGTGACGACCTTGATGGGCAAATCAATTATTTAGTAATTGATCACATGACTCGCCTCCCAGCTCTATCCCTCGCAGGACAAGACTCAAGGATTTCAACATTTCTTGTCATAACAAGAAAGTTGCAGCGGAAGACTTTATTAAGATTATGAGAATTAGAGATTAATAATTTAACATGCACACATAGATAATCATCATCATAACATAGATAATCACCAAAATGTACTAGTCATCAAATCATCATCAAGTAAGGATACAAACCATAAGATAGTATTAAACATTGTTTTCAAAAAAGATCAAAATATCAAAATCTATATCTAAGCTTAAGCAGGGCTAATGAGATCAGAATCTCGATCATATTTGCATGGCCAGTTTCTCCATCCTCCCACATGGTCTTCAGCCAAATAGGATCCATATCCTCAAAAATCACAGGGATCAAGTCCTTCGCTATCACCCAAGTCTGCTCCTGCGGCATCCTCGCCTAAGATAGCTAAATTGCGCAAGTATTCGTAATGATGGAAGAAGACATAAATAAAAAAGGGATAAGTCTAAGACTTAGTGATTCTTAACACAAATAATGTCCATGCTATTTTAATAATGAACTCTAATGTTTTTGCATTGCAAATAACAGTTTATATTGTGGGTGATATAGATATATAGTATATGCATATGATACAGAATAGCAGTCATAGTTCAACAGTATGGTCTACCCGAGATATTACTCACTCTCAGTAGGGTTGGCGCTGTCCCGAGGGACCTATAGTACAATGTTGGTGCCCCAGTCATTGCACGCTACCGTACATAACACTAGCGGCACAACTGAGTCTGACATCGGGTGGCCTACACCGCTAATGATGTCCGTCCTATAGTGACCGCCCATTAAGATTGAGCCAGCCACGAACAACCCTTGGATCCAAGGCCTATATAATTCACACATTTGACCATAAAGCTAATATGTATAGTAAGCTCATGACCACTATACTACGCGTATCGGTGTATCATGTCATACAATTCAAATTATCTTGTCTATATTTTACATGCATGTTCATTTACAAGTCTCACTTTATTAACATATTAGCACAACATTTTCTCAAAATACTAAAATACATGTGCAACAAGTATAAACTGTGAGAGTTGCAAATATGCATGTTTTCTTAGTACTTAAAATAGACGTGCAGTGCATGTAAAATAACATCTAGCATTATGTGAGTTAAAACTCATATGGGTCAAATAATGTCTTCGAGAATTTTGAACAATCCGGGTTCTCCAAATCTGTAAAAAAACCTTTTATTAGTTGGAATCATACTATATACATTATCGTTACAAGGGATCTATGATAAACCTTAATATGCAAATATACATCAAGTCCTAATGTCTATAACATAACTCACACTAAAAAAAAAAAAAAAAAGGCAAAGTTTTGACGTGTGAAAAGCTTTGTCAAAAAAGTCACATCAAAATTTTTTGAGGTGGCAATAACTAACACCTAAAAAAAGTTCATATATGAACTTTTTTTAGGTGTTAGTTATTGCCACCTCAAAAAAATTTTGACATGTCAATATAAACACATTAGAAAAGTCTAACTTGTTAAAATTCCACGTCAAAAAAAAAGAAAGAATTCTTAAAATAAAAAATATTATATTATTTGTATTTTTTGACGTGGCAAGGATTGCCACGTCAAAAAAAATTTGAGGTGGCATTTTGCCATCTCAAAAAAATTTGCCAACTCACTTGCCAAGTATGCATTTCCTTTCTTCATTTAAGTATAATTATATTGCCACCTAATATGTTTAGGTAATTTTTACTTCGCAAAAAAATTCATAATAGGCCTGTTTGTGCTGTTAGAAAAACCGGAAGCCAGATGAACCTTTAAAAAGTTCAATTGAAGGCATTGGTTTATGTTGCAATTGTAATTATTAGAAGCCATGTACTTATCTCTATCACACATGTTTCCTTCACTTCATTGCACAAAGTAATTGTGACAATATAACTCACCTTGGTGGTTGCAGATGATCCCCGTAAAGTTTGTAGTGGAATTTGGGGATGAACTTTCTGATGTTGCTACACTCACTGCTCCTAATGGTCATCTTTGGCAAGTGGGATTGGAGAAAGAAAACAGGTAGATTTGGTTTGATGATAGTTGGCAGGAGTTTATGGAATACCATTCTATTCAATATGGCCACTTTTTCTAATTGAATAAGGAGAAAATGTTACTAGGATGATTTTTCCCATTTTTTATCCAAATGGCCGGGAGATCGCCATTTGGATAAAAAATGGGAGATCTCCCATTAATAGTAAGTTATACAGTTATACATACATAATAATTACTATATATATAACCCTAAATTATAAGTTACCATATATATATATTAATGTAGTTACTAGATATATTAATAGTAAGTTATATATAAATGACATGCTAGGGTTACTATATATAGTAAGTTATATATATAAATTAAATGACATGTCAGGGTGAGTATATATATATACAATCCTACATCTATATCTACGGTTTTTATTACACTTCTACGTTATTATTATTATCAAAATAACAATTTATTAATTAGTTTGATTGAGCCATGAATAATTAATGGAAAAACTTAAATAATGACCAACTTAATTTATGCAAATGCTAATATATATGGATCAGGATTTCAGGATCCCCAGCAATAGTGAGAAAATTGCCGGGGGATTTTTTTTTAAATCTTGGCCCTTTATTTTGATCCAAAGGCCATAAATTTGCAACCTGTCCCATTTAATATAAAATAATAAAATATTATTTAAAATTTAAAAATAAATAAAAAATAAAATCATAAAATAATAAAATTATTTATTAAAAAAATAAAATTATTAAAAAAAAAGAATGGGGTGGCTCGGCCACCCGATTCTCCCCCTAGGGGGGTGGCCGGCCATCCTTGGGGTGGCGTCGGCCACCATCAACTGGCCTTTGGGGGTGGCCGACGCCGCCCCCCAGGGCCCTAGGGGGTGGTTCAGCCACCCCCTAGGGCTAAACTCATTTATGGAATAATTTATTAAAAAAATAAAATTATTAAAAAAAAAAAGACCCTAGGGGGTGGCCGGCCACCCCCAAAGGCCGGTTAAGGGTGGCCGACGCTGCCCCAGGGGGTGGTTCGGCCACCCCCTAGGGCCAAACACATTTAACCCATAAATGGGTTTGGCCCTAGGGGGTGGCCGAACCACCCCCTAGGGCCCTAGGGGGCGGCGTCGGCCACCCCTAAAGGCCGGTTGGTGGTGGCTGATGCCACCCCAGGGGTGGCTAGCCACCCCCTAGGGGAAGAATGGGGTGGTTGAGCCACCCCATTCTTCTTTTAATAATTTTATTTTTTTAATAAATTATTTTATTATTTTATGATTTTATTTTATATTTATTTTTAAATTTTAAATAATATTTTATTATTTTATATTAAATGGGACATGTGGCAAATTTATGGCCTTTGGATCAAAATAAAAGGCCAAGATTTTAAAAAAAAATCCCCCAGCAATTTTCTCACTATTGCTGGGGATTCTAATCCAATATATATATACTATAGTATATTGGCATAAATTATGCCATGCCATTCCGGATTGGAAAAAAAATGGATATAAAAAATTTTTGACGTGGCACTGTTTGTCACGTCAGAAATTTTTCTGACGTGAGACAATTCACATGTCAAAAATTTTTGACATGCCAAAATCCACCACGTCAGAAATTTTTCAAAATTTTAAAATTTTATTTTTATTAGGTTTTTATTTTTTAAAAAAAAAATTATTTGGAACAATCACAAAAATTTATTTGGTTTTTATTTTAAAATTTATTTTATGGTGATGTGGCATATATGCCACGTTATTATTACCATAGTTTTTTATTATTTTATTTTGTTATTTTTTTAATATGAAATAATATTACCTATCTAAGGCTGGGTTACTAGCTAGCTATATATATATAGTAACTTATTTAATATATATAACTAGGGTTGGATACATATATATATAGTATTAAATTACTCATTAAACTTTGCCAATATATTTTAAGTATGTTGGTGAGGGTCTCTCTCTCTCTCTCTCTCTATATATATATATATATATCTCCTTTGGTAAGTCATAGCATGACATTCTAACTATTATGTCAACCCATTCCTGGAGGCTCCGATCCTTACTGTTCAAGCTAGTGCATGGCTTAATAACATGTAATTTTAAATGATCACTATAATCAGCTTTGAGGAAGACCAGAAAATATATATTGGCAACAGTGGCAAATGAAGGTGTACAAGCAAAACAATTATTAATCACTAACTGCATAACCCTAAAATTACGTGCATTAATATATATAGGTGGTGTTTGTTAAAAAACACCACATTCCACGAGGTAGCATTGTTGGGTACTATTCATGTATTAAAGAAAAAGATAAATAATAATAATAATAAATAAATGATTGATATGAGAAAATAAAAAAGTGGTATTGAAAAATGAAAATTTTTGTTTTGTAGTGATTTTTTTTTATTTGAATAGTAATGATGTGATATAAAAAGTGAATGATTTTATATATATATATTTTTGGAAAAAATGAAGTGGATAATGTGATAAAATGTGGGGGAATGTGTTGTAATGTGGGGAAATATATATATTTTTGGAAAAAATGAAGTGGATAATGTGATAAAATGTGGGGGAATGTGTTGTAATGTGGGGAAATATGTGGTAGGTTAACAAACAAGGCCATAGTAACCCTAGCATGTCATTTATATATAACTTACTATATACAGGGCCAGCCCAATGAAATTTGGGGCCTTAGGCAAAACTTTGAAATTGAGCCTTATTTTTTAAATAAAAAAAATATATATATTAATAATATTATTATATTTTTATTTAAAAATCATTCTTTTCGCTTTTTGAGATGCAAAATTACTAATTAAGTTTTTATATTCAAGATTTTCTAACATCCTTTTTTCAATTGATAAAATGGCTAATCCATTTAATCTCTCTTGTGACATTGTTGATCTTAGGTAGGATTTTATCAATTTTAGTTTTAAAAAACTTCTTTCTGCAGAAGCAACTGTAATATGTATTGTCAATAAAATTCTATAAGCAATACATGCATTTGGAAAAGAATCAAGTCTTTTTATATAATTTAATATGTCAATTGGAGCACTTTCTTCTATTTATATAATTTCTTTTAAAACTTTTAGTTCTGAAAATAAATCTAAACCATCAAAATCATGTTTTAAGAAACCTTCTAAATTAAGACATTTATTTTGTAAACCATCATCATCTAATGATTTTAATTTCTTAAAATTAAATAAAAACCCAAAATAATTTTCGTATATTTGAAATTGTTCAAACCTACTTTGAATTGAAGAAATAGCATGATCTATTATATATAAGAAATAATCAATTCTAAAAGATTCTTCAGTAGATTGTATTGTCTCGTCATTAGCATTCTCATCAAACTGTTTTTTTCTACGAATTACGTTTTTCACAAAAAACATGTTTTATTTCCATTATGGTTGCAATCTCTTTAGATGAAATCATAGCCGATATAAATCTATTTTCTCTATATGTTTTAAAATAGGAAATAAGACCTTGTAATTGATCTATAGCAACATTAATATGCATGTCTTTCGATTGTAAATTTTTACTAACAGTATTAACATCAAATAAAATATCATACTAAATAGTCATACTCAATAAGAATTCAAAACTTTCCATCTCATATGTTGCTAAACAATTAGCTTCACTTTTTGTTTTTGGATCATCACTTGTTTTTGCTAATTGTAGCAAAGCATCTCTTATTTGTGGAGTTTGAAATTTTATTGCTTTTAGACTTTCAATCCGACTTTCCCAACGTGTTTGAGAAAATGGCTTAAGAGTTAAACTTGACACATTATCTAGTAAGATTTTCCATTATTTTGTAGATGATGCAAACAAAGTATATATACGTTGTACAATTCCAAAAAGAAGATATAGCTTTAGGACATGAATTAACAATATGGCATAATACAAGAATAAGACTATGACAATCACAAGGTGTGTAAAATGCTTTAGTATTTATATCAAGTAGTCTTTTTTGCATCCCTCGTTCTTTTCCCTTCATATTAGATCCATTATCATATCCTTGTTTTCGTATATCATCAATATTAAGATTAAGTTTTTTTATTAACCCAATCATGTCATTAAAAAGATCTTCTCCGGTAGTATCATCTACTGTTATAAATTCTACAAAATGTTCTTATACTTTTATTAGATTTTCTGAAATATTAACACATCTTAGAATAAGGGACATTTGTTCTTAATGACTTTAATCCGGAGTACAATCAAGTATAATTGAAAAATATTTTGCTTCTCTAACTTTTTCAATAATACTCTTTTTTACTTATGTTGCTAATAAATGTATCAATTCATTTTGTATATTATGTCCAAGATAATGATTATGAATTTCCCCATATTCAATACACCGAACATGTTCTTGCATTACTGGATCAAATTCTGCAATCATTTCAATTAGACTTAAAAAATTTCCATTATTTTCTTGATAGATCTTTTCATTTTGTCCTCTAATGCCAAATTATTCTTACCAAGATTCTTTACTACAGCAATAATTCTCAACAATACTTTTTTCCAATAATCTTTCTCTCTATTAATTTGTTCTTGGATATTTTTATCAATTGTTTTATTTTTTAATAATCTCATTTCTAAATCAACCCAATTATTCATGTTCATAATATGTTCATTGCTTGTTTTATGACTACTAAGTTTAGCACTAAGATTTTTCCAATCATTAATTCCTTCATTATCTAGTTGCATTATATTAGGTTTTAAATTAAACAACTTGCAACAAAAACAAAATACTCTATCTGATTATGTTGAATATACTAGCAATTTTCTATTATGTTGCTCCCTATTTGATAATTTTCGTATATAATATGTGCTAGAAAAATGCCTAGAGTTCTCATCTTTAGGAAAATCTATATTAATGCATATTGGATCCCTTTCTACTAAAAAATCCCTTAATTTTGCATCAATATTTTTCCATTGTCCTGGGTCATAAATATTTGTAACAATAGAGGTAGATACATCTATAGTATTTTTATTATATTCTAATTCTTTTTTATGAATTTCTTGTTCATCTATGATATTTTTACTAGCCTCAATATTTTGTTTATTGCTAAAAACAAATTTATTTAGAGCTCCTCTTTGAGATTCAATCAATTGTTCTAATTTTTTATTTTTCGTTTTTTAAGTTTTTCATAACCAGATGCATATTTTCTAGTAGACATGTTTGATCAAAATATTACCAAATTAAACAAACACGATTTATACAAAAAATATATATATTATGACTACAATAAAATAAATTGCAAAAATAAAACAATAAAACCTGATTTGACAAAGGAATTATTTTGAATTAACTTGATAATCAGATTATCTATTAATACTTTCAACCTGCACAAAGAATTACAAATTAGTTATAAATTTGTTGTTAAATATTTTAAAAAATAATAAAAATTTTGACTTGCACAAAGAGATTTTGATAACTAACCTTTTACCTTTTGGAGAGATGATTTTTTATGAATTATGAAACTAGAGAGAACTTGTAATTTTCTATTAGAGAAAATTTGAGAGCAAAAATTAAACTTGAAAGCTTTCAGAGAAGAGGGGGAGCTCTTGGTTCAGTACTTCAGTTGGTTGTCTATATTGACTATATATTGGCTGGTATCAGTGATATTTTTAGCCGTTAGATTTGTGAGATCTTTTGGCTGAGATTTGGGGTAAAATTGTAGAATTTGTTGGATTTTTATTTTTTTTTGCCGTTTTCGCCTATCTGATGGGATTTGTGATAATTTTTCCTTCTGAATTTGTCATTTTTTTTTTTGGTCGTCGCTTGTTGGCTTATGGCTGTGGGCTGATGGATTTGTCAGCCTTTTGCCATACTAAGCTTACCCTTCCCCTTACTATACGCGTGTAACACCAAAGCAGGATGGTCATCAGCCCATAGGGTAAGCTATAGGCTGACAAACCAAGTCTTTTTAGCAGCATGGCATCCTATAGGCGGGGCTGATGGCTTTGTCATAATTTTTTTTCTTGTGAATTTGTGCACCGAGCATTTTGGGCATCGAGCAGTCTGAGCAGATGGGATTTGAATTTTTTTTTTTTTTCTAAATTTGTATATGGGCCTTGTAAAATTGAAGTCTTATAAAAAGGAGGCCTTTTAAATTATTTATTTTTTATAAATAGAGACCTTAAATTTTGATAACAATTTTTTTGGGCCTTATTAAAAAAAATTTTGGGCCTTAAACTTTTTTTTTTTTTTTTTTTTTTCTATATTAATTTTTTTTTGGGGCCTTAATATGCCGGGGGCCCTTAGCTCGCCTAGTAGTCTAGCCGGCCCTAACTATATATATAGTAATTAACTACATTAATATATATTGTAACCCTAGCATGTCATTAATATATATACAATCCTACATCTATATCGATAGTTTTTATTATGCTTCTACGTTATTATGCTTTTTCTGTCCAAAGCCTGTGCACAGTGCTTGACCGGAAGGTGAAGGTATGTGAATTAATTGACAGAAATACCTGTTGGTGGAATACGAATTTGATAGGGACAATATTCCCCCCACATGAGGCAAGAGCAATATTATCTATCCCTCTTAGCAGTACCAATCAGAGGGACATAAGGGTTTGGAGATGCACTCCAAAGAGTTTGTTCATAGTGAGAAGTGCTTACCACTTGGCTAAAATGGTGGAGAGGCAGGATCAGGCAGGAGTTTCCATGGGATCAGACAACAATTTCTAGAGTCGCTTATGGAGGATCTAGATTCCCAACGCCGAGAAGCATTTCGTCTGGAAAGCATGCAAATAAATTCTACCGACAAAGGCTAATTTATGTCGCCGTAGGATCACCACAGAGGATGGGTGTCCAATATGTGGCTTGGAACCAGAGACAAGCATACATATCTTATGGGATTGTCCTTCAGTTAGAGATGCTTGGGCTGTGGGTCCCAAAAAATTCCAGAAGAGCTTAACATGGAGTACCGATTTTCGACAGGTTATGGAGGAGATGTGCAATACCTGCTTGGAGGAGGAGATGCATTTCTTCACAAGTCTGGCGCGGAAATTGTGGTTTCGCAGGAATGAATATATCCACGGTGAATCTTGTACGCACCCTACCACTTTAGTTCAGCAAGTGTGCAGGGCAATGGCTAATTACATGAATGCAAATGAAACGATTAGAACTGGTTCTCGACAGAAGCATTGCGAGTCTTGGAAAGCACCAGGGCAGAGGTGGGTGAAGTTGAACTAGGACGCTGTGCTATGTGACAGAAGTGGACTAGTAAGTATGGGGGCGGTAATACGGAATGATGAAGGCCGGGTTTTGGTTGTTCGATACTCAGTTACAGTGGGTTTTCTTGAACCTACAGTTGCAGAGGCTTAGGCAGGGGATCATGCGTTACAATTTGGTAAAGAGCTGGGTTTTACACACCCGGTTCTGGAAGGTGACTCTAAGGTGATCATTGATGCATAAAATCGGAGGACTATGGCTTGAGTACGTCGGGGCATTTAGTAAGGGACATGAAGTCAAGACCGCAAACCTTTGAGCAGTGGCAAGTTTCTGCAGTGCGAAGGGAAGGGAACGGGGCGGCACATTGTGTCGCGAGAATGGCAGAAACAATATCTTATTTGTTTATTTGTAATGATGACTGATGAGATTTTTTTTCTCACAAAAAACACACAAACATCAGAGAGAGAGAGGATGTAATAGGCTTATTGTAATGATGAGAATTTTTTCTCACCAAAAACACACAATGTCAAGAAGAGGATGGGTTGTTGCTGGCGTGTGGGCACTGTCGCACTAGGCAGTAGGCGTGTAGGCAGTGGGCAGTGCATGCCTCATGACGTGTAATTAAGGCTTTGTCAATTTTTTTTTGTTTATTTATTTTTTAATTATTTTTAGAATTTATAATGAGTTAATTAATTAGGGCCTTATTAAATTGAGGCCTTAAATTTTGATGAATTTTTTTTAGGCCTTATTGAAAAAAAAAAAAAAATGGGCCATAATTTTTTTTTTTGGCCTTATTAAATTGAGGGCCCTAGGCGATGGCCTAACTCGCCTAGGGCTTGAGCCGGCCCTACTTGGAATGGATATAGATGTCTACTTGCAGCCCTTAATCGAGGAATTACATGAGCTATGGAATATAGGGGTGCGCACATTCGATGCATCAACTAAAACAAATTTTGTGATGCGAGCCCAGTTGATGTGGACAATCAATAACTTCCCAGCATACGCAGATTTGTCTGGGTGGCCTAACAGGGGCGAGAAAGCATGTCCTTGTTGTATGTACTCAACAAGGTCTAAATAGTCAAAACATGGCCATAAATAGTGTTATATGGGGCATAGGCAATACCTACCCATGGATCATGTGTTTAAGCGAAACAAGAGAACATTTGACGAGAACCAAGAACTAGAATGTGCCCTCGATGTGCCATGTGGAAATGAAATCCTGAGACAGTTAGAATGGATGACATTTGGGGATGAGTGCGTGGGTAAGGTAAGGATAGTATTTGAGAAATCACAAAAGAAGCGGAAGAAGAGTAATGTATTGTGGAAAAAGAAAAGCATTTTTTTTAGGTTGCCGTATTGAAAAGATAATTTATTGTGGCACAACTTTGATGTCATGCACATAGAGAAAAATGTGATGGATATCATACTTCACTCAATAATGGACACTAATAGGAAAACAATGGACAACCTCAAAGCCCGCCTAGACTTGCAAGAAATGAGTTTGAGACCTACACTTCATCCGTGGACAGCCGAGGATGGTAAAACATATATGCGCCCAGCTTGCCACACGATGTCTAAAGATGATAAAACACACTTCTTGAGAGTGCTTCGAAATGTAAGGGTGCCCGATAGATATGCCTCGAACATCTCCCGATGTGTGAAGCTGAATGACTGTACGATATCAGGTTTGAAGAGCCATGACAGTCATGTACTGATGCAGCAGCTTCTCTCAATCGCCATCCATGGATCACTGCCGCCTAATGTGGTTTAACTTCTTGTTGAGATGTCTGCATTCTTTACTGGCATATGTTCAACAACATTGACACAAGAAGATATGGGCAGACTAGAGAAAGGCGTCTGTGTCACATTGTGCAAGATGGAACAAATATTTCCCCCAAGCTTCTTTACTATCATGGTTCACTTGGTTGTGC
This sequence comes from Carpinus fangiana, assembly GCA_006937295.1. Taxonomy (NCBI): domain Eukaryota; kingdom Viridiplantae; phylum Streptophyta; class Magnoliopsida; order Fagales; family Betulaceae; genus Carpinus; species Carpinus fangiana. The sequence goes on from CM017325.1 coordinate 21,405,197, forward strand.
ATCTTGTCCGTGAATGCCAACTAGGTGGGCCGGTACCGTATAGGTGGATGTATCCGGGAGAGAGGTATAATTTGTTTACGTTCATTAATTATGCTCATTGTGCCCTAATTATATTACAATGACTAATTGCAAAAACCTTGGTTGATGATTATATGTAAGAGCCTTGGGGGTTTCAAATCTAATGTGTGCAATAAAGCAGCACCTAAAGGCTGCATCGCGGAGGACTATATAGCAACTGAGTTGGTGACGTTCTGCGCGAGGTAATTAGATAACGCCCCAACATTTCTCAATAGGCCTCTATGAAACCCAGATGGTCCAAAAGGGGTGGGAATGCGAGTGATCCTCAATCGTATGTGTAAGACCCGAGAAAAATAATTAAGTTTATTATTAATAACCTCGTAGCAATTTGAATTAATTAATGGAATAAATAGCATATGGAATAAGTTAGAATAATAGATGTAATAAAAATGAATTTACTATGACTAAATGAATATGAGTTAGATTGGTGTAGTAAAATAAAATAGGATAGTTATTTATTATATTATGGGTCTTTGAATAAAGCCCAATAAATAGAGAATTAAGCTACCTATTTTGGCCCAATTATGAATTTCAAGCTTATAGCCCATCCTCTTTCATCTTCATTAATTAGAAGGGTATTTTGGGATTTTACAATTTTATTCTCCCCTTTTTTTTGTCCCTCACGTGCAGCAGCCCAATCCTTTCTTTTCTTCCTCCTTTCTTTCTTTCTTTTCCTCTCCTTATCTCACGATACCACTCCCATCTCTCTCCTTCCTCCTCCTTCATCTTCCTCCTTCCTCTTTACACACGCACTAGAGAGAGAGTGAGACCGAGAGAGAGAGAGAACGACGGGGGGTTAGAGTGTAGAGCTGCTGGCTGTGAAGAAGAAGAAGGAAAGAGAAAGAAAGAGAAGAAGAAAGCTTGGAGGAGAGTTCCGGCCATAGGGGGGCTTGTGAGGTAAAACCTTTAGTCTTTTTGTGTAATTTTCGTTATACTTGTGAGAATGTAAGCTATAAATTGTGAGGATTTGTGAGGCTTTGATTTGGGTCCAAAATTAGGGTTCTTGAAAGGGATTTTGGGGATTTTGCTATATGGTTGAAGTATTTAGTTTCTCATTAAGATTTTGTGCTACCCATTTGATTCTAAGCTTGAAATTATAGTGATTTGGGTAATTTCCATTTAAATCCGAAATTGGTGGAATTTAAGGAGAAGCCTAATTCTTAAAATGTGTTTAGGGCTTTGGGGTGTAGTGAATTGTTAAGCATGATTTAAGTTCCGGGTTAGTGAATCAATGTGTAGAAACTCTAATTTTACATATGGGTAAAGTATGGGCATAAACCCTAATTGTATATAGGTTGAATTAATTTAGGGCTTTTGATAAGTAAACACTATGAATGTTGTTTAAATGGATTACTTACATTTAAAGTGTTAAGTAACCTTAGACTTTCATGAGTCCATGTGGAAATTAATATTTATAGGGTTTAGGTTCTAATATGTGTTATTAGAATCCTAATGATAATTATAAGTAGTGTGAGTAGTATAAATTGGGGGTAAACAGCAATGGGTACGAATGTATATATGTTGTGTATGATAAGGGAGTAAATAGGTGAATAGTGTGATAAGAAATAAGTAGATAAGTTGATGGGTTTAATGGTCTAGCAATGGTAATGTATTCCAATAATAAGCATGTTGGTAAACAAAGAGTATGTACGATAAAGTTATAGAATAAAATGAATAAATGAGCATTAGAGCTTAATTATGTATTTATTATGTAAATGCTTAGGTGCATCGCAGTTGAGTCAAGAGTTCACCGAAGGGTACTCGAGCGAACAAGGTAAGTATTTTACTTACTGGGCACAAAAAAAGTTACTATTTTTAAAGTATAAAAGATGCTTTGGTTGAATGATTGATGTATGATGTTTGAGTTTGAGATACTATGACTATTTATGATGTTTCATGAGATGTATGGATGAATGATTGATTTAAAGTGTTTGGTGATAACATGATTATATAATGATGTTTGGATGAATGATTGATGTAAAGTGATTGTGATAATATGATTATGTATTGATGTTTGGATGATTGATGTAAAGTGATTGTGATAATATGATTATGTATTGATGTTTGGATGGTTGATGTAAAGTGTTTTGTGATAATATGCTTATGCAATAATGTTTTGTGAGAGGAGTTGGATGAATGTTTGATGAAATGTTGTTATGAGCATTGGATGGTCGCAAGGTTTAAGGCATGACTCTAGGATGTTATAATGTGAGTTATGAAATGACATGAGATGATGAACATGAGCATAAGCATATGAATGAATGAAAATGATGATAAAGGCCCGGTAACCCGGCTTTACTTTGTAGATGGCCCAAGGAGAGGCAAGCAAAGTAAGGTTAGGGACAAATGATGAATAATGAAAGGTAACTGGTCTTGTTTTGTAGATGGCCCAAGGAGTGGCAAGCAAAGTAAGAACGGTCCTTGTTTTGTAGATGGCACAAGGAGAGGCAAGCAAAATAAGGATTGTCCTTACTCTGAAGATGGCACAAGTAGGGGCAAACAGAGTAAGGACAGGGACAAATGAGGCTTAAGGAAAGGTAACTGGTCTTACTTTGTAGATGGCCCAAGGAGTAGCAAGCAAAGTAAGAACGGTTCTTGTTTTGTAGATGGCATAAGGAGAGGCAAGCAAAACAAGAACTGGCTTTACTCTGAAGATGGCACAAATAGGGGCAAGCAGAGTAAAGACATGGACATATGGTTTACAAGAAAACGAAAATGATAATGATGAGCATGAGCATGAGCATGCATAGTATATAAATTGTATGAAGATGATTGGTTTTGAATGATTTTACACTAGACGTTTCAATATGCATATGTGACTGGTATGGGACGAAACACATGTATATTATGGTTAGACATTACATGATAACATCTAATATGTTTTATTGATGAGCTATGATATGTAAATGTGAACAAAGTGAAATGACTACTTTGGAAAAGCCTAGTGAGTTCCATACTGCTGAGGTCTCTATTTTATAGAGACGGTGGGCTCATAATTCCACCTGTATCTCGAGTTTTCGGGGTACAGGCTATGTTGTTGATGATGATGATGCAGGTACAGGGACTATAGATAATGACCCGGTGGCTATGTATCTGGGTTACCGTGGTGTTTGAGGCTTGGATATGTGGGAGTTTATTTTGTTGGACTAGTTGATAGCGCTTTTTGTAGAGCATTCTTGTAAATGCTTAGATCGTGATATTTTGTATATGACTTGTGTCGCATGAGACACTTTTGTATAGCCATTCTGTTGGTATGTAAGCTTTAACCAATTAGATGTACTAATTAGCTCTGATGTGTTAAGTTATGTCTATTGTTATTTATATTTCGCTGCAAAGATATAAACTCTGATTAATCATGATTAATGCATATAGCTCTGTGAGGCTCATGATATTGTTCAATCAGGTTAAAGCATGGGTTCATGGCATACTGTGGTATCGCCATGCCACTGTGACAATCCGCTTATTGTGGGTTATTGTTTATATACATTAAAAAAAAAAATAATCATCTTTTTATTTAAGCAGGTCGTCACAGTATGACATTGACACAGATTCACTGATACATTGTGTTTAACTCTGACGACTTCCTTCAACTACGGACGTAAGCCGTGTTACTAGAATATTTATGTCCAATCACCTTCAACCCTTATTTATGAATTCTTATAAAATTAATTTCGAATTGTAGTATGCACATGGATATGATTAGGCGATCATCCCATCGGGGGTGAATGACGGACGAGCAGTTGCAAACCCAACATCATGAGCAGTTCTGCGATTGATATCGTAAATATATAAGACTAATGTGATATGTAACTATTACAGTACTAGTCGAAATATATTTACTGTAGGTCGATCACAACTAATTAACGAAACGAAGTGCTTGTGTTCTCATTGTACGTAATATACTTACAGGTTGATCTAGTGGATGATCAACAAAGGAATGAAATGGGTGAGAAGCTGGTAATGTATTGTAGAGGCCCGAGGGAGACAGCTGTCAGATATAACAAATATGTGGTTAATGGCAAACTTTTTCGCACCCTTGCATTTGATGCCGGAAAGATGAAGCAAAATAACGGCTTGTGCGTGCTGACAGTTGATGGCAATACATACTTCGAGAAGTTAATAGAAGTGATTAAAGTTGAGTACTTCGATAGGACTAAGTACGTTATGTTCAAGTGCAAATGGGCGTATAGTATGAGGGACAAGGGTACAAGGCGGACTATTATGGCTTGATTTTTGTCAACTTCAAAAACCTTGTCCATAGGGTAGAAATGACTATTGATGAGCCATATGTGCTAACGTTACAAGTTGACCAAGTATTCTACGTCGAGGATGAGAGGGACTGAGATTGGGCTTACACTGTAAAGACTAAATCTAGAAACGTATACGACGTTGGTCGAGGTAAAGGACCGCATGAAGTATCTGAAAACCACCACGAGTGCGAGCCACTGATTCTGACTAGTACTGATTATCATAATCCTCAAGATGATATCGACTACGTCCGACTAGACTTAGATCCAATCCAAGCGTAAGTGATTTAAAAAATATCAATTATATATTGTGCATATTAATTATTTGGTTCCATATTATTATTCATTTATACATTGATTAGTATTTATAGTGGTGCATATTTCATCATTTGATGATCATATTAACTAATTTTGTGACTAATTTATTTTACAGGTTGACATGAGTTCCGGGGGAAGAGAGCATGGGGGTCACATTCAGTACGGTTATCTCTCGCGCATGGGTCCGAACAATTTGAGGTGGACACAGAGGATATCGTTAGTGATGAGAATGTTGGATATAGACCAGTGCTTGAAGTAGAACATAACACAATCCCCAATCCATATAGCTAGGAAGGCATGACACAGCAGATGGGTTATATGGATGACACTTTTATATACGAGGACGCAGATATGGAACGGCTCTACTCCCACAATGACGCAGATGTGGGTGACAATGAGACACAGGGATCGGATGACCCACAAAGTGGGACTGGTGCCACACAGGGCGAGCAGTCTAAGGACCCTGCTACACGAGTGTTACGTGATAGAGAGCTTCGGACTATAAGTAAGTACATATGCTAAAAATACCAATATATATATTGAATATGAAATAAGTAATTTAAATAATTATTACTGTGTTAGGTATTCAACCAAATGGAAGCACGACCTTTCAAGTGTTGAACATGAAAGGGTCGCACGCTTTGTAGGATATTCCCTTCGGGCAAAGGGTTGTGGCCGAGCATAATAGTTCATGGCAGCTCGTAGGGATGTATGCTATGAAATTAAGGAGGATGACCGGTAATATTGTAAAGAGCGAGAATTATGTTAGAATACGGGACGACTGGAAGTAGGTACCGCAGTATATCAAGGAGAATATATGGGACACCTTGATGGTATGATTAAACTATATGTTATATGATAGCATGTTTATTGCATTATGTCAAACATGCTATTTGTTAATTGTTATAAATGCTCATTTGTTTACATTTGCAGATATACTTTTACGTCCCGCCTAAGATGAACATGGTGGCCATTAAGAAGAACGCTTTTCGGGACATGGGGTCAAAGTTAAAGGATTGGAAGCACTAACTGAAAAGTAAATTGAAGATTACTGATGATGATACTCTTGAGACGGTGAGGGCGAGAATGGGCCAAATTTTCCTCAACCATTATGACCCTTTAGACTTGGAAGTGTTGTTGGATAAATAGTGTTTGAAGAAGAATAAGGTAGGTCATGATCGAGTTAAATTATTATTTTGTGTTGTTTCATTAATTATAATTGTGTTATATCTCACACGGTTTTTATTTTAATTATGTAGGAATATGTGAAGTATATGAAAGGATTGTGGGCATTGAACAATGCACCCTACTGCTCCGGTAGAAAGAGCTATGCAAGGATAACACATGAAGACGCATACGTTTTATAAATTAGTCTATTTGTTGTAGTCTTTATTTTTAATAAATATATTGATAAGTGCCAAAATATTCATATTTTAGCCCTTAATTTACATTTGTTAATTTCTTAGTTTTTGTTATTTTGTTCAATTTTATTTCCTTTTTGTATTTTTGTAGGTCATGGAAGAAAAGGAAGTGTTTCTGGAAATGTTCCAAGCTTAAAGGGCAAATTGGGAAGACCTAGAAGATGTGGAAAGGATTAATTCGGAATTCATCAATTGGAGTCAAAAATCGAATTGGATTTGGATTCTGCACATGTCTCGGTATTTTGGCCATAACTTTCCGCTCAAATATTGGATTGAGGTGATTCTAGCGGCATTGGAAAGCTAACTCAACAGGCTGAAAATCATTATGAAATAGTATTTTCCTAATTCGGACCGCCGCAATGCTAAAATTACCCCGCAAGATAGGAGCCCAATTCTGGACGAATCCTATTCCAATTTGTAATAGGATTGTCTCCTAAATTGACTAGGAGATAGAATTCCAAATTTCTCAGGTTTACTAGGGTTTCTAGGACTCTCATAAAGCCTATAAATAGACCTCTAAGCCTCACAACTAGATACACAATTTCAGAGAGGAGAATTTGGAGGCTACTTCTAGGAGCGGTTTTCGGTTCTTTCTTTTCCTTTTTCTTTTTAGTTTTATTTTAACTATGTGTAACTAATTATTTTAGTAGGGCTGGATTGAAACCCTAATTATGTTTATTTAATATTTCAATATTGACGCCTTTGGGATAATCATATTGTGTTGCTTAACTTGATTAATGCCTGTTTTATTGAATTCCTCATATGTGTGTAACTGGCCATTATATGCATGTGGTATGGACTTGTTAGTTAGATCAATTTGGATGACCGAGTCTTGGGTTTAATATAAGTAACAAAAGTAATCCACGCCGGGTTCTTGGGTTAATCAACATGAGAAACCGGGAGTATACACCATGCCCTAGGTCTCATGTGGTTGTCGGTTTTCACAGTTCATATGCTTTCCTAAAGAACAACTTAGTATACACCATACTAAATCCTTTAGGAAAGAAAAGAGTTAGAGTATACACCATGCCTAATTCATTGCTTAGGGAAACCAATAGCTTAAGGAGTATACACCATGCCCTTAGGTTGGCAACCATTAGGTATTCATAATATGATTGGGTCTTTGGCATATTGATTTATTAATTGAGCATAATTAGTGGTGGATATCAAAGCCCTACACTTCTATTTTTAGTTCTTTCTTAGTATCAATTTAGTGACAAACTTGATATTTTCATTAATTCCAAATAAAATTAACATCCTCGTAGGAATGATCTCGTATTTGCCTGCTATACTATCGTTTTGATCTTGTGCACTTGTGAGTAAAACGTAGCAAATATTATCTATTAATGTAGGTAGTATTTGTCACAACATATATTCAAACCGTATGTTTATATGCCCATTTTTTGAATGTAGACCTTGGCTACCGGCATTCCTCCTATAAGAGCAATGAATTACATCAAAACCCACAAGAAACTAGATGATTCATATCCAAATGATGTGGTTAAGGAGAGATGTGTATGCTACTAACCCAACTCTTTGGTATTGATATATTATTTATGATTTAACTGCTTACATGACGTATTAACTTTTATTGTAACGTACATGAGAGGATGTTAAAATTGATGCCAAATGACCTAGCATTATCATCGAGTGTGATTGAAAGAACCGTACGGTGGTTCCCGAATGATGCATTTTCTCAAGCATTCGAAAATAAGCCAGAGTATGCTGGCAGGATCAGACAAGTGGGACCAAACATTCTATCGGTACAGGGCAGCATACACACATACTATACATCGTCCCAATCCCAGTCACAGAACACCAGTGACTCAACGGTCTCACATATGGCAGAGAGGATAAAAGAGCTTGAAGCGGAGAGAGACCAACAACGAGCACAGATTAAAGAACTAACAAATCAGATGGCAATAGAGAAATCTGAGAATGAAGCCTACTTTCGGAGGCTTGAGGACTTGTTTTTACATGGGAGTTCCTCCCCATCCGTCCCCGATGTGGCTCAATGTAGGGCTCACCCAGAAGGAGGCACATATTAAATTTGTGTTGTTTTTTGTTTTTCCTTCTGTTAACACGACTATAGTCCGACTCGATCACTTTGATGATTATGCTTAACGATTCATTGCAAGTATTGCAGATTAGATGCTCATGATGATGCTATTCAGTTGGATTGAGCAAGTAGTCTGGTAGCCTAGCTTGTGTATTTATTTCTTTCCTTGTATTATGTATGTATGCATTCCTAGCTTGTATATAGATACATGATAGCATGTATATTTGTCGTTACATAGGTGGTTTGTTGAAACTGGTTTGTTGATATTGGACATATATAGGTGATGACAAATGCTAGTGTTAGACATATTTGATGGAAATATATAGTTTATTTTTTATTATGTTTACTCAAGTATCTGTAGCTTGAAAGAACTTTGTATGTATATATGTGCATGTGGATTTAGAGATTTGGGTATTCTTTGGAATTGGTGCCTTGTAATGCACATTTTTTTTTTATAATTTATTTGGGTTTGTTTAGGTACCCATATGTTATTAGATCGTCTGTAGTTGCTCTAAAATTCAAAGATGGGATTCTTATGGCTGTCGATATGGGATGTTAAATGCTAAACTCACTCATCGCCTATTGCAATTTTCATATAATTCTGTTTTTATTAAAGTAATTTTTGAATAAATTAACGTTGTTCTTGATGATAAAACCATCGTTGTAAAGGCATTTGTGTCCAAATTCATAATTCAATTGCATATTTGTACCATTGGCTTTGTAATTGGGTTTTTAGATTGCTATTCAATTCCATTTTGTGCCATCTAAATCCATGGTCGACTAGACTCCTATTTGGATGATATTGATGTTTATGTGAGTATTAAGTACACACATCTTTGAAAACAATTAAATTTGTTTATGTGTAAGACAGATTCGCTTAGGATTAACTCATTCTTTCCAAATTTTATTTTCAAACTTGAAACAGCCTCAAAGCGTGGAAGCACAAATCAAATATATGTATGACGTTCAGTTGTAGCATCACTAAACAGGATAGTATTGTAGGCAAATAGAAGATGAGAAATAGTCGATATACCTCTAGAACCACCTCCCACATGAAACCAGATAGGAAACAAACCCTCTTAACGAACAATTAAAAGCATTGGTCTAAGGATTTCCATAACCAGAATAAACAACATGAAAGATAATTGGTCTCCATGTCTCAACCCCTAGAGCTATTAAAGCATTTGCTGCTTTTCCCAAAGGATATTTAACTACAATAGTACTTTTCTGTTGTTAAGGGAAGTATGCATCATTTGTTAGTCAAAATTGCTTTGCTTGTGTGCTTAGATGCCTTGTTTCTTTGGTTTTCACAATTGTTAGACTCTTTGGTTAGAAATCTTTTTCCTAGTTTAGTTTGCTTTGGTTAGTCCGTTTCTTTCTCCTCTCTTTTTTTCAAGCATATTCAGGTGAGTGATAAGAATCATTATTAAAAAAGTACCCTTTTTTTTTGTCCTAGATTGTTGAGCTTTATGAAGGCATGCTTATTCATACTATGTGCAATGTTCCTTTGTTTCGGCCATTTCTTTTCTCTTTTTGAATCATATGCCAAGTCTTCATTAGAACATACAAATAGCTATGTATGTTATATAAGTTGATGGTCTTTAAGTAATTAAACTGGTGATTAAGGTGACCTGAGCTGCATGTAAATCCTTGTATGTTGCAGGCATGGGTATTTAGCTCTCTCAGCTTTTTTTTAAAAAAAAAAAAAGAAAAAATTGAAAATGTGTTTGCAACTTCCATGACGTGTCTTTATATGGATGTTGTTGTTCAGGTGTCAGAGAATCTAGACAAAATTCACTTTTGAGTACAATTATCTTGAAGATGAACTTATGGTATAGAGGATCTGAAAAACATTAAACATGTCATTGTTGTCTTCCAGATTAGTGTCATGCAAACTATGTTTGAGAAGTTTTGAAACAATTCTTTCAATTGGTTACATTGATACCTTGTCTTGTTTTTGTTAACTCAATTTTTTCTGATAAATCATTATGAAATTTGGCATCATTCATTTTCTTTTCATACGTTGATTCAGCCAGATAATTCATCCAATCAATCTATGAAATTTTGCATGTAATGCCTGATCTAGAAGCAATCTTGATAGTTATTCATATTATAGCCAAATGTATAGTCTTGTAATTAATTCAATTATATTTGTTCAATTCCAGCAAATGTCTAATGTCTGAAATTGGACTGATGGGCACTGACACTCTACTTGATGTCAATGGAATAAGTTAACTACATGATATAATAGAATTTCCAATTGATTCCCTTTTAGTCCATGCATACAATTCTTAGGTGAATATTCTTTCATACGTTTTCCTTCTGCATTAACTTTTGGATTCACCTTTCTATCTCTAGAATCTGAGTAATCTTGACATTTCAAATCTCTTCTGCTTCTTTATTTCATCACATACATTTGATTATCTTCATTTTAGGTGGAATTCACATCTAAACATGTTGCTTTGGGTGCTGCACATAACAGTAGATGTGGAGTTTGTTGTCAAATGGCTTTGGCCTTCTGTATTTGTTATGCTCTCCAATTGGGGTTTTGTCTCATGTCTTATTTGATGATAGTTCAACACAAACATATTTTTAACCTACTAATCACGGATCAGATATTACTAACTCATGCTTGTTATGTCTTACTATTTAATCTAGTGTGAGTTAAGCTCGAATACGACATTAAATACTTCCTAAAACAATTCAAAGGTTTTTGGTCCTTTTGGTTGCCTTTTCGCTATTCTTTTGTCATGAATTTTTATTGTTTCTTTTCATTAGTAATGATTATGTGGTTACAATTTTCTCCTTGCCTTATTTGACATGTTCAAAGTTGTCCTTTCTTATAAGTGCTAGAATTCCTTGATTTTCATGAGCAAGTATGTAGTTTCTTTAACTAAAGAATGTAATATATTCGCTGTATTTCAGGGATGGATTTTCAATTTGAATGGGAGGAGGTTGAAGCTTTTGTGAGACAGCCTGATGGTTCATTGTTCAGTTGGTGTGAGCGTTTTCATTGCTACCATCACTTAATATATGGGATTGTGAGTTGTTCTTATGAAACACAAAACATATGCTTGATGTACTAGAGAATTGCAACTACCAGATAGGATACATGAAACATATGCTTGATGTATTTGGCCTTTCTTTTTCTGTCTCTAATTTTCTCAATGATAACGTTGCTTGCTGATTTGATCTTAAATGAAGAGCTTGTGCCTTTTGTGGACATGGAAATTAGTACTGGATATCTTCACTTGTTGTTTCAAAGCAATCATGAGATTTTCAGAATATTTCCATTTCATTGATTGATTAAAATTGAAGACATCTTCCAAAATGCATTTGTTTGAATAATAATATTTGGAAGTGGTATGAATTGTATGCTATAATTGTTCAAAATGAAGAACAAAATCGAAAATCCTCGTATAGGGTGTAAAACAAAAGATGCTAGAAAAAAAAAAAAAAACCCCACTTTTCTGACTTGCCACGTCTGAAATTTTTTTGAGGTGTGAAAAATTGGCACGTCAAAAAACTATTTTGACATGCCATTTTCGCCACGTCAAAAACTTGACTTTTCTAACACCCAGATTTTTGAGGTGTGAAACACGTCAAAAATGTTTTTGACGTGCCAAATAGCCTAACACGTCAGAAAAGTTTTCTAAAAAAATTATGTGATTTTTGTAGTGTCAAAAGTACTAGTTACCATGAGTACCTGCTTAAGCTTGCAATAAGTCCTCAAGTGAGTTACTCATGTGGTATCCATTATCTATAACAACATAGTTGTACATATGGAGAAAAAAAGGGAAATAAAAGGGGGAATAATGGGGATTGAGGAGTTTATTTTCCTAAAAAAGAGCAAACAATGCTATATTTTACAATTTTTTTTAACTCAAAAGTTAGTTTTCAAGGCCTTGTTCGGCAAACCCCTGCACAACCCCCAACCCCCTAGGACACTGTTCCTTGAACAGTGTATACTGGTTTGTGCCAGCCTGCCTTAACGTGTGCGTTAGGCCAGTTTTTTTTCGTTAAATGACCATAATACCCTCAGTTTTTTCGAACAAGGCCAAAACTGCAGCTTCTTCTCGTTTGTAGCATTACTCTCCCTCAAAAGTGATGCGCGTCAGGCCACTTTTGTATTAAAAGGCCAAAAAAACCCTCATCTAAAGTGAGTTAAAACACTCATGTAAACCAAAATAATATCCAAAAAAAACCCTCATATATTATGATGTAGCTTCTTCTTCGTCGGACCATTTTTGCTCTCCCTCAAAAGTGAGTTAAAACACACACACTCTCCCTCATTTCTTCCTCCAGAAATTGCAAAGGTCACTGTACCCTCGTTCACTCCTCCATATCCGAAGGTCCCTGCTTCCCAGTTGTGTTCACGGTGTGGTGCCTGCCAATTATGCCGATGGAGAGCTCCATACAATCAGTCCAGACATCTCCCCGATCAATATCGAAGATGAAGGTTTGCTTAATTTTTTAGATGTCAACCATCATTTTCAATTTTTTTTTTTTGGGTGTTATGCTTTTCTCTATTCTTCTTGTTAATTTTTTTTTTTTTTAAAAAAAAAAAAAGAAAATAACTCTGAAAATAATAGTATAGAATTTATGAAATCTTCAAATATTTAATAATTACCCCCAAACCGGCAATGGGGTAGCTCCAGCCACACCCAAAATGCCAATAGCAAAAAGAAAAAAAAAATAGTATGTTGCTTTGTTCGGTTTTTTTTTTTTTAAATTACTTTAGAACTTTTTTCTGTTATATTAATTGCAAATTTGCTATCGTCTTGTTATATTAATCGCACAATTAGTTTGACTAACGTTTCATTTAATATACTGCACCGACCAGAACAAGTTTGCCGAAGTACATATTACTGAATTGATTAAGCTTTTTCTACGTAGATCGTTGCTATGAATTACAATTATATATATGATTCTGCAATTCTCTGAATCAAAAAATTAAAAATTTGTTGTTATGTTCCTAACAAAAATGGGTTCAATCTGTACATTTTTTGAGCAGTGTGAAATACATAGTAAAACGTTTTGGTATGTAGATTTTAGAAATTTTAAGTATATATTTTAATTACTTGTTTATGCTATCTAGGGTTTAGTTTTTGTTATATATTTTAGTTGTGTGAGATATATGATTTGGATTGCATTTGGGATGTCATGTATCATTGCTTACAAAAATAATGTTATTCATTCTAGTGATAGGAACCATATTTTTTGAACGACGTAGAAAAATTCTTACATGTTTGTAAACATAGCAATGGTAAGACCTAACAACCTTCCGTATACATGTTAAAGTGCTTTGTTGAGGTTTGTTATTGACCATTGTAGATGTCAGAAACCTCATCCACACACAATCTCAGCAAAACCCGACATTGCTACTGCGGCTTGGTCTCATACATTCAAACCTCACGGTCGAAAAAAATCCTGGTAGACGCTTCTTCGGATGCCCAAAATATGGCATGGGTGAACCGCACTGCAAGTTTTTTGAATGGTTTGACGCCCCATTCTGTGAAGGCTGTTGCCATCGTATACCTGCGTTAACTACACAAAATGAATTGTTATGTCATGAAATTCGCAACAAAGATGCAACAATTAGGCGGTTGCAGTTCAGTGTTATTGCTTTAAGTGCGTTTCTCCTGAGAATTATGTTTTCCCCAACCATACTTATTGGCAGATCATCGGGCTGTAGTTGTAAACGTATGTTGTCATTTTAGATATGTTACTCTACCGTTGGATATATTAGTCTACTTTACTGTTCACCCAAGAGAAATTGTAATATTTCTATTTATTATTATTATCATTAATGGAATATGTCAGATCTGTCGGTGTGTATTTTTGGGCAATCATGTTAAGGCCAAGATTATTGTAACATATCTATTAGAATAGTTTATTATTTTCTTTTCCTATAAATAGTTGAAAACTTTGGTATTATTATGGTTCAAAGTCTTAACATTACAATACAAAAACATATCATATATATACACAGTTTTACTATTGTATGTGCTAATTATGTGACACTTTTTATCAATAAAATATGTTCCACATAAGATAATTAGTATGATGTCCTAATATATAGTTAAAGAGATTAATAATTAGGGATAAAACTTTTTCTCTCTAGGGCTGGCCGTCTAAACCTAGAGTAGAAGCAGCAGATCCACGTCTTTCACAGACTGTGGAGTCAAGTCTGGTAATCTTTCTAGTTCGCGTGGTACCAGTTTGTCAAGGTGCTGTGCGATGATAGATGATCTCATGCAGATGTGGGGGAATTTTTCTTTGACGGAGGAGGAATTGGAAGGCTATAATGGGCAGGATGAAAGCTTGGAGGAGATCGCGATCAAAAGGAAATATTGTCTGGTGGGAAATGCTTATCGAGCGGATCGTGGGAAAGGAGTCAATCTGTTTTGCGATGACTAGGGGGTGGAAACCTTCGGGTTCGCTATCCTTTAAGGTGTTGGGAGACAACCTCTTTCTTATCGAGTTTGAATATAAAGAAGACAAGTTGAGGGTCCTGGAAGGCAGGCCTTGGTTCATTGAAGATAACTTATTTTCTGTGGCTGATTTCGACGGGCTCTCTCCAGCAAATGAACTTTCTTTTGATGAAGAGACGTTTTGGATTCGCATGTTCCAATTACCTTTGGCTTGTATAGGGAGGGACATGGGATACAAGTTAGGATCCACGGTTGGTGTGGTTGAAAAGGTGGACACTAATGAGGAAGGGATTGGATGGGGCAAATATTTACGTGTTCGTATTAGGATTAACATTACGAAACTGTTAGCACGGGGACAAATGTTAAGACTAAAAGAGCGCTCGTATTGGATTCCCTTTCAATACGAGAAAATTCCAAAATTCTGCTATCAATGCGGGATAATTTGGCATGGTGCTGAAGGATGCAAGAAAAAATGTGATGGTCGTATCAACGGAGATGCATTGGAGTATGGGGCTTGGCTTTGTCCGCCTCCTCTGAAGAGGATAACCGATAGGCATAGAAGGCAGGGAGGAGGTATCTGCAGCTGCCAAGAGGAGTGGGGGAGGCCCAATTCGGTACATTCCCCGATCACCGGATTTTGTTCCAAGCAACAATTCGGGACAATCAGACAGGGGAGAGACAAGCAGCGAAAAATCTGGGAGTTTCCTAGTAATTCGGTGATGGAAACGGAAAGAGGAGGTACGTTACATATGGAGAAAGGAAAAAACGGAAAGATAGAGCTGGGAAAGAATGTTGGAGGCATTAATGAAAAGGATACTTTCCACATGGAGAAGGAAGAAAACATAAAAAAAAAAAAAAGAGTTAGGAAAGGATATTGGAGGAATTAATGAGGAGGATATGAATGTTGAAGGGAAGACATCCGGGTATGGAAAAGAAACTGGGCGTAGTGACAAAAATATTCCCATTAAGGAGGAGAGTTCAAATTTGGACATGTTGGAGGAATGCATGCAAGGTCTACGGTCAACCAAAATCAATGGCCGTAATTCTCCTAAACTTTCCAAAGGTGGGTTGAGAGAATCTGACAAAAGCAAGGGGACAGCTAGGGGTGAGGAGAACATTGTGGGCCTTCAGACTCCTTCTAAGCAGCATGACAATGGGCCCACGAACCCAGTCAGTCCGAAAGTGCACAATCTACGAACTTGGAAGAAGCAAGCCTAAGAGATTACCAGAAGGGCTCCCTCTACCAGAATGTCAACCTTAGTGACTCCAGGAAAAAGGCGTGCTGAAGGGAAGGAGATCAAGGGGGATTGGATTCCAGTGTGGAAAAAAGGGAAGGAAGATGTTAGAAGGAAGAACACAGATGAAGGAGAAAATGAGTATCTTAAGTTAGAATTGTCGAGGGCTTGGGAACCCTCGAACAGTTTGAGACCTTTGCCGGATGGTGAAGGAGAAAAAGCCCAGCTTGGTTTTCTTAATGGAAACTAAGCTTTGAGCGGTGCGTATGGAGTCAATAAAAGCAAAATTTAGTTTCGATTGTGTATTCACGGTCGATTATTTTGGTAGGAGTTGGGGCTTAGCACTCCTTTGGAAGAATGAAGTTGGAGTGAACATCCAAAATTTCAGCCGTAGACACGTTAATGCGGTGGTTAGAGATAAGGAGCATGCTAAAAACTGGAAATTCACCGAGTTTTATGGGCACCCGGATGTAGCACGGAGAAAAGAAGCATGGAGTCTTCTACGTTACCTGAAATTTTTTCAACCCCATTCTTGGGTTTGTGTGGGGGACTTTAATGAGATAATAGAAAATGATGAAAAATTCAGGGTTATTAAAACGCCTCGAAAACAATTGAAAGATTTTCAAGATTGCATTGAGGACTGTCAAATTTTCGATCTTGGCTTTTCGGGTCCTAAATATACATGGAGCAACAAGAGGGATGATTCCCAATTAACCCAAGAACGGTTGGATCGGGCAATGGCGAACTCAGAGTGGATTGACCTTTTCCTAATGGTAATGTGGAAGTTTTGGCAGCCTGTAATTCAGATCACCTTCCTCTGATGGTGTTGTTAAAGGGAGTAAGTCAGCATCACACATCAAGAAAATTCCATTTTCGGTATGAAGCAAGGTGGGGTCTGCACAAGGAAAACAAAGAAGTTATAAAAAAGATTTGGCAAGTCAAGGAGCCACATCATAATTTATGGAATTGGATCCTTAACAAATTTGATAGGAGCAAGAAGGCCATGACCTTGTGGAGGCGCAAAATTGCTAAGGAAGGGGATAGGGGCATTACTAAGAAGGTGGAAAATCTAAGGAGGCTCCAGGCAGAGGAAGGCACGGCCAAACTGGGAGATATAAATTTGCTCCAAGATGAGGTTAACGCAATTATGGAGGAAGAAGAGCTGAAATGGAAGCAATTGGCAAAGGAACATTGGTTGAAAAATGGGGACAAAAACACAAAGTATTTCCATGCTAGTGTTAATAAAAAAATGAGGTCAAAACAGATTATTAAAATCATTGATGAAAATGGGGTTTACTGTGAATTAGAGGGGGAAGTGGAGCAAGCTTTTCAAAGCTATTTTCAAAATTTGTTCAGTACATCTTCTCCTATTTGTATTGATCAATGCCTTGCTGGAATGCAACCGAAAGTGTCTCAGGCTATGAATGATTTATTGCTGCAGCAATGTTCTCTTGAGGAGGTCAGCATGGCAGTGAAGTAGACGGGTGGACTCAAGGCTCCTGGACCCGACGAATTGACGGCACAATTCTTTCATGAGCACTGGAGTTCGATCGGGCAGGAGGTATGCTCCATAGTCTCAAATTTTCTCATAACGGGCAGGCTGGAATATGAGGTTAGTTCTACTTACATTGCATTAATTCCAAAAATTGCCAATCCTCTCAAGGTGTTGGATTTTAGGCCTATTTCTCTTTGCAATGTATTTTATAAGATTATTTCCAAAACGTTGGCAAATAGATTGAAGTGTATTTTGCCTGATATTATATCTGCTAATCAAAGTGCTTTTATTCCGAGACGTTTAATCTCGGATAATGTTTTGGTGGCCTATGAGACTCTTCACACCATGCACTCTCGCATGTGGGGGAAAACCGGTTATATGGCCTTAAAATTAGACATGAGCAAGGCCTACACTGGGTAGAATGGGTATTCTTGTAAGAGGTGATGAGACGTATGGGTTTTGAGGAAAAATGGGTGGAGCTTATCAAGAGCTGCATCTCGTCGGTGAAATATTCGATTCTCATTAACGGGAACCCAATGGGTACTTTTCATCCCACACGAAGGATTAGACAAGGGAACCCTTTATCCCCCTATCTATTCCTTTTTTGTGCGGAGGCTTTGAGTTCTCAACTTTTGTTGGTGGAAGGTCAATGAATTATTAAAGGAGTTGCTACCTCGCCCAAGGGGCCTCGGATAAATCATTTATTTTTTGGGGACGACAGCCTTCTGTTTTGTAGGGCTACTTCTTCGGAATGGAACATGTTGGCGGATATATTAGAGGTGTACGAGAGGGCTTCGTGACAATCGTTGAACTGTGAAAAAACATCGATCTTCTTCAGTTGCAACACTTGTGAAGAAGTTAAGGAAGTGATTTTACGACTTGCAGGGGTTCCGGCAACCCAAAGATATGACAAGTATCTAGGGCTACTGGCATTGGTAGGGAAATCACGTATCAGAGAATTTCAATCTATTAAGAGAATTTCAATCTATTAAGGAGAGAGTTAGCAAAAGAGTGAATGATTGGAAAACAAAATTTCTCTCTCAAGCGGGGAAGGAGATTTTATTGAAAGCAGTGGTTCAAGCTATTCTCACGTATAACATGAGTATTTTTATGCTTCCTAAAGAACTTTGCAAGGAGATCAATTCTGTTATGCAAAGGTTTTGGTGGGGGCATAAGGAGAATGAGAAAAAAATCCATTGGATGTCGTGGGAGAAATTGGGGAGGCCAAAAACACAAGGAGGTATGCGCTTTTGAGACCTTATTTGTTTTAATAAAGCCCTTCTCGCAAAGCAAAGATGGCGGCTCATTCAATATCCTGACAGCTTGGTATCCACAATTTTAAAGACGAAGTATTATCCAAACTGCAATTTTTTGGAGGCAAAAATTGGTAACAGGCCATCATTGGCATGGAAGAGTATCTTCTCCACAATTAGCTTACTTGAAGAAGGATTAATGTGGAGAATTGGGGATGGTAATTCAGTACGCATCTAGGGGGACATGTGGATTCCAAGGGCATCATCCTATAAGATACAAACCCCGATCCAAGGCCTGAATAGCGAGGCGAAGGTCAGTGCGTTGATCGACCATGACACAGCCAGTTGGAATAGACAACTTCTCCGAGACCTGTTCAGCAAAGAAGAAGTGGAGGCGATTTGTTCATTACCCTTTAGCAGATACAAGCAAAGAGACGTGCTTTGCTGGAGATCTACGAGTGCAGGTGAATTTTCAGTGAGGAGTGCTTATCACCTTGAGGTGGAGCGGGTGAATAGAGAGAAGGGGGAAGGATCAAATCCTCAGGGCAATTTGGAAGTTTGGAAGCTAATTTGGCGGTTGAGGATTTCTAACACTACAACTACAAAAACTTTTCTTTGGAAGGCTTGTAGTAATATCCTCCCTACAAAACAAAATCTAGAAATGAGAAGAGTGGTGGATAATGATTGGTGTATATTGTGCAATGGAGATACCGAATCGGTCATTCATGTGTTATGGTCATGCCCTGCTGCTCAGGACGTTTGGGGAATTTGTGATATGAGAATCCAAAAGAGCCAATCATTAGGATGGGATTTCCTATCTATTTTTGTAGCTTTAGCCGAAAGATGTAGCCAAGAGGAAGTTGAGATGTGTGCTGTTATTGCTCAGGCTATATGGACTAGACGAAATGCGGTCATGCATGGGGAGGCTTTCGAGCATCCAAATGTACTGCTAAGGAAGGCCCAGGAAAGTTTGAAGTTGTTCTAGTTGATGCAGATGGGGAGCAATACAGACGAAGAAGCACTAGAGGTTGGAAGCTTGCAGAAATGGACGGGCCCACCTAGCGGCTCTTATAAGGTGAACTGGGATATAGCATTGGATGCCAAGCAAAACTGTATGGGGATAGGAGTGATAATCAAGGATGAAAAACGAGCAGTTTTCGGTGCTTTAAGCAGAACATCATGCACGTCACAAGATCCAGCGATTAGGGAAGCAATGGGAGCCTTAGCGGCAGTAGAATTCAGTAGGGATACAAGGATTCTTGAATTCATTCTCGAAGGGGATTCCAAGCAAACAGTGGACGCAATCACCGGCAATGGATTCCACTGGTGCAAATATAGACATATAATTGGGGACATCTGTGAGGTGATGAAGGGATTCAGAAGATGGGAGGTGAGACATATTAAAAGAGAAGCCAACAAAGCCGCCCATGTATTAGCCAAGTCTGCAATAAGAGCAAAAGAAGAAAAAATCTGGTTAGAAGAAGTCCTAAGTATCATTCTTGATGTTGTAAACCAAGAGCAAATTGCTCTTTCTGTTTAGAGCTTTTTACTCTAGATATCTTTCTGAAGTTAATAATATCAGTTTCGATTGATTTCAAAATAAAAAAGAAAGAATATGATGTCCTAATAAATGATATATAAACTAATCGAAATACAAATGAAACGATATAACAAAAAATAATCTTAAAAAAAAAAACTAATAAACAATATAACAAACTAATCGAAATATAAATTTTACAAAACATATATAATATTCAAAAAAACAAACTAATAAACGATATAACAAACGATTCCAAATACAAATTTTGTACAAAACATAAATAATATTCAAAAAAATAAACTAATAAACGATATAACATATTACAAACTATCCATAATTAACTGTACTCCACATATGCTCCGCCACCGCGGCCCAGTACCCAACCATGTATTCCTTGCTTGTCTTCGTTCGGTCTGGCCGTAGTCCTGGCTCTACATACTGAGTCCTTGATATATTATTACACAATGACACATCAACCCAATTTTGTCTGTACATCTGTTGTAAAGTTTCCTTAAATAATGGATCAGTTTGACCTTCGTCCTTGCGAATAAAGTTGTGAACTGCGCAACACACTACCATGAATAGTCGTTGGTTCTCAATCGGATATAGGGGCATATCTTCGAATACATTAAATCGAGTCTTCTATATACCGAACATTCTTTCAACAACTGACCAAAGTAAAGAGTGCCTATAATTAAACAACTCCATTGCATTCCTCAGTTTGACCCTCGATTTACGAAAGGCTCCCCGATGTTATAGTTCATTTCGGTGTGAGGGTAGAAATCCCTTGAAGCAACTGTATCCAGAGTCCACCAAGTAGTTATAATCTACAAAACTAAACACATTTTCGTAAGACATACAGAGTACAATGGTGAATTAACTTATACAACTTATGCAAAGGTACGTGTTTATATTTTACCTCCGACTAGGGTGGAAAAGCGGGCATTGGGGTCATTAATACACTCAATGAAAACCTGCGAGTCATGCGCACTACCCTCCCAACCAGCATAGACGTATGTGAAGCATAGGTCGAAGTCCACTATGCACATGACATTTTGTGTTGTGGTTGACTTCCGCCCTCGATATGGCATTGTTGTAACCTCACAATTTTGCTGGCAATCGCCCCAATGCAATCCTAAAAACAACAAACATATTATATTATCAACAATAATAGAATATAAAGTTGAACCAAATTTTTTTTAAAAAAATAACAAAAATAACAAAAAAAAAAAAAAACCTATATATATTGGGTAAAACAGTAATACACTAATTTTTTGTCCTACATAGTTTAAAGAACAAAATATTTCAGTACTAAGGTTAATAGTACCTTACTGCAAACCACGGGTAGTACAGGCTATTTTTCCTAGTGTATAGGTGAAGCATCTCTATTGCAAGTGGTTGTATGATTGTTTTCCTAACGTAGCACATCGCGGACGCAACTGCATTAACATACTTGCTTATTGTTTCCAACAAGTGTTATAACCTATTAGTCACATCCCTTTACTTGTGGGAATGTGCCATAACTAGACAAAATGCACCTACTTGCTCCGTTATCTTCACGTAACGACTAATTCGTAGAAAACCATTCATTTTCAAAGTATTGCACAAGTTTAAGAATGTCCTTAGCGACATCCGAAATTACTTGTAGCATGTAGTTTCGTTCTAATGTGTAAGCACCTAGTGTACCCACATAGGGCCAGTTAACTTTGAATCCCTTTGTCGTCTGCTTGCGACCCTCACTACCTCTGGGTGCGCTAATTGTTTGTAATATTCTTCCACTAGTGTCAACATGCGGATTAGCAGCATCTCCAACTCTTCCATAAGTTGTAGATCCATATTAATGTCTTCATCATCTACAAACTCTGAGCCCTTTGAGTCTAAATTGAAAAATTGATTGACAGTATCCTCCCAGTGTGTAAACCCAACGTTCCTAGCCGACGTTATGAGTTCATTCATAGCGATAATAAATCTAAAACCAAATGCATAACATCACATAGTTGTTCAACATTCATTAAATGGGATAATAAACCTAAAACCAAATGCATAACATCACATATAGTTGTTCAACATTCATTACATGCAACATTAAAGTAAATAACTTCTGCAACAAACAAATTTTATGGGTACAAATTTAACTTATCATCCAACACACTAAAAGGTGAATAAGTAACAATTCAGCATTAATTTAAAGACGAACATCATTAACATACACAATCATTAAGAAACCAAAGTGTCATGAAAAATACAAATTAAAACACATTGTTAACTGTTAGGATTGAAGAACAAAATAGTCAACAACATGTTCAAAAGTTTGACATAAGCTAAAATTTAAATAAAGTTTTTGAGTCGAGGTGCTCAAGTATCTCCGGGATGAATCTACTTCAGCAGCCACTTATGGAATGCAATGTCATTCATTTTAAGGACTATCCTTGCCCAATTTTCACACTTGATGGCATCACACACCTAAAGATACGAATATACAAGCAACTGCATCTCATTTGATAAATTGTTAATTATGTTCATGATAGATTCCGAAGGTGATTGGGCAGGGGGACCTCTTGCACGGGAGGATTTGCACGTGAATGTCCAGACTCGTTGACATTACATTTATTTTCATAGCTGTTTTGCAAGAAGCTTAACCTTTCCGTAACCATTTCAAAAACTTTCGCGCCAACTGATGAATGCTTGCTGCTCCGCGATGACTACATCGAAGAAGCGTGCCTCTTTGCCTTCCCTTTCTCTCGTGACGCTTGGTGGGGACATGGATGAGGCTTCGTTAGATCCACAATTGCGAGTGAGATATTGAGATTGACATGCCGGTCACTACTTGCAAAGGGAGGAGGGGATTGTGTGCTAGCGTACCGCAACTTGCCAGTGGCTGTTGACCTATCAAAGACGACGCACAGTTTATCCCAGTTTGAAGGTGGCCCATTCCAAAATTTGTAGTACTTATACAAACTCGGTGTCTGGAAGAATAACAAATAAAAACATTTAACAATCAATACCATATACATAGGGCAATTGGAATAACAATAAAATGTATTGTCAATTGTACCGTCATACCGCTCGAAAATGCTCCTACTGATCGGCACTCAATACAACCATCCACTGATCATCATCACATCCATACCCCGTACCATGTTGCTGATTTATCAGTTGGGTGTAATCCCTGTGCAATTCTTTGAAATGACCAATCTTCCGTGATACTTGGGCTCATACGTAGATATTGCCATCCACCAAACGTTTGTTGAGTTTTTTGGTTATGCGAGATATTACGACAGTCCCATAAGGTGGTCGGACACCTTGTTCTTGGAGACTCGTGAGAACTTCGAGCAGTTCTTCCTCATGCTCTCGTTCCCATTTTTTATTGCCAAGAGGGTCAGGGACATGTGTAGGAGATGGGACACCCTTACCCACCTTTCGTGGTGACTTGCGTGGTGTAGTACAATAGGACATCTATATGCAGATTTATGCACATTCCTAATATCACAACATCAACTGGCAGATTGCATAAAGAAAAGTAACTTGATAATTTGAGAAGACAAAATTACACAAACAAGAGAAGGATTCTTAGCATTGAGATGACAAAAGTAACTTGACAATTACAGAAACAGAGAAGGGTTAATCTTAGTTACACCTTCAGTTAGAACCTTAACAAAGAGGTTAGTCATATTCAGTTTATAACAAAATAGTCATTGAACAAAAAGATGACAAAATCAATGACTATTTACAAAATGACATGATTAGTTCACTTAAATACATTCATACAATACCAATGACTATTTACTTCTACGCTTCTCGATGATTTCCATTTGGAGAGATTGAATATATTCAAGTTGTAGTTTAGACAAGTGGCTTGTATCCATCATCATAATTTCCCTCTCTTCTTTCTTTTGTTCCCTTGCCTCTTTCCTAAGTTCAACTTCAAGCTTTTGTTTTTCAAATTCTTCTTTCTTTTGTTCCCTTTCCTCTTTCCTAAGTTCAACCTCAAGCATTGTTATTAAACTCCCGGTACATATCCTTTGCCATGTTAATCTGAAATAAAATTCATAAAATGAAAACAATTAAAATCTTGAATCAAATAAAAGACTAATTTACACTACTACTAAGAAATCATTTATACCTTATCTTGCTCACCAATACCACTTTGATTCCTAGATTCAACTTGGTCCAAGTACCCACAGAATTTGTTGATGGCTTTTTGGATGAAAGACCACCAATTTGATAAAGAATGCGCAGTCCGTTCTACAGTGGTTTCTTTCTTGTTCTCATTATAGTTCTCCAAAATCCTATCCCAAAATTTCGTACTTTTTTGAGAGTTCCCTTGAATTGGATCAAGGCCAGTATTGAGCCAAGCCTCTACTAGTAAAATGTCTTCCTCCATTGAGAAGTTTGTTTTTTTAGTAGTAGGTTTCTTTTTAGGTTGAGATGGATTTTCATTGCTATATTGACGCCCCCCTTGTAAGTGCATGGTGAAGCTTTGAGTAGGAGTTTCATTGAACTCTTCCAATCCCTCTTGTGAATCCATGAATGCAAGTAGCTGAATAAA
>CM017325.1:21430350-21455334 GCA_006937295.1 Carpinus fangiana
TTTTTTTTTCTTTGTCCACTGATTTTCAGAAGATGGAAGAAGATGGTCACATATGGACCAGAAGAAAGGGAGAGAGATTCTTTGTCCACTGATTAGTGGTCTTTTTTCTTGGTGGTCTTTGTCCACTGATTAGTGGTCTTTTTTCTTAGTGGTCTTTGTCAACTGATTTTCAGAAGATGGTCACTTATGGACCAGAAGATGGTCACTATTATAGACTGCATACCTGTCCACCAGATGCCAATAAAGCACCAAACTCGAGCACTAAAAAAAGAACATAATTAAGTAAAATAACACATAGATTGACAGTCAAACAATGCTTGCAAACAAACTCACATAATTGCATGAAGAGATCAGAAACTCTATCCATTGAAGTAGTACAGAGAAATATGAAATGCAAGAGAAATATGATGCAGAAACATCCATCAACAAATGAATCTCAACAACAAAAAGTTCAACTCATTCAAAGAAAACACAATGCCATCAAAGGTTCTAGAATTTTTAATGGATAACTCAAATTGTATAATGATTTGAATGTTACAATTTCTAATTAGTGAAATAGTTTTCAATCTATAATCTAACTAGACAATCACGCCTACTCATGCCCAAGTCAGACTTCATAGACAACCCCAACATGAAGATGGAAAATTAATAAATAACAAATTCAAATCAAAAACTCATGATTTGAGATGATACTGTTAATTCCAATATTCTTAACATTGAACTATGATAGACTGCATACCTGTCCACCAGATGCCAATAAAGCACCAAACTCAAGCACCTTGTTAATATCAAAGCTGTTACAGTTAAAAAGAACATAATTAAGTAAAACAGCACATAGATTGACGGTCAAACAATGCTTGCAAACAGACTCACATAATTGCATGAAGAGATCAGAAACTCTATCCATTGAAGTAGTACAGAGAAATATGAAATGCAAGAGAAATATGATGCAGAAGCCTAATCAAAACCAGACGGAGGCCTAATCCACTCTCAAATCCACTCTCCAAACCAGACAGAGGCCTAATCAAAACAACCAAATCAAAAGAAGCAACATGCTACAGAAACAAAACAGGCAAGTTCCATTTGAAAGCTAAAACTGTAAAAATAATTTCTGTTCCTCGACCTTATTTTCCCTACAAAATAAAGGTATTGTGCAGGTATAGAAACTCAAACCAGGCTGACACCCAAGTTCAGACATTTCACCTAATTGAAATGAAAAACAGAGACCAAATTTTTTATTTCTTGATGCCCAAGAGGCAAAGTTTTCCATTTCTTAATACCCAAGAGGCAAATTTTCCATTTCTTAGTTCCCAATCTGCCATGACACACAAGAGGCAAAATAATACCCAAAAAGAAAGAAAAAAAATCATCATCGTATTTGAATAATAGGGAAGAATGAACCTTTCTTTTAGTCGATTCTAAATCTGGACACCGGGAATAACCAAAAGCACTACGCTCGCCGGAAGAGGGCTGGTTCAGCTTCGCCCAGGCGCTGCCCACTGCACGACGACGGTGGCTCAACCACCGTGCTTCAGTCTCTCTCTCGGCTTGAACAGAACGCTCACCATTCTCTCTCAATCTCGATCTTTCTCTCTTTCCAGTCTCCTCTCTACCTTGTGTAGAACATGGATGAAAGTTGAGAGGATGGATGAAAGTTGAAAGGTTGAAGAAGATGAAGTTTTGCAGAGAGACGTTGCGTGAGAGATTGGGTGGGTTTTGCCGCGGGAGAGGTTGCGTGAGAGGCTGGGTAAGTTTTGCCGCGTGCTGTGACAAGAGAGAGAAAGAGTTTTTTTCAATATAATAGACCCATCAGACGCTACAGTAGAGCTGTAGCGTCTGATGACTTAGGGAAGCTTTTAGGGAATCTGCTGTGGGGTCTTTTTTGTGATTTTTTGGACCTATTCCTTACACATAGGGAACAGACTCCCTTATAGGGAGTCTGCTGGGAATGCTCTAAGGGGTGTCTTGTTGTGGGTAAAGGGTTTCTCACAAGGGGTTATTGTGCTGTGGGTAAGGGGTTTCTCGCAAGGGTAAAAGGGTAAAATAAGATTTGGAGACTTGCATTTTTTCAATCCTGTAGTTTTCCTCAAACGCTGTACATGTAAAGTGAGTTGAACAATGCTGTGTAAAAATTTGTGAGAGAATGTGAGGAGATTTGCTAAACGACCTCCAAATAATCTTGTTCCATTTATAAAGCGATGACATATTTTTCATAATAAGTGACATATCATTTAACAATGAATATTTTTTTAAAAAAATGAAAAGTATAAGCACTTACGAAAAACAGAGAGAAAAGGAGGAGGAAACGGCCGTTAAACTTAAAAGCAACATCAAACGGTATCAATGACAAATACAGAAAACGACGTGATGTCCCCCGTCAACTGCCACGTGACATTGTCATATTGTACCCCACAAACAGACAAGATGCCACAAGCACACCTCTGAAAGATTTGAGAGACAACACACGCACCTATACTGCACACGCTTGTCACAACACATTTCTCTTTCTTTTTAGTTTTCATTTTCCCAAAAAGAAAGAGAAATGTTGTGTGTCTGTCTGTCTGACACCTTTAGCTCACTCACCGCTCACCACCTTTACCTCACTTTCGTCTGTCTTTAAGCTAAGGCTGCTTTCTCTTTTCGTGAATGGATTCTCGAGCTTGCCTCCTACCCCTCCCTGCACAGGATTCTTAACCTGTTCATGTCACGTCTCCCGTTTAGTTTGGTTTGCCCATTATCTTCCTCTCGTTTCTTTTGATTTCTACTATTATCAATCTGATTTTAGATTTAGTACGCGTTTTACTTAACTATCTTACCTCATCATCTTGAACAATCCCAAATATTTTCTTTTTATTTTTAAATTTGTTCTCAAGAATCTATCCTAATCCTGGAATTTAGCAAGCTGTTCTTTGAGCTGTAAAACCAGATTCTAAGTGCCTTTCCTCTTTACCTTATTGGGTTCTATTTGAAACTCTTGTAGTACCCTAACAATCATGGGTATCATTCCATTTGTGCTTTGATATTGGATTCAACTATAAAAGCTCTTGCTTTTCTCTTGTACTAGTTATATTTCTTAGATCAGCTCTTCGCGTTTCCTTTTCTTGCACCATTTGGGTATTCATATATCAAGTAGATTTGAGCTTTCACTCCCTCTTGGCTTGTTTTGGGGTTCTGTCTGGAAACTCCATACATAGTGAAATCACTTTGCTTGTTTCATGATATTTTCTAGTTTCGTTCCAGTTGAACCAGAGCCATCTTTAGCATCAAAAGTCCTAACTTCGTTTGCGTTTGGGTATTTTGCATAGACTGGCTACCAGATTTGAGAAAGTTCATGGGGTGCCTTTCATTGCCTACTATTGGTTTGGTTTTATTGTGTTCAATGGTGTGCACGGTGAGTGGTATTGGTGCCAACTGGGGCACACAGACCAGTCACCCTCTGCCTCCAGATACAGTAGTGAGGCTGCTGAGGGAAAATGGGTTTAGAAAGGTTAAGCTTTTTGATGCGGATTATGGGGCATTGAGAGCACTGGGTAAATCTGGGATTGAGGTCATGGTAGGGATTCCTAATGAAATGCTTCAATCTCTTGCCACCAGCATGAAGGCTGCCGAGAAATGGGTTGCCAAAAATGTCTCCACACATATCACCTCCAATAATGTCGATATCAGGTGAGCTTCCTTAATTTCCCCCTTTGTCTGGTAGTAATGCTAATAATGTCAACGTCAGTGATTTCCTTTATAATTTCTAGCTTGCTGATTACTTCCGCTGTAATATTTGTTTAGCCTTTTTCTTCAGTTGAATTGGTTGAAAAATTATCAATTAATAAGCTTCTTGTTTATGCCATCTTGGTGGAGTTGTCGTTTCTAGTACTTAGTAGGATGCTTATGGTTGGTCTGTAATATAAACCAGCTCTTAGCTCTATGCAAATCAGTGTCTATGAATGAGCTATGGATGGAAGGATAAGGCAGAGTCTGGTATTGCAGCGGTTGCAAGTCAAAATTTGTTTGGATTGTTATTCAATCAGCCGTTGTTGATTCTGGGATTTCACACATCTTCCCATTGCTAGCCATTTTCAGAGTCTATATTTGATTTGTTCTCTAAATTTCCTCGAAGTACCTTTCAATCAGTGTAGAAAGTGTTGTTTCTTTAATTGCGTGCAACTATGGCTTGTGATTTTTGTTTCCAATTTGAATTAGTTAGGCCCCGATACATTCTTAGCTCCAGCCCTTTCTTTACATGATTGCCTTATGTTTCAGTTTATGTGGACTTTCTGATGTGGTCAATCTTCATATACTTTATATTGTGGGGTCTACAACTTTATGTTTGATTTTTTTTAATTTTATTCATTTTCATAAGATATTGGCACGTTGCCTTTGCAACAAAGCACGCCCATGGTCTTTTAGTTTATATTTTTCTTACAAATGCTGAGCTTGAGGTTGATAATTTTACTGGGACAGTATCGTTTCTGTCAACTTTCTACTGCAAGCTTTACTTGAGTTCTTGTTTTATAAGAAAAGTGCAAGTCAGTAATATGTTGAGTCTCTTGATCAGTATGAGCTGTTAAGTGTGTCATCTTACCAACTTTTTGTTTTGTTTTTTCTCGAAGTTTACTACCTTTATGCACGTGCACAGGTTATTAACGATGCAGTTCGATCTCTTTCATTTTTTCTGATCTTCATTGTTAATTCCTTGTGTTCTCCCTGTCTCATCTGTCTGTTTCTTTTCTGTCTCAATCTCCCTAACAGATTTAATGCTGGTGTTATTAGGGTTCCTAAGCGCTATGTGGACGTACTTGAAATGATTGGAACCTTTTGGAGTATATAGTGGGAAAAAAATGACAACCAACCTAAAGTTAAAAGTTTCTATCTCTTTCAATAATCTAATCTTAGAAGTAAAATCCCACCTACTTTCAGGCAGCGGTTGATTTTTTCATTCCATTAAGCCATATTATATAGGACCACATCCTATGTAATATTATAAACCACCATAAAATATCTTTTACTTATATTTGACCTTTCTAAGCCTTTTGAAGTCATATTACATGCTAGCGCAGCCATGCTCTTATTGTAAACAACTGCACATGACAAATTTCTGAGTAGGGCTGGGTATCGGTCATATCAGCACGTTAATAGGGTTATCGGTTATTGACCAATAAGCTATCGGTTAACCGATTTTTGACCGATTACCGACCGATAAGCTATCGGTTAATCGGTCATATCGGTAATCGGTTAAACCGGTTTTTGTTAACTTTTTATTGAGCTTTTTACTAGTTGCTAATTGGGCCAAAAATTAGTTATTTTGAGAGCTCAAATACTTTTTGTTAGGTTAAAGCCTAAAATAACTTATTAAAAATTAGTTGTTTTGGCCTTTTTGGGAGCCTAAATATATATATGGATAAAATAGCTTATTGAATCTTTTTTTATATTGATCCACTACATCTTTTTTATATTATAAAATAAAAATCAAAAGAGTAAAAAGTATAAAATTAAAAAAAAATTAAAAATAATTATCGGTTGTATCGGTTAACCGATAATAAATTTTTAACCGATCGATTACCGACTGATAAGCTTATCGGTATAAATTTTTTAACCGATTACTAACCGATAACTATCGGTTACGGTTATATCGGTTCGGTTAATATCGGTAATCGGTCGGTTAATCGGTAACCGGTTAATTTGCCCACCCCTATTTCTGAGTATTGGCGTGATTTTAAACCCAATTGGTTATCCTGTTTTTCAAATGCTAAACTTTAGCTGAAAGTCAATAAAAGTTTTATTTTATGAAAGAGTTTACAACTTTTACATTGAAAGTTGGGGACCTTCATTTCGATTAGCATTTGGTCAACACTTGGATCGTATATGTCATATGTCTGCTTGCCATAATTATTTCTCTTCAATCTCAAATGATTCATTATGTGCAAGAGTGTCTTGCCTCCTAAATACTCAATTAACTATTTTTTGGACTTGCTTATTGTCCATGTTGGGAGATAAAACAGTTATGGAGTTTTTACCAAGTGTACATTAATATACATAGTTGAACATCACTCTAGCCTAAAAGCTTAAATTAATGAGCTAAGGTCCACTTAGATATATTAAGTACTCTATTCTTTTATATTTTCTCAATGTGAGATTCAATACTCACAAGTGGACTCACAACAATCTCCCCCTCACCTATGAGTCTTTTCACATTAACCCAACTCTCTCTCGCTTGTGAGTCTTTTTACATTTCCAAGAGTGTCCTGTGTTAAGAGTTGCAAATGCAGACACAACTCCAAACCTGACGCGTCCAGACACTCGTCCCAAGAAGCTAATCATGACTCTGATACCACTTGTTGAGAGATAAAGCAGTTATGGAGTTTTTATCAAGGGTATATTAATATACATAGTTGAATACAACTCTAGCCCAAAAGTCTAAGCTAATGGGCTAAGATCCATTTAGGTATATTAACTAATATTTTCTTTTATATTTTTTCAATGTGGAACTCAACATTCATAAGTACACTCACAACAATCTCCCCCTCACTTATATGAGTCATATGTTGCAGTCATGGTTGCATGCATTGTATTTTGTAGCATCAGCATGGTCATAGTTCTCTTATGTCTATCTTTGTGCTGAATTGTTGTGTTGTTAACATTGATCTTTTTGAAGGTCTTGTCTCAGTAATAATCTTTACGAGATAGGAAAAATAATGAGTTACCAGAAGAGAAGCCTGGAGGTGGAGGCAGCTGAATAGAAACTTATTCTTGTGGATAAGATGGTTTCAACAATAATAAAATATGCTGTACATACTCATTTGGTTTCTTAATCTGATTTTGGTATAATGATGCTTAATAAAACCTCTATTCCAATTTGGAGAAATTCTCAGATTTGGTTAAGGTTGCAAGAAATGTCTCAACGGCTTTCCTGCTCATCAATGTTCACATGAATCTACAGGTATGTTGCAGTTGGAAATGAACCTTTCTTGTCGACATACAATGGAAGCTTCCTCAGAACAACCTTCCCTGCTCTGCAGAATGTCCAATCTGCCTTGATAAAAGCTGGTCTTAGCAACAAAGTGAAGGTGACAATCCCCCTTAATGCTGATGTGTATGCAAGCTCAACTGACCTTCCTTCTGGCGGTGACTTCCGTGCTGATATCCATGACCTTATGCTTGCCATTGTCAAATTCTTGAATGACAATGGTGGTCCCTTCACAGTGAACATCTATCCATTTATAAGCCTCTACACTGACGCCAACTTCCCTGTCGAGTATGCCTTCTTTGATGGCAACGCATCACCTATAATGGATGGTGGGATGACCTACTACAATATGTTTGATGCAAATTATGATACCCTTGTGTGGGCCCTCCAAAAGAATGGGTATGGAAATTTGCAAATCATAGTTGGAGAGATTGGGTGGCCAACTGATGGAGATCAGAATGCTAACAATGTGTATGCTCAGCGGTTCAACCAGGGCTTCATGTCCCATATATCCGGTCAGAAAGGGACCCCAATGAGACCTGCGGTGCAGGTTGATGCATATTTATTTAGTTTGATTGATGAGGATACTAAAAGTATTGATCCAGGAAATTTTGAACGCCATTGGGGAATATTTACTTATGATGGGCAATCAAAATACCCGCTTAATCTTGGTACCATAAATTCAGGAACCTTGGTGCCTGCAAAAAATATACACTATTTGGACCGCAAGTGGTGTGTGATGAAGCCATCTGCTAAACTTGATGACCCACAAGTGCAACTAAGTGTGAGCTATGCTTGTGCACTTGCTGATTGCACGAGCCTTGGATATGGGACTTCTTGTGGCAATTTAGATGCTCGGGGAAACATCTCATACGCATTTAATAGTTACTACCAGAAGAATAATCAACTTGATGACGCTTGCAAGTTTCCCAACCTTTCAATGATCACCAAATCAGATCCATCAGTTGCCAATTGCCGATTTGAGATAACAATGGAGCCATATTATGGAGGTGCAGAAAGGATACTTGGGCGTCTCCAAAAGCCATTGAGTTTGGTTTTTGGCCTTATTCTCTGTTTGCTAACAATTCTGTGAATTCCAAGCTTCTAGTTCCCGAGGTATTATTTTTCCTCTACTATTCTTATTTGCTTTGTAGAATAGTTTTGTGGGAGCTAAGAGCAATCGATTAATGGCTTAACTTTAGTTCAATTTTTGCAATCTAGATGACAAACGTTCAACTTATCTAATGTATTCATATCTGAAGTCAAACTGCATTAAGAATGTTTTATGGATGTTGAGTAATGTTTGTGTATGGCTGACAGCGTGGTGGCATGGACTTGCACAATGGTGCACAATTGAGTAATGCACCCAAATGGACAAGGGGAGCAAATGTTATCAGGCAGTCTATAGTTTGATCACATGGCTTCGTTGTCCAGAAAATTTGCATTGTCTCAACTGTTAGTGACAACATTGTTCTGAGCATTTCGGCAGTCAAGACAAGTAATAAAAAAGATTGTAGCATGGATTGCTTAACAATAATAATTGAAGCAGTAGCAAGACATTTAGTCTACTTAACAAACATTGTAATTAAACATACTTGAAACAACTTTAATAATCATCTTGTGTATATATATATATATATATCCTTCTTTGTTCACCCGCTAGATAGGGTTAGTACTCCTCCACCCATGGACTCAGCTTTGGCTTCCCATTATTCCGAAGAGCTTTCCAAACAACACTATTACACTTGAACCCAGACCCGAAAGCGATTTGCCAAATTCGATCGCTACTGTTGATCCTTGAGTTTGCCTCCAAGTAAGCCAGCTCATACCAAATGCTACTACTTGAGGTGTTTCCGAATCGCTCCAAAGTTTTCCTTGATGCCTCCATGTACTCCTCTGTGAGCTCCAAGTTCTTCTGTATCTCGTCCAGTACTTTCTTACTTGTTGCCAATATGCAAACATGCTCAAAGGCAAGCTTATAGTCAGGAATGTAAGGCTTGGCTTTCTTCTTAAACAGCAAATTGGTGAAGAAATGCAGTTGTTCCGAAACAGGTAGGACTAGCGGGCCAAGAGTGGTGATGTTTGCCTTCAGTGCATGCCCTCCCACCTCAATCACGTCTTTGCTCACCGAGATTCCTTTCTTCCCTTGTGCATCTTCCCTAATTTGTATGCTTTTGTAGCTCCTATTGTCCATGGCTTTGTGGGTTCGAACCAGCTGCATGCAACATGCATGAAAACTTGTAAACCAGACAATTAATATTTATGAAAACTTGAGATCTAGATCGATCATAGCAAAATGGTCAGAAAAAGTGGCACCTGCTTGAGTTCATACTTGGAGCGCCACCTTTCAAGGCGGGAGCTTGACAGCAACACGGCTGCAGCCCCCATCCGAAAGAAGCAATTTGCAAGGAGCATGTCAGCGTCATCACCGTTGTACCATGTGTGTGTCACGGCTTCTGCACTCACTACTAGAGCATAGGAGCCTGGATAAGCAAGCAAAAGGTCTCTAGCTAGATCAATAGCTGTAACTCCAGCAGCACAACCCATGCCACCAAGGTTGAAGCTATGAATATTGTGCTTAAACTTGAAATGGTTTACTACCATTGATGAGAGCGAGGGAGTGGTATTTAGGAAACCACAGTTGACGACAAGAATTCTTATGTCCTTAGGCCGGATTTTGGTGGCTGCAAGAAGGTCATTTATCGCCCCAAACATGACTGCTGCTGCCTCTTCTCGGCCATCTTTTAGGGATGTTTTGTAACCAGGGCGGAAAACTGCGCGTGGCAGGTAGGTCTCGTCGCCTATGCCAGAATTCTTGAGAACCCTTTGCTGAAATTCAATTGCACTATCACTGAAGTCGCCACATTTTCTTGCTAACTCGATGAACTCCTCCTTTGAGATCTGTGCAAGTTGAATAAAGTTTTATTTATTGGCCGGGGAAATTGTACTTTGCATATGGGAAATTGTACTTTGCATATATATATATATATCTTCTTCTTCTTCTTCTTCTTCTTCTTTCAAATGTTAGGAAAACAAAGTACTGACAAACAAGAGCTTAATTAAATAAAGTGTACGTAGCAGGTTACCTTAAGCTCATCTGGGGGGCGATAACAAGCGAAATCAACTAAATAAATGGAGCGAGGTGTCAAATCGAGATAAATGTATAGAATTAAACCCAATAATCCCAGCATAAAGAGAGCATCTGTAAGATCACATTTCTGATATAAATCTTCCCATGAGTGCTTTCTTAATTCAACACCGAACACCACTGTGAGGAGTGGTGCAACCAAGAAATAAAAGCTGTGGCCAAGGAGATAACGATACCCAAGCTTCACATATTTCAGATTAACTGAGCTAAGAAAATCCGGCAACCTAGGCCTGACCTTTACTGAGAAGTAAAAAGACCCAGCATTTGGCCCTGAATCCTCAACACCCCGATTCACAATGTCGGTTGAAAATCGCTCCTGCTTCCTTGCCATGGCCAAGGAATATATATATATTTTTCTGGATGAATATATATGGGAATGTAATTAATTATGTATGGAGTTAGTTAAAAGTTTACTTTCGTGCCATGACAATGACAAAAGAATTGAATGAGAGTGAAAGGCATTAGTGCTAGTAAGATGATATCATGAAGAAATTAAGGGGGTGGTACGGTGCCATTGAATGGATATATATATATAGAGAGAGAGAAGTAATAAAATAGTGTATGGAGGAAGTTACGTTTAAGTAATCTAAAAAAAAGAGCAGCAACAGAAAGTAGGGCTTTCTGTGCATGAAGCCGAATGAGCAGCGGGTTTGCAGCACCAGAGAACTTGTGTGAGTGTGAGGAATTATGGTGGTTTCTTCTTCTTTTTCTTCTTTTTATTATTTTTTATTTTTAAATAATTGACGTACGTGAAAGAAGGGAGTAGACGTAAGAGTAGCAGTGTTTGCAGAAGAAGTTCTCGTCAATTCACACTCCATTTAAATAGAAAGTTTGAACCTCGAACTTACATTCTACAATTACATTTGTGGGCAATTAATGAATTTAATATGAAAAACTTGCAAAAATAGAAAGTTCAGATCTATACAGTATGTTATAGGTACAAGGACAAGTGAGCAAATACGAAAGTTTGAGGAGACTGACGAGATCAGATTTTTTTTTTCACGTCGGTCAAAAAAAAAAAAAGAAAAAAAAAAACACCCAATACGCATTGCACCACGTCCGAGCGAAGCCCAAATTTGTTTTGTTTTTTTTTTAAAATTTTTTTTAATTTTTTAATTTATTTAACTGACGTGCCACCTCAGTGCCACATCCCTCCCTTCGGAAAGTAATTGTAAGCGTCACAGTAAAAATCAAACTTTTGATTCAAAAGTTGATTTTTACTGCTACATTATCATAGTTGTATAACAATTGTATGAGAGTTTACCAAAATAGCATTACTATTATCGGTATGATGCAACTTTGTCTCTGTTGAAATAATGATGATGCAAAAATTTGAGCATAAGCAATATAGAGAAAGAACACTAGGAATTTATCGGTGATTCGGTGTTAGACACTTACGTTTACCACTCAGAGCTACATTATGCTCATTAACTTGATTTGTCTACAATACAAATGACCTTATGTATAGGGTAGTGAATAAATACAAGTATGGTAATTAAATCCACTTATTTGATTATAATCTCAATATTCGATTACAATCAACCTATAATGAGACTGAAATGATTTCCCCTTCGAAGATAGAGAATATTTCAATATCAACCCAATTATGGAATATGTAGAAAACATTATATATTTTCTATCTATTCTAACCGTCTCAACTCTAACTCTGAAATGAGAAATAATATTTAATACTCTCGTACAACTGCCATACAATTATGATGATGTAATACTAAATGAAATATGTTTAAAAATTGATAATTATTGAGCGTTAAATATTTGATTGATAAACATAATAAACTATTGAATTTAAAAATAATAATTAAAACGTAAAAAAAAAAATCGTCCATGATATAGTTCCCTAAATCCCCTTAAGATAAGTTTTGTTGGATCATTTTAAGAAAAATGTTTACGGATTGATGGTAAAGAGAAAAGATTGAGAGTTAATTGAAATCAGTACCACCATTTGCAGCCTTGTTGACTTTACTTTAAATCTTATTTTCACGAACCATCTAGGGTTAATTGTTCAATTGTCCAATAAATTTTTTTAAGTAGTTGTGTATGCAGTAGGGGCATAGATTCAAATCTCGTAATAAAAATTTTCATGCTTAATTAGCGTAAATCACTTTAATTTTTATTAATTTTTTGGTATAATTAGGTTAAATTATAGCTCATAATTCGAATTTGAAAGAGGGTTTTCGGTTCTCACCATCTAGGTCTCTTCAGTGCGGTCTAACAGATATATATTATTATGGTCACATCAAAATAAAATAGTCAGCTAATTTCTCTCACCTGCCTTTTTCGCTTAGAAAAAAGAAAAAGAAAAAAAATTTATGTTCACAATGTGGCCTCTTTACCCTTTTCTTATGGACACAAATTTTCTTCAAATTAGTTTAGAGGAAATTTACTTTAACCTACTTTAATAGGTGATAAGTATCATTCAGCATTTTTTGGTTTCTAAGAAATTAATATTTGAATAATTTTTTTTTTTAACATGTCAACACAATAGAGAAATAAGATTTGAACTAGTGACCAATACTTTATTAGGCATGGTCCTAACCGATTAAGTTACTTATTGGGGATATGTTTGAATATTTTTACTTTAGTAGAATGTCAATAAATTAACGTTAAAATATTAAAGAAAATATATAAAAATTGACATTTGACGCTTATTGTATTTATAATCATATTTGATGTTGTTGGTTTTACGGGTGCTAAAGCAACGATAGAAGGAAGTAGGGATTTTGGTGAAGTATTGAAGAAAAAGAAAGGTTTTTTTAATCCCCACACAAGACAAACAGCCCCCCAAATCCCATGACTTGATTTTCCCGGAAAAATCCGAGCTTTTTTCGAGAAAATCTCGCGATGGACCCTCGTCCTGACCCCGCAGACGAGTTCCGCAACTGGCTGGAGCTGCCCCGGGACGTGACGGCGTCGATCCTGATGAGATTGGGCGCCATCGAGATCCTGACGAGCGCGCAGAGGGTGTGCTCGCCGTGGCGCAAACTCTGCAAGGACCCGTCTATGTGGCGCGCCGTCGACATGCGCAACCCCGACAACCAATGGGAGGACTACGAACTCGAGAGGATGTGCCGCGACGCCGTCGATCGCAGCTGCGGCCAGTTGGTCGATATCAACGTCGAGAACTTCGGCACCGACAAGCTCCTCAGGCACATCGCTGACAGGTATTTTCTGTTCGGATTTTATTTGAATTATGCGCCAGAAATGAAGGTTTTAATTGATATGTTTATGTTTAATTTTTAATATTGAGGGTCTTTTTGTTGTACAATGTGAGTATTGTGGTGGTTTGGATTTTGGTAATTACTTCGTGTAATTCTAGTTAATTGATTTAGAGGTTGAGGGGTTTGTTGGTAAATTTGAGATATCTGTGTTTATCACTTTGTTGAAACATTTGGATTGATGTGCTTTATCCTCGAGTTGTACCTGGTTAGAGGTGCTTAGCTTTGATAGGGTAAGGTGTTACAGGGAATTTGATTGGAGGATGTAGTTTTGATATTGAAAGCCTATCGCGTGCTCAAGTCAAAGATTCTAAATAAAGCAATAGAAGCTGGATTCCTTAATGGTAGGCAATTACCTTTGAAAAAGAGTTGAGGTTGTTCTTTGATGAAAACTGCAGTGGTGGGGAATCTTGTGCACAATGAGTGGTTATTGCAGCACCATTGAACCAATTATAAGTAAATTTGGTTTGCCAACAATTTGACGACTGACTTTGGTCAACCTAAAAGTCAACCTGACTGTTCAATCTTCGTATGCATAATAAATACCTAGTATTTGAGGATCAGGACATCTGGTTCAACTTCTTCATGTTTAAATCATTAGGCTTCAAGTGCTGCTGCTATATGGTTTGTGCATAAAGGAGGAGTTTTTTGCCTACCACTCACTCACAAGCTGACACCTCAGCATTTCAAGAAAAATGCACAAACTTAAAATGAGAACAAAATTCCCAATCAAGCAATCAAATGAGGACCACCTGCCCAAACGCCGCCACCCACTGCCCACCTCCAGCTACTTTTCCGACGAACAAAAAAAAAAGAGAGATCCGGCCATTGGAAAACCCACTTTCTAATGCCCAAAATTCGTTTTTAATGCCACAAAAATCGTTTCTAATGCCACAAAAATCGTTTTTAGATTAAATCTAAAACCTAGAAGGGGAAGATTATTGTTGGCGCCGGAGAGGGTGACCCAGCTAGAAAGGGTGACCAGTAGAGAGTGGCCGTGGGTCTGGCCAACCGTGGGTCACTGCCAGACCCACAGTCAGCTGCGCCGTGGGTCATGGCCAGACCCACAGCTAGCAGCACCGTGGGTCTTCTTTCTTTCTCCCAAACCATCTCTCTTTCTCTGTTAAATGTCAAGAAGAAAGAAGAAGAAGGAAGAAGAAGAAGAATGAGAGAGGGTGTCAGCAGGAAGGAAGAAATGGGAGAGAAGAAGAAATGGAAGGAAGAAGAACAAATAAGGAAAAATCTAGTGTTTTAGGATGTAGGATAGTTTTGTGCATTTTTTCCCTTTATGTGAGGTGTCAGCTTGTGAGTGGTGGGCAAAAAACCCCACCTTTACGCACCGACCGTATTGCATATATTCCCTTAGGCTTTTGTTGTTAATTATCGCCATGGTCTATATTAATTAGATGTAATTAGTGCATCAGTGACTTCTCTAAGATGGTGTCACAAGTGCAATTTTGTTATATTGTTAGCCTATATTAAGGGAAGCTTAGTTTTCTTTCAAGTATCATAAAATATGCTAGGTTATATTTATTTATAGGTTCATGAATATACGTAGATTAAGGCTGAGCTACTATAAGTTGTATCTTGTAGAACCCAAGGGGTTGCTCAATCAGCTTAAGACCATGCCTCATAAAGCGGAAGTCACTAGTTTGAATTTCACTATTTCCTTCCACTTGGGGTCAAAGATTACTTATAAAAGAAAAGTTGTATCTTGTGTTGACTATAGATGAGCCAAAAACTTGGTAGTTTGCTTGTGCTTGATAAACGGGCAAGTTTGCATATGTTGTGCGCAGTTCCTTTGTATTTTCAAAAGTCACAAGATGCTTGGACTGATGGCTTCAAATGTATGAAGTTATGCAATGTTCCCAACTAGACATTGGGTTTCTTTTCTCTGAATAATTTTCCTATATGGGATAGAAAATAGGCAGCACACCACCACTTCTCAGCCCTCCTCCTTGTTGAATTATAGGCTCCAATGGGAGGGCTGCAATGTAGAAAAATATATTTGATACAGTTCACAGTTATGTTGTGGATTTAATCTCTCAATGATGAAGTGGCTGATGTAGAATTCTTCCATATATTTATTTTTGCCTATCTGTTGATAATTGCTGGTTCATTTTTTTGTCATTTCCTTTCATGGTATTTTAACAGTTCAAGTCAGGTCAAACGCCTTCGACTTGTAAGATGCTATGGCATTTCAGATGAGGGATTGAGTGGAGTGGCTGCAAAACTTCCATTGCTAGAGGAGCTTGCCATTTCATACTGTCCATTTTTGTCAAAATTTGCTCTGAAAGATGTGGGCCGAAGTTGCCCGCTTTTGAAATCACTCAAATTCAACAGCCGGGGGCTGAGGTATGGAGAGTTTGATGAGGAGGCACTTGCTATCGCGGAGAACATGAGTGAATTGCGCTACCTCCAGCTTTTTGGAAATATGCTGACTAATGACGGCTTGCAGGCCATCCTTGATGGTTGTCCTCACCTTGAATCACTTGACCTACGACAATGTTTCAGTATCAGTTTTGCAGGGAATTTGGAAAGAAGATGTGCTGAACAGATTAAAGACTTGCGTCTTCCCCATGATTCCACTGATGACTATGAATTTAATGCTTATTGTTCTTTTGATGACGTATCTGGTGGGTTTTCGGATATAGACCATTTGTCTAATACTTTTTATAAAAATTTTCAATTAAAGGAACAGGGAAAGGGGGACTAGATCATTTGTCTGATATCTATGAGTATATTATGAATTCTCAGGTGGCAGCTCCGACTACGAAAATGTCGACATTGAATACTTTGAAGGCTACGATGACCCCAACAGCTATGGGGATGATTTGACTAGCGTAAAAGAATGATCCCTATGCTGTACCCAACTCTTGTCTACCCATGTTTTGAATGTTTAGTATTAGTATCACATTGACTTCTTGTGCACTAATTTTAAATTTTGATCATACTTTTTTGCAAATGCAGTTCACTCAATGGTAGCATTGCATTTCAAGAAGTCTTTCTTTATTGTATAGTTTTATTTAACGGCCCTTTTGAAAATGAAGAAATGTTAGGCTTCAAGATGCTTGGACTTGAGCAACAACTTAAGTTGCAAAGGGTAAGAGCTTGAAACACGATGGCCTGATGGGTATAGCAACAGCTAACGTTGATGTATTTTGTATAGAACAATTATGAATGTTGGTGGCATTTAATTGGCTTTTATGCTTGTATTGAATATGTAAATGAAATTCTCAAATATGAACTCTTCAAACGTGTATGAAATTTTTCTTTCTTTTACTTGTAAATGACTCATTGATTACAAACAAAGATCAAATACTAAACGAAATTAGAAGAGCCTATCTACAGTTGCACGTGATAACAAGAAATAGTTATCATGTAAGAACTTGTATTGTGGTAAAAGATTATTATATCTTATTCACAAAGAAGTGCATGATATTTATACACGAAGGAGGCATTAAATATTCACAGGTAATGTTCTATCAATTACAGATTTTTAAGAAATAAAATTCTAGTATAATTTTCTTACAGAGTGTGAGTTGCCTTCCAGTCCTTTGCTGCGACGATTTCCTTCCTAGTATTGAATCTTTCCTTGCAAGGCTGATTTAATTTGGACGTGATTTGATCCTTGGGTGGCATCATTGTATCTTCCGGATCCTTGGGTTGCAAATGATAATGTAAAATTATAGTAAATTGCACCTTAAAATTGATAAGCTCTTTTCTCAAGGAAATTTCATCAAACATATAGACACCAATGACAGAAAAACAAAAACAAAAATCAAGAACACAAAGGAATAAAACATAATTAAAAAAAAAAAAAAATTGCATCCAAACACCATCATCGTGTTGTAGGAACTGAGGCAGAAGAGAACTCTGAGGCAACGGAGTGATGGTGCCTGGAGTCGATCTTCTGACCACCTTATCCCATATTAAGTGAGGACCGATCCAATTCCGATCCGGCTAATCCTGAGGGGGGTTCCAGCCTGCCTAAACCAACAGTCGTGTTATGTTGCTGCTGCAATGTTGTTATATTTCAGGCTGGTTTTGGTAAATTTTCTGGTTTTGGTAAATTTTCTGTGCGTGGTTTTTGTATTCATTTGCACGTTTATCTAATACAATTGCATCTATTGGATCTTCCACTTTGTTGTGTATTCAGAATGTTGCTTCCTGGTTCAACTCTCCCTTTTCAGTATATTGTTTTTCAAAGGTATCATCCTTTGCAGAAATGACACAGGAAGAATAATAGAAATTAAAAAAGTTGTCACTGGTTGGCGTGGAGTTGATAGGGACTCTACCCGCATGACTAGGATGTAAGATATTCCATTAAAGTATGTCCTTTATGTCACATATATTATTGTGATTACGGTGTTTAATGACTTATTCCAATTAAAGCTTATTCTATGAAATCAAATATTCTTAATTAAATTGCCGATTAATTCTTGTGGAAACAAATATTTGAATTTATTACTGATTTTATTTTATGGGTGTTTCATTAAGCCTAATGCAACTCTGGTGAAAAACGATTGCGCTAGTCCTCTCTACGGTTTTTCTCTCTGAACTCTCCGAGAAGGCCATAGGTGAGGTTAGGGAAAACTAGTTTTCGGACAAGATGAACAACATGAAAGGAAGTGCAACACTCTCAGAAGGGGAAAAACTGGAAATAGATGTGGAGGATTTTGAGATTGCTGAAGCAAAACAACAGGAAAACAATTGTTTGATTGGAAAAATATGGGCTGGAAAACGAGTACACAAAGAGGGTTTCATTAACGTATTTAGGAGGATCTGGCGAACTGAAAAAGAAGTAATTTTTAAGGAGATCCAACCCAACGTGTGGATGTTCGAGTTCAGTCAAGAGGCAGATAAGTTGAAGGTTCTGGAGGGCCGTCCGTGGTCCTTTGACCGTTTCCTCATCGCCCTGTCGGAGTTTGACGGAAACATCCCATATTCTCAGTGGAACTTTACAACATCGCCATTTTGGATTCAGATTCATGATCTGCCATTGATCTGTATGACGAAGGCGATTGGGAGCAAAATTGGACAATCACTGGGAGTTCTGGAGACAGTGGACATTGCAGGGGATGGGGTCGAATGGGGAAGTGTAATGCGCATTCGAGTAATAATCGATACCCAAAAACCATTGGAGAGGGGGAGGTTCTTAACTATAGCAGGAAAAGCACATTGGGTGATTTTTAAGTATGAGAACCTACCAGTTTTTTGCTTCAATTGTGGTCGGATCGTGCATGGTGAAAACGGCTGCCCAGCTCAAATTCGTCCAGCCCAAAAGAAGGAATGGGGAGTGTGGCTAAGGGCAGAAAAATACAAGAAACAGGGACCGAGCAGCGGTGTTGGGCGGAGGACGCTGGGCTTTCCGGAAGGGCGCTTTTCCAGCAATACACCAAGCAGCGGCGGGAACCAAACAGAAATGGACAGCACCGAGATTTGGGGAAACCCTAAGTCTAATCAGCAGTCAAATAAGGTAGGTACCTCAAACACTCCAAATCTGCTTCAATCTTTGCCAAAAATAGGAGTGTGTGAAGTTATTGCAGGGATTAATGGGGAAATAGGGCCAAACGGAAAAGAAGAGAATGCGGGAGACTCTAAAGGAAAGGAAAATCAGAGTGAGGAAAGGGGAAAAGCGGCGCATCTAGAGATGGGGGAACCGGGTTTGACTAAATGGGCCCATAATAAAGGGGCTCCACATATGGACCCAACCATAGCTGAATGGCCGAATGTAGATATGAGGGCCCAAAACGTGAAAAGGCCGATTCACCAATTCAGCTCACTCTTAGGAGCTGAGGTAACTAAAACAGGCCAAATTTTAGATGAAATACAAGCGGGTGGGCGGCATAGAGAAGGGCCTGCCTATGGTGATGTTCAGATGGAAATTTACTCAATTCCGAAGTCGAATGAAACTGAAAGTAAGAGACAGCTCTTGCTGACTCAGGGGGTGACGGCTGCAAGTCTGCAGGAAAGAGAAATGAGTCAACTTGGGGAAGGAGTGGACCAAGGTAACAAAAAAGTGGAAGTGCTGGAAAATAAATTGATCAGTAATAAAACGGTGCAACCAGGAAAAATCGGAACAGTGGGGGAAGGAAAATATGAAGGAGAAGAGGGAGAACAAAACTACCAGGAACGAAACAAAAATTCAGCGAAGGTCTGGAAGAGAGTAGTACGAAGGGGGGAGGAGGAAAGTATAACAAATGATTCAGAGCTCACAAAACTGGGAAAAAGGAAAGGCGAATTAGAAGGTGTGAATGATGATGCTCAAAGGCACTTGAAAATCCGCAAATGGGAAGATTATTTAGAAGCGGAATCTGACAATGAAGAGGAGACGGCGGAGGCTGCTTTGCAGCCCCGCCAACACCCATGAATTTAATTAGTTGGAACTGCCGGGGGCTTGGGAACCTCCGGACAGTTCGGGACCTTTACCAATTGGTAAAGGAAAAGAGA
Source organism: Carpinus fangiana (assembly GCA_006937295.1). Lineage (NCBI taxonomy): Eukaryota > Viridiplantae > Streptophyta > Magnoliopsida > Fagales > Betulaceae > Carpinus > Carpinus fangiana. The sequence continues at coordinate 21,450,146 of CM017325.1, forward strand.
CCCAACTTTTTGTTTCTCTTGGAAACAAAAAGGAATAAAATAAAGATGGAAGTAATCCGGAGTCAGCTTGGCTATGCTGGCATGTTTGTGGTGGACCCGGTCGGAAAAAGTGGCGGTCTTGCACTATTGTGGAAAGAGGTCGATGAACTGGAGATTCAAAATTACTCTCGTCGTCACATCAATGCAATAGTAACGGATACTATTACGGGGGTCAAATGGAAATTTACCGGATTTTACGGTCATCCAGAGTCGAATAAGAGGAAGGAATCTTGGGAGTTGTTGAAACACTTACAGTCTTACTCACCTTTGGCGTGGCTTTGCATAGGAGACTTTAATGAAATAGTAGACCAAAGTGAGAAATGGGGTGCCAATCCACGACGTGAAGGGCAAATGGAAATATTTCGGGCAGCATTGGAGCACTGCAACCTTAGTGACCTTGGTTATAATGGAGCTAAATTTACATGGACCAATTGTCAACCGAATGGAAATTTTGTTAAAGTTCGCCTAGATCGGGCCGTGGCAAATTCTCAATGGTGTCGTATGTTTGAGGGGGCTAGTGTGCAAGTGTTAGCGGCACGATCCTCAGATCATAAACCACTGTTGCTGAATTGGGAGGATAATGGGCAAGGAAAGGATACGGGCAAACGCGGTTTTAAATTCGAAATGAGTTGGACATTGGATGAGGAATACCAAAAGGTTGTAGAGGAGGCCTGGCACGAGATACCAAACGACGATATACGATTGAAGCTAACTCAGTGCAAAACCAATTTGACAATCTGGAGTAGAGGAAAGTTTGGAAACAGTGTTGCTCTTATCAAACAGAAAACGCGAGAATTGGAGGTGTTACAAAGAAGTGAAAGCCCTGAAAATAGTGATGCTATAAAGAATGTACAAGGGGAGATTGAGAAGCTGTTGGAACAGGAGGACTTGCGTTGGAAGCAACGAGCGAAGCTAAACTGGTACAAACATGGAGATAGAAACACACAATATTTCCATGCATGGGCTAATCAACGTAGAAGAACAAACCGAATTCAAAAGGTCCGTGACACAGCAGGTCGAGAATGGCATAATTATAGCAATATCCCTAAGGTATTTCTGGAGTACTATCAGGAGCTATTCACAACAGGGGGCACACAGGGGCTTGAGGATTGCTTAGATGGTATGGAAAAACGGGTCACAATCGAGATGAACCAGGTATTGGGTAGTGCATTTACGGAGAGGGAGGTTGATGAAGCTTTGAAGCAGATGCAGCCGATGAAATCACCAGGACCTGATGGCTTTAGTGCTGGATTCTTCCAACGATCATGGCCCCTCGTCAGAAGTGAGGTATGTAAAACTGTACTTGATTTTTTGAATAATGGAATTTTTCATAGTGCATTGAATGAAACTTATATTGCTTTAATTCCTAAACTCAAAAGTCCGGTCAGTGTAACTGATTTCCGGCCAATAAGTTTGTGTAATGTTTTATATAAGATTATAGCAAAAGTGTTGGCAAACAGATTGAAAACAGTGTTACCTCATGTGATATCTCCTTACCAGAGTGCATTTATACCGAGTAGGCATATAACTGATAACATTATTGTGGCATTTGAGGCTTTTCATACTATGGCTACTAGGTTAAAAGGAAAACAGGGTTTCATGGCGTTAAAGTTAGATATGAGCAAGGCATATGACCGGGTGGAGTGGAATTTTTTAGAAGCAATTATGAGAAAAATTGGCTTTTCAGATAGATGGCTCCACCTGGTCATGTCTTGTGTCCGAACCGTTTCATATTCAGTTTTGATAAATGGGAAACCTCACGGGAATATTAAACCCACAAGGGGAATAAGACAGGGGGATCCTTTATCCCCATACTTATTCATTCTTTGTGCAGAGGGATTAAGTCATTTGTTACATAAAGCCGAACAAGAGCGTCATTTGACGAGTCTGGCCATTGCCAGAGGAGGACCTAAGATCAACCATCTGTTCTTCGCAGATGATAGTGTTCTCTTCTGCAAGGCCAATGTGAAAGAGTGGGAAAAGATTCAGTCATTGTTGGAATTATATGAGAAGGCTTCAGGACAAAAATTAAACAGGGAAAAGACTTCTTTATTTTTCAGTAAGAACACACCACAGGAAGCAAAGGAACTCCTAGGCAATTTGGTAGGGGTGACCCCAACCAATTGTTTCGAAAAGTATCTGGGGCTGCCCTCAATGGTGGGAAAGTCCCGAATGGCATATTTTTCTTCTATAAAAGGACGCATTTGGGAAAGAATAAACGGGTGGAAGGAGAAATTCCTGACTCATGCAGGGAAAGAAGTCCTGATAAAGGCGGTCCTACAGGCTATTCCAACCTACACAATGAGTGTTTTCAAACTGCCAAAAACACTGTGTCAAGAGATAAATGCCTTGTTCTCCAAATTCTGGTGGGGTCACCAAAAAAATGACTCCAAAATCGCATGGTTAAAGTGGAGCAAGATGGGTTTGGCAAAAAAGAAAGGGGGTTTGGGATATAGAGATCTGGAGCCTTTCAATATGGCTTTGTTGGCCAAGCAAGGGTGGAGGATAATGCTTAGTCCCGATTGTTTGGTTGCACAAGTGCTAAAATCGAAGTATTTTTCAAAAGAGGATTTTCTCACATCTCGGCTTGGGAGCAATCCATCGTTTGTGTGGAGGAGCTTATGGGGAGCGAAATCTTTAGTACAAGCTGGAATGATATGGAGGGTGGGGGATGGTAAGTCAGTTAAAATCTGGGGAGATAAATGGATTGGTTCCACTTATACAAAGAAAATTCAGGCACCCGTACAAATATTGAGCGAAAATGATAAAGTAAGTGCTTTAATTGATGATAGAACGCAGTGGTGGAATTACGAGTTGATACAAGCAATATTCCCAGAGGATGAAGCTAAGCGAATATATAGTACGGTCCTCAGCCCATTGGGCAAACCAGACCAAATAGTTTGGGCAGGCACAAAAAAAGGAATATTCACTGTCCGAAGTGCATATCATCTGGCGAAAGATTTCTCTGTGGCAGAAATAGGTGAGTGTTCCATCGCAGGACAAAAGGAGAGGTTGTGGCAGATAATATGGAAACTAAAATGCCCTCGAGTGATACACTTGTTTATTTGGAAGGCTTGTAATAACATCCTCCCAACCAAAGGAAATCTATCGAGAAGAGCAGTGACCCAAGATGATAAATGTCCGATTTGTAAGCTGGAAACAGAAACAATCGGGCATAGTCTTTGGAACTGTCAAGCGGCAAAAGATGTGTGGACGGAGTGCCCTTCGAAGATCCAAAAATGTCCAGGTGACGAAGATGACTTCTCAGCTGTATTCGTGCGTTTAGCGGAGCGATTGCAGGAGGATGAACTGCGGTTTCTGGTTTTTGTGGCACGACAGATATGGTTCCGTCGAAACAATCTTGTCTTCAATGGCGAATTCAGGCCCCCAGAGAACCTTGTCCAAGTAGCCCGACTTCAAATGGAGCAATATGATCAAGCAACTGCTTCGAAGGACAAGGAGGATCTTAATATAGGAAATATATGCAAACGGGGACAAGTTCGATGGAAGAAGCCGCCAGTGGGAGTTGTTAAATTAAACTGGGATGCTGCTGTCGATGAAAGAACTGGCACTGTGGGATTTGGCGCTCTTGCAAGGGACCACGAGGGGCGAGTTTTAGCTATGCATGGCTCAATCTGCAAACACATCTACAACCCAACAACGGCGGAAACACTAGCTGCTTGGAAGGCTGTGGTCTTGGGTGTCCAACTGGGTGTAATCTTTTTGGAAATGGAAGGAGATGCAATGGAGGTGGTCCAAGGAATCAATGATGCCAGTCCTTGTTTGGGGTGCGCCGGACCGGTTTTGAATGACATAAAGACTCTTCTTCAGAGCTTCAACATATGGAAGGTTACTCATGTAAACAGGGGGGCAAATGGGGCTGCTCATAGTCTAGCTAGGTTAGCTCTATCGGGTGGATTGGACTGTACTTGGTTTGATAATTTTCCTCCGTCTGTGCAGGAAATTGTAAGTGTGGAACAAACCTAAGAGTTGAATTTAATAATATTATATCTTGTTTTCAAAAAAAAAAAAAAAAAGATTTTATTTTATGGAATCAAATATGCTGTATTGATTAATCATTTGGTTTTTATTCCTTGATGGGAGGAATAATTAAGGTAACAGCTCTAATTGAGAGTCTCTGACCTACCTATAAATAAAACATGTGTATTCCATCAAATGGCATTCACTGGTAGACATAGGTCAGAAGAACCCCTCAATATTTTTCTATTTTGTTTTCTGAGTTTTGTAGATGTGAAGCTGTTCTTCAATTGGCTTGAACAAAGCATGGCTAGAGGTATTTATATAATTATTCATTCCGCTGCTAATTTTATTAGCATTTAATTATATTTAGAATTCTTACACGTAGTATCAGAGCCTTCTCTAGGCTATATTTGCTCAGTCTAATTTTTAGATATGCCTGCTGTAAGATTTTATTTATTTATTTTTTTTTGTTTCAATAATATTTATGTTTGTTTATTTAATTATTGTAACAAAATATGGTGGAGAGCATGAAACCCACGGCATGTTTAAATTTTGGTTTTGTTTCTTTTGAAATAAAAATAAAAGGTGCTTAAGAATATTTTGACCATATTACCCTTGTGTCTGGAGAACCATTTGTTCACACAACGTGAACCTAAGCCGTGGAAGCAAGAGCAGTGAGTGGAGGCCGATTCTCTAGCCATCGGCGCAGAGGACACCGGCGAGCTCCGGGGAAGGCAGTGGGCACCCGTTCCCTCTGCCGTTACAGTCAGTTTGCCGCGTACAGGGAGGAGCGGTCCCTCACGGACTGCCCATAAGGATTAACGGCGGCGCAGACTGGCTGATGCGGGAGGATCTGCGGCGGCCAGATGTTTTCGGGCCCGGAGTTCGTAGGGATGCCGCTTCAGGCCAGAACGCCGATCTCCTGAGCTCGATCTCCATTGTCTGCTCGCATAAAGCACTGCCGGAACGTCATCTCCACCGTTGCTCATAAGGATCTGCCGGAGAAGGCAGCTCTTCGTCATGGTCGCCCATAAAGGAAGACGGCGACAGCCCTACACGGGCTGCCTAACGTCTGGCCGGAGCGTCGGCCCTTGGTGGCCGGCGCATGAGGAACGGCGGCGGCGGCATATAGAGAAGGGAATAGGCGGCGGCTAGGGTTTTTATTTTTT
>CM017325.1:21462948-21478549 GCA_006937295.1 Carpinus fangiana
TATATGGAATTTAAGATTAACTTCGAAACATTAAGCTTTCACAGATTTATAGTAAATCTCATGTCTCCTTTATTTTCTTGGATTTATTTTTGGTCAGTTAAGAAATTGCTGAGGATCTGTCATGGCCCCTACGCGAAGTAGAGATGAAGATTACTTGACGTCTTTTGTGGGATTGTCCCATTGCAGAGGAAAATCATAAAAAGAAAATTTTATTAAATTGACTAAATGTATTAATACATAATAATTTGATTTATATTATTTGTTTCCTTATTTAATTTAAAAATTAATAAGAAATGGAGATAATCATGAATATTCCTATTAGCCCATCTCTCCCTAAAGATAGGCTAATTTTGAGGTGCACTAAGAATGGGGAATTTTCTATGAGAAGTGCCTACCATTTAGGACTGGACGTTCAAGCAGGAATGAGCCCAAGCGGGTCCAGTACGAAGGATGAAAGTGTAGTGTGGAAGGTGTGCTGGAATGGTAATGTACCCCCGGCAGTGAAGATGTTTGTGTGGCGAGCTTGCCATAACCTCCTACCTACAAGAACAAATTTATGTAAGAGAGGAGTATGTGTGGAAAACCATTGCCCAATATGCTTTCAAGAGGAAGAAACGATAGAACATTGATGTAGGAGAAAATTGAGAAAACTATTATTTTAATTATGCATGTGTGTTTTAGTTTCCTTCTTCAATAATGATTGGGTTTTTCCTTTCCTATTAGGATTTGTTTTCCTTTTCCAATTAGGTTTGCTTTTCCTTTTCTTTGTTAATTTAGGAGGTGCCTAGCCTATATAAAGGCATTTAGTCTTTGTTATATGGGAACTCAGTTTATATTATCAATTAAATTTAAATCTTTCAGAGTTATTTCTCTGTTTGCTTATTTGGGGCAATTAGGGACTTTCTCTTCCCTACTTGTTATTTTCTCTCTTCCTGAATTTCCTTTCCTATCTTCAATTCTTAGCTTCTGCTGCGAATATACGCTGTCAGATCATTCTTAGTTCTGCCCGGCGTCAAACATGCAGTCTGGAAGTGCCCCTCAGCTGGTGACGTTTGGGGAGCAAGTACCATAAAATTGCAGAAATGTCAAAGAGGTGGGGGTGTTTTTCAATGGCTCTTCCTGGAGGTGCTAAAGAGATGTGAGCAAAATGAAGTGGAGTTATTCATGATGATTGCAAGAAAATTAAATCAAGTGGTTTTTAGTGGAGAATTTATGCCTCCCAATGATTTACTGCGGGACGCCGAGATAACCCTTGCGGAATTCCGAGACGCGAACTCCACGCCCACTCCGAGAGAACAAAACAGCTCCCACATTGAAGTTGAACGCTGGGTGCCTCCGCCCAAAAATATTATTAAAATTAATTGGGATGCCTCGTTGGACTTTTCTAAGAAGATTATCGGAATAGGGATTATCGCTCGAGATGAACAAGGAAACTTTTTAGCAGCAGTAAGCAAACAAGAGAGCATTGCAGTGGAGCCAATGGTTGCTGAAACTTTTGCAGCCTTAACCGCCATTACAGTGTGTTTAGAGCAGAATTTTCAATATGTGATTTTTGAAGGGGATGCTCTGCAGGTGGTGAAGGAAGTAAACTCTGACGGGCATTGTAACAGTCACTATGGACACCTGGTGGAGGACATGAAGCATGGTTTGAGGCGCTTGAAATCTGCAAAATTTTCGCACGTGCGTTACTCAGCCAATGTAGCAGCCCACGAACTAGCATTGTTAGCTAGGACCCATGTCACTGATGTTATTAGATGGAATGTTCTTCCACCAAACATTAATGGTATTGAACAGAGGGAAGGATTGTACTCCACCTCTTGATTTTTTCGCTCTTTTTGAGCAGGAATAAGATCCCACGACTATTTTTCTTTTGAAAAAAAAATTAATAATACTTAATTTATTGAATAATTTATATATAGAAAACTCTTGAAATACAATTAACGCAATTAATAACGTTAATTAATGACCGAGCAATTAATAACGTTAATTAATGACCGATTTTTTTAAGAAAAACCGGTTAAAAATTTCTGTCTTAAAAAACCAATTTAGCTTTTAAAAAAAAATTTGTGAAGGCGAAATCGCTTAAGAACAGGAATGACGTTTTTGATTTATAGTTCATTGTTCAATTTGTTTGTGATGGTAAAAAAAGGGCGAAAACAGAGATGAAAAAATTAAAATTTAAACACATCATTTTTTATTATAAGTTAAAAATATCCCACCTCTTTAAATAAATAAAAAAAATTAAATCTTTGTTTCTATAAGTATATATGATTTAAAATGAATAGTATAAAGAATAAAAATTAGCAAGAAGAATACATAGATTATAATATAGTTAACGCAATTAATAACACAAATTAATGGCATGTGGATTATATTGAAATATAATTAACGCAATTAATGGTGTTAATTAAAGACCGTTTTTTTAAGAAAAAACCGGTTATATATATATGACGTCTTTTTTGTTTTTTAGAATCTTAAATGTCAAATAAGAAGCATGTTATATTGAACAATTAACAATTTTATAAACTAAAGGATACTAAGCAAAAATAAGCCTTAAGATGACTGTTGTGATTTTACACTTTGGTTTGGAGATCGAATAAATAATTGTTCATATAATGCTAATCATATATATATATATATATATAATAAAAATTATTTTTGCTAATGAAATAAAAAATAAATACCTAATCATTATGTTGAGTAAAAATCTGGCAATCTATACAATTAATCATTAATATACAATTATATATTTAAAAAATAAAAAACAATGCATTGAAATTTTTGATTAATAATCGTTATACCTAAAATTTTTTTGTTATTTTTGATTAACACGGCTGCGCACAGACTAGCTTGTATGGCTTTAGTCATTGGTGAGGATCATTTGTGGAGTGTGGAAATTCCCGATTGTATTCATGAAGTTGTAAACCCTGACTAAGTTTGTGTTTTTAAATGAAAGAAGGGAATTCCAATTCAAAAATAATAATAATAATGCAATGAAATTTTTGTCTATTTTATTTCTACATCCTATCATTTAGTTCATCTAATTCAACTATAACATATAATATTATATGTTATAACATATAATAGTGATTAAACATAACAATACATAATAATTTGATTTGTATTATTTATTTCCTTATTTGATTTTGACATTAATAATACTTAATTTATTGCATATTTATATATGAAAAACTCTTCAAATATAATTAAATGTCATTAATTACGTTAATTTAATTACTGGTTTTTTAAGTAAAAATCGGTTCACTCTTAAAAAACCGGTTTACAAATTATGCCTTTAAAAACCGATTTAGCATTAGAATAAAAAGGGTTCACGTCACATGTCGTAATATTAAAGCACTTCTAAGAGTGATTCGACTTTTATATATATAATATATATGATTGGAGTTTCAATCCATTAATCTAACAACCTAGAACTTGAATGATTCATAACAATCCACTATACAAGAAAGCCCCAAATTAATTTTAGGAATTTAGCTTCATATTAAAAATTCCCAATTTCTGACCTAATCACAAATCCCACAAATCATCATGATTTCAAGCTTTAAATGTAATGGGTATAATAAAAACCATAAGAGAAACTAAAGATTTCAACAAGATAACAAAACCCCCAAAATTCCATATAAGAACCCTAACTTGGCGAGCTTTGCTTGTTCAAGCTCGGCTCGTATATTAACCGAGCCAGCTCATGAAGCTTTAAATAATATAAAATAACTAAATTAGCCGGCTTGCACTTGAGTCGCACTTAGCCAAGTATTGGTTAGAGCCTTACTCATTGATGCAGGGAGGATCCCTTGTTTGTTGTTTCTTTACTATTGAGATGTGCATCCTATTTATAGACAATGATATGAGGGAGTTAGCTTAGTCTTCTCGATGTGGGACAAGGATTTACACTGTTTTTTTTTTTAAAAAAAAAATGCTGGAAGCTAAATTGGGCCTTAGCCTTAGAGGCCCTTAGACTAAAAATTTGCCTTAAGTCTTATTCAGACTACTCAGTGGGCTTAGCTAATTGGACATTTTTCATTCACAACCAACAAAACAACATATTTTAGTAACTCCACCAGATTTAAATGAATAAAATTATAGGCTGGGCTATCAAACATGTTGAGCATCTTTAATTTAATTAAAGGGAAGTGTTAAGTGTAAAAGCAAGCCTAAGTGTTTGGACTGGGCTATCAAATGGGTTCAACATATAATCAATTAATTATTGCAATTCTTAATATATATATACACACACAAGCTTTACGAGCTAATTCATGAGCTTAGCCGAGTTGAGCCGAACTTACTTCGTTTAATATTCGAGCCATAATTTGTGTTCACAAAACGCTTCATTTAATATTCGAGTCGAGCACGAGCCGAGCTTGCTCGCGAGACGCTTCGTTCACTTAACAGCCCTAATCATGAGTTTTGGGAAGGAATGAGAAAATAAGGGGTTGGATGTAGAAATTACAAAAATACCCCTTACAACCAACCACTTGAAATTCTCTTCCTAAAATACCCCTCTACCAACCTCTAAGTGTACCAAATTACCCCTTTACGCCTATTAAACACAGAAGACCCATAATATAATAAATAACTATCTTATTTTATTTTAATACACCAATCTAACTTATATTTGTTACACTTTATTATGCTAAAAACATAAACCTATTTTATTTTATTAATCAATTGTCACACTAACATTATTATTAATTTTTTTTATGCATATCTTAATTATGATAAAATCATTATTATTAGTATTATATCTATTATTCTAAATCATCCCATGTGCTATTTATTTCATTAATTAATTCGAATTATTATAAGGTTACTAATAATAAACTTAATTATTTTCTTGAGCGTTACAAAGTGTGAATAGTGGATGAGGGTGGTTATTATCCACTAGTAATGTCTATATAAGAAATGGTGCTGGAGCGAGATGCGCAAGAAGCTCGGAAAGATATCTTCAACAAAGATATCATCATCAATGGATATCGTTCATAGCCAGGGAGCGAATGAGCTGTTTGAAGTTCAGTCTCATTTGTACAAACACATATTTAGCTTCATAGATTCCATGTCACTCAACTGCGCCATTCAGCTAGCCATACCCGACATAATCCACAGCCATGGCCGACCCATCACTCTTCCACAGTTGGCCTCCAAGCTTCACATTCACCCCAAAAAAACCAGCTGCCTCCACAGGCTCATGCGTTTGTTGGTGCACTCCGGCTTCTTCACTAGAACAAAACTCCATCATCATCATCATCAAAATCAACCAGAAGATGAAGAAAAAGAAGAAGAAGAAGAAGAAGAAGAAGAAGGCTATGCTCTCACACCTTCCTCTAGGCTCGTCATCAAAGATAATGTCACCAGCCTGTCACCATTTGTTAAAGCAATGCTGGATCCTGTACTGGTGAGCCCCTGGCACGTCTTGGGAGATTGGCTTCGGGAGGGGAGTACTCAGGAGCTGACGCCCTTTGAGAAAACGCATGGGATGAGCTTATGGAACTACTGCAACCAAAACACAGAGTACGGTGGCGTTTTCAATGAAGGCATGGCCAGTGATTCCCAGCTTATGAGCTTCGTCGTTGAGGACTACAAGCCCATCTTTGAGGGCTTGGGCTCGTTGGTTGATGTTGGAGGGGGTACCGGGACGGTGGCGAGGATCATTTCTCAGGCGTTCCCTCACATCAAATGCACGGTGTTTGACCTTCCACATGTCGTTGCTAACCTGCCGGAGACTACCAACTTGAAATATGTTGGTGGTGATATGTTTCAGTCTATTCCTTCTGCAGATGCCCTTCTCATTAAGGTTTGCAAATATATTTTCGTCTCTTGAAAAACTTCGCTTACCCAACTCTTCTTCATGTTTCGGCATTTTACAATCATATCTTTAAAGTTTATATATATATACCTTGTGCGATACGTTAATTGTGATATATGTGTAATATTTGGCAGTGGATTTTGCATGATTGGAGCGATGAGGAATGTGTGAACATTCTGAAGAGATGCAGAGAGGCGATTACAAGCAAAGGTAAGGGAGGAAAGGTGATCATCATCGACGTGGTGATAAATGAGGAGAAGGATGAAGATGATATTACTAAAACGAAACTCTTCTTTGACACACTCATGATGGTTCTGCTCACTGGAAAAGAGAGGGACAAGAATGAATGGGAGACGCTCTTCTTCAATGCTGGCTTCACCCGCTACAATATAGTTGCCTCCTATGGAATGAAATCCGTTATTGAGCTTTATCCTTAAGATTAAGATAATTAACTACTATATGTGTGTGTGTGTGTGTGTGAATTTTAAGATTAATGTGTCTGAAGCCTGATGTCTTAGAGAATAATGATTCGGAGCGAGCATAGGAAACTTAATGGATCGTGCTTCTTAAAAGTTGTTTTCTTAAGGTTGTTTCAGTGTATTTATATGCACAGGTGGCTGAAAGTTGGGTTGGGTTCTCTCTTGAATATTTTTCCTCCTACCTTGTCTTGAGTGTGTTGTAATTGTGTAACCCTAATAATGAGACATAATTGGGATATGCCACTCCCAATTTTTATTTTTTATTTATTTATTTATTTTTGAGTTAGCAAAAATGACAATTGAGTGAAACTATTGTTATAAATTTGACATGTTGCTCTTGTCAGCTCAAGCTAAATGACAAGAATCAATAAAAGTAATTGTTCATAAACTCAGCTCGAATTAATCATTCAAAAATTTAGCAGTCTAATTTGAGTTTGAGTTGAATTGAGCTTGTCGAGTGCTCAGCTAGAATTTGGCCAATCTTCTAATAAGCCAAACTTAAATACACATTTCATAGTTGATCAACTTAAACAGCTATCCTCATAGACAATTCAATCTTAAAACCTTAAAGTTCAATTTGGCACGGCTCGACTACACATTATGGAGTGCCATAAGTAGTACTTCATAACAACGTTTTCATCCCTGCTCAGGCTTCTTGTGTCATTTGCTTATTGTGCACAGGCCCGAGACAAACGAAAGCCAGTAAGACTAACCCTTACCAGTACTCATCTTTCAAAGCCCCTTTATCACTTACCCTTAGCATAGCACCCAAAACTGACCCTTACCACTCATCTTTCGAAACATCTTCCAAATCTTGGTATTTTGGATTAGGCCTCAAGCTAAGACTCGAGTTCCTTCTATTCCTATCAATCTTTTTGGTTTGTGTGTGGGTGTGGCTGATATGCATGTCAATTTTTGTCATCCCATTATTGTTTCGAGAGGAGTGGTTGATATACACTTACTCTCACTTCATTGCACCTATTTCCTCACACTCATAGGTGACTATTAAAACCAGTATATACTGGAATAAAATCTAATAAAGATTCGCCCCTATTTTCATTTGATTGAGAAATATGGTTTGTTTTTATCCTACAATGTTAATGTGTTAAGTTTCAATCAACTTTTATAATTTTTTTAAAAAATGACATCCAAAAGTTTGTTGGAATAAATGAGAGGCTGGTATAAGTCATGGCCCCTCAATTATTGAGGAAAAAAAAAAATAGGTCAAATTTTAGTTTTTAAGTCTTTATAATTTTTTAAAAAAATGGCATCCAAAAGTTTGTTGGAATAAAGGGTAGGCTGGTATAAGTCATGGCCCCTCAATTATTGAGAAAAAAAAAATTTAGGACAAATTTTAGTTTTTAAGTCTTTTGCCCGTACTCAAGCTAGAAAAATAAAAATTGGCCTCCACCTACAATATTTTTGGCCCTACCTATAAATGTTTTAGGCCTTACCCAATAAAAATTTTGGCGCCACCCACTAAATTTTTTGGCCCACTATGATGCACAAATTTAATTGTACTCGTCAATTACACGAGTCGTTATGCAAATATAGCGGATGTGCAAGTGCGAGGTCGAATCCCACAGAGAATCGTGTTTATGTGAATTAATTTAAAGTGCCTAAACTAACCCTATGTTAACCTAGTTCCAAAAAGCAAACACTTGGCATGCATAAAATAAAAACTAAATTAAATGCTTAAAAATAAAGAAATAAAAACACTAAGGTCCCTAATCTACCTCACTACAATTTAATCAACATATAATTATGCTTAGTCCATACTCAATAACGACTATGCTACTAGGCATACTTTGAGCGCTAACACATTGTTCATATTTCCGTCTATCGATAAGGCATATATACATATCCTATTGTTATTACAAAATCTTGTTGAACTAACCAATGCAAACACTGTTTTAAAATGTCACAACGGATATTGGTCCGAAGACGAATCATCCGATGTATCTCTGGTTGCAACGAAAGTTGACGTTTAACGATTTGCAAACAATAATCAACACACTTTTGTCACTAAAATGTATTGAAACGAATATACATAAAATTAAACGACAGAATAATACGAACTAAACATGAATATATATAAACAAATCCATAGTGAAGGGAATAAGAGACTAACTAAAAGCAAAATAAAACAAGATAAATTAAAATGACAATTTATGAGGGCTTTACAGTGGAAAACAGAGGGTTTGAGGCCCTAGAGGTGCCTCCCAAACGTAAGAAATAATGAAAACAAAAGGGTCCTATTTATAGACAAAACTAATGTGCTGCCAGGTCACGTGAGTGCGCTCGATCGCAGGTGGTGCGATCGATTGCAGTCCTGCGTGTGTTCAATCGTCTGACGCGCGTTCAACCGCAAATGCATCGCCGAGCCGTGTGCGCTCGATCGTAGGCGTGGCGCTCGATCGCACGTAACTGCCCACGGTGCAAGAGTTGAAGCGATGGAGCATAGGGCTGGCTAGGGCAACGCGGGGATTACGGCTGACGTGGCGTGCGCTCGATCCTGCCTCTTGCGCTCGATCGCACCAAGTGCGCTCGATCGCACTTACAAAGGCTAAAGTTCCATCTTTGCTTAATTCCGCCCCTTTGAACCACAATTCGCACCAAAGACCTACAACACACTAAAACACTAAAATAATACAAAACATTAGATATTAACAACACTAAGAGCCTAACAAATATAAGTTAAGGGGGGGTCCAATATACAATATTTGACACCGATCAAATACCCCCAAACTTACATTTTGCTAGTCCCTTAGCAAAACAAAAATGAAAACACAGTAAAAACAAGAAACATAAATCCTCTTTCGTGGGAGAAATGATTGCATTTAACGTATGCAACAAGTCTTTTAAACCACTAGGCATCCCCAATGGACGAGTGAAGTCTCGTGAAGGTTTTTCAGGAATGACACTGATCACACTACTCCTACCCAAAAAATCTTTTGAGTCATACCCATTAAAACCTAAAAGCTAGTTATTCATTTTCAAATATTTTTGCCCTTACCCATTAAAAACTGTAATAACCTTATTTTTTGCCTAACCCATTATGCTGGTTATCCATTTAAGATTTGGTCCCCACAAAATTTTTTATTTCTTGAGAATTAAATTAAAAAAAAAAAATCAGAAAAGTTGTGGCTCCAACCACCTCTGGATAGTTTCGAGGGTGGCCGGTCCTTGAGGTGGTTCGGCCACTCCCAACTTACAAAATGGGGGTGGTCGAAACTACCATGTTTAGCCGAAGCCACCCTCAAGGTTGTTGGGCCGGGGTGGCTCGGCCACTGAAACCACACCAGGCCAAATCGGCCACTTGAGTTTTTTAGAAGACTATTTACCTACTTCGGATTTTTTTTTTTTGGGTTGTCCCTTCCACTATTGTTTTTTAATTTAATGCTACTTTTTGGATTTGATCGCGATTATTTGATGACTCAAGGTGCTGCTACCTTATATTTTAAGTCTCATTTACCTCATGTTCACTACAAGAAAAACGGTCTTTAGCAACGACTCAAAGTCGTCGCTAAAGACCTTAAAGTGGTCGCTAATGACTATTAGTGACCAAAACCGTTGTCACTACAGTTTTTATTGCTGATACTCCATTGGTAAAGACTCATTAGCGACGACATTCAAAGTCGTTGCTAATTAATACTCAAATGTCGTCGCTGATGACACTAAAAGTGGTCACTAAAATACCTCCCAATCTCCCATGAGATGGCATGTCGTCGCTAATACTATGTCCATTAGCAACGACTATACTATGTCATCGCTAATGGGTATATCATCGGTGATGACATTGTCGTCGCTAATGCTAAATGCTTTTTTTTTTTTTTGGTAATTATTGTTCTTTTTAATCAATTATGTCTTTGTTGGCTTCAGCAGCTATTAGAAATGAAGACAAATTCTATTCACAAAAGATAATCAAATACATACAATGATACAATGTCACAAGTCTTGCATACTCAACCTTAATGAAGGGATATAAGTGAGAAAAAAGATTCAAAAACTCCAAATACTTTTTAGATATGATAAGTTCCAATATGAACAAATTTCATTGCCGCAGAGTATTGGGCACAGAACAATCAAACACATTTACATAACCTTTCGTGGAACAAGTTCAACAGGGAAAAAACATATTTGAGTTTATACCCTTTTCTCCCTTAACGGTTACAATCGTACATCTCAAACTTGGTATGTTTCTCCTTGTTCCTCCTTCAAACGCTAGCACCGGCAAAAATGCTAATGTAGGTCCTTTGACTCCTTTTATGCCCACAAGGAAGTTTTGCTGCTGACAAGAAACCCTTAAAAATAAAAAAAAAAATAAAAAAAATTGGGTTATCATTAATTATGCCATACATATCTAATGTATCTGATTAAGAAGGCAATATAAGTGTTAAGCTTTTACTTATAATAATTAAGTCAGAACATGGCGGCAAACTGATAATTAATGCCAACTCTTTAATTAACTTGAATATAGAGACTAATTCGCCTATAGACTACACCCACAATGACATTCGAAAGATTCAACTTGTCTAACAATATGGAACTGTCCAGGTAATTAATTAGGTGATATTAAAGTAACTTTAAAAAAAGAAGAAGTTAAGATTGCATTTTGCATTATCCGTTGAATTAGCATGCATTTATTAAGGCAACTCATAAATGGAACACCTAACAAAAATAAGATACTGACTGTTGGCATTTCTTACCAACAATTTTGATGTCGGAGTTCTCCACCAACCATCTTGCCCCATTCTTCATCCCACATAACTTTTGTCGAACTCCTTTTTAAACATAAGCTGCCTGAAATTGCAATAAGTTTCAGCTCAACTTAAAATGTACAATTTTTTTTCCCCCTCTACTACACATAAGCACTTCATCCTAATAAGATAAGCCATAGTCTCACTTGGTATGCACATGGCTGATGGCTCCCTTGCACTGAACATGGAACCTTGAAAATAGGATGGCCAGTAACAAACTAGAAAACTTGCATGATACATCTTTTTTACCTAGAAAACATCACAATCACTGCATAACAAAATTCACCAACTCGAATATTGAAAATGATCTTGTTTTTCTTTGGCAGAATTAATGGTGTGACCCTTCCTTCCAAGGGTATTCAATAATGTTGTAAAAAACTGTACAAGAGGGGATATTTACTGGAATTGAGAATCAGTTCATGAGTTATATCTATATCAACTGCAGTCAAACCAAGTGGAGGAAGACAACTTCAGAGATATATAACAGCATCAAAACTACTAATTACTAAAAAGTCTGGATTCATCTAATAAATCATTTACCTGGGGTCCAACAAGGTAATTAGATGAGAACTAGAGAAATTCCCATAACTAAGAAAGCATTGTTCTCCTGCACTGCATGGTCTTGATAGACAGAACTTCAAGGAATTTGTTGCAGGATCTGTTTTTCCAAAGTGCAATATGTGTGGGTATAACTGTAACAGGGATCAGTAAGAATGTAAGATGATGAGCCTAGTCTAGGGCTTATCATATATATGTGATATGTCCATCATAAGTTAGGCTTGGCATCCAACTTTGAGTACTTTAGGTTTCCTTTGAAATCAGTAGTCTATGCCACTATCACTAAAGCCCAAGTCTTATCTTTAATCGTGAAGACAGAATATAGGCGCAAAATTAGAAATAAAGGAAAAAAATAGAGAAAGGAATAACGTACCAAATGGTTAAGAAAGCCAGCAATAGGAATTAAGCATGTCTTCAGCTTTCCATCAGGGAACATTACTTTCATGCTATTCGAATACCAGAGTTCACAAGCCCATAAGAATTGCTTCCATGTGTATAGTTCCCGTGGAAATGTATCAAGATGATTATCACACAGTGCAGGAAATAATTCATCATTCTGAGTGCGCAAATGCTGTGACAAAATAAAAGAAAAAATGCATCACCTTATGAAAAAATAGAAGATTTTTTTTTTCATAATGCTTATAGAGGCATGATGAAATCCTATCAGGACGAGATGAACTTTGGTTTCCTAGCAATTAGAGACCTAACAAAATAAATATTAGATAAAAGTGCTGTGACAAAACTCCATTTACCTACATGGAAAACCAGATCTATTGTTTTTATCATTCAACTCAAGGAGTATAGCTCTTTCTGAGGGCTCTAACTAAGGAAAACTTGACAAAAGAAGCAGCTGCAATATATATTGTACATATTAATTGTTGTGATCAGGAGAAGATCACTGTCTCAGAGATCAATGGAAAGCAAATTCCTCGTTCTATCTAGAAGCTACTTTCCTCAAAGCAGGGCTGGTTTAACTGCATTTCATTGAACTAACATTATGTTAGATTTCCACAGCCAATTTACTATTACAAACCTAAAATAGCAGCAGGGCAGGTATGGAGTGGGTGCTCCACAACCCTATCATCTCCCAACTTCCAATAAGAACTACAAAAAAAACTCTCCTCATCCTAACCCCATACCCCAGTTGGGGCAACCCTGGGAGAAAAGGGGTTGGGGGGGGGTGCTCTCCTCATCCTAACCCCATACCCCAGTTGGGGCAACCATGGGAGGGATGGTGTGTTTGTACATATGATAGCATTTAAAGGATTATGCAATAAATAAAGGCATATAATATGTGATTGTGGTGGAGCTCCCTTATGCCTGTCCTTTTTTTGTTTATCAGTAACTAAACTTTGAGCTATAAAGTGCAAGAAGGAGCGAAGCCCTTGTACTCCAAAACCAGATCAAGTTATAGATATATTCCCTATTCTCGTATAAAACCAAATCCACACCATTTAGAGAGGGAAGGGCAAGACATGGTTCAGCTTAAACAGGCCAAATTTCCATTCCCAGATGCATGCACATTAATGAATCCGTTTATAAAACTCTTCTGCTCCATCAAAGTAACTGTTTGAGTATATTTGAATGACCCTAAAGTTAGGAATATGATAAAGATTAGATTAGAATAATTAGGAATTTGATTATGATTTGATTACTCTAAATTAAGTGATTTAATTATGATTACATTTATGTGTATGATCTATAAATAGAGTATTTTGTATTGTAAATATTCATTGAATAAAAGCTTAATGTAGTCTTTTCGGCTTTATCTTGAACATAAGTTGTTTACCAAACCGCGTTAAAATCTTTTGTCTATTTTATTTTATTTTCGCATTTTTTTATGAATTTCTTCATGGTATCAAACTAATCTAAACGGTCCTGAGTTTTTTATTTCTTTTATTTTATTTCTACTTTTCAAAAAAAAAAAGAAAATTGGTTGCACAGCAGCAGGTTTTGCAGGGGAACCTTGAGCCCCTCTTACCACAATCCTTGATATCCGGCAACTTCTCCTAACTCCTAAGATTTCGCCTCCAACCGGCACCGATCTACCACCATGACGATCACAAATCCACCGCACAGTCCCTGCTGTCCGCCGCATCTCTATCAACGACGATCTCTGCCGCCACTGGATGGGCATCACCCGCGGCAGTCGACCGTCCAGAAAGCAGCGACAAGCCAGTGCCATCTCTGCCGCACCCAGCCGCAGCACCGGTATCTAGCCTCCAGCTGTCCACCGCTCGGATCTTGCTTCGTCACTGTAGATCTACGTCAGACCCACCTCCATCCGGCCTTCAAACGACTCACTGAGTCTAGCCCATTGCGTCATCAACCACCGATTCACCACCACGACGCCACTACGGAAGACGCCAAAGCGGCTACGGGCTTCATCTCGATCTGCACGCTAGTATTTCAGGAGTTGAGGAGGTTTGTTTTGCGTAGAAGATGAAGTGTGTTTGGTTACGAGGTTTGTTTTTAGTTCCTATTTGCTATTTCTGTGCACAGATATCGTATAGTAGTTTTAGGAATATGTTATCCTGGTTTAGATTTTTAGCATAGTTCTGTTTGGTTATGGGATTAAGGTATTCCTCATCCTTGTTTATTTAATCTGTGAACAGGATATTTTTGAAAATATAAAAAATCAAAAGAGCCAAGTTGCCCATAATAAAAAAATAAAAAAGGGCAAAGTTGCCCATCCAATGGCCCATGGTTGGCCTATTTTTCGCTCAGCTCTATAGTATTGTTTAAAACTCAGTCATTTTAGCCTAAAATTGGCTTTTTTTTTATTTGGCTCTGTGGTATTGTTTCAAACTCAGGCCCAACCTATGTGGGATTGTTTAAAATTCAAACTCATTTCAACCCATTATTGGCTCTCATTTTTGGCCAATAGATGCCATCTTTTGTATTGTTAAAAAAAGAGGGCAAACTCAAGGTTTCAAGATCTTCCACCTTGAGTTTGAGGAAAGATGTTAGAGTATATTTGAATGACCCTAAAGTTAGGGATTTGATGAAGATTAGATTAGCATAATTTAGGGATTTGATTATGATTTGATTACCCTAAATTAGGTGATTTAATTATGATTATATTTATGTGTAAGCTCTATAAATAGAGCATTTTGTATTGTAAACATTCATTGAATAAAAGCTTAATGTTACCATTTGGGCTTTATCTGTGAGCGTAGGTCGTTGACCGAACCACGTTAAAATCTTTGTCTATTTTATTTTATTTCCGCTTTTATTTATGAATTTCTTCAGTAACCAGAGCCTAATTATTGAACAAATTAATCTATTAACACTTTATTCGAATGCCTACTACCTCTTTCGCTTGTATTATGATCTCTTCCAACAGCAAGGTCATTTTACAATCATATCTTTAAACTTTATAATTTTATATACATATACCTTGTGCGATTGTGATATATGTGTAATATTTGGCAGTAGATTTTGCATGATTGGAGCGATGAGGAATATGTGTGAACATTCTGAAGAGATGCAGAGAGGCGATTACAAGCAAAGATAAGGGAGGAATGGTGATCATCATCGACGTGGTGATAAATGAGGAGAAGGATGAAGATGATATGACTAAAACGAAGCTCTTCTTTGACACACTAATGATGGTTCTGCTCACCGGAAAAGAGAGGGACAAGAAAGAATGGGAGAAGCTCTTCTTCAATGCTGGCTTCACCCGCTACAATATAGTTGCCTCTGGCCGATGGAATGAAATCCGTTATTGAGCTTTATCCTTAAGATTAAGATAATTAACTACTTAGATATATATGTGTATGTATGTATGTGTGTATGTGTGTGTGTGAATTTTAAGATTAATGTCTGATGTCTTATAGAATAATGCTTCCGAGCGAGCATAGGAAACTTAATGGATCGTGCTTCTTAAAAGTTGTTTTCTTAAGGTTGTTTTAGTGTATTTATATGCACAGGTGCCTGAAAGTTGGGTCGGGTTCTCTTTTAAATAATTTTCCTTAAGCTTG
>CM017325.1:21478649-21724268 GCA_006937295.1 Carpinus fangiana
TTGTTGAGTCTAGAAATGCAAAATTTCTAGAGGATGCTGAACTTAGTGGGAGTGCTTATCCTTAAGGGATTGAATTAGAGGAAGCACGAGAGTTGACTAAAGCTCCTTCATATGAAGCGTGTTTGATTGTGTTTAAGGAAAATCAAATTGATTATCTTGAACTACAATCACTTTCAGAATAGTCAACTCATAAGGAACAAGTTCATAATGAACCTACTTAGACTTTGCTAAATGTAAAGGAAGTAGGATTAAGAAGATCCTCTAGAATAAGGTAACCAACAATTTCTATTGATTATGTTGTATACTTCCAGGAGTTTGATTTTTATGTCAAACCTAAGGACGATCCAAAATTGTTTTCACAAAGCCATGAGTGGAGATAACTCCACATTCTGGTTCAGTGCCATGAAGGAGGAGATAAAATCCTTGGCTAAAATTCAAGTCTACGATCTTGTTGACTTACCAAAGGAAGTTGTAGCCATAGGTTGCAAATGGGTTTACAAAACCTAAAGGGATACTTCCGGGTAATGTTGAACAATATAAAGATAGACTTGAAGCCAATGATCTTACTCAAAAGAAATGCATTGATTATTATGGTATGAGTGGCTCATTTTGATTGAGAGCTATATCAAAAGGATTGGAAAAACAATTTTCATAGGATCTTAAGGAGGAAGTGTACATAAGACAACTAAAGGTTTTATTGATAACAGTCGAAAAGCTTGCAAAGATATCTATTAATGGGCTAAGATATGCTTCTCACTAGTGGTATATAATATTTTATAAGGTTATTACCTCACATGGTTTTATTGAGGACCTTGTTAATTAATGTATATACCTTAAGGTCAGTGGGAGTAAAGTTACATTTCTTTTAGTCCTATATATAGATAATATTTTGCTTGCAAGTAGTAATTTAGGTTTGCTACATAAAGTTCCTCTTAGTAAACTTTGAAAATGAAGGATTTGGGTGAAACCTCTTATGTCATTGACAAAGAGATTCACAGAGACAAAAATTAAAGAATATTAAAACTATCTTTGAAGGCCTACATTAAAAAGTTTTTGAGAGATTCAGAATGAAGATCTATGAATCTTCAGTAGCACCTATTATTAAGGGGGATAAATTCAGTATAGATTAATGTCCCAAAATGTATTGGAACAAGAGCAAATGAAATATATTCCATATGTAGGCCTAGGTCTACATTAGACCTGGCGTTGAAATAGCAGTTAGACTATTGGGTCAATATAGTATTGTGGAATATACAAGGAACCAAGAACTAAAGATACACTTACCGTTGGATAGTATTTATTCAGGTTTGATTTTTGCTAAATGTGTAGATAGTAGAAAATCAACTTCAGTTAAAAGGCTATATACTGAAGATGCAGTAAGCAGATTACAGTTGCTACATCTACCATGAAAGCAAAAGTCATTACATGCTGTGAATTTGTTACACAGGCAATATAGTTGAGACATTTTTGTTAAGGTCTCAAGATTGTCGATTTTATAGTTAGACCCATAAAGATCTTTTGAGTAGAAACAGAAGTATGTATATCGACATAAAGTATCTCAAAGAGAACATTAAGTGACTTGAAGTGTCTATTGAGCATATAAGTATTGAATTAATGATTGCGGATCCCATGACTAAAAGTTTACCGGTAAAGAAAGTATAAAGTCGTGTGGAATATATGAGATGCATTAATTCATTTGTGCTTAGTTTCTCTTTAATCGGTCTATAGACATAAAGTTAATTTTATAAAGATTTTTGTGCACACATATATTATGGTTATCCATGGGGATAAAATTAAAGTTGGACCCGAATGACTTATAGGAAGTTCATTCATAAAGTTTGATTGTCCATATGGTACTCATTTGGGGAATATTATATATTGTAATGCATGGAATGGACGACTTACTATATAAAAGTTTTACCGCCATGATTCATATGTAGTATGCCTTGAGTGAGTGGGAGGATTTCATAAATGGTTGAAATAAATAAAGTAATGGCCATATCAGATAACTAAACACCATAAGAAATTTATGTGTCATAAGGGCCAAATGGGAGAATGTAAGATATTACATTAAAGTATGTCCCTTATGTCACATATATTATTGTGATTACGGTGTTTAATGACTTATTCCAATTAAAGCTTATTTTATGAAATCAAATATTCTGAATTAAATTGCCGATTAATTCTTGTGGAAACAAATATTTGAATTCATTACTGATTTTATTTTATGGAATCAAATATGCTGTATTGATTAATCATTTGGTTTTTATTCCTTGATGGGAAGAATAATTAAGGTAACAGCTCTAATTGAGGGTCCCTGACCTACCTATAAATAAGGCATGTGTATTCCATCAAATGACACTCACTGGTAGGCATAGGTCAGAAGAACCCCTCAATATTTTTCTATTTTGTTTTCTGAGTTTTATAGATGTGAAGCTGTTCTTCAATTGGCTTGAGCAAAGCATGGCTATAGGTATTTATATAATTATTCATTCCGCTGCTAATTTTATTAGCATTTAATTATATTTAGAATTCTTACATAGGAATCCTAATTCAAAGTACCGGGAGTAATCATATCCGAGGAAGAAGAATAATTAAGGGATAAGAGTAATCTCATTTATCTAAGAGTTATTATCTTATGCTATCATTATCTTAGAGCGGTAAAGGGTTAGTAGGAATGTTATAGCTTATGTTTTTCATGTTGTTAGTAACATGTTTATTATCTTTATGGAGAAAATACATTTTACTTCCTGAACTATCCATTCGTTTGCACTTTGACCTCAAATGTTTAAAACGTGACACTTTATGCCCCCACAAACTTCTAAATTGTTTCAATTTAACCATTTTGACTTTTTTTTAATCAACCACCAATATAAAAAAAGACATTGAACTCAAACTCGTATGCACAGACACACTAGTGAGTATCATTCCAGTCAGTACGCAAGAGGACATACATATCCAAACATCAAATCAACTAAAGCTGAATGCTAAATAACATCTAAACCAAAGAAAAATTTCCCCCACTTCCATAACACTCAATAAAAGTACAGGAAAAAAAAAAAAAAAAATCTTACAAAATCTTACAATGACACACCCAAAGCAATCAATCCCACATCCAAAACGGCAAAACCCATTCAAACACCAAAAATTCCCAAAGGGCATTCAATATATCATCCAAAATCAACAGAAATAACTAAAAACTGACTCACAGGAAGGAAAAGCAGCCTCTTGGACGATCCCTTCGAGAGTGTCGTAGACCAACTTGCTGTCCACAAGGAACCTCAAATACCCATCAACTTAAAACAACATTATCAGCATTAACTAAACTGTGGAGCCACAAGAATCCAAAAGGTCCAGATCTGAGGAGAAAGGGACCACTTACCGCCGGTGGAGGAGAGTAAGAGAGCCTTTCCGGGTCTGAGAGAAAGAGATATGACCAAAACCCAACGATTTCCACCTCGCGTGGCCGGAGATTTTGTGCGCCGGAGTGAGAGAGAAGGGAGCGAGAGAGGGAGAGCTTTGCCGGTGGCCGTAGACGTTGCCGAAGTGAGAGAGAGAGGGTGAGCAACAAGGGAGGGAGAGCAGCGGGAGAGACAGAGAGTTGACGGAACCTTGTGCCGGAGTAAGAGAGAAAGGAGCGACGGAGGTACAGCTTCGCCGGTGGCCGGAGAACTCGCCGGAGTGAGAGAAAGGTTGAGCGAGGGAGGGAGAGAGCTGCATTTTTGAATTTGGGGAACGACTGAACGAGTTGTATTAGATTTCTATTTGTAACAAAAACAAATACAATTTTGGAAGATAGATGAATTTATGTCGTAACTTTATCATTATCTTTTTAATTATGTATGTTTGTTTTAATTTTTCTTTTAGAATAATAATTAGAGTTTCCATTTTATTATAATTATATTTTCTTTTTTTAATAAGGATTGAGTTTTTCTTTTTTATTAGGATTTGTTTTACTTCTTTTATTAGAATTTGTATTATTTTCACATTTTTGGTATATATAAAGGCATAAAGTCTTTATTATTATTATTTTTATTATTAAAACCCCATGCAAAATCCAAAGATGCACCCTTCTCCTCATGAGTCTCCTGATCCCGCTGACGAGTTCCATGGTTGGCTAGAGCTACCCCGGGACGTGACGGCGTCGATTCTACTGAGACTGGGCTCCATCCATATCCTGAAAAGCGCGCAGACGGTGTGCTCCTCGTGGCACAACCTCTGCAAGGAGCCACCGACGTGGCACACCATCGATATGCGCAACTCCGGCTGGCAAGAGACGTTCCCCAAGCTCCAGAAGATGTGCCAGGACGCCGTCGATCGCAGTTGTGGCCTGTTGGTCGATATCAACGTCGAGTACTTCGGCACCGACGAGCTCCTCATGCACATCGCTGACAAGTATTTTTTTTTTTATTAATTTTGCCTCTTTGTTGTACAAATTGTTTGATAGAGATCCGGATAAACTAATTTTTGTCATATCCTTTCGTGGTATTTTAACAGGTCACCTAAACTCAAACGCCTTCGGGTTGTGCATTGCCGTGGCATTTCAGACGAGGGACTGAGTCAAGCGGCTGCAAAACTTCCATTACTAGAGGAGCTTTCCATTTCATACTATCCATTGACAAAAGAAGCTCTGAAGGCTGTGGGCCGCTGTTGCCCTCGTTTGAAAACACTGAAATTCAATACACAGACGCAGAAGCGGTATGAAGAGTATGATGAGGAGGCACTTGCTATTGCAGAGAACATGAATGAATTGCGCCACCTCCAGCTTGTTGGAAATAGGCTCACTAACGACGGCCTGCAGGCCATCCTTGATGGTTGTCCTCACCTTGAATCACTTGACATACGCGAATGTTTCAATCTCACTCTGGCAGGGGATTTGGGAAGAAGATGTGCTCAACGGATTGAACACTTGCGTCTTCCCGGTGATTCCATTGTTGACCACGAATTTCTTATTTGGTGGGATTACGGAATATAGTTTGATGAATTTGTCCGACTATTAGACTATATACATAATTTAAAATTACGATGACACTATATATATAATTTTAGAAACCTCCTTCCATCTTTAAAATTTTTTACTTTAAAATTTTTTACTTTCGACCTCTGAACTTTTAATTGCTCTTAGTTTGATCCATTTCATTAATTTTAACTTGTAAAAATACAAGAAGACCAAAATATCTCTGACTTTTGTTTTTTTTTTTTTAATAAAAAACGTTTTGGAAGCTGAAATTTTATATGAAAGTTAAGGGTATAAATGTCATGTAATGTTTAAAATATGATGAATGAGTCCACATTGAGAGAAGTTGAGGGAGTCAAAGTGAAGTTTTCCCAATTATTTGTCTATCTTATTTTTATACCTTATTAGTTATATAATCTATATATTTTATTTATTTTCCATAGGCAGATCATCTTGATCTCGGCATATATTGTGTACGTCTTTATCTTTAAACAAAATAATAATTAAAAAACTATTCTATCCACAGCTAAAGAAGTTTCAAAACGGGGAACCACCGAAGATGCTAAAGAAATAAGAACAATTATTATTTAATATTTTGCACCATGCATTGTGTATGTAGATCGGAATTTGCTGTAGATTTGAAATTGATTGGGATGATGACTTTTTGTAGATATTATCTTACAATATTCCGAGAGGTTATTATGTATGTCATCGATAATGTTTAAGTTGTGAAGATTCCAAATTGTAAAAAATAAGAAATTTATATCTAAATATCTTGGGTAAGCATGCCAAAATTTTAGAGTCCCTACGTTTTTTTTTTTTGACAATTTACTCCCTAGGTCGATAGAAATGACAATAAAATTGCTGTCATCAAAATTTTTTAACAAACATTAGTCTAAGTCAAAACACACAGTTTTAACTCATTAAAATATTAATTTTTTAAAATTTAATTTTAAAATTTAAATCTAAAAAAAAAAGAAGAAAAAACTAGGGGTGACTGACCACCCTATTTTGCCTGGAGTGTTAAAGTAATGATTAAGTAATTAAGGCTCTGTTTGTCAAGGGGCTGGAACGGGCCGGACCCAGGCCGGCACTGTAGTGCCTTTCTTGGTTTGTTTAGGAATATGTTTTAGTAAAAATGTTTTGCGAAAAAGAGTGAAAAAAATATAGTTTACATGGAAAAATGTAAAAATTTTGTTTTTAGTAATTTTTTTATTTAAATAATAATAAAAAAATGATCGATAAAATTCAAAAAAATATGAATGTTGGAATTAATTTTGAGGTAAAAGTATATATATATTTTTTTGGGGGAATTGAGGAAGGATATTGGAGCTTAAATTTATTGTTTCCTATTAACTTAAATTTTTGAAATAATTAATAATTTGACATGATATCTGAAACGATACATGTACAAGTGAGCAAATTTGAATTGAAGGACCCCTTCTAAAAGGTAGATCCCATATCTATTTTCCCAATAAATGGTTGAACCTAAATCAAAGATGACCACTAATAATCGGTAATAATTGGCCCAAGAAAAAGAAAAAACGCTTCAACAAATCAGTTCGATTGTGGAAGAGAGGAACCCAACCCATATTTTCTTGCGAAAACGTCAAAGAAATCTGAGCTTGTGTATCATGCGAAAACGCCACACGTCCTGGCTGGCGCTTCTCTTTGCAGACGCACGCCCAAGATGCGCTCAAGATGGACGAGCACCCAAGGCCAAGGGTGTTGAGAAGGAGATGAGCCCAAGTTTCTCTGAGAACGAGATGAACCAGTCAGTACATACTACATACGCGAGAGTTTGAGAAGGAGACTGACGGGCTCAGATTTTTTTCACGTCAGTCAAAAAAAGAAAAAAACCAAATACGCATTGCACTTGCGAGCGAAGCCCAAATTTGTTATTTATTTATTTATTTAACTGACGTGCCACGCCAGCGCCACGTCCCTCCCTTCGGAAAGTAATTGTAAGCGTAGCGTCACCTGACTCACCTCAGGGTTTGAGAGGGTTTTGGGTTTGGGAGGTCGAGAGAGAGAGAGCGAGAGAGAGAGATGAAGCCGTTGGTGGGAATGGTGGTTTCGAACAAGATGCAGAAGTCGGTGGTCGTGGCGGTGGACAGGCTGTTCCACAACAAGCTCTACAACCGCTATGTGAAGCGCACCTCCAAGTTCATGGCCCACGACGAGAACAACCAATGCAACATCGGCGACCGCGTGCGTTGTTTCATTCCCTCGCCCTTCCTCTCTCTCTCTCTCTCTCTATTTCTGTCCGTCTCTCTAATTTCCCACCAACTAATTTCTAATTCATTGAATTTCAGGTCCGATTGGATCCATCAAGGCCGCTGAGCAGGCATAAGCGTTGGGTGGTTGCTGAAATCCTCAAGAGAGCCCGAATTTATGAACAACCCTTGGCTGAGTCTCGATCGCCACCTCCTCCTCCTACTTCGACGACCTCCTCCTCCTCCTCCTAAGGTTTGCTGATTTGTTTGCCTTATTATTGTTTCCCTTTTTCTCTTTTCTCTTTTATGGCTGTCGAAATTTTTATATTGTCTGTGGTTTTAGGTATTTTTAAGGGGTCTGAGGGAATTGAAATATGAGATTAACAAGTTGTTTGTCAAGCATCAAGCTCAAAAATGCAGCAACCTAAGTCAGGAAAATGTAATCGATTATGAAAATAAGCCTAAGCATGGCTCTGCAGCTTCAGTCATTTGAGATCGAGTAACCCTTTGTTAGGAGTTAGGAGTTCATCTGATATTTTACTTTATTCGCAGGTGATATTTCACTTTCTTCTACACAACAGCAGGTTCCAAGAACTGGTTAGCAGCATCTGCACAAGCTTGATGGAAAATCAAGATTTCTGTTTTTCTTTTTCTTTTTTGGTTTTGTGATTTTGTTTGTATCCAGGTCTTTGAACCGCATTAGGCTGGCGCATGATTAAGAGAGACTTGTTGCCCCTACTGTGTACTGAGTTCTCTTAGATAATTTCTTTAAATGCATTGCTGTTCATCGATAGGATTTCAATTTAACACCCTGTGGATATTGTTTCATTCACTAGAAATTTAAGCTTTGCATTCGAAAGAGTTATGGTCCCTTCCTTTCTTTCATATGATGGAAAAACTCAATTATTTGCCAAATGACATTTGGACTAAATTGCACCTCCCCCCTCCATAAGAATGTGATGGTGAGTGGAAGTATGGATTTTATGTGTTGTGTAAGAAGCGGGTTCAACGTGAAAATCTGATTTGTTATTAGGTTTTGGAGACCCCCTGTTTTCACTTACTCCCTCAGCTCGTGAGATTTTATAGGCTATTGTTTATGATTAACGTTTCTCCTGTTAGAGTACAATGTAGCGTGGGTGCATTAGGGCCTGGAAACCTAATGCTTGATTTGGGTTTTGTTGTATATCTAAATTTTTTTGGGAATAAAATTTACTTATCCAAAAGAAAAACGAAAAAGCTCAATTGTCACTGCAGCCTATATATATATTTACCTGCCTGTCTTGAAAATTAAAAGTAAAGATCAAGACGGTCATTACATAGATTTGTGAGTATAATTAGTTTTGTTTTATGTGTGTTAGATTGAGATGGGACCATTTCATCTGATTGACATTGGTTTCAGATTGGTTCTTTGCATGTTTTGACTTTTCTTTTTGGTGTGATGTTGAAAATAAATCCAATTGCATTTTGTATTTTGAGCCTGCCAAATGTTTGATGAAATGCTAGGTTGAAAAACAGCCTCTCTAGTATAAGAAAAACATCCTCCCAACATCAGAAGAGCTCTTGCTGATTGCTCTTGAACATTACTGTCACATATTTGACAATCCAAAGCTGTCATCATTGACTCAACCACTTCTTCTCTATATACATTGAACTCATAGTATTACCTTGCAACATGAGTGCTATCGGTTATGGGGATTTCTCAGGAATGTGCAGTTTTATTATACAAATGGCTTATATGACGATGAATGTGCAAGACTTAGAAGGTGCTAATACTGGTCTTGTATTCATTTGAGTGGTGATGGGAGAAACGTTTTGTATAGCTAACGAAATGACTTCATGTAGATCTAACAAAACGTTCTGTACGAACATTTACATTTGATGGCATCTCAAGTGGAAGGGGGAAACACCTCCTCCTTCTACTGAGAGACCAAAACACTCAATTCCCACGTCAAAAACCCTAGCTATGCCTTGTCCATCGACAATATATGTGTTTGAAGGATGATGACATGCTTGAGGACTAATTAGTGGGCTCAAGTGACGAACAGTTGTCTGAAGGAGACAAGTTTGATGCATGGAAGAGGGGAGGGCTGAGGTGATCATAGAGTTGAGGGAAGCACAAGAGGATATGATGAATGAGGAGGGTCGGAGGTGGGAGGATTGGCTTGTGGATGGGACAAACCATGTTAATGGTCCTTCCTGGAGTCAAGATTGGGACAATGGAGTGGGGGAGTCTCTGGAAGATGTGCGGGCAGATCCCACTGAGATGGTTCCTGAGAAGGGTTTGGCTGAGTCTGTGAGGGATTTGGTCCTTGGATGGGAAAATGATGATATGCTCTATGAAGACCGAGTATTTCGGTATGCCTCACTGAATTCGGTAAGAAAATATATGCAACTTCTTTAGCTTTCTATTTCTATTTGGATTGTGATATCAATATAATATGTTCATACGAAGTGCTAATCAATATGAATATTATGATTCTTTCTGTTAAATCTCAAATGATTCATCATGTGCAGGAGTGTCTCGCCTCCTAAATACTCAATTAACTATTTTTTTGGGCCTGTGTATTGTCCAAGTAACCGTTATTCTACATCTAAGGCCTTTCAGATATATATGCCATGTAAGATAATGTTCATGAAATATATGAACTTTTTATGCCAACCAAAACCTAATGTGTGGAGATCTCTGACTTAGCAATTTAGTTGAGGATTTCATTTCCTAAGAAAACTGAAACAGTATGAGTCATCTGTGCAGTTTTGTTTTCGTGCATTGTACTTTGTAGAATCAGCATGGTCATACTTCTCTTATGTCTATCTTTGTGCTGGATTGTTGTGTTAAAATTTATCTTTCTGAATATCACGTCTCAGTACTAATTTTTATGAGAGAAAAATAACGAGTTACCAGAAGAGATGCCTGGAGGTGCAGGCGGCTGAATGGAAACTTATTATTGTGTATAAGGTTTCAACAATAATAAAATATCCTGCCTAAGATATCTGTAATGACCATATTGAACTCATTTGGTTTCTTATACTATTTTTGGTATAATGATGCTTAATAAAACCTCTATGCAAATATGGAGGAATTCTTACATTCGGTAATGTTGAACGAAATGTCTCAACATCTTACAGCTCACCAATGTTCACTTGAATCTACAGTTATGTTGCAGTTGGAAATGAACCTTTCTTGTTGACATACAATGGAAGCTTCGTCAGAACAACCTTCCCTGCTCTACAGAATGCCCAATCTGCCTTGATAAAAGCTGGTCTTAGCAACAGAGTGAAGGTGATAATCCCCCTTATTGCTGATGTGTATGCGAGCTCCACGACCTAATGCTTGCCATTGTCAAGTTCTTGAATGACAATGGTGCTTCTCCCTTCGCTGTGAACATCTATCCATTTATAAGCTTCAACACAGACGCCAGCTTCCCTTCTTTGATGGCAGTGCATCACCTTTAATTGATGGTGGGACAAGCTACTACAATTGGTGATTTCTATCATCCACTCCTTAGCTTAGCTACGTTGTGTCCGGCTAACGCTGTACAAAGTCATAAACATCAACGTCTGCGAACAGACTTTACAGTTGTAAACAAAGTTTACTGGTGAAGAGGGTGATCTTCACTAACTCGGTAAATCTCAAGTTGCAAACATTTATTGGAAACAATGCTTTATTGCAAGTCATAATAAGCTTATGTGAAACTTGCAAATCAATTTAAGCTTATAAATTAATCAAAGCTTTCCTTGCGTTTTTCGTGAACAAAAAACCCATAAAACCTAGGGCCATAAAAGGTTGGGGCGGCCACACGCATGCCATTAGGCATGATTAGTCATGATGAATAATATATATATGTGTGATCATTTCGCTCGCCTTCCTTCTTTCTTATCTCCTACGTCTGTGATGTGTTAGACAACTGCGCATATATACATATTGCTCTGCTCATCAATCATCAAACCTCCACCTTGCTTTCAACGTTTCCACCTGCCGAGTTGAGGTTCTGTTGCTTGGCCGGCGCACCAAAAGCGATGGAGGTAGTATCTATAGTGTAATCTCTTAGCGTTGGTTGCTGTTTTCTCTTAATTCAAACAAATTCGCTATGAAACTCATTACAGGTGGTTGAGTTGAAGGTACGCCTGCACTGCAAAGCTTGTGAGAAAGCAGTCCGCAAAGCCTTGTGCAAGATTAAAGGTACGTAAAAGTTAAAACATGCAAGAAAATGCAACACAATATTCAGATGTCGTAAGACTATGCACAGTTGCATGCTCACACATAGATTAATTAGTGAAATATCAAAGTAAAATGCTTCTCATACGTAAATCCAAATGTTTTTTAACTGACAGTGCGACATGGCACTATCACAGTAATCCAAAAAAAAAAAAATTTGTCCAACCTCTTTTATACCAGTCCAACTGAACCTCCGAGAGAGCGGTGTCTCTCGAATTTGGTGGTTGTGACTACCAAATCTGTCCGATCTAGTGGTTGTGGACACCAGATATCTTTGATCTAGTGGTCACAACCACCTCCATCCGCATGATAGTTGGGGTGATATTGATTCAATGTCAGCGCATAAGGGGGATCGGATCGAGTGCGTAAAATGCATGTACGGGTAGCATTCCTGGGAGAGAAAATGAAAATGGTTTAATTGTGGTTTGGTACAGGGGTAACGTGCGTGGAAATAGATGTGGTATTGAACAAGATCACAGTTCTGGGCTACATCGACCGTAAAGTAGTGGTGAAAGCTGTGCGCAAGACAGGAAGAAGAGCTGAGGTGGTATGGCCATCATCATCATCATGTCACTGGGAGAAGCCCAGATCACTGGCAACTGGTTTTGGGTGCATCATCCCTAGATGGGGCTTCTAAACTTAATTTAAAATTAATGTAATCTTTTGGTTGCATGAATGAGAAAAAGAATAAATTCATATTCCCTACATTATCCTTATTTCGTATAGTAAAGAAGCAGAAAGTGAACATGAACAACAGAAAGAGGTAATGATCATATTCCCTCCCTACATTAGATATATTTTCCTACCAATATAAAATTTCATGGTATATGTATTTGTTATATTTAGTGTATCCCAAAGTCTCGATTTTTTTTTTTCCTCAATAAGGCAAAATAGGGATCCTTATCACTGAATTTTATGTGCTCTTTTATGATTTGTTTAATTACTAAACTTCCTATATAATATAAATGCATAGACAAAAATCACTCTTCAGCTTAAAAATGCTACTTTTTACACCCTTTTATCACATTCATTTCATACTAGATGACATAATGCGTTTTAAGTAACTCTTCTTTTGTTTTTTTAGAGTAATGCTATATACTACTTCAATGTCCAACTACTATTCAACTATATAGACATGACAATGCTAATCAATTCTTTTTTAACAATAGTTGATCCAAAGGTGAATTGATATTGTCACATCAGTATAATGAAATAGTAGTAAAATGACATAAGAAACCACTTAAAAAAATGTTCATCAATAAGAAATTAGTGTGATAAATAGTTGTGAACAAATATTATTACTAAGGCTCTATTTGTTTTAGCGTAAAATGTTTTTTATTGAAAAATGTTTTTCGCCAAAAACATTTTCCAATAGAATTGCGCGTATGAAAAATCACAAACATATATATATATTCAATCAATCATATTTACCTATAAAAATCAATATTTATTCACTACATAAAAATATTAATATCATTTTTTTATAAGGAAAAACCTAAAAATTTGAGTTTTGACGGTGGTGCATCGGGTCACTGCTGACACACTACTAGGATCCCACCATAAACACACAAGTACATGTCCCGGGAGTGGTATCCCGATTGGTCCCAACGACGAACTTCTGGTGAGGCCTGGTGCTGTCCCAATGGAGTCTCAGTGGTGTCCCTAACTAAGTCTCGGTAGTATTCCAACGGGTCTAAACGGAGTTATGGCCAGGTCCTTTTCTCGACATAATGATTATGTATTAATTGCTTGTATGCCTCATTACATAGGCTTATTTGGGTAGATTCCTTTGACTTTTAGGTGGTCTTATTTTTTTTTAGGGGTTGCTCATGAATGTTTTTGCTCTTGTTAAGTTTTCACTTTAAACAAAAAAAAATTGTTTATGTAAAATATTCATCCAAAATCCATTCCCTTGAGGGACGGGGACTGGTAAGTTCTGCTAATTTTAGTTTCCATGGAGTGTATCGAATATGACATCAAGTGAAACATATGTTATTTACTAGGATAGGTGGTTTGGAATTCTATAGTGACCTCCGGTCTCGGGTTTTATTCTTAACTAGCTACTAGCATAGATCCCGTGCTATGCGTCGGGTTATTTATTTATTTATTTATTTATATAATTAAATCAAAAAGTCTTTAAAATGTTATCGACAACAAATTTTATTTTCTTCTCTTAATTAACAAATTAGCTATAAAAAATGACATATGTTTATAAGATCATTTTAAATCGTAGTTTTACTTAATAGCATAAACCCACATATCCAATAAATTTAAAAATTCATAAATTTTAGTTAGTATAAATTGAAACGTGTTAAATATTTGTTCCCTTAGTTTAAAATGAAATATAAAGGAAAACAAAATTCAAAATAAAAACATAGAATAATCAATTATTTAAAATGATTGATTAATCATTATATTCCAACGATAATATCACTTCTCATTCACTACACAATCAATTATGGTAAACTTTTGTCTTTCAGGAGTTAAACTTTCTCCTCATAAACAATTTTTTTTTTTTTTTTTTTTAGCAATTTTACTATTACATTAACAAAAATAAAAAAGTTTTCTAAAATATATAAGCATGTTGATATCTGATTACAGTTATGTTTACTAATTTTGTAAGCAAAAGAATGTTGGTAGTTTAATTTTTCTCTTAAAAAAAGAAGAGATAAAAAACAACGGCAGGAATATTAGAAAACTCAAAAACAAAAATGAACAACAAAAGCCAATTAAATTTTCAAAAGAAAATTTATAACTTGTATCAAATAAAAATAAGTAAATTTGAATAAAAAATAATATATAAAGACAATTCAATGCATTACAAATAAAATCTCTATGTTTTAATTGTCTCAATAAAAAGGCAATCTAAACATACATTTTCATATATTTGTATTAAAAAAACATGGAAATGTATTGCAATTCTAAGCATTTTCTATGTCAAAATTCGGCTTTTATATATATATATATGATAATATAAAAAAGAAAGCAAGAGAAGATTAAAAGAAAAATAAAGAGAGAGATAATTTGTGAACCTTTTGTTTTCTTCATCTAGACAATTAAACATAAAGTAAGAGAAGATGAAAAGAAAATTAGATAAAATGAGAGAAAGAGACAATTTGAAAACCTTTTGTTTTTTTCATTAAGAAAATTCAATGCATTATAAATAAAACCCATATGTTTTAATTGCCTCACTAAAAAGCTATTTAAACGTACATTTGTATTAAAAATCATGAACATGTGTCGTAATTCTAAGCAATCTCTACGTCCAAACTCGGCTTATATATATATATATATATGATTAATGGCAGGACAAGTCCACCACCTGTAACCTTTTGCATTTCTTCCATTTTTTGATGCGCATTCTGGTTTTCTCCCAATGTACGCTTAACTTCTCGTGTGTTATTGCTGGACATCTCCCTCGTTTAGCGTCCACTCTTTAACTTCAAAACCAATCTTTGGAAAGGGAAGGGGGATCTCTTTTACAAAAAAATCGATTAAGGGAGTACGCCAAACAAGCAAGGGTGGTCGGCAGAGGCAGTACTTCGAATGGCGAAGAGAGGCGGCTCGGCAGGGACGGAATGGGAAATCCTTGTACATCTGAAATAGAATGACATAAAGGATGTGTCAAAGCCAGGGGAGTGCTGACCCATCACAACCTATGTAGGCGCGTTCGATTGCGCGTTAAGGCAAAAGTTCAGTCTTTGGATTTTCAGAGCAGCAGTCGGAACCCAAGCAGGGCTTTGACGCACCAAATCATAAATCTTCCATAGAAAACCTAACCTTTCAATCTCGAGCATGGTTGAGATCAAACAAAAAATTGTAAAAATCTTCACGCGGAATCCTCATTCTTTGGAAGCGAAAGACCCCAGGCCTGCGAGTATTATAATCAGCTACAGCTAGAGCATGCGAGCTTGTTCCATTCTACACCCATTCGGGATTGGAGCCACTGAACATCAACCCCATCCTGTAGAGATATGTGATGTCAGGCACAAAACTAACAAGCCTCTACCCATGAGAGTCATGACATTAAATTGGCCAAAATTTGGTTCTTCTCTTTTTCATTCTTCCATCAAATGGTTCACATCAACTGCGACTCCTTCAATATCAATTCCAGCCATTCACTGTAAAATCAGGGACTTGGTTTTCGAAGGACAGTATCACCGGACACTAGAGATATACAAAGAAGAGGTCCATCTCTCAGGTCTCCATGCTACCCCCTCCTTTCTTCCGTCGGTCATCAAGGCATGCTCTTATGCTCAGTCCCTAGATTTTGGTCTTCAGCTTCACTGCATAATCCTCAAGACTGGCTCTGATTCGGAGGCAGTTATATCCAATTCTCTCATTTCTATGTATGCTAAGTTTTCGATTGTAGAAGCAGCACGTCAAGTGTTCGATACAGTGCCTAATCGAGACACAATCACATGGAATTCCCTCATAAATTGCTATTTACAAAATGGGTGTTGCTTCCAAGCTTTAGAAACGTTTAAGAAAATGTATTTATGTGGTTTTGTACTGAACCTGGAGTTGATTGCCGGCATAATATCAACTTGTGTGCGGACAGGAGAGTTCAGTCTAGGGAGACAGATTCATGCCCTTGTTATTGTTCATGGAATGATCAAGGAGTCAGTGTTTTTGTCAACTGCTCTGCTTGATTTGTACATGAAGTGTCACCGCTCATTTCTGGCTTTACGTGTTTTCGAAGGAATGGAGGTGAAAAATGCAGTTTCGTGGACTTCCATGATATTTGGCTGCATTGCTAATCAAGATTACGATATGGCAATCAATTGCTTTCGAACATTGCAGGTTGAGGGGATCAAACCCAATCGGGTAACGTTACTCGCGGTCTTACCAGCTTTTGCAGAGTTAGGCTATCTTGAGCATGGGAAAGAGGTTCATGGGTATGCTTTTCGTCAAGGGTTTGTCTCAGATCATCATTTTTCAGCAGCTATGATACACATGTATTGCAAATGCCGAGAAACTCTGCGTTCTGCGGAGATAATCTTTGAGAAGTCTATTTTTAGAGATGTTGTGGTGTGGAGTTCAATTATTGGGGGCTATGCTCGAAGTGGGAATGGTGCCAAAGCGATGAAGCTTTATAGCCAAATGCAAACTGAGGGAATTGAGCCAAACTCTGTAACTCTGTTGGCCATACTTTCTGCCTACACTACTTTATCTTCACTAAACCATGGCTGCGGAGTCCATGGATATATTTTGAAACGTGGCTTGAATTTTGAAGTTTTCATTGGCAATGCACTAATAAATATGTATGCAAAGTGTGGCTGTCTCATGGCTTCACATCAAATATTCAAAGAAATGCCCATCAAAGACTACACTTCATGGAGCACATTAATCAGTGGTTATGGTATTCATGGTTATGGTGAAAAAGCTTTGCAACTCTTTCATGAGATGCAAGACACAGGAGTGGAGCCAGATTCAATCACTTTCCTTGCTGTTTTATCGGCTTGCAATCATAGCGGCCTAGTCGAAGAGGGACGAGAGATCTTTGATCATGTAATGAAAGATGATAAAACACCCTTAACTATAGAGCATTGTGCATGCCTTGTCGATCTCCTGGGAAGATCAGGGAAGGTCGAGGATGGATGTGAGGTTGTAAGAAGTATGCCCATGAAACCAAGTACAAAAATTTGGAGCTCTTTGGTATCTGCTTGCAAGGTTCATGGAAGATTGGAGATGGCAGAAAGGTTAGCTCTTTGGCTTATCAAATTAGAACCTGATAACACTGCCAATCATACTATGTTGAGCATGGTTTATGCTGAGGCTGGGAATTGGGTTGGGGTAGAAGAGGTGAGGAGACTCACAAGGGTACATGGGTTGAAGAAATGTTATGGATTCAGCCAAATTGCGCTGGAGAACAAGAGCATGTACTAAGAGCCTCTATAAAATAAATGCACGATTGTATTGTAAATTATGGATTTGAGTGGAATGAGACTAATTTGGTTAAACTGTTAGTTGGGTAAACAGAAAGAAAAGTGAAGTAAAATCAAATGGACTTGCGGGAAAAACCGTGATTGGGAAAATGCTGTTGTTCGTTGGAAAAGAAAATGTCGCATCTGTAATGGGTTTTTCTTATAAATGGAGTTTAAGGAAATGAATTAGAGAATTGAGAACCTCCACAGTGACTTAAAATATATATATATATATATAATGTGAGCATTCTCATCCGGTTAGTTAAATGTTATTTTAGCTAATCATGATGTTAAAATGAGAGTAAAAGTAGCTACATCCGGCTCAGCAATTTGGAGTAAACGTTAAAAGTATATTTGTTTGTGTGCATTGTTTCAATCCCTCTCTCTCTCTCTCAGGACTGATTGGATGACTGAGCAGGCATAAGTGTTGGGTGGTTGCTGAAATCCTCAAGAGCGGGAATTTATGAACCGCCCTTGGCTGAGTATCGATCGCCACCTGCTTCTTTTTCTACTCCTCCTCCTACTCCTAAGGTTTGCTGGAATGTTGTTTGCCTTATTATTGTTTACCTTTCTCAGTTTTCTCTTTTATGGCTGTTGAAAATTTGTATATGGGCTGTGGTAATACTTTGAAGATAAGTTACTTGGGAAAGGTTTGATACACTAATAAAGTTGATCATCTACAAAGGTAATTGGAAAGGGTGATTAATGTGGTAGAATGAAATTGTTGTTATTGAATTGTGAATTGGCATTTGACTGCTGTGCATCTGTTCTTTGAGTTAACACATGGCCGTCTGCAATCTTGTCTGAACGAGATTGCATACGAGCCATTCTGCAGTCTTCTCTTTATGGCCTGTTTTGACCTAATAAACATTAGAATTAGTTGAACTTCGTTAAACATGACTTTGTAGATTTCTGAGTTAGCTTTCTAGTTCCGCAAAGCTTGATCCAATCAGAGGCCTGTAACTCTAGATATGACATTTTTAGTAAAAGTCGTCAGACGAAAAAACATAGGCGTCTGGATGGGGTTCAGACGAGATTGCAGACGAGGCTCTCGGGAAAAATAGAATTCTTCTAGTGTCTGAACGGCCTTTCTTCTCGTCCGAACGGCGGCACTCTTGATCACCATTTTGCTTACCGAATTACGCCAACAAGAACTTATATGATAGAATACAACAGTTCAAAGAAAGAAGAGACCAAATCCACTTTCCAATCATGCACCGGTCTAGTGAAAATATATATTCCATTGATAATCCCCACTCATGCGTCCTTACAACGTGCTACACTTAACAAGTCCAGAAAAGATGTCTTGGTCTCATCCCACCTCGTATCTAACAAAACTCGAGAAAACTCCCCACCCCATCCTTACATTTTTCCACACTTCCACTTCAAAGGGCCCTGCTACCTCCTTGGAACACCATGCTCCCCTCAAACTATCATATTCAGTTTCTACCACCAATCTCCATAAAGCCTCCATCTATGTAGTGTATCGCCTAATCATTTTCTCATAAGAGCTCATTGAAACTGAATAAGTGGGATTGATTTAATGATTGGACTGAACCAAGTCAGTTGTTTTAAGAAGCAAAAATGTACAGCATAAGCATTAATTTCCTACATATGGGAAGCTTTAAAGGATTATACGTTGTCATTGCCAATGTGAGTGGCTATGTAGGGCCTAGATCTGCAGCTCATTATATTGTTGAGAACTCTATTCTTGTTCATCTTGGTCCTAGAAGAAGCTAACTAGTGGCTAAATAAGAGGGTGCCTAGACTAATCTCTTGTCAGCATAAAAAATACAACAGACTTACCATACCCAGTGAGCAGATGCTTCAATTCTTCAGAAAACTTTTGTTGGTATGATGGAATAGAAAAAACGGATGCATGCATCATAGTCTTAAAGTGGTAAGTTTTTAAACATGAGCATGAAAGAACATATGTCAAATCAATTTGGCTTTGTTTGTGTTCAGAAATTGTCAAAAGATACTAAATATCACTAGATCAAAAGGCTGATTGGCATGTAACTACATTGCTTAGTGGCAACATTCAGTAAGATGCAATTTGTATACCTATACACCATATACTTGATATGTTTGTCCTTCATTAGGTAGTTTTTTGTGAATTTTATAAGCCATGAAATATGTGTGAATGATGAAACATGAATTATAAATGTTATCCTGAGAGCAATATTCTTAAATGTACCTCTTCCCCTCGTCCTTCCTCTCCATCTTAACAAACAATTGAACCAGTATATCGCAAATGGTCACCCTTCAGTACCTCATATCCATCTAATCTTACTATCTGCTCATTTCTACTCCTAACTTTTATTAAATTTACATTCCATATAATGTCATCCACAAACAACATACATGACGGGATCTCTTCTTGGATGGGTTTAGTGAGTTCATCCATCACCAAAAGCAAGTTTTTAAGGATCCATAGCTGATCCTTGATGTAACCCTATGGTTAGGGGTGTTAAGTGAGCGAAGCGTTTCGCAAGCAAGCTCGGGCTCGGCTCGCATAAGGTCGGCTTGAGCTCGACTCGAATATTAAATGAAGCGTTTCGCGAACACGAATCCTGGCTCGAATATTAAACGAAGCAAGCTCGGCTCGACTCGGCTAAGCTCGTGAGCAGCTCGTAAAAGGCTCGAATTGGTAGTTGTTCACATAATTGCTCATATTAATATTAAAAATTGATGATTTTTTTTCTTCTAATATGTATCATTTTATAAAATGATGCATATTATCTCTCTTTGAAATCAAATGTCTTACTGTATTGACAAAGACTCCATACTCGGCTAGCCAAACTAAGCAAATGCTCATATGCAAGCTGCCTTCTTGAGCCGTTTAAGAGTACTTAAAGTTTAAATTTATAATAAAAAAATTAAATTAATAAAAGAATAAAATAAATTAAATATAAGAGTTAGCTTGAGAACTGGCCCGGCTCGGCTCGACTTATTATGAGCTCGAGCTCGAGCTTGATTTTTTGGCTCGTCCTTAAGCTCGGCTCGAGCTCGAGTAAAATTTAAACAAGCCGAGCCCAAACAAGGGAAGCTCGCTCAAGCTCGGCTCGTTTACACCCCTACCTATGGTAATTGGAAACCCAGTCAGCATTCTTCTATTCTTACGGTAGTTATTGCTCCCTTAAACATATCTTTGATAATATCAGTGTACATAACCAAAACACCCTTCTTTTCTAAGATCCACCACATCATGACCAGGAGCGGAACTAGAACTTTTAATTTGGGTGGGGTGGGGGGGACCAAATTTAAAAAAGAAAATATTTTGGGGGAAAAAATAATTTTTAAAGGTTTATTTTATAAAAAATACACATATTTTCTTAAAGAAAAATATTTTTTTGAGGGACCACCTTATGCGGTGGTTCCGCTCCCTGATCACGGCCCCTTTATTCTTATAAACGTAATATCTAATCATGCATACATATAAAAAGTGATTGTGAATTCTTCTTGTTATTTAGACACTATTTTATTAATGGTTGCATCTCAAACCATTTTCAATCATGGGATTCCCATTGAGATCCTTTATGTGAGTGCTGAATGGGAATTGCCTTTCACTACTGTAAGATGTTTCTCTGTTCTTTTTCTGCTTAAAAGAGAATATCTTAAACTGCATCCAAGTTTAATGGATTTTTTTTTACTAATCATCAATTCTTCTCTTTCTTCCCTCACTTTTGCAGGTAGCTTTGCTGAAATTCACAGGTTACAAAATAATAAATAATATTTCAGATACTGGGAAGGCATTCTTAATTATTCTTATCACAGATATTTTTTTAGGGTAATATATTCTGGTCTTTATAAAATGCAACCATTAGTATGCATTTTCTGTTGAATTAAATATGACTAGTGCAATGAATTCATTATAGTGATGAAAATTAATGTGGCATTATTTGATGCTTACCAAAATATTGTTTACAGTTGATAATTTCAATTCTTTCCCTTGAAATTCATTTTTTATGGAAAAAATTCCTTTTGTTATTTGTTCATGTTGTACAGCACATACAGATTGAAGTAGGCCAAAATGTTTTAGCTGAGTCATTTTAAAACCTTTTCCTCATGATCCAATACTTTTTTCTCTTTTCATGTAATCTTGCCAAATCCCATATTCTATTTCTATAACTTGGCTCATGTTGTGTGACTGATTTTCTGCTTCTCAAAATTTTAACTGTAACATGAGGTTATGAACTTGCAGGTATCACTCTGAATCTGGATGGCAGACTTTGTTAGAGATAATTGTTGAGCATTATGGGCTTGAGGTTGATCAGTCTACTATAACCATATCTATCTGCCTAATTCCAGTTATCATTGATGCGTGTGTGAAACTCTGGGTATGTTCTAGACTTGATATTTTGAACGATTTTATGTCTACCTATTGATTTTCATGTGAGTGTCATTCTAGTTCCCCATCATATAGTTATTCCTCGTCACTGTGCTCCACAGCATTGTAAGGGGACTGAAGTCTTATTTCATCAAAACAACAAATACATTTCCTTTCTTTTTGAGTGGTGCTCATGTGCACGTGTGTCTCCAGATGCATGTCTGACCTGTCAAGCTCATTGTAAAGGGTGCTGAACAGAAGAGTGTCTCCGTGTGTGCATGCACATGAAATGGGAAACTTGTTATGGTTTACAGGGTGTTGAGTAAACCCTAGTAGTGGGCTTATAATATGACCTCCAATGATAAAATCTAATTGCTTAACTAGGTTTATGCACACTTCCTAGAAAATTCATCAAATTATAAAATCATGTATACAAAAAATCATATCAATGAAAATACATTTCCCGGGAAATTCAATTGTAAGACAGGGCATCATTGTCTATGGAGGAGTAAGAATGCATATTGAGATGACTGAATTATAGGAGGTGGAGACTTGCTAGAACTCTTAGCTAAAGAGGTAGGTGTGTGTAGCCTCAAGGATAGTTTCAGCAAGTGCACATAATTGAAGCTTTCTGAAGAACCAACTG
Source organism: Carpinus fangiana (assembly GCA_006937295.1). Lineage (NCBI taxonomy): Eukaryota > Viridiplantae > Streptophyta > Magnoliopsida > Fagales > Betulaceae > Carpinus > Carpinus fangiana. The sequence goes on from CM017325.1 coordinate 21,500,942, forward strand.
AAATCAATTTAGGCCGTAGTGAAGTTTATAAGGGCCCTTTTACGTATAAGTATATGATGATCTAAGTTCTAAAGATTATAAATTAGTCAGAATTGTAGGACAGTTTTAGAAAGGTGCTATCAAACTAATATGCTGGATTTTTGAAGCAGTCCTTAAAAATATCCTTGCTTTAAAGGGGCCTTTTTGTTCCAGGGAGCCAATTTGAAATTGCTATTCTAATTTTGCACAAATTTGTTTCATAGAACTTTGATTGAGAAGGCCTTATGGTCTAGATCTGGATACAGCCATCTAAGAGGCTGGAGTTTTTATTTATAGAAAGTCTTGCCAATAGAGATAGTGTAATTTTTGCTCAAGATTTTTTATGATTCATTCTGCTAACAGTTGTCATTGACAATGTATACCTAAAACTGGTTTCCAGTAGCACTTTTGGAGCTAAAGATTTCAAATACTTGATTCTTTTGTCAGGTAGCAATTGCAAAATAATTATGAACTTTGTATATGTTGATTATTAATTTCTAACTCCTAAACACTCCATTCCCAATTTATTTATAAGTGGTGGGCTGGAAGTGCCTTGCATCTCCACATGTGCTTATCTTTCTTGGTAGAAAAAAGAAAAAATGTAATGTTGTTGTGAGATTATTCATTTACTGATCAATTGTTTTGTTTGTGATTTTTGACGGATGCGTCTCACAAAATGAATTTTTTTGTTTAATTAACCTTTAAGGAAAGTATATTCTTAAATTCTAACAATTTATTCATTGATAGTCGTGCCCTCTTATATAAATGTAGTTTTGTTTCCATCTGTCATTGGGTTTGTCTGATATTTGTTGTGCTTTTGGTACAGTAGTTTAAATTCCTTCCAAGGTTAACCCCTAAGGTGGCAAATATTTTCCCCGAAATGCAGCATCACTAGTGAAATGTTTAATTAGGGTTTCCTCTGAAAATTTGAGGAAATTGTGAAGGAAGGTAATATGTATCAGCAACAGGACAATTTTCTTCCTCAATCTTCCTTTTTTATAGAGAGGCGTATTTGGTTTTGAATGTTGTTGGCTATTCTATGTAAAGCTAGGAGATTGTTGTCTTCCAAGCGCCAGTGATTCACTTGGATTATTGTAATATAGTGAAGATCAGTCTTTACTGTGAAAAAACATAAAATTTTGTTCATCAACTATACCCTTTTTCATAATAATGATGTAGAGACTGCCTTGTTTATAAGCCTTGTATTCACAATGTCTTTATATTTGCTTTGCAATGTACTTCTCATTTCCAGGACTTGGCTCCTACTTTGGTTTGCTTAATGTATTTATGATGAATAAATAGAAAGAGGTTCATCCATATCTCAACGAATTTGGATCACCTCTAGTTAGTTATAGTGAATTGGTATTTTTGTCTTCTCAAAAAGTGAAAAGATAAAATACCCCTTCCACTATAACTAACTGGATATTTTTCAGTTAAAATGAACTGGAGAGTATCCTGTTCCTCAAACCACCACATTGTATGTTTGATATATAATGAGAGAGAGATATGATGCTATCATGCTGACACTTGGCACTACTCCTATATGTAATTATTCAATGAATTAATAGCGATATATATACACAGGGAAAATGTATAATAACTCCCTGAGTCAATCCTTCAAAATTAAAAACTCTCTTAAGTTTTTTTTTTTTTCCCTAAAATTTACTTTCTAAGTAAGTGAAAATGATAATAAAATTCCTACCTTCAAATTTTTGATAACTACTGTTAACTAAGGTTAAACACACCGTTTTATCTTATTAAAATATTAATTTTTTAAAATTTAAATCTAAAAAAAATTTAAAAATTAAAAAGAAATGATAGGGGTGGCTGAGCCACCACCCCTTTGGCCTAAGGGGGTGGTTCGGCCACCACAAGACCGGCTGGCCAACTAATTTTCAATATGCTTCATTTTTTTTGAATAATATTGTTGAAATGATTAAAAAAAAAAGAAAAAGAATGTAATATCCCGAAATTTAAACCCTAGAATAAAGGTGATCTTAATGTCAAGCATAAGGAGGATTTACAATTTATTAAGATTTATATGGAGTTAGGTAAATATATTTATGTGAAAGATGGTAGAAATTGATATTTAGAATTTTGGTGGGATATTGGAAGAAAAATCACAATGTTTTGGGCGCCAAAAATTCAATGAGAGACTTTAAGCAAAACTGTTTTAAGAGCTGGTAGAATGATGAGAAATGAAGATTTTGAAAGTGGTTTCATGATTTTTGAACACTTATAGAAGGAGTTATAATTTTTAGAAGTTGCAAGTGTTAAAGCAGGAATTTTGGTCAAGCAAAGGCACTAAATTTCGAGGTATTTTTGATGTACCAAAATGTCATGGATTGCTATAATTTTTGGATATGTTGTGAGGATTTGAATGAGGAAATTTTTAAGACAAAATTCGTACTATTTGGAGTTAAATCGGAAGAGTTATGGATTTTGTAAGTTTAATAGGTTAATCTGTCAAACAGTTAAAACACTTGAGATTTGGAAAATTAGTTGGATGGGTTAACGATTTCATAAGGCCACAAATTTTGGATATATTATAGTGGATGTGCTTAGCTTCATTAGAGAGTAATTGTAAAAATTTTGAGCACTTCTAGATATATGCATTATATATATATATATATATATATATATATGCAGGAGACTTGTCAACGTGGCCAGCAAAGGAATTTATTGCTCTCAAGGTGTCTTTAATATGCAGGGACATGTGCCGTAAAACCAATGCATTTTGTGGTCCCGTGGAGCAATTGTGTAAGTAAAATCAGGATGCTTGACACCTATTAATACACATGTTGAATGAAACAAAAACCTTCTTACCCATGGCATCCACGTGTCTCTCTCTCTTTCCCTCTCAACACCTATATAAGCCCCCAAGCCTTTAGCTGTTCTCACTCATAGACGCAACACAGCCCAAGTGAGCGTGAGAAAGAGAGAAAGAGAAGAAAAAAAAAAAAAAAAAAAAAAAAAAAAAAAAGGAAGAAGAAAAGGAGAGAGAAAAGAAAGGAGAAGAAAGGAGGAAAGAAAGAGAGAAAAGAAGAAAGGAAGGAGAGGAAGAGGAAGAGGAAATAAAAATAGGAAAATCCCAAGGTAATATTCTTTATGGTATTTTAATATGAAGCTAAATTTCTAGAATTTAATTGGAGCTTTTAGTGTATAAATATTTGAATGGTTATTTGGGGGGAATTAATTATAATTAGAGAAATTGTTGTAAATGTTTCCATGCTTGTGATATTGGGAGTAAGTTGCTAAATTAAATGGCTTAGGAAGAAAGCGATATTATGGTCAACTCCTTAAGCTATTAATTTTAGTCAGATGATTTTTGGATATTTTTGAGGTCTTAGTTGAATTGATTATTATAATTTTATGGGGGACATATAAATCAAGCATGGTGCGGTTTAATGTTAAGGATAAATGAATTGATGATTGAGGTACTTTTTACTCTGTTTGTAGGAATTGTAAGTTGAAGGCATAATCAAATTAAGGACATGCGATGCCAGGTAAGGGGACACAATACCAAAAACCCTAACAGATTTTATTATGAACCTTTGGAAAATAAAATGTTAGGGATTTTATGAAGAATCCACTTTCATGATTTTCAGTCACACTTCCTATTTTTAATGCATAATTTTATTCAATCATATGACATGATTACATAAATGTTACACGAATGAAATGTACATTTATGAATGAGCTTACAAAAAAATATTACCTATTACAATGAATTATGCTTGAATGCAATTATGAATGAAAGAGCTCATAAAGGTTTCATGATATGTTATGCAAATGAAGATGAGCTTACAAGATGATATGAAATGTTATATGTGCATAATGTTTAACCCCAAGACACTGAAGCAACGATCGGCCGGATCGCAAGGGTAGCATGGCAAGCACACCGAAGGACGGTTACGCGAAGGTGTGTGCTACCGGCCTGGTGGCCTCCACCTAGGGGGAGTTCCCAACCTGGTAGCTCTCCCCTGTGACGACAGGATGAGCCAAAGGAGTCCTTCGGGACAAGCCAAACGTGCGCCGAACACGGTAAACTCACGGCGATGGGTCATAAGGGTAAAACGGTCATTATTTTGACAGAAAAGTGAAAGGAAGTGCTAATTACTCATTTTGTAATTATCATGTTATTGTTATACAAGACAGAGATTATGACATAAAAATATGCATATCATGTTTTATAGCATTTGGTGTTGTGGCTACTTACTGAGTTGTCGAACTCACCCCTTCTCCCTATATATCTTTTTCAGATTGCCCTATAGACGATAGCACTGAGGACAAGGGTACAAGTGGGATACTTGGATTTATTGCTTTGAGGATTAGCAGAAGTAGTAGCAGTAGAAGTTTTTGGGACTCCATTATATGGATTAGACCGCTTGGGACAAGCTTAGATTATGTAGTTGTTTTCATTTGAGATTATTGTATACTAGCACATTGTGTGTTTGAGATAGCAGTACTCTAATAATGTTATGTTAATGGTGATTTTATGAGAATATTTTATTTTATTAAGAATATGTTCCAATTTCTCCCAATTGCTCTAGCTTTAGAACCTGGGGCGTTACAAAGAAAACAAAAAAAAAGAGATACCAAAGAATTAATAAGTAAATTATTATGAACAATACTAAAAACTACATTTTTATTATTGCGTCTAATACTTTTGTAAGTATTGTTGGTGTACGTGATAGTTCCAATCACTTATTGGCCGGATCGGATAAGTCATTAATTGTTAAAAAGAAAAAGAAAAGTAGAATCATTATTTAATATATATATATAAATCCCACCACCCCCTTCTCTCTCAATTCTTAAATGAAATGAAATAGGGTGGTGCAGCTGTGGCTGCAGTGGTAGAGTACGTAATAATAAAGGGAGTGAGTGAGGGTGATGATGTAGATACGACTTTCAGACTTTAGGCTTCAATATTCATGGCTTCATCTAAACATCAAACCAAACTTAATTGAAATCAACAGAAGAAGTTCCTCCTGAAAAAGAATGGATAAACAAATTTCCAAAAAGAAAACTAGGAATAAAAAAAGAAAATCTTTGTGATATTATTTACATATTAAATCTTCCGGTGGTGGAGTCACTTTCAACATTATACAAAATCACCCACCGTTCATCAGAGAAGGTGGATGAGGGGCACATTCTGTAGTTCTCCCCTAAGACTAAGGGCACATTCTACAGTAAACAACATCTTTCCGAAAGCAAAAGCACTGGGACACGTTGCATCACATAATTGAGTGGGGCAACACAAAAATTAATCCCCATGCTGGCAACGTTAAGTTATCTACAATACTATAAATAGCAAGAAATCTGTGGCCTTCCTTTCCTCCTGCCTCTCACCACTTTCCGCTTTTGGTACAGCCCAACACCTTCACTCATTCTCATTCCACTCGCCCTCTGACTCAGACCATATGGCCTGAGCCAGTGGCTTCCAGCACCCGTAAGTTCTCAAATTTCTTGCCTTTTCTCTGTTTAGAAATGGGTCTTGCTCTGATTGTGACAATTTCTATTTTCTACTGGATTTCTTTTTGGTTTATGGAATTTTAATTTTGAAACCCTAGAAATGGGTTTATTGGAAAATGGGTAAAAGGAAAAGGTTTTAATTTTATTATTTTTTTAAATGATTTTCTGCCTGAAAGTGAAGTAAGCCCTTGAGCTCAGAAAGCTGCTGCTGTAGTAAGAAAATTAAATATGGGCTTTTTATTGGTGAATCAATGAATGGGGAATGGTCAGCAAAAATAGAAGAAGATGGGTATAAGAGTAACTCCTTAGTAATACTACACATGGTGGTGCCAAGCTTTAGAGTGGTCCACTCTATAACTATGCATCTTTATGCATGTATATATGTATGCGGATAAGTATGTATGTACACATATATGTAACTTCACTGGTATGGACAATGAGAACAACCGCATAGTAATAAATGGGTTTCTAAAATTTATCATATCAGTTCCGGTGGAGACGTGGATGATGGTCGATGGGGCAACTGCAACGGCCGACGAACAGCTTTCAAACGGTGGTCGATTGGTCGGCTCTCGCCTCTCGGTATTTCTTCCTCACACCCAAACGCCTTTTCTCTTTTTCTTAGGACTGTCCGGTTCATGAGCTGAGTGAGATTGCGAGAGATTTGAGAGTTGTATCGTTGTCCGGTAATTTTCTCATTTTTTCCCTTGTGCAGAGTGCTTGTTGACTTGTTGTGATTGAGGGTATGTTGCCGTGTTGGGTTTGGATCAAAACAAATTTTTTATTTTGTTTAATCAGCATTGTATTTATTTATTTTTGCCTATTTTTGTGTCAGCAAAGGCAATATGATTTTTTTTTTAAAATCTTTGCCAAAGAACAACGTGGCTCCGCCACTGATATTGGGGTAGAGTGTGCATGTGGGTAGTTGGGACAATGTTTTTAGTATTAAATATTTGGGAATCTATCCCTTTTCTTTTGGTGGGGTGATAAAATTAATCTATCAAAAAGTTTTGAGAATTTTGTTTTTGGTTGTACTTAGACACTTGTTTTGAGATATTTTGGGCAGGAAGCAAATTATTGAATGGTTTTGTGTGAGAGCTGCATGCCTGCATGGGTTTGTTCAAGCAAGTGGTTGTAAGTTATGATAGCTACTTACCATTCCCGTACGAAGCACATAGATGTGAGGTAGACATGGTTATATAAGATTGGGCCAAGGATTCTTAAGACTTTCTTCTGCACATATGTTTTTCGTAAGTTTGTGCAATGATGGGAGCAGAGTTTCGTGGGTTTTGTGTCGAAGTTTTTGAAGTAATGATGCATCAGGGTCCAGATGAATGAGTTTAGTCAAAGATCCTTTAGCTTGGTATACACTGACAAAATTGCCATAGTTATGTTTATATTCGTGCTTCTCTATTGCTTGGACTAGGTTTCTCATGTAGATATCTAAGCTAATGTAGAATGGGGGGATTCTATTGCCTTTAGTGGGGCATGTAGAATGAGGGACTATTGAAAAGACTTTTTTTTGGGACCATGTAAATTCATTTATACATGTGCATCTTAGGACACCTCTCTGTCAAACTTATAGGAGACAGAAGCGTGATCAATTGTGTGCAATAATTGTTGTTGAGAAAGAAGTGACACAACTCATTAATTGTAGCGACAGGATAATAATGTTTGACTTGGATGCCCTTTGTACGGTGTTGTGTTATTATCTTGCCAGAAATTTGTGGGGGTGGGGAGAGAGGCAAAGATAGAGAGGGAGGGAGTGAAGTTCATTTGTAGAAGATATAAAAGTAGAGTCAGTCAGTCAGTCAGTCTTTTTGTGCTGTAATTCAGCGCTGTATCAGCAAAAAGGTTATCTTCTGGCTAATGGTAACTCCTACTTTCTTAAGAAACGATGTGGTAAATAGGTTTTTCTGAGACAATGGATATTAATAAACACTTACTGTGAAGTTTAAAAAAAAAATAAGAATAAAAATAAAATGCAACTTTTTGCTGTATTGGTTTAAATCTTGATTCTGATTGAGTAGGACTTCTTTATAGATTCTAGCTTGGAATGACAGTTACAGTTTTTGTTTGGATATTCTAAATTGCTAACCTTTTACTGTATTGGTTTTGACTTTTTATGGTGTGCGAGTAGGTTTCTGTTATGTGGCTTGGAAGGGTCTGGAGAGCATAGTGTTTGAGTGGTAACTTTGTGGGTAACGGGTTGGCAGACTCATTGTGATGAGATGTGCTTGACAGTTTTGTCTTGGCCAGAATGGGAAGGAGAACGATCCACATGGAGGCCTCTGACAGATTGAATTTAACTTGTTTGTTTGGTGGGGAGGGAGATTAGGAATTTAATGGGACAAAGGCATTGAAAGTAGCATATTCAATGGGACAGAAACTGTTCTTGTTTGGTTACTTCATTTTTTGGTTTTTACTTTATTCTATGGGTCTCTTCTAGACTTGGGGATCAGAGGTTCTTATCTGGTCTGTTTGAAGGGAACGACAGAGAAATTTGCTACCCACTCTTAGATGTTGATGCTCAAGTAGAGGGGAAGGGAAAAACATCACCATTCCAAGATTTGAGTTGAAGGTAACCTCTTTACTTGAGCTTTATATGTCAGAGCATAATGGACAAGTCACATGTTTATCTAATTGTTCTAATTTCTAGTCCTTACTCTTTTCCTTCAGATAGTGCATCTTATCAAGAGTGTGATTGTTGATGGCCCTCTACATTAGCTTACTTGTTTTCAATTATTTTGGCAAAGCTTCCTTCTGGTGGCTACAACTTTTGACCAAATTGAGCTATTGTGTGCAGGATCCAGCGTTCAAAAGAGAGAATTTTGTGCACATTGAATCTAGAACAGATTTTGAATTTCGCACAGGTATTTTTCTGAGATGGACTGGAACTCGAAAACTACCTCGGAGTGGGACTGGGAAAAATTAGCAGGGTTCAGTTCTAAGTCAATTGATATTCCAGAATTGGTACAACCATCAAATCATGAGATTGATGGAGAGGGAGGGGTCGATAATGGATCAGTATATTCATCTGGAGGTGGTGGTGGTTTCTCAAGTTCTGATTTGGGGCATGGTTCTTCATCTAGGAGCTCCATCTCTGCTTCAGCTGATTCCTCTTCCAAGGAGGGAAGTAAGAGATATGGGATTGTTGATGGATTCCCTAAAGATTTTACTGAGAAAAAAGAATGGTCCAGGGTGGACAATACTGGGAATTATCCATCTCTGGGGGCTTCTGTCAACTCAGGTGAACCAATAATTGGTTTGAAGCTTGGCAAACGAACTTATTTTGAAGACTTGTGTGTGGCAAGCACCACTAAGACATCAACTATATCTGTGGTTCCTACATCCTCAGCTGTTCCCACAAAGAGGTCTAGGGCATCTTATCAGAGTACACAAACCCCACGTTGCCAAGTTGAAGGATGCAACCTTGATCTAAAGTCAGCTAAAGATTACCATCGCAGGCATAGAATCTGTGAATGCCACTCGAAAAGCCCAAAGGTCATTGTTGCTGGAATGGAGCGTCGGTTTTGCCAACAGTGCAGCAGGCAAGTTTGTTTGGATCTTGATTTTATAAAGAGTACATTATCAGTGTGGATCTTGATTTTCTTCATAGTTTATCTTAGTGTCTTTTTTGCATTTTCAACACTTCTTGATGCTAAGCTTTTTTTAAGCAAATTCTCAGGTTATCTTATCATCAAGTGAATTTGTTGATGTGACAATTGGTTTGTAATGTTATAGGTTCCATGAACTGTCAGAGTTTGATGATAAGAAGCGAAGCTGTCGTAGGCGTCTCTCTGATCACAATGCACGGCGACGTAGGCCACAGACGGAGGCAATCCAGTTTGATTCTTCTAGGCTGTCTTCATCATTATATGGTGCTAATTTTTAATTCTTAAAATTTCAGTATTTTTTATTTATCCTAGTAGTTATAGAACTGAATTGAATCCGCCCTTCATATATTGTCTACATGCATTTAAGCCATTTTTTAATGTTAAAATTGTCTATTGGAATAGTAAATTTTCTTATTCTTTAAAGCTTCTTCTCCTCTAAAAGTGTCTATTTGGGTTATATATATATATATATTATGGAAACATTTTTTTTTTAAATAATTTATTTCTAAAAACCAACGATATATATTTGTTTTATTATCTTCCCTATTGAAACATTTTCTCTGATTCATAACCAATCACTGAATCAAGGTTACGCATTTTTCGGTTTTGGGGTTTAAATGTACAGATGGGAGACAGCAGATGAATCTTGTGTTGAATAGGGTTCCATTGTCAACTGCAAATCCAACGTGGTCAAGTGCATGCAGCTATAATAAAGTTACACATACCGAAGATTTTGTAGCTAGACCTACAAAAACCGGTGGCATTGATAGGCAGCTGAAATTGCTCTCAGATGAGATGCCAGGTGCTCCTTCTATGCTACAAACAGATTCAATCAAGATGTTGTCTTTTGAAGGCAGTGCACCTCGAGTCCTTAGTCAAGGTATCTTTCCTTGCTATTATATAAAACTTAAGAAAGGGTCGTCGTTATTACAATGAATGATTATTTCCCCGAAATTCTAATCCGATATTACATTTATCTGCTCCTCAAAAAAAAAAAAAAAAAAAAAGAGACTAAAATCCCACAAATCAGGTTAGGTTGCTGTCTTCGATGCTATTTCCATCAGGTAGCAACATGGCTTTTGTCAACACAAATTTTACCATCGCCATCATTGGAAACTCTACTACCTCTTCTGTTACCATGAATATTGTTTTCATTGCAGTCCCACTGTCACCAATCCTACTATTACCGTTGTTAGTTACCATCTTCCTATTAGATTGCTCCCTAATTACTCCTTTACCAGCATTCTTTGTCAATAGTTAGGATATCTAGTGTTTGTCCGTCTACAATTAAGCATTCATGTTACTATCAAAAAAAAAAAAAACAATTAAGTATTCATGTTACAATTTAAGAAATCAAATTTCCATGAAACCACATGGCGTTTTAATCTGGAATATTTGCTTTATGGCTTTGGTTGAACAAACAATTTTAACATAACCCTTGCTGAATGAAGCATATATGGTTGCCGATTCAGTGTTCTGAATCAACCTTTGCATTTTGTGTAAACATTTTACGCAAACTAAGGCTACAAGTACTAGGTTGATGCAGCAGCCATAACACGGCTGGAGAGGAAGTATCCTCTTAGGAAGCTTTAGCCTAAGGCTGTTGTCTCTGCCCCAAGCAAGAGACCTTTGTAGTCCAATTGTAATGTGTTCACTTGTTGATAGAAGAATAGTTCGCTAGTCATTCTCAAAGCAAGTGCTACTTTTGGTAATAAAAAGACCCTCTCCCTACCATCTTTTGTTTTCTTACATTATGCTTAGAAATTTAAATTTAAGAATTAATCAATCAAAATATCATGGCATTTATAATGATTATTGTATCATATGTTGTGTGAAGAGGGCTGATTNGTGAAGAGCATTAATTCTACATTCATCTCTCTCATTCCTAAGTTTCATGGGGCCAAGGAGATTAAAGATTTCCGGCCTATTAGCCTTGTCAGTGGCGTCTACAAGATTATAGCTAAGGTGTTGGCTAATAGGATGAGAAGAGTTATGGATAAGATTATTTCGAAACCCCAAAATGCTTTCGTGAAAGGGAGACAAATTTTAGATTCGGTCCTTATTGCCAATGAATGCCTGGATAGTAGGCTTAAGTCTGGGGAGCCTGGGGTGTTGTGTAAATTGGATATGGAGAAGGCGTATGATCATGTTAATTGGAATTTTCTGCTTTATCTATTGAGGAGGTGTGGATTTGGGGAGAAATGGTGTATGTGGATCAAGCAATGCATCTCGACAGTTCGTTTCTCAGTCTTGATCAATGGTGCTCCGTGTGGTTACTTTGGTAGCTCCCGTGGGGTGCGCCAAGGCGATCCCCTCTCTCCTTTCTTATTTGATTTGGTCATGGAGGCGCTTAGTAGGATGATTGGAGCTATCACTACTAGGGGCTTGATCTCGGGGTTTTCGGTGGGTTCTAGTGCTCAAAACCGGGTCGTTGTCTCTCACCTCTTATTTGCAGATGATACTTTGATTTTTTGTGGGGCTGATGTAAGTCAGATTAGGCATATTGGGGCTCTCCTAGTGTGTTTTGAAGCGGTTTCAGGTCTTAAGGTCAACTTGCCTAAGTCGGCTTTGGTTCCGGTTGGCTCTGTGGATGAGGCGGAGCAGTTAGCCGGATTTTTGGGATGCGGTATCAGTTCATTGCCTATGAAATATTTGGGGCTGCAGCTGGGTGCTCCTTTCAAGCTCAAATCGATGTGGGCGGATCTAGAAGAGTTGATGGCACGGCGGTTGGCTCCTTGGAAAAGGTTGTATCTTTCTAAGGGGGGAAGGGTTGCTTTAATTAAAAGCACTCTTTCGAACTTGCCTACCTATATGATGTCTTTGTATCCTATCCCTACTCTCGTGGCCAAGCGTATTGAGAAGATTCAACGGGATTTTCTTTGGGGGGGGATGAATGACGAGGCTAAGATACACTTGGTTGAGTGGGACAAGGTTTGCTCTCCTTTGGATGAGGGTGGGTTAGGTATCCGGAACATCAAACGGTTTAATCAAGCTCTTTTGGGTAAATGGCTTTGGCGGTTTGCACATGAGGAGGGTGCTTGGTGGAGATCGGTCTTGGTAGCAAAGTATGGGTCGGACTGGGGGGGTTGGCGCTCAGGGGTCATCATTGGCTCTCATGGTGTGGGTCTATGGAAATACATTTGCATGGGTTGGCAGATTTTTAGCAACCATTTCAGGTTTGTTCCAGGCGAGGGTTCTAGGATTCGCTTTTGGGAGGACATTTGGTGTGGGGATCGAGCTCTCAAGGATATTTTCCCTGAGTTATTTGGCATTGCCAGTAATAAAGGGGCGTCTATTGCGGACAATATGGAGCACTCAAATGGTACCATTCAATGGAATATCCAATTCTCAAGGCTGTTTCATGACTGGGAGGTGGAGGTGGTGGCTTCGTTTTACAAGTGTTTATATGATCTTAATTTGAGAGGAGGTGGGGTTGATAAGTTATGGTGGCTGCACTCTCGCAAAGGCTTATTCGAGGTTAAGACTTACTATCGAGCTCTTTCGCCCTCGGGGTCTTCTTCATTCCCCTGGAAGAGCATTTGGAGATCTAAAGCTCCCCCTAGAGTGGCGTTCTTCGCCTGGTCGGCTGCTTGGGGCAAGATTCTTACAGTGGATAATCTTAGGAGGAGGGGCATGGTGGTGGTGAATAGGTGTTGGTTATGCGAATCGGATGGGGAGTCGGTTGATCATCTTCTTCTTCATTGTGTGACTGCGAGAGCCTTGTGGAATGTCTTCTTCGATCGGTTTGGTCTTTGTTGGGTTATGCCTTGCTCGGTTAAGGAGCTTCTGGCTAGTTGGTGGTCGAGTGGTTGTTCCAGGAGTGCAGTTGTGTGGAAAATGGTCCCTCTCTGTATCATGTGGTGTATTTGGAGTGAGCGAAACAATAGATGTTTTGAGGACTCCTCGCGGTCTATTGAGGAACTCGTTCACTTTTTTCTTTTTACCCTTTTCTCCTGGACAGTGGGCTGGTTGGCCCCGCAGGAGATTAGTTTTTCTGTTTTTCTTTCTCTCTTTTCCTCTTCCCCCTAGTTTCCCTTTGTATACCCCCTGTGTACTAAGGGTTGCGCCCCCCTGTGCCTTTTATATACTATTCTGACTTATCAAAAAAAAAAAATGTTGTGTGAACATCAAGCTAGAGACTAGGCAACTAAAAGGGCCTTCTATTGTCTCTCCTAGTCTTTTCGACATTTGCGTTTCTCATTGTGGCTTAGTGAAATTATGGAAACAAAAAGATGATTCTCACGACCAAGTATCATTTCTTCACATATATTCATGTGCATTGAATCAACACATTTGTCAATTATTGGCTTGAAGAATTAGTTGTTAGATAGACAATGAATAAGATAGTCCTCAGTGAATGGATTGATTAGTTTTCACAAAGTTTTTCCATAGAGTGGCTAACTCGAATAGGAGAAACAATCCCATCAAGTCATTGTTGGTAAATCGATCAGTTTCCTCAAATCAATCTAAGATTAGGGAACACATTGTGCTCTTCTATAATAGATTGTTTATTGAACAATTTATTTGGCAACCAAAGCCAGATGGCCTTGCCTTTGACTCCATTGATGAGGAAGAGGGTGCTTGGTTAGAGGGATTGTTTGAGGAGTACGAGGTGTTAGAGGTGGTGAAAGGCATCGAATCTTGATGGTTTTACTATGGCTTTCTTTCAAGCGTGCTAGGATGTGATTGACAAAAATATTATGAGGGTGTTCTATGATTTTCATGCTAGAAGCCTGAAAAAGCCTTAATGCTACTTTTATTGCTCTCATTCCGAAGAAACCCGGGGCTGTTGATGTTAAATATTTTAGACCTATCAGTCTAGTGAGTGGGGTTTATAAGGTTATAGCCAAAGTTTTAGCCAATAAGTTGAAAAGAGTCGTAGAGAAGATTATTTTGAAGCCCCCAAATGTGTTTGTCAAAGGTAGGCTAATTCTAGACTCTGTTCTCATGGCTAATGAATGCTTGGATAGTAGAACCAGATCTAGTGAGCCAGGTGTGCTTTACAAACTGGATATTGGGGAGGCCTATAATCTTGCCAATTTGGGATGATGTTATTGAGAAGATTGATTGTTGTTTGGTGGGATGGAAAATGATGTTCTTGTCTAAGGGTAGAAGGATTACCTTAATCAAGAGCACCATCTCCAATTCGCCTAAATATTTTATGTCTCTTTTATCTCTTCCTACTGGTGTTGTCAATCGTATAGAGAAGTTACAACGGAATTTCTATAACACCCCGATCCCATATTGGGAAGATGAGTAGTCTATATAGAGTGAGTAGTTTATAAAAATATATTTATGGGTGTTAAGTCCCACATTGCTTACTTACTAGGTGAAATTGGGTTTGTAAGTGATTCTAGGGTGGCTAGTGTATTTTTTTGGGTCGTTACAAATAGTATCAGAGCTACCTAGGTACCACATGACATGGCTGTAACAAGAACTTCAGGGTTTTTTTGAGGGGAAGGGGGAGTTTGTAACATCTTGGTCCCATATTAGGAAAATGAATAGTCCATATAGAATGGGTGGTCCCTAAACATACTTATGGATACTAAGATGCTTATAAAGATACTTATGGTCATACTAAGTTTGAGGTGGGAGATGGATCCAATATTAGATTATGGCATGGCTTGTGGTGTTGGGGATAAGCCTTTAAGTAAGCTTTTTGGGTTTTTTTGAGTATTGCTTGCGTAAAGGATGCTTGTGGCAGATTACTTGGAATTATCTAGTGGTTCACATAAGTGGGATGCAAGCTTTATCAGAGTGGCTCATGATTGAGAAGTGGATGTCTTTACTTCGTTTTTTAATTTTTTGTATTCCTTAAGATTGAGATAGGGAGGTGAAGACAAGCTATAGATGTTTGATGTTAGATCTTTCTATGACGTCTTTGTACCTCATGAGAGTTCCTTTCCCTTGGAAAAGTATTTGATCGCTGACTGTTCCCTTGAGAGCTGTGTTTTATGCTCAGATAGTCACCCTAGGGAAGATCCTCACTATGAATAACCTAAGGAAATGATGTGTCATTATAGTCGACCGGTGTTGTATGTGTAAGGAGTGGGAAGACTACAGATCATCTTGTTCTCCATTGTGAGATTGCCAGTGCATTGTGGAGTGTTATCTTCAAGTCGTCTTGGGTTAGTTTGGACTTTGGATTTTACCTAGAAGAGTAGTAGACATTTTTGCTTGTTGGAGAGGGTTGAGAGGTAGTCCTCAAAAGTGTAGCTGTGTGGAAGATGATTTTGTCCTGCATTTTGTTGTGTCTTTGAAAGAAAAGAAATTATAGAAATTTCGAAGACTGCGAGAGGACAATGGTGGAACTTAATTCTTTCTTTTCAAAACTCTTTACCACTAGACATTTGCCTTAAATTTTAATATTGCTAAGTTTTCATGATTTGTTTTCTCTGTCTAAGTAGATTTTCTTGTGTACATCTTATGTACTCAATTTGCGCCGTTTGCACTTATCATACTTCAACTACTTGTCAAAAAAATAGTCCCCAGTGCTAGCATAATAAATCACCTTGATTTTATTATGGAAGTTGAATCATATTATCAAATTATGGCAGACCTTAAGTTTGGCATGACTCTCTTATGTACTTAAGAGACGCATCGAGCCACCCTTGATGAAGGGCTTGAGTGGATCCATCAGTTGCAGACCAATTTTGATGATTTTCCAATTTAGGTTACAAATCAACTCAATTTATTTTGATTCCCTCTTTGATTTTAGAGTTCTTTATTTTTGGCATTGACTTTCCATATTTCCTATAGATTTCTGGCATTGTTTCTTTCCTTTTTGAAGCCTTTTTGTGTTTACTACTATTAAAATAAAAAAGGGTCCTGATTGTATCGAAGAATCATCAAGTCTTGATTGAATCAGTTTTTGAAGGAGTTCTGAATATTAGTAAAATTTCGAGTTCCTTTGCTTTTCAAAGCTAATTTCCTAGCTTGTTAAGTTTTAGAATTGAAGAAAAACCTTTTTAATCGCATACGCTACTTCACACTTTTCCTTTTTAACTTTAAATCTTGTGGAGAGAGTGAGCAAGGAAGCATATGTATAGCAGGTCCCACTGCTGCTAGTGTATTTTATTGAAAGGTCTCTACTGGGTTCGTTTGAGTTTGTACTTTTTATTTTTCTAATATCTCTACTTTTTATATGACAATGTTCTACAGGTTTAGAGGCATCTTCATTTGCGTCTAATGTTGATGTAGCACCGGATGTTCGGCGTGCTCTCTCTCTTCTGTCAACCAATTCATGGGGTCTGAATGACTCTGAAGCCAATGCTCTAGACCAACTCATGCATGTAAATCGAACCAGCATGGCCCAGCCAGCAGCGCATGCAGAACTGCAAAACTGGGAAATTTCTTCGTCAGGACACAAGCAGGTCGAGCAACCACCGCCCGAGTCCCGTGTGCATCCTCTAAATCAACATAACAATGGCGGCATTCATTTCCAGGAATTTCAGTTGTTTAAGTCACCTTATGAGTCTGGCTGCTTTTATTCCAATCAAATCAACTGATTATTGGAAACTAGCATTTCATGTGAAAGTGAAACCACTGCCCAGCTAATGGTTATGCCCTATCTTTGAACTTGTTAGGCATAATATCATGAATTTCCTTCCTCCCAAATATTATAGATAAATAAAAGATTTCGATTCAAGCAGTATTGCCCAGTTAATTTCTGCATCCCAAGAACATTTTTGAATGGCAAGCCAAGCTATGAAGGAGTCTTCAGGAATTGATCTTAAATGGCAGATGAGTTTCCACCACATTGCTGCTTCTAGAAAAGTAGTGAAACCAGCTGTTTTACGGAAAGAGGATCACTTATTCTAGAAAAAGAGGATGAAAACTTGCTCAATTGCACGTGTTTGGCAACCTTCAATTCATGGGTGGCTATCCATTGATGTAATACAATTCAGCTATCGGTTTCTTCCTCTATTCTGAGCTCTAGCCTTCACCCTTCAGGACGACCCTTTGAAGACCCTCCCGTCTGCTGCCTACAATCTTACTAACCTCCTTTATTTTCCCTGCTTCCTCACTCTGCCATCCTTCCCTCTCATCTATCTCCCCCGTACTCTCTCTTTCATGAACTATGGTCCTATAACAAGCAACCCCCTATAACAAGCAACAGTTACCATCCTTGTGTTTCATATGAGCTAAGTTTAATCTAAATCAAGTGTATATAAAATCTTATACACCACATTTCCCTGCAAGGTGGTTTCTAAGGGTGAGTTTTATCCAAAATTTGTATCATTTAATATTAGTGTAAGCCACCATGTTGAGTGTAGGATTGGACTCAATTTATCAAGTATGTGATCGAATGATTTGGTGCTTTGCGGTTGAGTCACGGAGGAGGCGACCTATAGGCCGAATTAAAATATTTTGATACTGTGTATGAACGTAGTATTAAGTTATTGAATACTGATATATAAGTGGTGCCGCCAAAAAGAGAAAATGCTACTATCATATTTGTGGGATTCTAGGAATTCAAAAAAAAAAAAGAAGTGTTTCGCTTTTCCTCGCGCTTTAGTTTAGACCTTGTAGTCAATGCAGATTGATGTGAAAAAAAAAAAAAAAAAAAAGTAAGAATGTTTGGTATGGAAAAGTGAAAAAAATTTTGTTTTGTAGTGATTTTTTTTTATTTGAATAATAATAAAAAGTGAATGAAATAATATAAAAAGTGAAAAAGTTAGAATGTTTTCATGTTGAATTTTTTGGAAAATGGTGATGAATAGTAACAAAGCAAACTCTAACTCCTTTACCAAACAAAGCATTAACTACACCATTGATTTTAATTATATAAATGATTCAGAGTGAAGTCAAAGAAAGTACAATGCTTGTTAATATCACTCAAATCAATAATTTGAGAGTAATTAGATTTTATCTATCGTTTAATTATATAAATGATTCAGACGCATGCTTTTTATTTATTAGAAAAAGTAAAAATATAATTTTTTAACACTTATACATTATTGGTCAGTTCTATTTACTTATTTGGGTTCAGTAATATTTTTCTAATGCATATGAGTGACCAAATTTCGTGATATGGACTCAAGAAACATATTTTCAGTTGCTGTCCTTCATCGTCAAGAAGAAATCTTTAGCCTTATATACAAGCTTAATGAGAAGAATTCAATGACAAATAGGCATGATGACGAATGCAATTACGTTTTACATATGGCAGGGATGACAGGAGCATCGATTTGAATTAATCAAATCCCAGGGGCAGCTTTGCATATGCAAAGAGAACTGCAATGGTTTAAGGTCATCTTTCTCGTTTCAAATTTTAATTTTATACATTCATTATTAGTTGCTTCGAGGGGTACCCTAAAAAAAATTGAATTTGATTTTTAGAAATGCTAGATACTATAATTTTGTTCAATATTCATCCAACGAGGTTGACCGACACTTATAACTAACCCTTGAATTAGTCCTTGTTAAATAAAAAAATCCAATGGTCTATTTGGGGTACTAGGGTAGTATTGTTAAGATAAAAATATACTACTTCAGATTACTCTTTATTTACTTTTTTTTTTAAAAAAAAAAATACAATTGGTTTTATTTTTTATAAAGGAATTAAGCTATAAATTAGTGAATCATTTGTCCTACAACCATGATTAGTGGTCTCTATGGGATTATGGGGTGTAGATTTGGGAGTCACCAACCATCAGAGACGGATTCATAGGGGGACAGGGAATGGCCATAGCCTCTCCCCAATTCCACCAAAAAAAAATTTTAGGTGTTAAAAAAAAAAAAAAAAAAAAAAAACGAAAAAAACATTTATAGGTCATGGCCTTGCCCCAAAAAAATTTATATATCTTGGTCCCTCCTCATCCAACTTTCTGAATCTGTTCTTGCTAACCATGTTTGCAGTTTACTATAGGGGTTCCAGGAAAGTAGAAGAATGGATGACGGGAAAAATCTACCTACATATGGGGCAATGGGAAAAATTTATCCACAGTTTGATAATTTTTTAGAGTTCCGATATTAGGTATCTTAGTATTTGCAGAAATTTAGTTTCTATTTGTTGTTTGGGAAAACAAGATTTTAAGATAAGTATTAACGATAAAGTTAATTTCTATTCAGACATAAGAGTTCTGCAGAACCTGAACCATTACCGGTCTATGAATCATGTTAAGAAGTAAATATAATATGGTTTAATGGGTGAGTAATTCTAGAAGTTCTTTTTGTGTTCCTCCAAAAATGATGTGGCTCTTAATATTACCGTTTGATCAAAATCCTATAATAATCAATCATAAGCCCAATGGTGATTTAAGAGCCACATCATTCTTAGAGGGACACAAAAGTGTCATAAGATGGACTTTTAGCATTACTCTTTAATGGGTGTTTCATTAGGAATGAAGGAAGGTGGAATAGAAAAAGTACTGGTATTTTTTAGTTTGGTGACAAGAAATATGTCCTAATTAAAATTGAACTAAAATTACCAAAAATCCTTATTTATTTATTTATTATTATTATTTAAAAAAAGGAAAACTTCACTTAAGACCCCAAACTTTTACCCATTTTGAAATACTCTCATAAACTTTAAAAACTCTCAATTTAGTCCCTTGATCAAATGCTCTCAATTTAGACCCCTCCGTCAGATTTTAAAAATTACATGACTTTTATACCCTTAACTTTTGTATAAAATTTCAACTTTCAAAACATTTTTTTATTTAAAAAAAATGAAAATCAGGGATATTTTTGTCTTTCTATAAATTTTTAACGGCTAAAATTGACGGAATGGTCTAAATTGAGAGCAATTGAAAGTTCAATGGATTAAATTGAGAGTTTTTTTTAAGTTTAAGGGGAGTATTTCAAAACAGATGAAAGTTAGAGGGTTTTCAATGAAGTTTAAAAAAAAAATAAAAAAATAAAAAAATAAACAAAACTAAAGAAAGCTGATTTTTTTTAGGTGGGGTGTCTGGCCACCCACAGAAGAACCTAGGGGTTGGGGCTGGACTTCGAGACCTCTTGCGTTTTAGTTATTTTGAAAATAACCCATCAACTTTTGAGGGATTACATGGATTAGGGATCTGGATTTCGATCGTCAGGAGTTGTGAAAGAATACCGTCAATCTTGGTCAAGAAGGAGCTTCATCATGCTCAATTTCAACAAGAGTGAGCCCCGGTGGCCAAGCGTTGAGGTTGAGAAGGCAATCTCTTACATTTTATGGGCATTGATTTAACTTACGTTCAACGATCCTTAAGCTTCGGAAAAGTTGAAGATGAGCGTGTTTGGAGTAAAAATTAATTATTTAAATTATATTCTAAAACAAACAAATGAATAAGAGGTTGAAAGCAGAGGCTAGTTCAATTGGGACATGAACACTCAAGTTGGGGGATTATCTTCCCAATCTCAGTTAGGGAGATTAGTTTTCCAAGATCAAGCTTAGTATTTTCCATCGAGAACGAAGAAGGGAAATGAAAAGATGGAGGAGACAAGGTAAACAAGCGGGGAGAAGGAAAGACAAGCACATGGAAAGTTCATAATAGTAGACTCTACACACAATGTATAATCATTTGATATACAATAATTAGGGGTGTTAAGAGAGCAAGCTGCGAGCTCGAACTCGGCTCGCATAAGCTCGGTTCGTGCTCAATTCAAATATTAAATGAAGTATTTCGTTAACACAAATCCTGACTCGAATATTAAATGAAGTAAACTCGACTCGACTCGGCTAAGTAAATTCGTGAGCAGCTCGTATAAGGCTCAAATTAGTAATTGTTCATAGAATTGCTTATATTAATATTAAAAATTGATGATTTTTTTTTCTTTCTAATATGCATCCTTTATAAAAGGATGTATATCCTCTCTCCTCGAAACCAAGTGTCTTGATGTATTGACTCAGGTTCTATACTCAGCTAGACAGGCTAAGCAAATGCTCATATGTAAGTTGGCTTCTTAAACCGTTTAAGAATACTTGAAGTTTAAATTTATAATAAAAAATTAAATTAATAAAATAAAATAAAATAAAATATAAGAGCCAGCTTGCGAACTGGCTCGGGTTGGCTCGACTTATTATGAGCTCGAGCTCGAGCTCAATTTTTTGGCTCGTCCTTAAGCTCAGCTCGAACTCGAGCTCGAGTAAAATTTAAATAAGCCGAACCCAAATAAGGGAAGCTCACTCAAGGTCGGCTCGTTTACACCCCTAACAATAGTAGTAGTAGGGGCTTATTGGGGATTATATCATTTGAGGAGATATGTAAAGTACTTGAACCACACATAATTTTTCTTTTTTTTTCTTTTTTTTTGGAGAATGAACCACACAAAATTCTTCCGAGATGAATGTTAAAAGTCTAAATGGCAAATACGATTCTAGATGCTTTAGTGCCTGATAACACAAACAAACAAATAATAAAAAATAAATTAAATAAAATTCAAGTTTTTTTTTTTTTTTTGGAAGTTAAAGTATATATCTAGAAGTATAATTAAATGATTATACTTATCCTTTTATAAGTTTAAGCTTTTGGATAGTGATGATTTAGTATTATCCTATCTTTATAATTCACTTCTCATTTTAATTAATAATTTCACGTATTGAGCTTTAATGTCAATATTTACTTTTATGCATATAAGGTTAAGTTCTCCATCTTTATACTATTATCGTTAGAGTTAAACTTTGGTCAGGATGCTCTGCAAAATGCCCCTTTCATAGCCCCCGATTACCAATTGCCACATCAGCTAAATCACAACAATTGCACATAATTAAACTAGAACCACATTCACTAGATGATGGAAAGATAAAGAAGAAAAGAGAAAGAAGAATTGATGGTCTAGGAGAAAGAAAACGTAGAAACGGCCATGGTCGTGGGTCGTGAGTTTGGCCATGACCCACAGTTGGCCAGACCAGCCACCTAGAGTGTGGGTAACCGCTCTCAGGCGCCGGTTTTCCAACCTTTAGGGTGATAAAATCCCTAAAAGGTTAATTTTTCACCACTAGATTTTAGTTTTGAATAAAAAAACAAGTTTTGAGGCATTATAAACAAATTTTGGGGCATTAGAAACGGGTTATGAGGTGGATCTCGGCGGATTTGAGGCTCAGACCGTGGGTGTAGTATCCCAAGTTTTAACAGTCTTATTTTAGAAATATTTATTTAGATAAATCGTAATGATAATTACTCTTGAGATCTTAATAGAGCATATGAATATTATAGGAATAAATATTGAGTTTAAAATGAAGTTTAATGTTATATGGGAGATTATGTGTTAATTATTTTATTGGAATAATGAGAAGATTTGTCATGATGAGTAAGGTTCCAAAACATTCGTGTGAAGCCATAATGTATGAAGCTAGCATATAAGCATTCAAAGTTATGAATAGTATAAATTATGAACAAATGGGGGGTGACTCAATGCAGGATATTAGTTCATGCAGCTAGAGATATTACTCCAATGCAGGAACCTACATTGTTAGAAGAGAAGAGAAGAGAAAAGGGGAAGAAAAACCATGATGAGAGAAAACATAATGATGAAGGAAATTTCATGACGGCATTTCTTAACAAATTGTAGAATAGCTCGGTTAGTGAAGCTAGCCGACGCCTGCGTCCAAACTGTCTTTCTATTTTATACCGGACATGTCCCAATATTTCACCTATAAATAGCTCGATCGATTATAGTTTTCTTCATTCAGAAATTCTTCTATTTTTCTCCCAGAGATTTCGTATTAAGAGTTTTGAGGAAAATAGTTATATTTTAGTAGTAAGGTTTTGGAGCTACTTCAAGAGGAGTGCTAGATATAATTCTTTTATCCCTAGTTTATGTTAATTTTAGTTATTAAATTATATTATTTATATTAATCGGAAAAGTATGATTGAATATCTCGAGAAGGATATTATATTCAATCATCATTTTTAAATATTATAAATGCGCCGTTGTGTTGCCTAGATTTTAGTAGGTATTACACAATAGCGCAGTTGTAATACCCAAATGATATTAAGATATTTTAGTTGTCATTATGATACCTAAATAGTATCCATATATTTTAAATATAGCATTATGCTACCTAAATTTTGGAGAATTAAGGCAAAGCAAGAAAATAATGTTTTCAATGTATTTTAGAGATCTTAGAATTTGAAATAAGACTTATAAATAGGAAGTGAAAGAATACTTGATAATGTATAAGGTATTGTGTTAATGCAGAAAGTGTACGGAAGGAAACTACGTATATGGAATTTAAGCACTTAAGGTAAGTTCAAACTTACTGATCCTGCATTATTTTACAAAAGCATGTTATATATATTTTGTTGAGCACAACCATTTTAATTGAACAAATGAACATATGTACAAAAAGAATCATGTATGAATGTATGTAAAAACCTTGCGGTTAAGTGGGGTAACACTTAACACCTCAAAGTTATGAGAGGGGGTTATTAGCAACCTTGCGACTAAGTGGGGTAACACTTAGCAAACTCCAGAAAATAAGTGGGAGTATAATTACGCTTAGTATGTTATGAAGTAATGATGTTATAATGATGTTATGATGTTATAATGTTATGATGTGCATTGATTCAAATTGATGATTTGCTTAACATGTTCTGAATTGTTTTTATCGCTTCTGTTTATTAATTAGCCAAATACTTATTAAAATAAAATTATGAAAATCCTGCATACATGGCTAATTAGTATACATATGTGGTAAGACACATTTACAAATAAAGGTTGGCTCTCATAATAAATGATTGGTTTGCTTGAACTTACTGAGTCATAGACTCACACTTTTTCTATAAAATTTTTATAGATGTGATTGAGGAATGAAAGGAAGACACAGACCGATATGGGCGTCCTACCTTTGATATATAGGACAGACATGAGGCTTTGGTTGCTGAAGAACTAAGTTATTAAGTTGTATAATTATTTAAGTTTTTATAAGTATATAATTTGGAAGACCACGTATGTCAGCTAATGGGTACAATAAGGTTTTATCACTTTGTGAGATACGCCGCTTGTGGCAGTACTTTTGATGATTAGTTACTTGATGTTTTTATTAGCAACATGTGAAGTTTAAATTGGAAGCTCTGGTATATTTATATTATGATGAGAACTCTGATGGTAGAAGTAGAAAGTATATTCCCCTGCAGATAACGTATGTATGAAGTAGTGTCGCTTGAGTATTTAGATAAATAATTTTACCAATTGATGAAAAGTCAGGGCGCTACAGTGGGTCTGGGTTCGTCGGGATTTTTTTGTTTTTTCATTTTGATTTAGTGTAGATGATCTCAGTTTCATTATTTGCATTTTTGTTAAATGAATATAGCGTCAAATAGTGATTGAGTGCTGTAAAATGGGCATTTTGCAAAGAATCCCTGACCATAGGGGCTCTCTAATCATTAACATTTAATATGAGAACAACTTCTATAAGGATGTTGTACAAACTCAGCCTTTTATGCCATTTAATAAGAGATAAACATGTCGGAATGACACAACAAAAGAGAGTAGGATGAAAACAACAGATTTTTTTTAATACACATCATAATAAATAGGAAAATGCTAGGAGTTCTCCCCGTAGGTTCTCCTGGTGTTCTCCCAGCCATACGTAAAACATGATTTTAAAAAAAATAAAATTGTAGTGGCCTCCACCACCGTTTTTTTAGGCATTAGCATCAAATTGGAGGCATTAGCACCAAATTTGTGAGGCATTAGCACCAAAATTGAGGCATTAGCATCAAATTTAGGATGCTCAAATTCATTTTGGGTGATACCATCCCTAAAGGGTTAACCTTCCACCTTTAGGTTTTAGTTTTGAATCCAAAAACAAGTTTTAAAGCATTAGAACCTAACTATTAACTAATAAAAATTAATCTGTTAGCAAAAAAACGGTATTACAATTTTATTTTTTCTTAAATCATGTTCTACGTAAGACTGGGAGAACGCCAGGAGAACACTACGGGGAGAACCCCTAGCAAATCCCTAATAAATACTACCAAAGCAACTACCAATCCTTTCTGCCACCGCCAAACGCCAACCATATATGAAATTGAGGCATTTTTCTTGTTTTTCTTTTTTTTGGTCAAATTTTCTTATTCTTTCCCACAATTTCCCCCCAACCAAACACAGTAAAAACGACTAGCCAGTGTCGTCGGGTTAGGTAGTGGCATGCTGGAAGAAGAGAGGTCGTGCGTGAAATGTAAAAGTAAATGGTTTTTTTTTTTTTTTAAATGCAGATGAGTTACTGAAGATGTGAAATTCGGTATTTTTGCTTATTTTTCTTAAGTTGTTCCATACTTATTTGTCAATCTCTGATTAGAGAGCACAAACATCTTGATTGATGTCAAGATCTTATAGAAGTTATTCTCTAAGTTTATACGCTAGTATCTTTTTTCTTCTTCTTTTTTTTTTTTTTAGAGAACTACAATCACCCCCTTAGTCCCTCAAACTAAGGAGGTGATTGTAGATGTTCCCTCAAACCTTAAAATGTTGCAATCGACTTCCAAACAATGCAACACTTTCACTTAGTCCCCTCCCTTATAATCTTCTGTTAAATTTGACGAAAAATAGCAAATTGTGCATCATACTCGTATCATTTAAGTACAAATACAATTATGCCCTTGAGCAAAAAAAATTTCACTAACCTTGGAGACCCACAGCCTGGCAATGGCCATGTTATGTGATGTACGGGTAGTATTTTAATTTTTTGAAAATGGAGGGGCCTATGTGAAAATGATAAGTAATTTCGAGGGTTAATTCTAACTCTTTGAAGTTTGAGGGACATTGCAATTTTGATATAAGTTTGACAGACTCGGTGTATTTTTTTAGTTTTTTTAGTTTTTTTTGATATGGTGGGACTTATAAGAGTTAGCTCAACAATGCAGAAGGTGGAGAGCATTGTCCAACCCAGAGTTAAGGAAGCTTTAAACTGTGGCAGTTTCACTCCCAGGGAATTGTTTTCAAAGTACCACAAGGACATGTTGAAAGAGGGAGAGCAATGGATGAAAGACACATCAACTTCTTGCACAGTGGTAGATGCTCTTATTATTACTATTATGTTTGCTGCAGCCTTTACCGTTCCAGACGGCAACAACCAAGATAAAAGCTTTCCAATATTCGTAGATGATAAATTATTCATGCTCTTTATAATATCTGATGTCTTGTCCCTTTTTTCGTCATCAACTTCAATCTTGATGTTTTTAGGAATCCTTACATCATGCTATGCAAAAGATGATTTCCTTAAATCTTTGCCAAAAAAGATGATCATAGGCCTAGGGCTGTAAACGAGCTGAGCGAGCCAAGCTTTTAGGAAAATCGGCTCTGCTCATTAGAGAGAAAAAATATTTGAGCCGGTCCCGAGCTCGAGCCGAGCTAAAAAACCAATGCTCAAGCTCAGCTCATTAGAAATATCATAGGCTCGGGATCGAGCTTGGGCTCACCAAAACGAGATACACGAGCCGAGCCGAGTACTCGAGTGGTTCGACTTGGCTTGAGCTCGAGAGGTATGACATAATTTATGGGCCGAGTTTCCGAGCCCGAGCCTGCTTAACGAGCCACACGAGCCTTAAATTGTAGGCTCGGCTCGATTAAGCTCGTTAAAGAATAATAATAATAAAAAAAACCCAAAACACATTCTAATAGTCAAAATCAATGAAAAACAAACAGCCTTGATTGTCAATTTAATTGAATGTATCAACATCAGCAAACAGCCTTGATTGTCATAACTCAAACAATTTAGAAATGAACCTATTACAGTATTACCTAATAGCTATACATATAATATAGATTACAATTTACAATAAACTAAAATTGAAATTGAAATTACAAGCAAATTGAAATTGAACCTATAATGGATATTACAATTTACAAGCAAACTGAAATTGAACCTATAATAGATTAGAGATTACAGGAAACTCAAAAAGATTAACAAATAATAGAGATTACAATCAAACTAAAAAATATGCAACTAATAGAGATTACAATTTACAAGCAAACTGAATGAACATAAACAACAAGATTACTTATAGCAGAATACATTATACATTAATTTTGGTTCCCACTTGCAGTTTCCAGTTGCCATAAACTAAAGTCTGCATTCAATGATTTAAAAATTAAATTTAGTTACTCATCAAAGTAGGAAATATAATCAAATTAAAAAAGAGAAGAAAAGACTAGACCTATGAGAAAAATGCAACCAAGTAACACTTCCCTAGTTGCCAGAAGCCCACACAGACTACATAGACTAACAGTCACTGCATTCAATGGGAAAAAAAATGGTTAGATGTTTTTAACTCCCTTGCAAGATGTCAAGGGAGAATTATCACTTAAGATTTGGTAAAAAAAAAAAAAAAAAAATTCAAATGCCCTAATAATGATTATTCAAAAAGCAGATTTGCAAAATCAATGAGAGCAGAATGAACACAAGTTGGTACATTAATAATCAAAGGAAAACAGTAAACGAAAACAATTTTTTCAGAGAATCCCTCATAGACATAGGCTCATACTGCATTCATAGAAAATTAGGTAATTCCACTACCACCAATTTCTACAAACACAAACACAGGTAATAAGGTAATTCCACTACCACCATTTTACATGAACAAAGTAGGAACTAAATTACAAAACAAAACAAAAAATGCAACTAAATGTAAAACAGAAAATGCAACTAAATTACACTACCCTACTTGCCACATGCCCACAGTCACTGCATTCAATGGAAGAAAAAATGGTTAGATGTTTTTTAACTCCCTTGCAAGATGTCAAGGGAGAATTATCACTTAAGATTTGATAGAAAAAAAAACAGGTTGCCCAATATTCCAATTCCAACAAAGCCAGCAAAGGTTAAATGTATAATAATTAATATAGATTACAGAATAGAACATAAAGATATAATGTGACAAAAATATTACAGATTCAGACTATTCAGTAATAAAAAAAAAAAAAGTTAAAATATTACAGATTCAGTAATAAAAAAGTTATAAGGCTCATATTCAGTTAAGAGAAATAGAGAATCCCTCACAGTACAAAACATGAGCAAACAGCATTTAGGGCAGCTCCACTTCCACCATTTTCTACAAACACAAACCCAATATTAATAATAGGCGTACACATAGGCACACCTAGTACAAAGCCAAGAGGTATGACACTTGGCTTGTAAGTAGGAAACTGACATTGTCAGTTATTCTAGAAAATAAAAACTGCTCTCTTCATCTAAATAGGAGATACTATATATAGTCTCCTATTAGATGGGTTTGAGAGACAACAGAAACAAAATGAAATAGAAAAAACTCTCTCAGTATGTTCTTCATTGGTGCTTTTAGACTGTGGATTCTGTGAATATTACTCCATTAATTTCTGGTATTCAGTAATTTCTGGTAGTGTATTCCATCACTGAGGAAAGGAAGAAATTCATTGGAGAATCACGTGGAACAACACTAAAGATTGTAGTGCAAATAAGGTACTGTTCTATTCCGCTGTGCATTATTAATATTTTCTAACATCTTTTGTTTAGGGTGTCAAGTTTCAATATTTTTCTTTTCAAATGGGTTGATAATTTCATTTGTATACTAGACCATTTTTGTTTGAGATTAGGGTTTTAGTTCATATTGTGTTGATGTTTTTTTTTTCCTAAGAAAAAAAAAACTAGATTTTTATTGTTTAGGGTCCCATAATAAATTCAATAAAATTTGGCTTATAGTTTGAAAATAAACCTACATTAACCAAAAAAGTAAATTTGGCTTATAATTTTGTTTAGGTAAATGTTATAAATAAAAAAAAAAAAGAAAAAAAAGGAAACTAACCTAGATTTATTTTGTTTAGTGTCCCTATAACAAATTCATTTAAATTTGGATTATAATTTTGTTTGTGAAATGTTTTATATATATATTTGAATCATAAAAAATTTTAAAAAAATATATAGATTTTATAAAAACCTAAATAAAAGATAACAAATTCATTTAAATTTGGATTATCATGTCCAAATGTGTTGATTTTATATAAAAAACTAAATAACAAACCTAGATTTATTTTGTTTTGGGTCTCGATAACAAATGTAAGTAAATTAATCAGTTTTTTATGTATATAGTAACGCTATGGACAAGAGTTGGATGACGAACCCTATGTCTATGAAGGAATACAGAGACGGGTGTAGATCATTCATGGACTTCGCAATTCGGAACTGTAGAACTCCAGATAGACTAATTGTTTGTCCGTGTAAGATGTGTCGCCTTAACAGGCGACACCCACAGGGTATTGTACTCGACCACTTGCTAGGGGTGAAAGGAATGTGGCTTCAATACAAAGACTGGATTTATCACGATGAGAGGCCTGTACGAGCTCCCGTTGAAGGCTCTAATTCGAATCATCTGGCCGCAGATAGGTGCAAGCACAGATCAATGTGGCAATATGCACGCTATATTACATGATTTATTTGGCATGTATGATGTTAGGGAAGACAATTGTCAACCTCAACCCAAGGTGCAGGGTGATGAAGAACACATTGTTTATGATGAAGCCGATGAGGCTGATGCACAAAAGTACGAGGACTTGCTTAAAAAGGCAGACAAGCCACTTCATGATAAGACTAGATATAGCAAACTTAGTGCCATTGTACATTTGTACAACTTGAAGTGTATGGGTGGAGTCAGTAACACGATATTCTCGGCTTTTCTCGAGTTTGTCAATCAGTTGCTGTCGGTTGATGATGGGGCTTTGCCTGTTAATAAATATAAGGCCAAAAAATTTCTAAGGGACATAGGCCTCGGGTATGAGAAGTTTCCGACATGTTGCAATGACTGTATGTTGTTTTGGAAAGGCAATAAAGACTTAGATTCATGTGTTAAATGTGGACAATCTAAGCGGAAAGATGAAATTTAGTTAAACGAGGATGGCCAACCTATATTGTCGAGTAAGAGACGTCCAGTCAAGGTGTTGCGGTGGTACCGTGACTACGTAAGACTAATTAATGTCGTATATAAATTTTAAAGAATACAAATTTGACTCTTATTCATATTTTCTAACCGCACGAACTGTGCATCTTTGATTTTATTACATTCCCAAGTCGATCGTTCGGACAATCAACGTAAGAAGGAAATAGGGGAGACACTAGTAATGCATTGTAGAGGGCCAATGGTATTGGCAGTCCATTATAACAAATATGTGGTCAACGGCAAACTATTTCCCACTATTATATATGATGTGGGAAGGAGGTCTCAGAACAATGGCGTGTGCGTGTCGACTGTTGATAGAAAAATGTACTACGACAAACTAATCCAAATAATTAAGATCGAGTATTACGATCAAGACGAAATATGTTTTGTTTAAGTGTGAAGGGACTGGGGATACAAGGTTGACAAGTATGTCCTAATGCTTGTCAACTTCAAAAACTTTGTCCACATGGGAGATCAAATTACTGATGAGACGTATGTGTTAACTTCCCAGATAGAACAAGATTTTTATGTTGAAGATGAATGGAACCCTGATTGGGCTTGCATTGTGAAGACTAAGCCCATAAATGTGTACGACGTTGGTCAGGGTCAAAGGCCTAATGATGATGATGCCAACTACCACGAGAGTGAGTCTCTTCTATTGGATCGTAATCATCATTACAATAAACATGATGACCTCAAATACATTAGAATCGACTTAGCGCTAATTGAAGCGTATGTGATTCCATAAAAATTTAATATTGTACGTTAATTGGTTTGTTGTTATTTCTCAATTTATACATTGATTAATTTAATATTGTATGTTGATTGGTTTGTTGTGATTAATTAATTTGTACATTGATTAAATGATGTATTTCTCATTTTTAAACATGTGAGCTTTTTATTTAGTATATTGCACACATAATTAATTCAGTGCGTGATATATTTTGTAGGTTAATATGAGTACTCGAGGAGGGAAGACAAGAGCACAGAGGCGACCATTTGTAGACAGTAAGGGGCAGGACATTCATGCGCTTTTGATGCAGCAACTAGGGTATTAACCCATACTTCTAGGTCCTGCAGAAGGACAGACATCTGCAAGTCAGGATGAGTCATTTGATTTTGCTGAGGAGGCTCATCTTCCTACAGGCCTGACTCAGCTAATGTATCATTATACGCCTACTTCTTGCAATGATGATGAATCCATGTCTATGCCATCTCCGCCGATGGGTTTGACTTAGATGGGTTATCTTCCACGCAGCTTTTTTGATTAGCCACCACGACGCAACTCGGATATGAACAATAGTGAGACACAAGTTGAGGATGATGAAAATGATGATGATGATAATGACATGCAGGACCCGGAGTCCAATTTTGGGCAAGTGGTAGGTAAGAGCGAGGTTCAGGCGATACGTATGTATGTTAATCAGTCTCGTTTATACATGTATATTTATATATAGTCTATATGTAATTAATATTCACTTTCATTTAATATCAGTACTTATTATTTATTAAATTTACTAATGTAGATACAATTGGTAAGTTTGAAGTGTTGAAGGTAAATGACTCGCATAAGTTGTGGAACATCCTAGAGGGAAAAAAGGTTGTAATAGAGTATACTGGCACATGGTAGCCCATAGGAAAAAGCGGGTCAAAATTTAGACGAATGACAGACAAGATTGTTAGGAGCGGCATGTTTCTCAGGACATCAAATAGTTGAAAAAAGGTACAAAAAACTACGAAGAATGATTTATGGAGCTCATTGATGGTATGTGTAAATTAGATGTTAGGAATTTATAATATATAACATCTATAATTTATTTTGTGAAACAATTATCTAATGGTGAAAATATAAGATTATTAATTTCTCAATTTTTAACTAATACAGATGCAATTCTACATCTTGCTTGGCTCGGATATTGCGGCAATCAAGAAGGACGCGTTCAAAGACATAGGTGAGAAACTGAAGTTGTGGAAACACAAACTAAAATATAAACTCAAAATTCAAAGCGACGATACATCTGCTACCGTGAGAGAGAGAGCGAGACATATCCTTTAAAAGTACGACCCTGAGGACGGGGATAAATTGTTGGATATATGGTGCAATGTTGGTAATCAAGTAGGTCAATATTTTAATTATAATTATGTATTATTAGTAATTGTAGTTGTTTGATGGCTTACATATTAATAATGTAAGTTGTGTGTGCAAGAATACCTCAGCATATAAGAGACATACGAGCATGTTATAAAACATTATACTGTGCCGGATCGAAGAGCTTGGCAAACGTGTCACATGAGGAGGTATGTCATTTACCATATATGTATAGATCTAGATGTCATCAGGATTAAAATTGATAAACGCATCATGTTTTTATGTTGTGAATTTTTGCAGGTACTTACTTCGGGCAAACCCCCTACGAGAGCGAAAGCTTACATCGATACCCAAAGAAAAAAAGGCGGTGGCTACCCAAATGATGAGATTAAGGAGAAAGTTGTATGGTTACTATACCGTATCTTGAAATATATTTGTGTACTAGCTAACTTATTTAAGATTAACACTTAGCTAGTGATGATCATGTGTATGTAACTGGAGCAACTATAGGAGACTGACTTTGCAGAAATGGCAGATGGGCCCTAGGGGATGGTCTGGTGGGCACCGAACGACGTGTATGCACAAGCTCATGACAATAAGCCTGAATATACGGGTCGTGTACGAGGTGTTGGTAAAAATATTCTATCTCAGAGGGGCAACATTCATTTCTATTATATATTGTCCCAAGCAAGGTCCTAGAACCCTAGAAGCTTGGCGGTATCGTAAATGATTGAAAGAGCACTTGAAGCAAAAATGGAGCAACACAGGGGACAGTTGGCCCAGGAGAGGGAAGAGATTACCACACAGGTTACTGCGCAGGTGGCTCAGCAGATGGCTGCACAGACGGCAGGATATAAGGCCCGAATTCATGTGCTTGAGGAATCTAGAATAGTCACCTCCGAACCAGAGGTGACTAATGTTATAGCTAGGGGTGTTACGTGAGCGAAGCGCTTCGCGAGCAAGCTCAGGCTCGACTCGAATATTAAATGAAGCGCTTCGTGAACACAAATCCTAACTCAAATATTAAACGAAGCAAGCTTGGCTCGATTCGACTAAGCTCGTATAAGCTCGTATATATATATTAAAAATTTTAATAATTACTTATAAATTAAATAGTATATATATTAAAATAAGTTAAATAAGTATATATATTAAAATAAAATTAAATAAGTATATATATTAAAATTAATTAAATAAGTATGTATATTAAAATAAGCTGTCGACAGTCAAACTGCCTTAGTTCTCAAGTGCACTGTGCACACCAACCTGTCCCCACGTGCCAACTGATGCCATGTGTCTCCCCATAGTAGTATTCTCATCTCCACCATACACGTAGCCCTTTTGCCAAAATATCTTCTCTTCTGCGCCTCCCTTATCTTTTCTCATTCCCGCAGCCGCAACTCCAGTGCTCAACTCCTCAGTCTCTCTCAGAAACCGTAGCTCCTTCATTTCCACCATCTCGTTCTCACGATCTGCTCCGGTGTGCCTCTCACTCTCTCTCGTTCTCTCAGTCTCCTCTCACTTAGTCACTCTCTATCTCATTCTCACGATCTATAACCCAGATCTAATCCCTAAAAACCTAGATCAATCTCCACTCCGCCCCTCTCTCCCTCTTTCTGCCGTCTGCACATCTTACCCGGTCCCGACGACGATCGTTTGCTCCCAGATCAAAACCTAGATCGGCGATGGCTAGGTAAGCTCCTCTTCAGATCAAAACCCATATTTTTTGTGATAGATTTTGTTTGTGAATCTGTGGAAGCTGTGAGCTTTTAGGAATATTAGTTATGCTTGATATCTAGATACGACTTAATCTATACATATTAACTGTTTTAAGTATTTACCTGCTCTATTTTTCATTCAACTATTAAGTCCTTGAGCATTGTATGACAAATTTACATTTCTCTCCCAGTTAAACTCTTTGCCTTGTTTCCATGGATCAAAGAAAGATGTGCTGGTATAAGCTATGTATTTTATAATTTGTATTCAACCTTTGAGTTTATGCAGTCTGTTATAATGATTGTTATGATATTTTGTAATTTTATATTAGGGTTCTTAGATTGTTGATTTTGTTTGGATATATGGCTGTTGATTTTGGTATTCTGATTTTATATTAGGGTTCTTAGTTATGGACTGAAGTTTGATATAACTTTTTTGGTTGAATATTAAATGAAGCAACATGGCGGATATTGACATCAATGACTTGCAAGATATTGATGAAAATACAATTGAGAAGTATGAGAATGAGGATGAGTTTGAAATTAGCCTAGGTGCTAATATAGATGACGAAATTTGTAGTGTTGAGGTTCCCGATACTGCTACATCAGGATTGGTTAGGAGTTCAAATGTAGAAGAAGGTAGTTCAATCAATTCACATAAGAAAAAAGGAGAGGTAGAAAACTTCATTTGTTTGGAATCATTTTATTAAAATTGATGAAGGTGGTGTGAAAAAAAAATCAATGCAAATGGTGTAAGACTAAATTCAAAAAGACAAAATCTAGTACTACATCTACATTGGTTAGGCATTTGAAAGGTTGTTTGTGTTTCATAGGATCAAAGAAGCAAAAGGCTTTGTCGATTGATGCTAGTGATAATATTATAAATTTTCATTTTGATGAGACTAAGGTGAGAAAACTTATGTCTCAGGCGATCCTTTATCATAAGTACCCTTTTATGATGATGGAGCATGTGTTATTTATCAAGGTGTTGAAAGCTTGCACACCACATTGGAGAAAGATTTCTCGGAATACTGCTAAGACTTCGTATTTTGTCACTTATGACAAGGAGAAAAAAAAAATGAAGTCTCTTTTGAGTAAGGTTAACAAAGTTAACATCACAACTGACATGTGGACTTAATGTCAAAATTCTTCTTATATAGTTGTAACATGTCATTTTATAGATGCAACATGGAGTTTAAATAGGCATATGTTGAATTTTTGTAATCTTCCCCCTCTACACACTAGACATGCAATTTCTGAGACACTGCTTAAATGCTTTAGAAATTGAGAATTGATAATAAGGTTTGTTCAATGACTGTAGACAATGCAACAAATAATGATTTAGCAATAAAGTTGTTAAGAGAAGTTTTTAACAAAAGAAAATTGTTGGTTGTTGGAGGGCAGCTATTTCATGTTAGATGTTGTGCACATGTGACTAATTTGTTGGTTCAATATGGGCTGTCTGAAATTAAGCCAATTGTTGATTGTGTTAGGAATGATATTAAATACCTAGTTGCATCTGAATCGAGGTTACCGAAATTTACTGAGCATGTAACGAATTTGCAATTATCTTAAAAAAAACTGTTTTTAGATGTGCCAACCCGTTGGAATAGTACCTATTTGATGCTGGCAACTGCACTTGGGTTTAGGGAGGTTTTTCCTATGTATAGTTATACTGATACTTTATTTACTTGGGTGCCCTCAGATGAGGATTGGGTTAAAGTTGAATATGTATGTGAATTCTTAAAGGTATTCAACCAGGTAACCAACATTGTATCTAGGACTGACTATCCGACAACTAACTTATTCCTTCTTTAAGTTTGACAGATGAAGGATGTCATAGACAAGAAATCTTTTCATGAAAACGAATGCATTAGATCCATGGCACACAAAATGAAAGTCAAGTTTGATAAATATTGGGGTGAGTGAATTTGTTGATGTCATTTGCTGCAATTCAGGGCCCAAGGTGTAAGATGATGTTGATCAAATTTTGCTTTCCAATAATTTACGAAGGGAATGAAATTGATGCAAATATTAAGCTTGTTGAAAGAAGTATGAAAGAAATTTATGATATGTATGTCAAAGAGCACAATTCAAACCTTGAGGAACAACATCTTCAAAAAAGCTTTTCACATTGTGCTTCAAGTAGTAATACAATTTGTGAAAAGGGTGAAGGTGGTAGGGATTTGTTTGAGTCATTCCTTAGAACTACTGATTCGATGAAGCAACCTATTAAATCAGACTTGGACATATACTTGGAAGAGAGTGTATTCATACCCGACAAGGGTTTAGAATTTAATGCATTAGAATGGTGGAAAGCCAATACCTTGAAGTATCGTATTTTGTCTAAAGTGGCTAAAGATATCTTGTCAATCTCTATTACTACTGTGTCTTAAAAGTCTACTTTTAGTGTTGGGGGAAGGCTTATTGATTCTATAGAGCTTCACTAAAACTTGATACAGTGAAAAAATTACTATGTGGGGGTGATTGGGTGAGAACAACGTATGGGTTAAAAATGAGTGGTTTGGTAAGTTTCAATTTTTTCTAAATTATTTGTATTATTTTCAGTTTCTTAATATCTTGTACTTGAATTAATTACTTTGCATTTCTTACGTTAGGTGGAGGATAAAGATGATGGTGATGTGGAGATTGATCTGCCAATGGGAAAATAATTGTTATTGTTCAATGTTGCATTTTAGTTGATTTTGTTAGTTGATTATTTATAGATGACTGTAAGATTTATTTTAATCTTTAATGTTTGTTTAATGTTCTTTAACATTTTATTTGATTCTGTATGGATGATTGTAAGGTGAATTAATCTGTTGGAGGGACATATTCCAACATAATTATGTTTGTTGTTTTTTAGTTGATTTTAGTTGATTTTGTATTCCTGTGAAGCAGTGAAGGCATGCTAAATTGATTTTGTATGGATGATTGTAAGGTAGAATAATTTGTTGGAGGGACATACTCCAACATAATATGTTTATTGTTCTTTAGTTGATTTTAGTTAATTTTGTATTCCTGTAAAGGCTGTAATCTTGATAGTTGATTAGTTGACTTAGTATTCCTATAAAAGCTGGAATCATGTGAGTTAATCCTGCTGGTTGATTAGTTAATTTTTTTTTTTCTGGCAAAATGATTTTTTGTAAAGGCTGAAATCTTGATAGTTGATTAGTTGATTTTGTATTCCTGTACATGCTGTATTAGTTTATTATATACAATACAGTTAGTTGATTATGTATAGTATGAATGAAAAAAAATCAGTATAATACAATTGAGTTTGAAAATAAAATAAAAAAAAAATTGTTGAGCATGAGCTCGAGCTCGAGCCTAGGGCTCGACTCGAGCTCAAGCCTGGACCCAAAATAAACGAGCCGAGCCCGAACAACCCAGGCTCGCCCAAGCTCGGCTCATTTATACCCCTAGTTATAGCTCCACACGACTTAAGGTCCCCAACACGTGTCTTTGTTAGATCCTTTGTAGATAGCCGATCAGGTAACAATATATTACTTTTGTTTCTTATTTAATAACACGATCATCTAGGGTAACTAACTATCATGTTAACTGTTAGTAAATTTGTTCAATAATCACATATTATGCATGTAGATGACGTAAGTGTAGAAACAAACAATGATCACAATGAAGACCAACAATGGACCTTGGTTGGACGAAAGTCCTGTTTATCAAAGTGACATTGTAACCGTGATTCTATGTATATCGCGGTACGTATATGTGCACCACTTAAATCTATATTTCGGTTTTTGTGTGGGTTATCATTGGAAATTGGTTTGTTATTGATTGGATATTTGCATATATAATCTTACCATATCTGTTGAAGTTGGTTGGGTTGGTTACCTCATTAATTGTTATAATTCAATCCATTGTTACATGCATCAAACTATTGAAATAAGAATGTAATATATATGTAGCATTACTAATTCTTCAACATTACCAGATTGGTACTTGATTAGATTCTATCATGTTTCTCATTGCTTATTTGTTTGATTTGTTATTTGCAGCTAGTTCGGAGAAGTCGACTGTCATGATGGTTTTCACTCAGATTAGATGGAGGAAGTGGTATTTTTTTAAGTCACATATTCGCTAACAAAACTTGTATATTTTTTTGTGTTTTGCTTATGTACAGCTGGATTTATTTGTTTATTAACAATATATGTTGATGTATACAAACAATTTTAGTTGTTGAAATTTGTGATAGTTGGATAATATTGATAGGTTCTCTTGATGGAACACGATATAATAGTTGTTAGTAACTATTTCTTGATAGATAGTTATAGTAGATGTTGATTGTTCTAAATATGGATAGTTATAATAGATGTTGATCTTGATGGATAGTTCTACGGATTAAAAGTTTAGTATTCGGATTGTTTGTAATGTTGATGTAATTATATGTTATATCAGGTGTGACGACTACTAAATTTAGGTATAATGCCCTAAATATTTGAAAAATAAATGAAAAATGAAAAAAAAAAAATTCTTCACAGCCACAATTTGGTGACATGGCACTATTGTGCCACATTACCAAAGGGGTAATGTCACAAAAGTAACATGTTACTAAATGGTAATGTGTCATTATAACACGTTACCATATTTTTGTAACGTATTAATATCATATACACGTTATTAAATTTCTATTAGTAATTTACGATTTAATAACCCGTCACATATGTTACCATTGACACATTACTAAAAATTTAGTAACGCGTTAATGGTCCTAAAACATTACTAATGGTCCGTTACAAAATTTCTTTTTTTTTTTTTTGTAGTGCCTACTTAAACTTAGATTTAGGCTCTGATCTGTTGATCATTTTTTAAAACAATGTTTAATACTATTTTATGATCTGTATTCCTACTTGATGATGGTCTGATGACTAGTACTTTTTGATGAGTATCTATGCTATGATGATGATGATGTTATATTTTCTCTAGTACATGAATGTGTGGATGTTTAACTATTAATATCTAATTCTTGTAGTCTTAGTAAAGTCTTCTGCTATAGCTTTCTCATTATGACGAGAAATGTTGAAATTCTTGAGTCTTATCCTTCGAGGGATAAGACTGGGAGGTGAGCCATGAGATCAATTATTAGTTAATTAATTTTCCCATCAAGGTTATCACACATGATGTGTGTGACTACGGTGGAATATGCAATATTGGTGAATGACTAACCTTGTGGGAGCATAAAATTGGAGAAGGGCTTGAGGCAGGAGACCTCATTTCACCTTACTTGTTTCTCATTTGTGCAGAGGGGTTAAGTACCTTGTTAAGTAATGATACGGAGAAAAGTCACTTGACGGGTGTTCCTACCTCTAAGAGGGGCCCTCGTATAAGTCACATTTTCTTTACTAATAATAGCTTGCTATTTTGTTGTTCAAATTTATCTCAATGGGACTTTTTAACAAGTTTATTAAAAAAGTATGAGTTAAAATCGAGATAACGCCTTAATAACCACAAGACTTCAATCTTTTTTAGCAAGAATACGAGACAAGTGGATAAAGTTGCTTTGTTGGAGGCTTCATGTATACCAATAACTCATAGATACGACACCTATTTGGGCCTTCTAGCCTTGGTAGTAGGGGTGTCAACCCGGTTCGGTTTCCCGGTTTTTGACCAAAACCGGGAACCAGAACCGGGGTACCCGGTTCCTTGTTTTGGAAAACCGAAACCGGAACTGGTTTAACCGTTCCGGCAACCGGTTTTTTTAAAAAATTACTTTTTGGCTTATTTTAGGTATTGGGCNTTTTTTCATAAGTTGGCTATTTTTTTTAAAAAAAATATGTTAGTATTTTTGTCCAAATTAAAGGGACTTGTTGTAATTGTTCCAAATAATTAACAACTAAACCTAAAAAAGCCCAAAAATCCTAAAAAATCAATGTTTTTTGCCTATATGGGCCTTATAAATAAAAATTTAATTTTTTAAAATACCCTAAAAATCATTTTAAATTAGGTACATAAAGAAAATTTTAAAACAATAAAAAGTAAAAACAAGTATGTAAACAAACCAACATGCACAAGAAATACCCCCTTACTACAACAATTCAAAACCCAAATAATAATAATAAAACAAGTATTTAAATAATCTACCAATCAAAAGAAATACCCCTTACAATAAAAATAGTTCTTAAACATATTACAAACACAATATTACGCAAGCTTCAAAAATCATCAAATCATCCAGCATGTCACACGAGCTTTAGAAATCATCTAGCAATATCCTGTGAATAAACCAACAAACAAAGTTAAGAATGATTAATATTAAAATCATGGCATTTTCATATCATAATATATAAAATGTCAAACTATGAAAACATAGTAAATACTAAAAAGTAATGAATTTATAATCATTTAGTTACCATGCTCATCATAGCTTTCCATTCCCATAAACTTCTGCATCTCCTCAACGTTATTTGGGCAGCTCTTTAACCAGTCTTGTGTGCAAATCAAGGCCTCAACTGTAAATGGAGATAATGAACTCCTAAATGAATCTATTATGCGTCCTCCATTGCTGAAGGCAGACTCAGATGCAACAGTGAAAATAGGAATAGTTAATACATCACGGGCTACCTCTGCAAGAATAGGATATTTGGGTGCATTAACCTTCCACCAAAGTAAGATATTAAAATCTTGGGTTGTTGTTTCACACCGATCAGACAAAAATCGATCTACCTCCGACTTACACTCCAAGTCATTCTCTTCTTGGTGTTGGGAGAACACCTTCAAAAATTTCACATCTTGATCCTCCAAGTCTTCATCATCAACATTTGAAAAAATAGGAGTTGAACTTTTTATACCTTCATCAAAGTTAGCTGACCCATCATTCCCATGAAACAAATTGTATTGATCCCACAAACGGTTTAAGAGGGAGTCCACACTATCCTCGATATATTTCGTCCAATCAACATCATTGCATCTTCTCAACCAAAATACCAACTCCTTCAACTTGGAACGTGGGTCAAGAACAAAAGCCACATACAACAATAAGTTAACTCTTTCCACAGTTTCCCAATACTTATCATACTTTGTTTTCATATCCAAACTCACTGAACTAAGGATAGGATTGTCACTACAAATACCATCATTCAAAGTATTTTGAATAATACAAAGTTGAATGAAATATGAGTTGGAGGTGACATTTTTTGAAGTAAAGAACTTCAATGTGGCATCATAAAAAGATTTCAAAAACTTCACAAATATCCTAGCATTTTCCCAATCAATAGAGCTAGGAGCAACAAAATGATTACTTTCATCCTCCTCAAGTAGGGCAAAAGCTTTTTCATATTTCTCAACGGAGCTCAACATTAAGTACGTAGAATTCCATCTTGTTTGAATATCTAGACATACCATCTTCGTACATGTAATCTTTTCTAGCTCTATATATGATTTAAATTTTGCCATCCTCGCCGGTGAGGACCTCACAAATTTCATTGCATTCCTTATATTAGAAACACAAGCATCCAATCCTTTCAACCCTTCTGTTACAACAAGATTTAAAAAATGGGTGGCACACCGCACATGAAGAAATTCACATCCCAAAACAGAATAAGGCTTGGACTTCAACCTCTTTTTCAAAAACTTGATCATCGCATCATTGTTTGTAGCATTATCAACAGTAATAGTGAACAAACTATCAATCCCCCACTCCATCATTGTACTCTCCACCAATTTTCCAAGACCATCACCTATATAATTAGAAATCATGCCAAATTTGATTATTTTCTTATGCATTATCCAATCATGATCTATGAAGCTAGAAGTAACAACCATGTAGTTCAAATTTTGAAGAGATTTCCAGGTATCAGTAGTTATGCAAACCCTTTTACCACTCAAAACCTTTTTCAACTTAAGTTTTTCTTCCTCATATAGTTTCATGCAATCTTTTTGTAGAGTATTGCGACTTGGTGTATTGAACATTGGTTCAATTCCATTAATCAATTCTCTAAACCCATCACTCTCCACATGCCTAAAAGGCAACTCCTCTTTGATAAAATACCGCACAACCAAATTTCTTATTTTAATCGGATCATACTTCACAAATCTTACTCCTTGATTGCCTTCTATTGTAGTCTTAACTGGCATTTGCAACAAAGTTTGACCTTTGGGTATATTCGATTTTCTAAGTGGAGAGGTCGGACATCTAGTGGTAAGGTAGCTCATCATGCATGAAGTACAATTTTTCCAGTGACACCCTAACACCCTATTGCAATAATTGCACATTGCCTTAGGGTTGTTCTTATCAACTGGTTCTATTTTTTTGAAGTGTTCCCATACAACAGACTAATTTACCGATGATTTTTCAACTTTTTTGGATGGGTTCATTTGTGATTGCAATGTATTTGTAGAGGAAGTTTGATTGATTCCCGAGTTATCACCTTGCAATTGCACACTAGGACTCTTTGTCTCCTCCATCTATTAAGAGTGTTTAGATATCATACACTAAAGTGAACAACATATATAAATATTACAACAATAAATATAAACTACCTACTCTTACTCCACACCATAAATTTTTTTAAATTCAAGTGCATCTTCTTTAAATAAAAAATAAAAAATCAACTGCCTGTTAACCGCTAATCATTTTTAAAGGGCGTTAGAAAAACTTAGATGATTACAGTTAACCTATATTATATATTATATATTATATATATATTATATATATATATAATATATTTTGCTACTATGATTCTATGAATGAACTCACCACACCAGGCATTGGCAACACGTATTATGGTATTAGTCTACTATTAGAGTTCAATCATTGATAGAAAGGAA
The DNA here is from genome assembly GCA_006937295.1 of Carpinus fangiana. NCBI lineage: Eukaryota > Viridiplantae > Streptophyta > Magnoliopsida > Fagales > Betulaceae > Carpinus > Carpinus fangiana. Next base: position 21,543,486 of record CM017325.1, read on the forward strand.
ACTGACAAGAGAAAGTAAAAGGCAAAAGCAAAGCATGGAAGTATGGAACAGAAGAAGATAGAAAGAAATCAAAAGAGGATATTTGATTTACCGGATTTGTTCTTGATTATATAATAGTCGACAGAGGGGAGCACGAGAGAGGGAGTCGGCCTGAAGGAGAGAGAGAGAAGTTGGACGGCTTCTCTGACTTTAAAAAAAAAAAGAAAAAGAAAAAGTTTATATTTTTTATACGTGAGGATGAAAAAATTAGGGTAAAGGGGAATGAAAAGCCCTAACTAAAAATAAAAAATAAAAAATAAATATATTTAACCCGGTTTCCGGTAACCCGGTAAAAACCGGGTACCAAAAACCGGGTACCGGAACCGGGGTACCCGGTTTTTGGTTTTTCCAAACCGGAACCGGAACCCCGGTTTCCCGGTTTTTCAGTTCCGGTTTCCCGGTTTTTTTTGACATCCCTACTTGGTAGGGAAGTCACGAGTGGTAGCCTTTAGAGGTATAATTGATCGCGTCTGGAAGAGATTACAAGATTGGAAGCTTAGATTCATTTCTCAAGCGGGATAGGAAATTTTGCTAAAAGCATTGATTCGGGCGATCCCCACGTAGAGTATGAGTGTTTTTCTCCTCCCAAAGATTCTTTGTTCGGAGATTAACTCAAACATGCACAAGTTTTAGTGGGGACATCTAACAAATGACTCAAAGGTGCATTGGATGAGTTGGGGGCAATTGGGGAGATCAAAAGCTACATGAGGCATGGGTTTTAGGAACTTCCATTGTTTTAATAAAGCATTGCTCACCAAGCAATGTTGGCGTTTATGGTCCCAACCGGACAACTTGATTGCAAGAATTGTGGAAGCAAAATACAACCCGGGTGGCTCCATTCTTGAGGCACGAGTGGGACACCGCCCCTATTTTGCATGGAGGAGTATCATTAGTTCATGTGATATTGTGAAGGAGGGGTTGGTGTGGCTGGTAGGAAATGGATCCATGGTGCACATTTGGCAAGATAGATGGCTTCCCGACAATCATAATTCTCGGATTCTATCACCTCCTCAATTTTTTGATCCAAATGCCAAAGTAAGTGAGCTTATTGATCCAAATACAAAATGGTGGAATCTTCAATTATTGGAAACTTTGTTTCCATTGGAGGAGGTTTGAGCGATTCTTTCATTGCCCTTTAGTAGGACCAACTAAGGAGATGTACTTATTTTGAGGCGGGTCGGCCAATGGGAGATTTTCGGTCTGGAATGTGTATTACATTCAACAAGAGATTGCTGCCCAATCATTGGCGGAGTGCTCCGACCAGGTGAGGTCAAGGGAGGTTTGGAAAATCCTTTGGGCATTGCCAATTCCTAACGTAGAGAAGAATTCTCTTTGGCGAGCTTGTCATGAGATACTTCCAACTCGTGAGAATTTGTGGAAAAAGAAAATTATAGAAGATCTGGGTTCCATATATTGTGGCAGTGTCCATCGGCAAAAGATGTATGGAGTATGGGCAGTACCAAGATGCAAAAAAGTCACTTCTATTGTGTAATACCCCGATAAAAATAACTTTTTTTTTATTATTTGAGGAGATCCTTTCCACTATAAAGTTTAACAAGGGCCTTTGATAGAGCTGCTTAGACAAGGCCTAAGACCCTTAGTGTTAACCTAAACACACTTTGAGCCTTTAAAAAATAGAAGCCAAACACTGATCCTCAGGAGGCAGACGTATGCTAGGTCTGACGGACATACACTACTGTCTGTAGTGCGGACGAACAATGGGGGAACACCATACGTACGCTCTGTAAACTGTACCAACGGACGTATGTGGGACCACCGGACGTACGCTACTTTTTGAATACCCTTTGGATAATACATGGACATATGAAACATTCTTTGGACCATTGTGCAAGAACCACCGGACTTACGCTAGGGTTGCCAAAAGTTCGCAGGTCCGACAGAGAGTTGATGGCGGATTTTTCCTATAAATACTCACCCCCACCTCTCATTCCTCACGCCCATTCCCACCCTCTGGTGTGCCCCTAGGCTGCCAGAACCCCCTTCCACATTTTAAGAGAGAGTTTGGTGAGGAAGAGTGCTTCCAAGGAGGGGAGGCCATGTCCATGCTCAGCTTCGGGGTGATCCTTATTTCTCTTGTATTTAACATTGTTATACCCCTTGTTTTATGCCTCGTTAAGCTTTCAAAGTGTTCATCAAGTTTCTTCTTGAAAATGATAATGTTTGCAAAGAACTCTTTCAAATCCCGTTGTGTTGTGATTTCTTACGTTGCATGTGCTCTTTTATTTGCTTAGAGGAGGTTTAGAGGTCTAGGAGTGAAGTAGGAATCATGCACTATCCGAATCTTGAAACGGTGTGCTTAACACACTGAGCGGACATACGTCATCGGGGCCGAACGTATGGTCAGTGGGCAGAGCACTAGTTTTTTGTTTCACACATGTATGCTTTGGCCTAGTTACATTTTTAGGTTAAGTAGGGCCTAGAATGACAGTGTCTTGTATCAGTTATGACATGACTTAGCTTCGTCGGAGGATTCGCTTGAATGTGCGAGGTAAGTGGACACTTACACCCATTTTTCGTAAAACGTGAGATATGTTAGTTGACTAACCACGTGTATGATTAAATAAACCGTTAAGATGCATCGTAAGACATGATATACTAGTATGTGCGGTATGAACGGCCATGAGCTTACTATATAAACTGCGTATTATGGTTAAATGTGTATGTTATACGGGGCTTTAGATCCATTGGTTTCGTGACCTTAATGCAACCATTCCCAATGGTTCGGCAACTATAGGACGAACGTAATTAGTTGGTGTGAGCCACTCGAGGTCAGACTCGATCATGCCACTAATGTTATGTACGGTATGTTATGCAATGGCTGGGGCACTGACATTGTATTATAGGTCATCGGGACAACATCAACCCTGCTGAAAAAGGGGTAATATCTCGGATAAACCATGTATGGGAGATATGACTTATAATGTATTGGCTTTTTTCTACATTAAAACGCTTAGGTAATTATCGCCGGTTCTACACCATAAGCTTTGAAAATCCTAAAACTATTAAATGGTGTATTAGTGGAGGTAATGCCTTCTTTTTGGTTATTACTCAAATTGCACGTTTACTTTTATTAATTGGGCTCATGTCATACCTAAGTGTGAGGTTTACTTATTAAGTCGTTAGACTTACACGATTATTATTCTTTAGGTAACCTAATTCACTGCTATGGAAGTGGCAAGAGTTGCTACTACCTGACTGGTTATGCTTTACTTATAATTACAGGTTTGTCTTAATTATTTAGTAGCTCCACGTTCTTACTTAATGGATCATAGCAAATCTCAGATTTATTCACCTTCCTTTGCATTTACTCTGACAGTTTTATAAGGGTGATTACCTGTTTGGTCACAAGTTGGCTTAAATGGGTAAATTGCCAGTGACTCCACCGGATTAGCCGAAGCTAATTTTGGGGCCGTTACATATGGCCCTGATTTCCTACAGGTGGTGGAAGGTATTTTTTGGAAGTGTACGCAGGAGGAAATTATCTTATTTGCAGGGTTGTCTCGATGCATTTGGTTGCGGAGAAATGAAGTTCTGCATGGGGGAGCTTTCTCTCACCCCCGAGACATTTTTCATTGGACTCTTTGCTCTATTGGAGAGTTTAAGCAAGCATAGGTTCATGGCAAATAGGGGGACTGAATAGCTGAGGTATCTTATACTTGTTTACATTGGAAAGCCCTTGAACAAGGGTGGCTAAAAGTGAATTGAGACGCGGCAATGGAGTCTAAGTTTGGTATGATGGGCTTTGAGGTCATTATTCGGGACCACAGTGGGCTGGTGAGAGCGGTTTGCTGCAGGCCTCAAAGGAGATGGCTTTCTCTATACGCCGCCGAGGCTACGGCGTGCCTACTAGCTGTACAGGTAGGGCTGGGCATGCGTTGGGGCAGGGCGGGTATCGCCATTTTCCCAACCCGCCCCACACCCTAGCGGTTTAGAAATTCCAACCCGCTACCCAAGCAAATTGAGGTCTATTCGCGCGGGTTCGGGTAATTCAGGGCGGGGTAGGTATTGTGGGTTGTGACGAGTTGTGGTGGGTTGGATTGTTTTCCTTCATTCGCTTCCTTAGAAAAGGAAAATGAAAGAGAGAACCTGAGGAGCTTTCTCAATGAACGTAGTTTTCGCCAAACAGCAATGACTGGCGTCGTAGGCTTGGCGGATGAGAGAAACAGGTTTGGTCTTGCTCACAACCACCACTCAGACTTGGGACTCGCCGGCGGCTCGTTGGATTTGTTGCAGAATAGACCGGAATGCTGCCGCTGCGATGCCGTCGATGGGGGTTGTCGAGGTGGCCATGTTAGAGAACAGAACAGAGAGAGCAAGAGAGACGAGAGAGCAAGAGAGGGAGAGAGTAGACGATAGAGACGAGAGAGAAAGAGAGGAGAAACGGCGGCTGAATAGAGAGATGCTGAAATAGTGAAATGATTAAGGTTAGGTTTTTTCATTTTATAACTATGCGGGGTGGGTCGGGTACCCGCAGAGAAAAATGTGTTATACCCGCAATTCGACTCGATCCGCATAGGTTGGAAGAAATCCAACCCGTACCCGCAAAAAAACACTTAAAATTCGTACAGATTGGGGTGGGGCAAGGTGGGTTTTTGCCCACCCCTAGGTAGAGGTGTGCTTGGAGATGGGGCTCCAACGAGTCCATTTGGAAGGTGACACTAAAGGGGTGATAGATGTTGTCATGTCTTTGGAACAATCCTTTTGCAAGGAGGGGCACCTAATATAAGATATTAAAGCAGTGATACAGTGTCTTGAACAGTGGAAGATGGAGTTTGTGAGTGGGAGGGGAATTCTGCTGCTCATATTCTTGCCAAATTTGTTGTTGCTAATTTGATAAATAGGTTTTGGGCCGAGGATTTCCCAACTTGTATTCGTGAAACTGTGTTGCTGGAGCAAGATGCTCTAGCTCTTTGATTGTTATTAATGAGAAGCATAGCCCCATCTTTTCAAAAAAAAAAAGAAAAAGTAATACAAACTTAAATGTTATATTAATTAATTGTATAAAATTAAATTATTTTAACTTAATGTTATACTTATTAATTAATAAATTATAATATATATTAATATATGATATGATACATTGATAATTATATATAATATAATATATGATATGCTTAACATTAACAAATAACAAGTAATAAGTATAAATACAAATTATATTATATAATATTTATATTATATAACTTAGAAAATTAACAAATAAATTATATAAATTATCTTTTAATCAATTTTACATTTATCCATAAATTATAATTATACACATATAATAAAAACTTTTTTTATTCCATTTTTTTAAACCATTTCTTAATCAAAACTACATCATTTTGCGCTTGTATCTATATTATCTCTTCCAGGCTTCCGGCAGTCCTAATCCTAAAACGAAAGTTCAAAACCCTCTATCTCTCAAAACCCTCTCTCTGTCTCTCATTCTCTCGGCAGCTCTCCCTCTCTCCCCAGATCACGTCTCTCTCTCTCTCTCTCTCTCGGAAAACCACAGTTCCACACGGCATCTCTCTCTGTAGATCGGTTGCCTCCGTCGTGCTCAAGGTAAGCTCCTCTCTCTTTCTCTTTCTTTCTCGTCTCTCTCTCCGGTATCCCGTTTTGTGGACATCCCCTCCTCTGTTTCCCCTTCTTGTAAGCGATATGGATATGGGTGAGGCTGAGAGTGAAGATTTTGTTTGATTGTGGTAGAATTTGGTTTGATTGTTTGTAGATTGGTATGAGTTTGAAGGTTTTCCTCTGCGATTCTGAGTTTGAGGGTTTTCCATCTTCGTGAAAGCCTATCGCCCAAAGGTACGTCCCAATGAATAATCTGGTTGCCTCTTTTTATTTTTTCTTGACGATTTCAAATCAAAATAAGACCAAGTTACTTAGATTTTGATTCTGTGTTCGGGTGTTCTTTGGGGTGCTCTGTGTTAATTTTGTGGTGTTATTCAGGTTAGACCTTCTGGAAAGATTGGTCCAGGTACAACTGAGTTAGTATATCTGTAGACAGAAACGAGCTTGTAAATGGAGTTTAGAATTTTTTATTTTTTTTTCTCAGGGAGTTCTCAAATATAAATGTGGAGTTTAGAATTTTTTTTTCTTCCCTATTGAACAGCCCTTTAGGAATTAAAAACAATAATGATACAGTTTTCTTTCTAATTGAGTTGTATAATTTTTTTCAATCTAGTTTATAAAATTGTTTTTTAGCATATGGAAAACACATGATCTTTTAATAGCAATAATTAAGTTGAAGAAAATTCTTGTTAATACCGAAAGGGGTGGTGTAGTAACATTACCCTTGACCTCTCCCTCACAAATGACTAATTAGGGCATCGGAGTGAGCTCACTAGTACATTTCCGGTGACTCTCTCTAACACTCTCTTTTTCTACTTTGTGGGCTTACTTGGTGATTGAGCTTGAGGCTAATGTTACTATGCCACCCCATTTGGTATTACTATTAACAATTCTATTAAAAAAAACATGAAATTCTTAAGTGCTTAAGGAACAAAGAACTTTTCAATTTTAAGTAAAATGAAGATAAATAATTTTCTATGATCAAGATTTTATATGATTACGTTTAATGGTGGTGTACATGATGCCAACTCTAACCCAATAATCATTGTAGCCCACAACCCACAATCATATTTAGATGGGCTTCTAAAAGCCCAAACGTTCAAAACCCGCTGTATGTTTTGTTTTCTTTAATAATCAGTGCGATGTCCGACCTGAAAACTCGAAAAGAAAAAAAAGAAAGAAGCGAAGCGCTAAACACAAAACCCTGGCAGGAATGGAGGACACTCCGGAGTGACCAACAAAGATATCGAGGTAGCTCCTGCCCTTATCGCCTTTCACCCGATCCAGGAATCTGTCTCCGTTGTCTTCGGGTTGGTCCTCCACGTCTTCGACTTTCAGTAAGCTTCCATTAAGTGAATTTTTTGTTATCGTAGTCTCATTTGATTTTTCGTTGTTGATTCATAAATGGGTGGACCCAAATGAAATCATCGGTAAATGAATTTTTTGTCTCTTCCTGTTTGACTAAAAGGAGGCCTCCTTTTCTCAGGTACTCTTCCCTACGCAGTAGCAACGAAGAAAACTTGAAGTGGGGTTTGGGTGTTTATGCATTTACTTGGTTGGGATGTGATTTTGCACTCTTTGATGCTTTACTTTCTTCGGTTTATTTGGTGATGCATTTTCTTTCGTCAATTTTTGGTTGAACTATGAACCACATATTAGACCTTAAACAAACCGAAGAAAGATGTTGTCTTTGATTGTGTTGGTAGGGAATGAGGGTTTTAGTTGTCTCACGAGCACAACTTGGATTGCTTTTTTGAGAAGCTGAAAAATGTGGGGTTACATTCATGTTCTTAATGAGCACTTCAATGGTCTTATGCCACAACTTCATCTTTATTAGCCAGAAACTGCATCAAGGATCGTGTTCTTTCCGTGATTCATCCAATTTTGTGGCTCAATTGGGTTGGAAGCGCAGGTGGGTTAGTGGGATTATTCCGAATGCTAAGAAGAATAGCCGCCATTCGAGGAAAAGGAGTTGGTGGAAGAAGTTCTTTTTCGAGGAAGAGGGGAATTGGCTTGGTTTGAAGGATGATGACATGCTTGAGGACCAATCGGAGGGCTCAAGTGATGAACAGTTGTCTGAAGGAGACAAGTTTGAGGCATGGAAGAGGAGGGCCGAGGCAATCATAGAGTTGAGAGAAGCACAAGAGGATATGATTAATGAGGAGAGTCGGAGATGGGAGGATTGGCTTGTGGATGGGACAAACAATGCTAATGGTCCTTCCTGGAGTCAAGATTGGGACAATGGAGTAGGGGAGTCGAGGGAAGATGTGCGGGCAGATCCCACTGAGATGGTTCCTGAGAGGGGTTTGGCTGAGTCTGTGAGGGATTTGGTCCTTGGTCAGGAAGATGATGATATGCTCTATGAAGATAGAGTATTTCGATATGCCTCACTGAATTCGGTAAGAAAATATATGCAACTTCTTTAGCTATCTGTTTGTGAGTGTCAATATAATTTGTTTGTATGAAGTGCTAATCTATATCTATATGAATATGCTTGTTGGGAGATAAAGCGGTTATGGAGTTTTTACTTAGAGTACATTAATATACATAGATGAATATCACTCTAGCACAAAAGCCTAAGCTAATGGGCTATGGTCCATTTAGGTATATTAATTACTTTTTTTATTTATACTTTCTCAATGTGTGAATCAACACTCACAAGTGCACTTACAACATGCATCACATTAATATTTATGGGTTTCTAATGCTATTCAAATTAAGTCATCCTCACAAGTAATGATCACATGTGAAATAGTTGAGATTGCAAATTGGCAACATCTCACTAAGGCAACACAATCCTGGTATTTGTATCTGACCATCTAGAGCACTTGAGTGGCCTTTTTAGATTTTGACACTGAAATTTTCCTTTTTGTTTTTTCTCTTCAGGACCCTGGTCAGAGTGCTTGATTTCTTTAATAACACATCTTTAAGTAAGAGGAGTTCATAAAGTTTCTTTCTAGAGATAAATTCATTTGTTGCTCAATTTGAGTTTTTGGTGGACTAGAGATCCCCTGTATAGGGATTTCAGATGTCTGCAGACTGCTGGGTATCTAATGCTTTGGATGTTCAGTAATGGGTATAAAATCCGTGGGACAAGCACACTATCAATTTTGAATGGAGCGTAACATTTTTAAGACCTACATATCCAATACTCTTGGTTTTCAGGTGTTGGAATATTTGGATAGGAATCCTGGTCCTTCAAGACTGCTGCTGCTGTAGTCTGATAGTGGAACCATCTCACTTCAAAGCTTTAATTAAGCATCTTGGTGTTGTGGATTTGTGGGTGTATGTGGGAAAGAGACTTTAATAATTTAAATAATTGAATTCTTACAATTATATGGCATTAGATTTTTCTCTTCATTACAACATGCAGTATTACGAGTCATAATATGAATTTAATTTTTTACTTAAAAGAAAAAAGAATGATTTCAATTATTTTACTCCGCCTGCCTGCCTATAATCGTTCTTTTAGAAATTTGGATAATGTGCCGATTTCTATTGTTAAATGTAACTTGACGTCCTAAGCTATATCCTTCCTTGTTTCAGGCTAAATTTTTGGCTGTATTGATAATTATACCCTGGGCCTTGGATTTTGTGGTACACGACTATGTTCTCATGCCTTTTTTGGACAGGTAAGTTTTGAGACAGTATGATTTTAGCTTGCATTATTACCTTATATTTTCAAACAAAAATATTTTAAAGAAATGTTGTTTTGCCTATTTTTTCAAGATTAAATATTTTGAATACATACACTCTCCCAAACTTGATAAACTTGATGACTGTCTCTTAATCATTATATGTATCCTTTGAACTTCCCCCTGAGCTTTTTCTGAACTTTAAAGGGAAAACAACTAAAAATCTGGAATAATTCTAAATGAATATTAACTTTCTTTCCAATCCTTTTTGTATACTTCTTGTATGCCTAGGGGTGCTTACGCTTTTTATAAAATTTCTCTGATTAGCTATCAAATAAAAATACTTTCTTTCCAAATACTTGTGCATTCCTTTCTTTCCATGCTCTGTAAGGAGTAGCAGAAGCAACTACATTCTATAGGACATTCCTTCCATAGCTAAAAAGCCACTAAATGTTGACACAATGTGAAATTGCCATTGATGCAGTAATATATATATATATTATATAAAATAAATAAAATAAAATCCAAGAGCACTCCAAAGTACTAAGAATAACTTAGATTAAATGATTAGAACAAGAAGAACATGTTTGATTAGATGGACATCTCACATTTTTTAGCTCACAAACATAATAAGGATATTGATTACGTAGTCACTCTGTATTAATTAGCTGGTTCATGCATCTATTGATGTTGTGGTCCAGACAAAGAATGCAACATTAGTTGGACTTGAGCATGTCAAATTATCATACTGAAGAGAAATTTTCAATTAATGGTTGCTTGTCTAAATTAAAACTGCCAAGAATATTGTTGGGATCCAGGCAACAAAGCACTGAGTGTGGGAATCAGAAGCAATACTAGATGATTTAAAAACGCAATATCTCCTTGTCACTGAAATTCTTTGTGAAACATTAGGATCGAGTGCTAGGATCAGAACCTTTTGGCTTATATGGGCAATTTGGGCCTGTCTGACAGCGACAAAAGCATACGAAGCTGGGAATGTATTAGTAACAGGCCCTTGCACACAGCATTAGTCTAGTCAAATGTTCACTTTATCCTGGTCAGTTGCCATCCACCTGAAGCTGGATACCTTTCTTATTGAATATGTCTGTTATATATTCTTTTGAAAGCTGATATGCTAGAGGAAGAAGCCTCCTCCTTTCACATTCATTAGTGTTTCCATATTTTCTAGAGTAACACTACTCCTGTAGCTTTCCAACTTGACACTGATCTCTAATGCTGATAAAATTTTTAACCTTTGGAGTCAGGTGACCACTTCCTATCAAGATTTAGAAGCTTCACTAGAAGATCCAACAAATATAAGATCTATTTGCCGTTGAATTTTTTTATAAATATAACTTATCAATTTTATTTTTTTATTTTTTATATATATAAATATAAGAACCCTGGACTAAGAAACAAGCCTTGCATCCTACATGGGTAACATGTGCATCCCTAACAACAACCATAGCATGCAAAGCTGGGAATGCCTGTAACTGGTCCTTGCTCACACCATTGGTCTAATCAAATTTTCCCCTTTCTCCTTGTTAGTTGCTACTTACCTGAAGCTTAATAACTTTCTTATTGGATATCCTTTTTCAATAATAGGAACAAGTTGATAAAATAGAAAAAAAAGGTTGAGGTAATCAATTTACATTCATTAATATAACCTTGCATTGTTGTGACTATATCATGAAACATCTTTGCTGTGTTTGCTTTTGAGTTGATTTCTTGCCTTCTGCTGTATGTTATATGCTCCCATCATTCTCTTAGATGATAGATGATATAAATTTGATATCATTCTACTAGTTGAAAAAAAAAAAAAAAATTAATAAAAAAAAAAAAAAACTCCTTTAGTTTCATGAAAATATGTCATAAATTCACTATATCACTTAACTAAATTCTTTGGATTTGATTTCTTACTTTGATAACATTTGGTAACATAAAATTTAATTGCAAGAGAATTATGTGGATAGTTTGTCTCCTGATTACTAATCAGGAATGGACATGAAGATATTGGACCTACAAGCATGCACATGCATGGACATATTTGTTGGTTTTGAAACCCAAAAAAAAAAAAATAAAAAAAATAAAGGGTTTTCTTTATACCAAATTTATTAATTTCTGTATTTTCTGACCCTTACCATTGTCCTTCCCATATAATTATTGTTTATAAATAGGTAAAATTCCTGCTACGAATACAACAGATGCCTTGTTGGTTTTAATTGATATATCAAAGCTTGAAATTTAACTGGTTGTATTAGAATGTTGTCCCTTTTTTTTTTTTGATAAGTCAGTAGAATTTATAACAAAAAAGCGCAAATACAGAAATTAACAAAAAAGCGCAAATATAGTTATTAGAACGTTGTCCTTTCTTTTCTTTCTCTTTTCCTTTTATCTTTTCAATTTTTTCCTGATTACTATAGTGACGGCTGATCCTAGATTTTGTATAGAATGATGGATGCTTTTGTTTTTGCTAAAGATAAACATTTGTTGGTAAATTGACTTGAATCAAGGATTCCTTTGTCTGCTACTGTGCTTGAACCTAAATTTCTGAATCGTGAATCTAGTAACTCCTGTTTTGTGAACAGATATGTAAAGACGGTTCCACTTGCAGCACAGATGCTAGACGTGAGAAGAAGTCAAAAGCTTGAAATGATAAAAGAATTAAAAATTGATAAAGCAAGATTCCAGCTTGAGGTAGAGATTGGTAAATCTCCACCTCTTTCTGATGAGGAAGTTTGGTGGGAGTTACGGCATAAAGCGTAAGCTTAGCACTCTTTTGTGTTCTTTTTCGCAAGATCTTGTTCGTGATACTATTTATTTTTCATTCATCTTCTTCTTGTGGTTGCTTAAATTGTATCAAGTTGAGTAAGGGTTAGATAACAGGAACTACTTATGCACAAAGAAAGTTAAAAGTAGCAAAACTTTAGAAAGAGTGAGAAATGAGTTTGCTACCCTTGAATGACCTCATAGAAGGGCCTGATTGGTAAAATTCTCTAGTGGCATCATTGTGCTGTTAGTCGTACAGTTTAATCCTCCACATGTTTCACAACATTCAGGCTGCTAAGAAACCTTTAGAATTGGATCAAAGAATTTGAATAAACGTGAAGTTTTGTTAGTTTGGGAAAACACTTATAATCTCTCTTAATCAAATTTATCTAGCAGTAAGAGACCGGACATTTAATGTAGGTAATGTTGTCACACGATATTACGGCAGCAAATCATCCTCACAAACATCTGGTCATGTAGGTAATGTTGTCACATGATGTTACCAACATTACCTACTTATGAGTTTTAAATCTATAAAGATTTTAGTTTCCAGCTGTGAGGATTTTAGGCTATAAACATTTGGTCTTTTTTTTGATAAATATCTAGTCATTAAAATGTCATGTGCAACTTTGTCTGGGGTTTGTATGGTGTGATGGCATATTACCGACCTACCATTGGTCTAATTGAGGCATACAGGCGAGGCTAAGGTTCTCAAGAGGCATAGTCAAGTTAAAACGTCGTATAATATGATCTTGTATTCGCTCATAATTATCTAAGGAAACGACATATCATTGTGGTTGAGTGGTATTGTGTGTGTAAGAAGAATGAGGAGTCAAAGGATCATCTCTTACTCCATTGTAAGATTGCAGGTGCTCTGTGGTATACTATCTTTGACAATATAGGGCTAGCTTGGGTTATGCTTAGGAGTGTTGTAAATCTCTTTGCCTGTTGTAGAGGTCCAGGTGTAGGTTTCAGCTTGATGCAGTTTGGAAGATGATTCTGCCTTTCCTTGAGTGGTGTCTTTGGAGGGAAAGAGACGATTTGAGGACCGTGAGAAGACCTTAGTGGAATTAAAGGCTTTAGTTGGAGGGTTTTTTCTGGGTTTTGTGATTTGCTTTCTTCCTATGGGGCTTCAGGTGGGTTTTGGGTGTCTTTAGGGTTTTTGTGGGGTCTTCGGTAGTTTCTGGTGGGTTTTGGGAGGGTTTTTGCTGGGGTCTTTGCTATTTCTTGGGTTTTGGGCTTCTAAGAGCTCCCTGTATATACGACATGTGTACTTAGGGGCGCTTACATATTTTCAATAAAGTTCTTCATTACTTATCAAAAAACATAAAATTTAAGGCTTTATTTTTTAAGACTGTTTTTCCTTGGGCTGCTGCCTCAGATTTTAATCTTTTGAATAATCATTTTTTTAGATCTCTTTTCTGCTTCTAGCTAGGTTTCTTTCTTGTATACTCCCTGTGTTCTTGGGTTGCGCATTTGTGTTTTTTAATGAATTTACAATTACTTATGAAAAGAAGAAGAAGAAGAAGATGTTACAGTGACAATTTTATGTTTAATATTTGTTGCCCCCAAAAAAGCTTTCTTTATGTTCTATTCTTATAAAAATAAATTTCCAATTTCAAGTACTTTAGTGAATGCTATTTTTATGGGCTTCCTATTTGTTTCTTCAACAGATTAGAGTTGAGAGATGAGTGGAGGTTAGAGAACCGTAGAGCATTTGCCAACATATGGTCAGATGTGGTATTTGGGATCTCATTATTCATTCTTTTATACTTCAATCAGGCTAAAGTAAGTTACTATTGCTCTGTTATATCCTTTTTTTTTTTGTTGCAAGAATTCTGTTTACCTATTACTATTTACCGCAAATTTTCTAATGCATTCATAGTGCTTTTGTGAATCCTAGTCCATGAGCTACTGCAGATGACAATAATCATAGATACTGCCTTCTGTTTGCTGGTTGTACCATGTAATATATGTTTGTTTTTGATAAGTCATTCAATCTCATTAGAAAGTGCAGAGGGGCACAATGATAGTACACAAGAAATATACAAGAGAAACCTCTTATTAAGCAGAAAAAGAACAAAATTCCAAAAAAAAAAATCAGAAACTAGAAAATTGCGAAGTATTATACGCTACTATCCATGTATGAAGAGATTTGAGCATAATATATTTGAGCTCAACCACCAAAATCTCTCGATCTTCAAAGCTTCTTGCATTTCGTGCTCTCCAAATACACCACATTAAGCACAAAGGAGCCAACCTCAAAACTTTCACAACTAACCAACAACTCTCTTACCCTTTTAGGCATAACCAAATCAACCCAAAAAAGGTGGAAATGTAAACTTCATAATTATCTTGCCACTTCAAAATGAAGAAGATGGTGATTAATGGACTCTACACTCTTCTTGTACATACAACACCAATCCACTACTCTTAACATTCCTTTTCCTCAAATTATTCAAAGTCGAGATCTTTTCTAATCCTGCCATTCACTCAAAGAATGCCACTCTTGAAGGTGCCTTGGCTATCCAAACACTTCTTCAAGGAAAAGGGGAAATGGATAACACATGATAAAATGACCTTACTTCAAACTTCGGCCTATTGAAGGGATCCAACATATTTTATCCTCACCTCATTGCCTTAATATGATAGAATACAACAGTTCAAAGAAAGAAGAGACCAAATCCACTTTCCAATCATGCATTGTTCTAGTGAAAGTATATATTCCATTGAAGGGTTCCATTGCGGAACTGCATGTAATCTCCACTCATGCGTCCTTACAACGTGCTACACTTAACAAGTCCAGAAAAGATGTCTTGGTGTCATCCCACCTCGTATCTAACAAAACTCGAGAAAACTCCCCACCCCATCCTTATATTTTTCCACACTTCCACTTCAAAGGGCCCTGCTACCTCCTTGGAACACCAAGCTCCCTCAAACTATCATATTTAGTTTCTACCACCAATCTCCATAAAGCCTCCATCTATGTAGTGTATCTCCTAATCATTTTCTTGTAGTGAGTGGCTATATAGGGCCTAGATCTGCGGCTCATTATTTTGTTGAGAACTCTATTCTTATTCATCTTGGTCCTAGAAGAAGCTAACTAGTGGCTAAATTAGAGGGTGCCTAGATTGATCT
The DNA here is from genome assembly GCA_006937295.1 of Carpinus fangiana. Lineage (NCBI taxonomy): Eukaryota > Viridiplantae > Streptophyta > Magnoliopsida > Fagales > Betulaceae > Carpinus > Carpinus fangiana. Next base: position 21,558,647 of record CM017325.1, read on the forward strand.
CTTGTCAGCATAAAAATACAGCAGACTTACCATACTCAGTGAGCACATGTTTCAATTCTTCAGAAAACTTTTGTTGGTATGATGGTATAGAAAAAATGGATGCATGCATCATAGTCTTAAAGTGGTAAGTTTTTAAACATGAGCATGAAAGAACATATATCAAATCAATGTGGCTTTGTTTGTTTTTCAGAAATTGTCAAAAGATACTAAAGATCACTAATTCAAAAGGCTGGTTGGCATATAACTACATTGCTTAGTGGCAACATTCAGTAAGATGCAATTTGTATGCCTATACACCATATACTTGATATGTTTGTCCTTCACTAGGTAGTTTTCTGTGAATTTTATAAGCCATGACATATGTGTGAATGATGAAACAGGAATTATGAATGTTATCCTGAGAGCAATATTCTTAAATGTACCTCTTCCCCCTGTCCTCCCTCTCCATCTTAACAAACAATTGAACCAGTATATCTCAAATGGTCATCCTTCAGTACCTCATATCCATCTAATCTTATTATCTGCTCATTTCTACTACTAACTTTTATTAAATTTACATTCCATATAATATCATCCACAAACAACATGCATGAAGGGATCTCTTCTTGGATAGGTTTAGTGAGCTCATCCATCGCCAAAAGCAAGTTTTTAAGGATCCACAGCTGATCCTTGATATAAGTAACCCTATGGTAATTGGAAACCCAGTCAGCATTCTTCTATAGGTCTTACGGTAGTTATTGCTCCGTTATACACATCTTTGATAATATCAGTGTACATAACCAAAACACCCCTTTTCTAAGACCCACCACATCACGACTAGAAGTGGAACTAGAACTTTTAATTTATTTTTTTTTGGGGGGTGGGCGAAATTTAAAAAAAAAATTAGGGGGGCAAAAATAAATTTTTTAAGGTTTATTTTATATATATAAAAAAAATAATATAAAAATTTTGGGGGATCACCTTATGAAGTGGCTCAGCCCCTGATCAAGGCCCCTTTATTCTTATAAACGTAATATCTAATCATGCATACATATGAAAAGTGGTTGTGAATTCTTCTTATTATTTAGACACTATTTTCTTAATGGTAGCATCTCAAACCATTTTCAATCATGGGATTCCCATTGAGATCCTTTTCTGTGGGTGCTGAATGGGAATTGCCTTTCACTATTGCAAGATATTTCTCTGTTCTATTTCTGCTTAAATGAGAATATCTTAAACTGCATCCAAGTTTGATGGATTTTTTTTTCTAATCATCAATTCTTCTCTTTCTTCCCTCACTTTTGCAGGTAGCTTTGCTGAAATTCACAGGTTACAAAATAATAAATAATATTTCAGATACTGGGAAGGCATTCTTAATTATTCTTATTACAGATATTTTTTTAGGGTAATATATTCTGGTCTTTATAAAATGTATCCATTATTATGCATTTTCTGTTGAATTAAATATGACTAGTGCAATGAATTCATTATAGTGGTGAAAATTAGTGTCACATTATTTGGTGCTTACCAAAATATTGATTGCAGTTGATAATTTCAATTCTTTCCCTTGAAATTCATTTTTTATGGAAAAAATTCCTTTTGTTATTTGTTCGTGTTGTACATCACATACAGATTGAAGTAGGTCAAAATGTTTTAGCTTAGTCATTTTAAAACCTTTTCCTCATGATCCAATCCTTTTTTCTTTTCATGTAATCTTGCCAAATCCCATATTCTATTTCTATAACTTGGCTCATGTTGTGTGACTGATTTTCTGCTTCTCAAAATTTTAACTCTAACATGAGGTTATGGACTTGCAGGTATCACTCTGAATCTGGATGGCAGACTTTGTTGGAGATAATTGTTGAGCATTATGGGTTTGAGGTTGATCAGTCTACTATAACCATATTTGTCTGCCTAATTCCAGTTATCATTGATGCGTGTGTGAAACTCTGGGTATGTTCTAGACTTGATATTTTGAAGGATTTTATGTCTACCTATTGATTTTCATGTGAGTGTCGCTCTAGTTCCCCATCATATCGTTATTCCTCGTCACTGTGCTCCACAACATTGTAAGGGGACTGAAGTCTTATTTCATCAAAACAACAAATACATTTCCTTTCTTTCTGAGTGGTGCTCATGTGAACGTGTCTCTGGATGCATGTCTGACATGGCAAGCTCATTGTAAAGGGTGCTGAAAAGAAGAGTGTCTCCGTGTGTGCATGTACATGAAATGGGAAAGTTGTTATGGTTTAAAGGGTGCTGAGTAAACCCTAGTAGTGGGCTTATAATATGACCTCCAATGATAAAATCTAATTGCCTATTAGGTTTATGCACACTTCCCAGAAAATTCATCAAATTATAAAATCCTGTATACAAAAAATCATATCACTGAAAATACATTTTCCGGAAAATTCAACTGTAAGACAGGGCATCATTGTCTACGGAGGAGTAAGAATGCATACTGAGATGACTCAATTATAGGAGGTGGAGACTTGCTAGAACTCTTAGCTAAAGAGGTAGGTGTGTGTAGCCTCATGGATAGTTTCAGCAAGTGCACGTAATTGAAGCTTTCTGAAGAACCAACTGAAATCAATTTAGGCCATGGTGAAGTTTATAAAGGCCCTTTTCATAGCACCTACATATTAAGTATACGGTGATCTAAGTTCTAGAGATTATATAATTAGTCAGAATTGTAGGACAGTTTTAGAAAGGTTCTATCAAACTAATATGCAGGATTTTTTAAGCAGTCCTTAAAAAAATCCTTGCTTTAAAGGGGCCTTTTTGTTCCAAGGAGCCAATTTGAAATTGCTATTCTAATTTTGCACAAATTTGTTTCATAGAACTTTGATTGAGAAGGCCTTATGGTCTAGATCCAGATACAGCCATCTAAGAGGCTGGAGTTTTTATTTATAGAAAGTCTTGCCAATAGAGATAGTGTAATTTTTGCTATAGATTTTTTATGATTCATTATGCTAGCATTTGTGATTGACAATGCATACCTAAAACTGGTTTCAAGTAGCACTTTTGTCAGGTAGCAACTGTGAAATAATTATGAACTTTGTATATGTTGATTATTAATTTCTGACTCCGAAACACTCCATTCCCAATTTATTTGTAAGTGGTGGGCTGGAAGTGCCTTGCTTCTCCACATGTGCTTATCTTTCTTGGTAGAAAAAGAAAAAATGTAATGTTGTTGTGAGATTATTCATTTCCTGATCGATTGTTTTGTTTGTGATTTATGATGGATGCATCTCACAAAATGTGTGTTTTTGTTTTTTTAATTAACCTTTAAGGAAGTATATTCTTAAATTCAAACAATTTATTCATTGATAATCATGCTCTCTTATATAAATTCTAACAATTTTTTCCATCTGTGATTGGTTTTATCTGATATTTGTTGTGCTTTTGGTACAGTTGTTTAAATTCCTTCCAAGGTTATCCCCTAGGGTGGCAAATATTTTTCGCGAAATGCAGCGTCACTAGTGAAATGTTTAATTAGGGTTTCATCTGTGCATTTGAGGAAATTCTGAAGGAAGGTATATGTAACAGCAACAGGACAACTTTCTTCCTCAATCGCTAGGAGATTGTTGTCTTTCAAGCGCCAGTGATTCATTTTGATTATTGTAATACAGTGAAGATCAGTCTTTACTTAAAAAAAACAAAAAATTTTGTTCATCAACTATACCCTTTTTCATAATAATGATATGGAGACTGCCTTGTCTATAAGCCTTGTATTCACAATATCTTTATACTTGCTTTGCAATGTACTTCTCATTTCCAGGACTTGGCTCCTACTTTGGTTTGCTTAATGTATTTATGATGAATAAATAGAAAGAGGTCCATCCATATCTCAACAAATTTGGATCATCTCATGTTCATTTGAATTGGAAAATATACAGTTAGTTACAGTGAATGGATATTTTTGTCTTCTTAAAAGGTGAAAAGACAAAAATATTCATTTACTATAAGTAACTGACGAGTAAGGGTGGGCAGATTAACTGGTTACTGATTACCGAATTTAATCGAACCGATATTAATCACAACCGATAGTTATTGATCGGTAATCGGTTAAAAATTTTATATTGATAAGGTTATTGGTCGATAATTAGTCGGTTAAGAGTTTGTTATCGAAAAATCGATATAATTGATATGTTGGATAAGGTTTTTTTAATTTTTAACTTTGTATAATTTTATAATTTTTAGTGTTTTACTGAAACTAAAAGGATGTCATTTGGGTTGAAAAAAGCTTCAATCAACTATATATAAATATAGGAAAAAATATAAAAAAAGCTCTCCAAACTACCTGTTGCTTACAATTTAACCTCCCAATGTTCAAAAAGTAATAAAGTAGCCTCCAAATTATCAAAATGTAATAATAATGCCACTTATTTTTTTATATTTTTGTAATACCCATATTCTTTTAACAAATAAAATAATAAAATAATTGTGAAAAAAAACTAAACAATTTTTTTAAAATACAAAAAAAAAAAAAAAAAGAAGTTTTTTGGAATAACTAAATATTTGCCCATTATTTTTTTTTTGTTGGGTTTTTTTTTTTTTTTTTACAATTAGTTTAATATTTTATTTGTTAAAAGAATATGGGTATTATAGGAACATAAAAAAATAAGTGGCATTTTTGTTGCATTTTGGTAGTTTGGAGGGCTACTTCATTACTTTTTGAACATTAGGGGGCTAAATTGTAAACAGTTAGTAGTTTGGTTTTTTTTTTTTTTTTTTTTTTTTTTTTAATTTTTAATTTTTCCCTATATATATATTTGGGCCCTCAAAACAATTAATTTTTAATAGGCTATTTTAAGCTTTAGCCCAACAAAAAGTATTTGGGCCTCCAAAATAACTAATTTTTTGCCCAATTAGCAACCAGTAAAAAGCCCAATAAAAAGCTGATGAAAACTGATTTAATAGATTACCGATATGACTGATAATTTTAACCAACCGATTACCAAATTTAACCGAACTGATATTAACCACAACCGATAGTTATCGGTTAAAAATTTTATACCGATAAACTTATCGGTCAGTAATCGGTCGGTTAAGGGTTTGTTATCAAAAAACCGATATGACCGATAAGAATTTTTAATTTTTAACTTTTTATAATTTTTAGTTTTGTACTAAAACCCAAAATGACGTCGTTTTGGTTGAAAAAAGCTTCAATAAGCTATTTTAACCATATATATATATATATATATATATATATAGGAGCTTCAAACATTTATTTAGGAATTATAAGTTACTTTGTCTAAACTTATTTTCTGGACATCGCCAGTACTTGCTAAATCTTCCTTGGTGATTTCATATTCTTAATTAATGCATTTCTTATAAAAATTAAAATAGATTTCTGTCATTACCACCTATATATATACACACACACAGGCTAGTATTTCATTCAACAAATTGAATGCTGTCTTCTTCTTTTTTTTCTTTTTTAATCTTTTTTCTTATGCAAAAAAGAGTGGAATCTGAATAAATTAGATAATATATATATATATATATATTTGCTTATCCCTATTTGCTTAGAATAAAAAAAAAAGGAAAAAAAAGAAACTAGATAATATATATATATATCTTCCTGCATATACATATACTAACCAAGTCTAACAGAATATTAGACGATAGATGAGAGCAGGTTTCTTAGCTTGATGGAGAAAGGCTAGTCCTTTAATTTGCAGCACCAAACTAATTAATACATGATTTAATTTAATTTCATTTTGTTATTTTAACTTGGCGGGCCTCGGACGTACACTACCGGCCGGGCTCTACCACTGTACGTGTCAGTGTGTGTGTGAGGGACTTCAAACGTGGAATTTGTGTATTTTGTTTTGTTTCCAGTTGGCCACCGAGAGACCAATTTTAGAGTGAAACAACTGGTCAAATTAGGATTCTAGAGGTGGCCCGGCCGGCCAACTAATTTTCAATACTACCCTGACCCTGTTAGGTTATATATGCTTTCTTTTTCTGGAATAATATTGTTGAAAAGATTAAAAAAAAATAATAAAAAAAAGAGAAGGAAAAAAAGAAATATCAAAGAATTAATAAATAAATTATTATGAGTAATACTAGAAATTACATTTTTATCGATCGTTTGTATGTGTCTAACACTTTTATAGTATTGTTGGCGTACGTGTTAATTCCAATCACTTATTGGCCGGATAAGTTCTAATTGTTAAAAGAAAAAGAAAAATAGAGTCACTATTTAATTTATATATATTTATATTTATAAAACCCACCGCCCCCTTCTCTCTCAATTCTTAAATGAAATGAAATGAGATAGGGTGGTGGAGCTGGAGTGGTAAGAGTAATAAAGGGAGTGAGTGGGTGATGAATCTGATGATGTAGATACGACTTTCAGACTTCAGGCTTCAATATTCATGGCTTCGTCTAAACATCTCCGGTAGAGTCACTTTCCACGGGCCCGGCTCATCTTAAAGACTCCACTCTACAATATACAAAACAAAATCACCCACCGTTCATCAGAGAAGGTGGCTGAGGGGCACTTATGTGGTTCTCCCCTAACACTAAGAGCACTTTCAGTAGGACCTTTAAACTAACTTTTTAGTTAAATTTAGCATTTTTTTTTTCTCCAGCAATACCTGTAAAATAGCATTCTTCTCTACATATGCTATAGTGAACTTTAATATTTGAAAGTTTACTGTAACACCGGTTAGCAATTTTTTATTATTTTTTCTCTCACTCTCTCTCTATTGTCTTGTTTCCCAAAACAAAAACAAACCCTCCGCACCGATTGTGATCAAACATCAACCCAGAATGGGTTTGAAGAAGAAGAAGATGCAGGTGAAGACGAAAAGAGGAGTGATCAAGGATATGGGTTTCGTGGGTTCTTGGATTTGGCTTCTACGATGGTAGAGAGATGGTGAAAAAAATAACCATGTCTACCAAAAATTAGCGATTTGGAATTTTGGGGGTCTAAGTTTTTGGATTATTGTTGGAATTCTTGTGGTTTCAGTATTGAACCGTAATGGTATTTCTTGTTTTTGAGTTTGCTTTGGGGTTGGCTAAATTGATTGGCTTGTTTTGTGGGGCATGAGTCTGGGTTGGTGATTTTGGTGGGATGGCTAGTTGTTTTGCATTTGGTGTGCTTGGGTTGTGTGATTTTTGGTCGAAGAAGAAAAGGTAGGTTTAACGATGGTACTCCATGCAAACGGATTATATTCTGGACATATAGTCTGGTCAACTTATCCATTGGATCATTAACCTTTATGGGAATGAAGTGAGCACTCTTCGTAAGACGATTGACAACAACCCAAATGGAATCTTCCCTAGTGGTGCCTTGGGTAACCCCAAAATAAAGTCCATAGTGATCTCGTCCCACTTCCACTTTGGAATAAGCAACGTTTTAAGCATCCCCGGCGGTCTTTAATGCTCCGCCTTCACTTGCTGGTAGGTTGAACATTGCTCCACAAACTTCGCAATGTCCCTCTTCATATTGTTCCACCAAAATGACCCCTTCACATCTTGGTGCCTCCAGGATGCATAGTGTATGGAGAATGATGAGCCTCACTCATTATCTCATTTCTCAGTCCTTCGATTCCCGGCACACACACTTGCTTGAAATGGGTGAGCAACCCGTCCTCCTTAAGACAAATCTCCTTTGCCTTACCTTTCGCAAGTAATTACTTGATCTTGGCACACTCAGGGTGCAGCCTTGATTCTTGCAAGCAATTCTGACTGAACCATCAGGTTAGTCAGGTGTACAAGCGTACCTTTGTCTACTACTTCCAATCTCCCCCTGCGAATTCCTTAACCAATTGGGGTTGAGAAATCTCAAGAGCGGCAAGCTCCACTGTTGATTTACTGCTCAACGCGTCTTCTATCACGTTAGCCTTGCTAGGATGATAATTGATCTCACAATCATAATCCTTGATCAATTCTAGTCACCTCCTCTGCCTCATGTTCAACTCTTTCTAAGTAAAGAAATATTTCAAACTCTTTTGGTCTGTGTAGATCTCGCACCTCTCGCCATACAAGTAGTGCCTCCAAATCTTAAGAGCAAACACAACCACTGCCTACTCTAGGTCGTGTGTAGGATAGTTCTGCTCGTAAGGCTTCAGCTGGTGTGAAGCATAGGCAATAACATTGCCGTTCTGTATCAGCACGCACCCTAAACCCTTCTTAGAGGCGTCACCGTACACCACAAAATTACCAGATTCCGTAGGTAATGCCAACACTGGAGCAGTCACCAATTGCCTCTTCAGCTCTTGGAAACTTTACTCACACTCATCGGTCCAAAAGAAACAAGCATTCTTCCTGTCAAAGCAGTGAGTGGTTTCGATAGCTTCAAAAAACCTTCAATGAAGCGTCAATAGTAACCAGCGAGTCCTAAGAAACTCCGAATCTCAAACACGCTAGTTGGTCTTGTCCACTCCACCACAGCCTTCACCTTCTTCGGGTCAACTGCTACTCCTTCACCAGAAATCACGTGTTCTAGGAAAGACATGCTATCTTGCCAAAACTCGCACTTCTCGAGTTTAGCATAGAGCTTCTCTCTCCAATGCCTTCCTTAGATGCTCCTCATGCTCATTCGAGGTCTTTGAGTAGATCAAGATGTCATCAATAAAGACAACGGTGAACTGATCCAAGTAGTCATGAAAGACTCTATTCATCGTGTCCATAAAGACGGCTGTCACATTAGTTAGTCTGAAAGACATAACTAAGAACTCGTAGTGTCCATAACGAGTCCTAAAGGTTGTTTTAGGAATGTCCTATTCCTTCACCCTCACTTGGTGATAGCTTGAGCGCAAATCAACCTTAGAAAACACTCGCGCCCCTTGCAAGTGATCCAACAGGTTGTCAATCCTTGGCAAAGGATATCGGTTCTTGATCGTCACCTTATTCAACTCCCGATAGTCAATGCACATCCTCATTGACCCGTCCTTCTTCTTAACAAACAACATCGGCACTCCCCATGGCAATGTACTAGGGCGAATAAACCCCTTATTCAAAAGTTCTTGGAGCTGTTTCTTTAGCTTCTTCAACTCTGACGACGTCATCCCATTCGGTGCCTTAGAGATAGGATTAGTGTTTGGCACACACTCAGTCCCAAACTCCACCTCCCTCTGTGGTGGTAATCTAGAGTAGTCTGTCGAAAAAACATCTGGATACTCGCACACCACAAGATTGTCTTCTAGATTCTTCTTTGCTTGCTTCGTTGGAGCAACAACGAATGCCAGAAACACCTGACCTCCTCCGATGATAAGTTTCCTAGCCCGCACAACCGAAATCGTTAGAGGTAAAGACCTCGCTTGCGATCCAACGTATGTCAGTTTTCCTTTTCCCCATGGCATAAGCGTCACTTGCTTCTGAGTGTAGTCGATAACCGCCGAATGCCTCGTCAACCAATCCATTTCGAGAATAACGTCGTAACTAAACATAGGGAGAACAACTAAGTTTGCGGGAAGTACTCTTCCACAAATGCTAACAGGGCATTCACAAACTACACGCTTACAAACTTTAGTTTTCCCTACGAGAGTAGTTACAGCTAGACTAGGTTTCAAAGTTCTCACAACAAGTCTAGACAACCTTACAAACACAATAGATACGAAAGAGTGGGTAGTCCTCAAATCAAACAAAACTGAAGCTTCAAATCTAAGTATAGGGGCAGTACTTGTCACTACTTCTGATCCCCCTTCTGGCTCTCCTGGAACAAGCACGTAAACTCGAGCTAGCGCCAAGGGTTTCTGAGCAACTCCCTTGCCCACGTAATCCTTGCTGAAGTGCCCAAACTAGCCGCACCGATAGCAAGTCCCGGTTGCCATTTGCAAGGTCCCCAATGTACACGATTACACTTCTTGCACAGCTTCGATGTCTGATTTCTCTGCGACGAAACTTGAGTGTTACCAGAGGTACATCCTTGTGACCTCTGTTGTGGAAAACTGTAGTGACCCAGGTTTTATTAATATAATTTATGGTGTATTGATTTATTGAGTTAGATTCAGATTATTAAGTAGAAGTTAGGAGGTGAGAATGATATTTTGAAGATATTATGAATTATTACGATATTTTAGAGATATTATGGATTATTACGATATTTTGTAGATATTATAGATGAGAATGATATTTTGGAGAATATCTTATATTAAATATCTTTTATAGATATTTTATACTTTATAGAAAATTCCAAACGTATCCTCAAATATCGCCTATAAATAGGCCGAAGCTCATAAATGTTTTTCATTCAAAAATTCCTATCCCTCTCACATACTAGAGTTTGGGAGAGTGAGAGAAAGTTAGTAATTGGGAAATTTATGGGTAATGATCAATTGCAGCAGAATGAGTGTCGACAAGTAATTACCTTTGATGATTTATTCTTGTAATCCACTGTAAGTATTCTTACTTACTGAGTATGATATTGATATCCAATAATACGGATTCTTGTGGTTTTATAACTTGTATGGCCTTTTGATATATATATGATTCAACAATGATTTATATTATCAGGAATCAATTGACTCACTACTTCACAGTTTTTGTAGTGTTTGCAGGAATGGAAAGTCAAGGTAATTCATATTAAGATGTACAAAGATTCCAAGTTGTTAAAGTTTGTCTAGAGTTTAGACAGTCGGTTAGATTTGTATAAATGTCTTGTACGATATAGCTTTGGGTGTTTTTGTATAAAGAAAAGTATTTATAATGGTATTATTTTGTATTGATAATTTCACTTTTTTCACTGTGTGAGATTATTTCAGCGTAACACTCGAATTTATTTACAAGATTAAAATCGGGATGCTACAGAATGGTATCAAAGCATTATCCAGCCTTAGATGGTGGAAGCACGCAAGCCTATGAGGGGGTCTCTAGTGCCATGCTTTGGAACGCCAAGAGTGGGTTACCTCATGAGGGTCAGGGACGCCAAGAGTGGGGTAATTCAGTGTAGGTTATTTCATGAGGGTTGGGGACGCCAAGAGTGAGGTAATTCCATGAGGGTTACCAACGGTGACACTAGTTCCCACTGTAATTACTTTTGATGATTCATTCATGTAATCCATTGTAAGTATTCTTACTTACTGAGTATGATATCGATATCAAATAATACGGATTCTTGTGGTTTTATAACTTGTATGGCCTTTTGAGATATATATATATATATGATTCAACAATGATTTATATTATCGAGAATCAATTGACTCACTACTTCACAGTTTTTGTAGTGCTTGCAGGAATGTAAAGTCAAGGTAATTCATATTGAGATGTACAAAGATTTCAAGTTGGTAAAGTTTGTCTAGAGTTTAGACAGTCGGTTAGATTTGTATAAATGTCTTGTACGACATAGCTTTGGGTGTTTTTGTATAAAGAAAAGCATTTATAATGGTATTATTTTGTATTGATAGTTTCACTTTTCTGCTGTGTGAGATTATTTCAGCGTAACACACGAATTCATTTACAAGATTAAAATCGGAATGTTACAAAAACTTCCCACCGCCATCCTCTTAGCTGGCCTGGCTCCTCCAATCGAAGTACTAGTTCCCTGAGCCCTCCTCTTCTGATCTGCGTACCCAGCCGCATTCTCTTTTAGACTTTCTTTATAGATCGACGCCCTATCGACCAACTAGGAGAAATCCCGAATGTTGAAACAGCTCATCATGATCTGAATATGAGAGTTCAGACCCTGTTCAAACTTCTTCGCCTTCTTTTCCTCAGTCGGGATAAGGTATAACCTAAAACACGACAATTGCAGAAACTTCACGGTATACTCAATCACCGACATCCCTCCTTGGACCAAATCCAAAAATTCTCATGCCTTCGCCTCTTGTACGACTCAAGGAAAGAAATGCCGGTTGAACTCGTGCTTGAAGACTTCCCAAGAAATGGCAGTCTCCGAAACCATGTTAGCGACAAGCACCACTTTCTTGTCCTGCCACCAGCGCTTAGCTTTTCCAGTCAACTTGTAAGCAGCATAAGCCACCTTTTGCTCATTCGTACATCCAAGGGTAGCTAACAACTCCTCCGCGTCTTTCAGCCAATTTCCCGCACGGATGTGGTCGCCTCTCCCGTCAAAACTTTCCAAGTGATGAGTACAAAAATTCTTCAGAGAACATCCAGTCCCTTTAGCTGGCTGTCTCGTGCACGATCTAAGGCCGAAACCAACTGGCCAATCGCATCCACCACAGGCTCGGAGTGACCACTTCCCTCAGGACTCTTGTTTTGCAAAGCAACTCCATTGTATTGGCAACAATTGACTTAGGTTTTGTCTACATAAGAGGTGGCTTCGGGACAACGGCTTAATCAAGCAAAAACTTCAATTTTCTTCAATCACAATACTCCGACTGTAGCGCCCCGACTTTACTTAATGAAAGGCGAAAGTGGAAATCTCCAATTGCCACTAAGCACTACTATCTCACCCTCAATATCATCAGAGATTATAAATCTAGCAGCGAAATTTTTTTTTTTTTTTTTTTATAAATAACCCTCACGGAACACATCAGAGCTGATAATAAAACTTCTATATCAAACAGATTTCTACATTGTACTTTACAACAAAACTCATTAGTCAAAAGTGCCACAGGCGGCACATAAGTAAATACACACCAAGCGTATCTAGTATAAGTTTAACTATAAATATACTTCCAAAAGATAGACATAATATTTTACAAGAAACAAAGATACCAAAACCCTATCCATAATATCCTAAACAGGCATATGGATCATCTTCGCAGTCCTCTGTATCTGCATCAATATCTATGTAAATGTGGCATAGTTGAAGGTTACCATATTTACATAGGCGGATTAATGAGTCCACGGTCTCAGTAAACATAAAAATTATTAACATTTTCAATATGAACAATCTTTCTCAAGAGTGTCTCTGATACGACGATTATAATAACAACCACGTTTAAGTTTTCCAAACAGAATTATTTTTGTTTAATCCATAGTTGATAAAATAAACATCAAAGAATTGTTTATGATAAAATTCATTTATCTTTTCTAAACAACTTTATATTTATACATATAAGCATTTTACTTGCGTCTCATAAAATGAATATGCATATAAATACAAAGAAGTAAAACAATTAAATCATAAATCACATTATTCAATGTATGCCATACAATCTCTAATCCCTTCGGCATTCTAGAGGACTTTAACCTTTCGTTTACAGCTATCAGGAGACACTTTCGGCTCCTCTTCGGCTTTCTAAAGGACTTGAACCTTTTGTTTACGATTTTCAGGAGACACTTTTGGCTCCCCGATTAGTACCAGGCTTCTTATTTTAACCTGTAAGGCTCCTTCGGCTTACACCGTTAATATAAGAACACCTCAATATTTTACATTCAACTTTATGAAGACAAAAGGCTTCTTATTTAACCTAAGAGGCTCATTCGGCTCCCACCGTTAACATAGAAAAACCTTCTTGCTTCATATTTAATTAATCTCTTATGCTCAATGTTTAACAGTATGCAATAACATGTCTCTTCAAATCATTCTTTTGTCCTCATAATCATCACATTTTATTTCTCAACTCATTTCAATATATAAAAATAATTAAAAGCATATAATCATGTTATTCATAAAATATTCAAGCTCATATAATAATCACATTTCAAAAGCTTTATAAAATAGTATCAATCTCAGTAAGCAGTTATACTCACTAAAATAATACCATGCCCAGTAAGTAATTATACTTACTTGTCACCGTAGACCGTTATGTTGGATTTCCTTTTTAATCCTTGATTCTAAATTCACTGCATTTTTGTGCGCCTGCGCGCGGCCATATATTAGTCTAAGATTATAATTAAAAGGCTAAAATAACAACCTTTAAATTTCTTTCTATGCTCTATCCAAAATTGGGCAGCATAACGCCATCTATCTAAAATATTTTAATGCCACTTGGGCATCATAACGACTATGTAGCGTTACCACATATTTTTATATGGGCATTACTACGGCATTAATATAATATTTGTGTAAAATGTCTAACATTACTTGGGCATTACAACGGCGCTATTGTAAAATACCTAATAAAATTTAGGCAGCACAACGACGCCTTTATAATATTTAAAATGATGATTGAATATAATATCCGTCCCGAAATATTCAATCACACTTTCCCACGCAATTTAGGCATTATAACGACATAATTTAAATTCTAATAAATAAAATTGACATAATTAAAATTCTACAACTAGAATTGACATAAACTAAGGATAAAAGAATTTATACCTAGCAACCCCACTTGAAGTAGCTCTCCAAAGCTTGTTACTAAATTATATCTCACTTTCTCTTTTTTTTCTTTTTTCTTTTTTTTTTTTTCACTGTGCGAGAGAGAGGGAGAGAGAGCTGCTATATTTTTGTTTCAAAATAGCACTGATGTTGCTCCTATTTATAAGAGAGAGCTAGGACTAGGTTGGTATTTTTTTTTTCCTTCTGATTGTAGGCGCCGAACCAAGCTCCTGTAGAATCACTACATCTACATATATATTTTTTTTTCTTCTTGAAGGCGCCAGGCTGCACCATTATGGTTTCCATTCACGTTGTGAGCATTAAAGCCCTTGCAGAGGCTTATCCTCCCACCGTTTGCCTTGACATATATCATATATATATATATATATCAAATAAAAGGAAAACTTCCTCCTAAAGTTTCATTCTATCCCATCAATATAGATATCTTTAATATGAAATTTAAGCAAAATAATTAAACAATTATTTTAATACACTAATATCCACATTACCACTAACTTTTAGGCATTCAATTAGGTAAATCTTAAATGCCAAATAATTCATAATTTAGACATCAAATATATTTTCCCAATATATCTGATTTAACTAAAGACTGAAATTTACACTAAAGCGTTCTTAATAATTCTATTAAAAACCTTAGGTGTTACATCCTCCCCTCCTTATTGGAATTTCGTCCTCGAAATTCTAGATGCAATCGCAATATGCACACATGCTCATAAATATATTCAAATATGGTGATAACATCACTTACCTATTCTTTATTCACAGCATGCTCAGCTAGAGATTGAAGAATCTCATTCTAGCTCTTAGGATCATCAAGCCGGTTATGTCCTTAGCATCATCTTTCCCTTTTTGAATCCATCTTCAAACAGATAAGGATATCTGTTTTTCATTTCTTGTTCTAGCTCCCATGAAGCCTCTTTTATGCCATGATTTCGCCATATCACTTT
Source organism: Carpinus fangiana (assembly GCA_006937295.1). Taxonomy (NCBI): domain Eukaryota; kingdom Viridiplantae; phylum Streptophyta; class Magnoliopsida; order Fagales; family Betulaceae; genus Carpinus; species Carpinus fangiana. The sequence continues at coordinate 21,573,785 of CM017325.1, forward strand.
CACGAGCGGAATAGTCTTTGACCGCAGTTGTTGCTCTTTGTGATCCACGATTTCAATCGGCACTTCCTCATAAGTTAAGTTTTCTTGAATACGTAGAGGTTTAAAGTTGATAACTTGTGAAGGATCATGTACATACTTTCGCAATGTAGATACGTGGAACACATCATGCACTCCAGCTAACTCAGGTGGCAATGCAACCCTATATGCTACTGGTCCCACTATTTCTTTCACCTCAAAAGGTCCTACATACCTCTGACTCAGTTTTCCCTTCTTACCAAAACGAAGTACACCCTTCATTGGTGAAACCTTAAGAAACACTTGGTCGCCGATTTCAAATTCCAGATTGCGGCGATGACGATCCGCATAGCTCTTTTGTCGACTTTGAGCTGTTAGCATTCTCTTTCGAATGAGAGCAATCTTGTCGTTGGTGTCTTGCACTATCTCTGGTCCCAAAAATTGCCTTTCGCCAACTTCATCCCAGTATAAAGATGATCTACATTTGCGTCCATATAGCGCCTCATATGGTGCCATTTCGATAGTTGCTTGAAAACTATTGTTATAAGCAAACTTAACTAAAGGTAGGAATTGAATCCAGTTACCTTTAAAATCAAGTACACATAACCTTAGCATATCTTCCAGAATTCGAATGGTCCTTTCAGATTGACCGTCAGTTTGCGGGTGGTATGCTGTACTAAAATTCAATTTTGTTCCCATTGCCTCTTGCAATCTTTTCCAAAATTTTGAAGTAAATCGAGGATCCCGGTCAGATACTATTGAGACAGGTACTCCATGTAACCTGACAATCTCCCGAAGGTATAGTTCTGCCATCTTCTGCATGGAATCAGTAATCTTGAACGGAACAAAATGAGCACTTTTAGTAAGTCTGTCAACTATTACCCATATCGCATCTTGTCCACTTGGTACTCTTGGTAAGCCCACCACAAAGTCCATTGTTATTTGATCCCACTTCCATTCTGGAATGCTAAGTGGTTGTAGTGGTCCTGCTGGTCGTTGATGTTCAGCTTTTACTTGCTGGCATTCTGGGCATCGTGCTACATATTCTGCAATATCTCGCTTCATACCAGACCACCAATAATTTCTCTTCAAATCTTGGTACATCTTAGTACTCCCCGGATGCACAGTGTAATGGGTTTTATGTGCCTCATCCATGATTTCTTTCCTTAGCCTATCATCTTTAGGTAATATAGCCCTAGAATCACTAGTTCTTAGGATACCATCTGAGGTAATGTTATAACCGAAAGCCTCCCCTTGACTAGCTTTTTCTCTAAGCTTTTCTAACTCCGGGTCCTTCTCTTGAGCTAACTTAATCTGGTCTGCTAGTGTTGGTAGGATAACAAGTGTTGCAAGGCTTACATCTCTATTTGTTGGCCTGGTGTCTAATTGGATCATTCCAATTTGTTGAGCAAGTTGATCTAGAGTTGGCTCAGATTTTACTACTCCACCCTGTGATTTCCTACTTAAAGCATCGGCAACAACGTTCGCCTTACCCGGATGATAGAAGATACAGCAATCATAATCCTTAATTAATTCTAACCACCTTCGTTGCCTCATGTTTAGATCTTTCTGAGTGAAAATATACTTAAGGCTCTTATGATCAGTATAAATCTCACACCTTGCTCCATAAAGGTAGTGTCTCCAAATTTTTAAGGCAAAAACTATTGCTGCTAACTCTAAGTCATGGGTAGGGTAATTCCTTTCATGATTCTTTAACTGTCTAGAGGCATAGGCTATCACTTTACCTTGTTGCATAAGCACACATCCTAACCTGTTTTGAGAAGTGTCACTGTATACCACAAATCCTTCTTTACTCGATGGAAGAGTAAGAACATGTGCCGTCACCAATCTCCTTTTAAGTTCTTGAAAACTTGCTTCACACTCATCACTCCAAACATAGTGGACATTCTTCTTTGTCAACGCCGTAAGTGGTCCTGAGAGTGTAGAGAATCCTTTTACAAATCTCCAATAATAACCCGCAAGTCCTAAGAAACTACGAATCTCATGGACATTTGTTGGCCTCTCCCATTTAACCACAGCTTCAATCTTACTTGGATCTACTTCAATCCCATCTCCTGAAACTACATGTCCTAAAAATGATACATTCTTCAACCAAAACTCACATTTCTTAAGCTTGGCAAACAACTTTTTCTCCCTAAGAATATCCAATATCTTCTTTAAATGTTCAACATGTTCATGATGACTAGTTGAGTAAACTAATATATCATCGATGAATACTACTACGAACTGATCAAGGTATTTATGGAATACTCGGTTCATCAAATCCATGAACACCGAGGGTGCATTGGTTAATCCAAAAGGCATAACCATAAATTCATAATGGCCATACCGTGTTCGGATAGCTGTTTTCTGCACATCTTCTTCCCGCACCTTAAGTTGATGATACCCAGACCGAAGATCAATCTTAGAGAAAACTGAAGCTTCCTTTAGTTGATCGAATAGATCGTCGATTCTGGGTAAAGGATACTTATTCTTTATAGTCACCCGATTCAATTCTCGATAATCTATGCACAGCCGCATAGTTCCATCCTTCTTTTTTACAAACAACACAGGTGCTCCCCATGGTGACACACTCAGACGGATAAAACCCTGATCTAATAGCTCCTGAAGCTGTTCTTTCAATTCTTTTAACTCCGTTGGTGCCATACGATATGGTGCCTTGTGAATTGGTTGAGTTCCTGGCACTAAATCAATAGTGAACTCAATTTCCCGATTAGGTGGTAATCCTGAATAAACTTCTGAAAAGACATCAGGATAATCACACACTACCGGAACATTCTCCAATTTCAATTCACCCTCCAACTTAGTCGTTACATAAGCCAGATATGCATAGTCACCTCTTCTAATACTCCTTCTTGCTTGGATTGCGGAGAGGAGTGGCAGAGTAGCTCGCACTCGAGACTCGCAATACTTAACTTCTTCTGCACCAGATGGCTGAAAGGATATTTCCTTTCTTCGACAATCAATACTTGCATCGTGGTTTGACAACCAATCCATCCCCAAAATAACATCATAGCCCAGCATATCTAAAATTACTAAATTTGCTGGTAATGTTCTTCCTCCAATGACAATAGGGCAATTCTCTACCACTTTCCTACATGTTAAAGAGTCACCTATAGGCGTAACTACTGAAATATTTCGCCTTAAGGGTATCTTCATACAAGAAAGTTTCGCATATGCAGCATAGACAAATGAATGTGTCGCACCCGAATCAAACAACGTACACGCAAGGCTACCAAATAAAGGAATGGTACCTGTCACCACGTTAGCATTTTCCTCACTTTCTTCATCATCAGCGCTCCCTGGAGTAAGAGAGTACACTCGTGCTTGAGTTGGTTGCTTTTGTTGACTACTACCTCCTTGTGGCTTTTGCACTCCTGCTGCTGCAACTAGGCAATTCCTTTGAAAATGTCCACTTTGACCGCATCGATAGCAAGTTCTGGGTCCTGGGCTACAGTTTCCAAAGTGAGACTTCCCGCATTTTGTACAAAGAGGTCTCTGGTTTCCTTGAGTCGTCGGAAAACTTCTCTTCACGGGTACACTAGAGTTTCCACCCCACCTTGGCTTATTGACTGGATATGACGCTTGAGGCATTGGTCGCTTCCTTCTGGCAAAAGCAGCCACTGCATCATTGAGGCTCCTTTCAGCTAAAGATGCCACATCCACCAGTCTGGTGAAATCTTTGATCTCATGGTAGATTACCTTCCCTTTGATTCGAGGGTTAAGGCCATTCTCAAATCGCTCAGCCTTGGATTCTTCATCAGGAACTAGATTTGGAGCAAATCTTGATAGTTCCAGAAATTTAGCAGAGTACTGCTCCACCATCATCGTGCCTTGAACTAGGTTTTGGAACTCGATTGCCTTTAACTGCCGTTGAGCTCTCGGAAAAAATCGCTTATTAAATTCTACTTTAAGCATTTCCCATGTGATTATGGGGTCACACCCCTGTTTGTTCGCCCATAGCTGCTTCCTTGCCTTCCACCACTTCGTAGCTTCACCAGTAAACTTTAATCCTGCATACCTGACTTTTTGATCGTCAGTACAACCAAGATTCTCAAATAAATCCTGGATATCAGTAATCCAGGCTTCTGCCACCATTGGCCCTTGCATGCCATCGAACAGTCGGAATTGATAAGTGGCAAAATCTCGATGTGAGCATCCTATAGTTTCTCGCAGTTGTGGCATTCGTGCCACTGCTTCACCAAATTGTTGGGTGGTATCAGCCATAAATTGCGCCATAGCTGGATGCACTCCAGCATAATATGGTGGAGGAGGTGGTAGATCCTCATTACCACGGTTTTCCTCTGACCTTCACAGGTTACTCAGGTTTCGATGTCTAGGCAGCATGATGTCTGCGTTAATACAATTAATAGTTATTCAAACCAAAATCTATAGAACAAGTTGGCTAGAAAAGCCATTTTATTTCTAATTTACAAAAAGTACAATTTACATAACTAAGGTTATGCATCAGACTTCCTATATGAAGTTTCTTAGTGCATTAACCTTAACAACTTAAAACTACTTCTTTTTCTTATTCCGAAGTGATTCCTTCTTAGGGGTCCAGTCTGAATCAGAGTCGTCCCCTTCTTCAGACTCACTTTTATTTTCTGATTCAGATTTTTCTTTCTCAGACTCCAATTTACCATAATTAGATTCTGATTCTTTTTCCACAAAATTGGAGTCTTCACTCTCCATAAACCCACTTGCTTTGGCCTGGGCCCTTCTTTCTCTTAATTGTTTGCTGGTTAGAGCAAAAGGTTGCTCATAATCAGGAGAACTTGAACTTTCCATCGTAGTTGGTCCATGCCTCACTGGCCATGCCCGCATGGCTGGTTTTGTTTTGTACACTTGCTTAGTAGCCACCCTACTGCTAGCATCGCTTATAGACATAATCTGCAAATATTAAGATCAAGCCTTTAGGCATAATATATACTTTTAATACCTTACAGCTCTGGTATAGTTTTCTTAAACTCTAATCTAGTAGGGCTAACTCTCATGGTCTTTAGAGCCAATTGCTCTGATACCAAAATGTAGCGCCCCGACTTTACTTAATGAAAGGCGAAAGTAGAAATTTCCAATTGCCACTAAGCACTACTATCTCACCCTCAATATCATCAGAGATTATAAATCTAGCAACAGAATATTTTTTTTTTTTTATAAATAACCCTCACGGAACACATCAGAGCTGATAATAAAACTTCTATATCAAATGGATTTCTACATTGTACTTTACAACAAAACTCACTAGTCAAAAGTGTCACAAGCGGCACATAAGTAAATACACACCAAGCATATCTAGTATAAGTTTAACTATAAATACACTTTCAAAAGATAGACATAATATTTTACAAGAAACAGAGATACCAAAACCCTATCCATAATATCCTAAACAGACATATGGATCATCTTCGCAGTCCTCTGTATCTGCATCAATATCTATGTAGATGTGGCATAGTTGAAGGTTACCATATTTACATAGGCGGATTAATGAGTCCACGGTCTCAGTAAGCATAAAAATTATTAACATTTTCAATATGAACAATCTTTCTCAAGAGTGTCTCTGATACGACGATTATAATAACAACCACGTTTAAGTTTTCCAAACAAAATTATTTTTGTTTAATCCATAGCTGATAAAATAAACATCAAAGAATTGTTTATGATAAAATTCATTTATTTTTTCTAAACAACTTTATATTTATACATATAAGCATTTTACTTGCATCTCATAAAATGAATATGCATATAAATACAAAGAAGAAAAACAATTAAATTATAAATCACATTATTCAATGTATGCCATGCAATCTCTAGTCCCTCCGGCATTCTAAAGGACTTTAACCTTTTGTTTACGGCTATAGGAGACACTTTCGGCTCCTCTTCGGCTTTCTAAAGGACTTGAACCTTTCGTTTACTATTTTCAGGAGACACTTTTGGCTCCTCGGTTAGTACCAGGCTTCCTATTTTAACCTGTAAGGCTCATTCGACGTACACCGTTAATATAAGAACACCTCAATATTTTACATTCAACTTTATGAAGACAAAAGGCTTCTTATTTAACCTGAGAGGCTCCTTCGGCTCCCACCGTTAACATAGAAAAACCTTCTTGCTTCATATTTAATTAATCTCTTATGCTCAATGTTCAACAGTATGCAATAACATGTCTCTTCAAATCATTCTTTTGTCCTCATAATCATCACATTTTATTTCTCAACTCATTTCAATATATAAAAATAATTAAAAGCATATAATCATGTTGTTCATAAAATATTCAAGCTCATATAATAATCACATTTCAAAAGCTTTATAAAATAGTATCAATCTCAGTAAGCAGTTATACTCACTAAAATAATACCATGCTCAGTAAGTAATTATACTTACTTGTCACCGTAGACCGTTATGTTGGATTTCCTTTCTAATCCTTGATTCTAAATTCACTGCATTTTTGTGCGCCCGCACGCGACCATATATTAGTCTAAGATTATAATTAAAAGGCTAAAATAACAACCTCTAAATTTCTTTCTATGTTCTATCCAAAATTGGGCAGCATAACGCCATCTATCTAAAATATTATAATGCCACTTGGGCATCATAACGACTATGTAGCGTTACCACATATTTTTATATGGGCATTACTACGGCATTGATATAATATTTATCTAAAATGTCTAACATTACTTGGGCATTACAACGGCGCTATTGTAAAATACCTAATAAAATTTAGGCAGCACAACGACGCCTTTGTAATATTTAAAATGATGATTGAATATAATATCCGTCCCGAAATATTCAATCACACTTTCCCGCGTAATTTAGGCATTATAACGACCTAATTTAAATTCTAATAAATAAAATTGACATAATTAAAATTCTACAACTAGAATTGACATAAACTAAGGATAAAAGAATTTATACCTAGCAACCCCACTTGAAGTAGCTCTCCAAAGCTTGTTACTAAATTATATCTCACTTTCTCTTTTTTTTTTTCTTTTTTTTTTTTCACTGTGCGAGAGAGAGGGAGAGAGAGCTGCTATATTTTTGTTTCAAAATAGCACTGATGTTGCTCCTATTTATAGGAGAGAGCTGGGATAAGGTTGGTATATTTTTTTTTTCCTTCTAATTTTAGGCGCCGAACCAAGCTCCTGTAGAATCACTACAGCTACATATATTTTTTTTTTCTTCTTGAAGGCGCCAGGCTGCACCATTATGATTTCCATTCACGTTGTGAGCAGTAAAGCCCTTGCAGAGGCTTATCCTCCCACCGTTTGCCTTGACATATATCATATATATATATATCAAATAAAAGGAAAACTTCCTCCTGAAGTTTCGTTCTATCCCATCAATATAGATATCTTTAATATATGTATCTTTAATATGAAATTTAAGCAAAATAATTAAACAATTATTTTAATACACTAATATCCACATTACTATTAACTTTTAGGCATTCAATTAGGTAAATCTTAAATGTCAAATAATTCATAATTTAGACATCAAATATATTTTCCCAATATATCTGATTTAACTAAAGACTGAAATTTACACTAAAGCGTTCTTAATAATTCTATTAAAAACCTTAGGTGTTACACCGACAGAATCCCAACAGGAGATTTTAAGACTGGCAGGAATCCCTTTCACACAGAGATACGACAAATACCTTAGCTTGCCAGCTCTTGTTGGAAAATCTAGGAGGCAGGCTTTTAAGAGTATCAAGGACAGAGTCTGGAGACGATTGAGTGATTGGAAATTAAAACTTCTGTCACAAGCCAAGAAGGAAGTGTTATTAAAAGCAGTGATTCAGGCGATCCCGACGTACAATATGAGCATTTTCCTTCTTCCGAAAGGATTATGCCAAGAAATCAATTCCTTGATGCAAAATTTCTGGTGGGGCAATCAAGAGAATGGGTCGCGTATACATTGGATGAAATGGAGTCGTATGGGCTTACCTAAAGATCATGGCGGCATGGGTTTTAGAGATTTGGTGAGCTTTAATAAATCTCTTTTAGCAAAACAATGTTGGCGCCTTTTGAAGTCCCCAGACAGTCTCGCGGCTAAAATTATAAGTGCCAAATATTATCCCAAATCATCATTTTTAGAAGCGAGGTTGGGAACAAAACTGTCCTTTGCTTGGAGAAGTATTTTTGGAGCAAGGGAGTTGCTGGAGGAAGGTATTATATGGAGGGTTGGGAATGGAAAAATGATTAATATTTGGGGTGACAATTGGGTTTCGATACCATCAACTTTTCGGATTCAATCCTCCCCCTCAAGATCTTAAACCCGAGCAGCAAAGTACATGAGCTTTTTGATAATGGGATGACTGGGTGGGAACCGGATAAGCTGAACAATATTTTTCGGCTGAGCAAGTAGCTGTAATTCTGTCTATTCTTGTGAGCCAAACGGATTAGCCGGATGCCCAGGTATGGAGGTGCACAAATTCTGGTATTTTTTCAGTAAAAAGTGCCTACCGTCTTGCAAAAGAGGTGGAAATGAGGGGATCTCCTGAAGGTTCAAAGGAGAGAAAGGAGAATTTTTTATAGAGGACACTGTGGAAATTACCTATCCCAAACATAGCGAAAAAAATTTCTGGAGAGCTTGTCACAATCTGCTTCCTACAAAAGACAATCTCTTGCGGCGAAAGGTGGTGAAGGGGCCATATTGTCCGATCTGCGAAAACAAACCAAAAACTGTTCTTCATGCTCTGTGGGGCTATCCAGTAGTGGACGACATATGGGGAAACAGTAAGAGAAAAGTTCAAAAATGCTCCATGGAAGGTATGAATTTTATGACTACTGTTGAAAATATTTTGGAAACATGTAGGCTGGATGATTTTGGTCTCTTTGTGCAATTGACCCGGCCAGATTTGGTATAGAAGAAACAAGTGGGTGCATGAAGGAGTTTTCATTAATCTAAATGTTATTTTACTGCAAACTGGCAAGCTAATGGAAGCCTATAAACGAACCCACAAGCAGGGGTTCTTGGGTAAGATAAAGGAGGCACCAGACAGAGATAGTAGATGGGTGGTTGGCTCCCACTCAAGGAGGGCATAAAGCGAATTGGGATGTGGCTATCGACAAATCTAAAGGCAGAGTGGGGATAGGAGTCATCATCAGAGATGAGAAAGGGTAGCTTTTTGCAGCTATGAGTAAGACAAGAACTAGAATTCTGGAGCCTAGTAGAGGAGAAGTGTTTGCCACCTCTATTGCAGTCTATTTTTGTAGGGATCTAGGCATGCAACACACCATTTACTTGTTGATCCGCCATAATGACAGCTTTTTAGTGTTTGATGTAGCAGCTTTGGTGTGTTGCGGGAAAGAGGGGGAAGGAGATGATTAGGCGGCAAAGAAGGGGAAGAAGATGAAAGAAGGGGAAGAAGATGATTAGGCGGCAAAGAAGGGGAATGAGACGTTTAGGGCTTTTTAGGTTTCTACTATTTTTTATTTTTTTGGTGCGGTGAATTCAATAAATGTGAGTGGGAGAACGGCGCCGTTTGTCACTCGTATGACACCATGCTCAATCGTGACGGTTGATCTTGATTAAGTAGATGAGGAGGAAGAGGCTGAGCTCAGTTTGTTCTCGGCAGTTGAAGATATCTTTAACCTAATAGCTATGCTAAAATGACCGTTTAAGCCTTTCTCAATGCGTAGGAGCTAAAAATTTATATGGATACTTGTGTCTTTTACATATTTTAATTACGGTTTTAGCCTTCTTGACTTGTAAAGAGTAGAAGATTTTTTTGAGTGTTTTTAGTCTTTTCATTCATTTGGTCTACAGTTTATTTTATTGTGCACTACATTATTTACGCTTTTACCCTTGTTGAGCTTCATGGTTGACCGCTTCTGTGAGGGGCGTTTCAGTCGTTTCGCACATACCCAACTTCTTCTCCTTTCGACGAAGTCTATCCCGCAATGCACCATATATTCTCTTTGATTTGTTGTCAGAAATCCACCAAATCTTCAAACAGATACAGAATGGAGTTACGATTTACCAACTCTATCAGACAAAATCGAATGGATTTTCACCAAAAATCCAGTGTCTGTTGTCGCTGAAGATAAAGGAGCAAAAATCAATTCCCCCCGTCCTTTCTATGTCTCTGAAGAGAAAAGCATGAAATCTCTCTTTCTTTAATTGCTGCTTTTGTTTATGCTTTTTTTTTTTTAATTGGTTCTTATAGCTGAGATAAATGCAAGAATGTTGAATGAATGTCGGTATGAGAATGGCGGACGAGGTGGTTCTGCTGGATACCTTTGGGATGAGGTTGAGGATCCTCCTAAGAAAGGGGATCAAGTACGAGTACAAAGAGGAGAACCGTAGGAACAAGAGCGACCTGCTTCTTAAGATGAGCCCGATTCACGAGAAGATCAAAGTTCTCATCCACAGCGGGAAGCCGGTCTGTGAGTCCCTCATCATCGTTTAGGGTTGGGGTTAGGACTTGGTGATGGAAGGGAGGCGGAAAATCAACTTTGGGGGGTGATGCAAAACAAATCGTGGATGCAGTAAATTCTAATTCAACAAATTGGAGTCGCTTTGGGCACCTTATCGATGATACACGATGGATCTTGGAAGGCTTTCCTAAGTGGAAGTGTAATTTTGTGCGTCGTGAAGCTAATGAGGTGGCACACTGGCTTGCGAAAGTAGCCACAACGGATGTCAGTGATAGAATATGAAGGGATATTCCTCCAAGTTGTATTAGTGATATCATTTTGATGGAGCGTTTAGCTCAATCATGTGATTGTTGATGGAGTTTTGTGCTCCTCTTCTTAATCGTATCAATGATAATTTTCAGTTTTCAAAAAAAAGGGTGGCTAGTGTTTTTTTTTTTTTTTTGGGTCGTTACAAATAGTATCAAAGCTACCTAGGTACTGCATGACATGGCTCTAACAAGAACTTCATAGTTTTTTTGGGGGGAAGGGGGAGTTTGTAACATCTTGGTCCCATATTAGGAAAACGAATGGTCCATATAGAGTGGGTGGTCCCTAAACATACTTATGTGTATTAAGATACTTATGGGCATACTAAGTTTGAGGTGGGAGATGGATCCAAGATTAGATTATGGCATGGCTTGTGGTGTGGGAATAAGCCTTTAAGTAAGCTTTTTTGGTTTTATTGAGTATTGCTTGCGTAAAGGATGCTTCGGGGTAGATTACTTGAAATTATCTAGTGGTTCACATAAGTGGGGATGTAAGCTTTATCAGAGTGGCGCATGATTGAGAAGTGGATGTCTTTACTTCGTTTTTTAATTTTTTATATTCCTTAAGATTGAGATAGGGAGGTGAAGACAAGCTATAGATGTTTGATGTTAGATCTTTCTATGACGTCTTTGTACCTCATGAGAGTTCCTTTCTCTTGGAAAAGTATTTGATCATTGACTGTTCCCTTAAGAGCTGTGTTTTTTGCTCAGATAGTCACCTTGGGGAAGATCCTCACTATGAATAACCTAAGGAAATGACGTGTCATTATAGTCGACCGGTGTTGTATATGTAAGGAGTGGGAAGACTACGTATCCTCTTGTTCTCCATTGTGAGATTGCTAGTGCATTGTGGAGTGTTATCTTCAAGTCATCTTGGGTTAGTTTGGACTTTGGATTATACCTAGAAGAGTAGTAGACATTTTTGCTTGTTGGAGATGGTTGAGAGGTAGTCCTCAAAGTGTAGCTGTGTGAAAGATGATTTTGTCCTGCATTTTGTTGTGTCTTTGAAAGAAAATAAATTATAGAAATTTCGAAGACTGCGAGAGGACAATAGTGGAACTTAATTCTTTCTTTTCAAAACTCTTTACCACTAGACAGCTGCCTTAAATCTTAATATTGCTAAGTTTTCATGATTTGTTTTCTAAATCTAAGTAGATTTTCTTGTGTACATCTTATGTACTCAATTTGCGCCGTTTGCACTTATCAATCATACTTCAACTACTTGTCAAAAAAATAGTCCCCAGTGCAAGCATAATAAATCACCTTGATTTTATTATGAAAGTTGAATCATATTATCAAATTATGGCAAACCTTAAGTTTGGCATGACTCTCTTATGTACTTAAGAGAGGCACAAAAACCCTCTACTGGGTTCGTTTGAGTTTGTACTTTTTATTTTTCCAATATCTATACTTTTTATATGACAATGTTCTACAGGTTTAGAGGCATCTTCATTTGCTTCTAATGTTGATGTAGCACCAGATGTTTGATGTGCTCTTTCTCTTCTGTCAACCAATTCATGGGGTCTAAATGACTCTGAAGCCAATGTTCTAGACCAACTAATGCATGTAAATCGAACCAGCATGGCCCAGCCAGCAGCGCATGCAGAACTACAAAACTAGGAACTTTCTTCGTCAGAACATGAGCAGGTCGAGCAACCACCGCCTGTGTCCCGCGTGCATTCACTAAATCAACATAATAATGGCGGCATTCATTTCCAAGAATTTCAGTTGTTTAAGTCACCTTATGAGTCTAGCTGCTTTTATTCCAATCAAATCAACTGATTATTGGAAACTAGCATTTCATGTGAAAGTGAAACCACTGCAAGGCCTAGTGGAGCCATCACTTTTGTATACAATTCATGTTAGTTCTGGTTGTCAGAATACGATTAATGGTTATGCCCTATCTTTGAGCTTGTTAGGCATAATATCATGAATTTGCTTCCTCCCAAATATTATAGATAAACAAAAGATTTCGTTTCAAGCTTTATTGCCCAGTTAATTTGTGAATCCCAAGAACATTTTTGAATGGCAAGCCAAGCTATAAAAGAGTCTTCCGGAATTGATCTTAAATGGCAGATGAGTTTCCACCACATTGCTGCTTCTAGAAAAGTAGTGAAACCAGCTGTTTTACGGAAAGAGGATCACTTATTCTAGAAGAAGACGATGAAAACTTGCTCAATTGCACGTGTTTGGCAACCTTCATGGGTGGCTATCCATTGATGTAATACAATTCAGCTATCGGTTTCCTTGCAAGGTAGTTTTTAAGGGTAAGTTATCCAAAATTTATATCATTTAATATCAGTGTTAGCCATCATGTTGAGTATGGGATCGGACTCAATTCATCAAATACGTTGATCGAATGATTTGGTGCTTTGTGGTTGAGTTACGGAGAAGGCGACCTATAGGCTGAATTAAAATATCTTGATACTATGTATGAGCATAGTATTAAGTTATTGAATAGTGATAGATAAGTGGAGCCAGCAAAAAGAGAAAATGCTACTGTCGGGTCAATGTCGATAGAGTGAGTTGCTGTAGATGCCAGCTGCAAAGCGTGGTGTTTTGTTACGATTCTAGTGTCTCACATGGATTGAGTCTAATATTAACCAAATATAAGCTTTTGGACACCCTTTTCTTAAGCCGATTTTCAATGATGATTTCTATCCAATGTTTGTATCACAACCCTCCAAACTTTAATTGAAGAAACCAAAGCCCTAGGCTGGGATAGCCCATAACTACTGGATGTCTTTAATGTTGATATAACAGTCTTAACCAGCCATAATTTGTTTTTTATTATTTTGAAGTAAGAATTGATTCAAAAGTTAGATGAAATGGGTCAAACATGTTAACCTATTGGTGAATCGTTTATCAAACGGGTTAAGCGGGTCATGTCGGTCACTTGTGAGTTGTGTTATGGTTGAAAGATTTGACTCGTTTAACTAAATAGATCGTATACAAGTTGATCCTTAATGAGTTTGCAGGTTAACCGGGTCAACCCAAACCTGACCTACCAACTTGAATTGCGTGCTCTAGTAAATATGTCACCATGTCATTTAAATGTTTAAATAAAGTGACTATGTACATTGTTAGTTGTAATAACATAATAGAGTAATAATACATACTATATACCCTATCTTATTGGGTTGATGTGAGAGTGTCCATCTACCGAAATAAAAAGAAAAACAAAAGACTAATAATACTGGTTAATCAGCATGGTGGCATGAATGTAACATCATTCAAAATAAAATATTTATCATAAAATAGTTTATCTCTATGTAACTAGAAAGGAAATAAGATTTAATACCTTTATATCTAGTCCCAATGTTAGTTCAATTAATTAGAGATTATGTCTTATAATGTGAATGTTATTGGATCAAACTCTAATCTTTATATCTAGTCCCAATGTTAGTTCAATTAATTAGAGATTATATCTTATGAAGCGAATGTTATTGGATCAAACTCTCTTCCACATTTTTGTTCCCTTGCGTAGACACGTTAAAAAAAAAAAAAAAAAAAAATCTTTATATTCAAAACATAATGATTAGAAACAAAAATAGGAGTAATATATTCATTTTCATAACAATAAAAGCTAAAACCCTCATTTAGTTATCTGTCTTTTTGAAACCAAAACCCCCCTCTCGAAGCTCTCTGGTTTCTTCCTCGTTCCAAGTATTTTCCCTCGAATTTTCTCACTCGGAATTGAATTCCTTTGATTTGGAAGCTCGTAGATCTTTGATTCATGGACACCGCTCTGCAGGAACGAGATCGAATCAACTCCACTGGTATCTCTCCTTTTATGCATAAGAATTTGAATTATTTTTCTTTTGGTTTTTCCTTTTTCGAATTTGATTTGTATGCGTGGGTATGTATTGCGGAACGCTTCTCTGTTTCTTTCATTGTCGAATCAGGTTGTGCAGGACCAAATTAGCATTTCTGGTTTTTCTAATTCATTCAATTTTATTTTATTTTATTTTTTAATGTGAAAATTGCGGAACATGATTGTGCCTGTTTGACATGATGAGACTTCTCTATTGGATCGCATGAAATGTACGTTTAAGCATGTGAATCCGCAAGATGAGCAACGTCTTCTAATCAAATTGTTTGTGGAAAATGGGTTTTCTAGGGTTTATGTTGTGCATGTACGCTTCCTAATTTTGTTCTTAACGTTGTTTTTGTTATTAATCTTATGCTCAAGGAAGCAGGAAATGAGAAATTGGAGTCATTCAATTCTCCTTTTAATTGTAAATTTGATAAAGCCTTTCACTGTGCTACAAGTGGTGAAATGCTCTAGAGGCCTTTTTAGTTTGGTTTCTTTCAAGTGTGATTTTTGGTTTTTTGCGGGAATGGCCAATTCATGATGATTATGGGAGTATCCAGATCTATCCTCCTAGGACCCCGTGTTAGTGGGGAAGACACTGGTTGGTGGCCATTTTAAGTTGTGAAATAGCTTTCTTGAAGTTTAGACATACTATTGTAATAAAACTTATTTGCCAGCTGTAGTTGATATATTTATATGAGCAGATACTGGACTAGAGCTGCTAAGACTTTTGCAAATCGAAAACATGAGTTTGATTTTACCTTTCCAAATTGTCTTTAGATTTGCCTTGGTTGACTACTCAATCTAGCAGTAGGTACAGTTTTCCAAGAAACTCAAAAAGATTCCTAGATTTGGTAGTTCATTGCTCATACTCCTCTGTTGCATGGATTAAGAATTTAGATTTAAAAGACTAATGGATAAAGGGCTATCCAGAATTGAGATTTGGACGGAAATTGTTATAGAGAGCACCTGTTTTGTGATTCTACAGTTCATATGGGAGAAAAGAGATGTAATTACCTTTAATACTATGAAATCAGAAATAAAAGATGTATGTATAAACTGCTGAAAATTGTAATGTTTTGGTGTTTATACAAATCTTGCTTCAGATGAGTTTATATTATTAGCAAATGCCCTTGATTCGTGAGAGCCAATCCAAGGTTTCAACCGCTTTTATTCTTTACTCTTTCTTCTCTCTTCTTACAGTTGTTCTGAATCTAGCGCCTAAGCCAGTTGACCTGGGCCTTCAATGTCTTTGCGAGACTGAGCTTGTCTGAAAGTTTTAGTTCTTTTTGTCTTAGATAACATTTGCAGCTGGTTATGCGTTTGATCTATAATTTTTTTTACATGAATCTTTCCTAAAATCTTTTTTATTCAACTGATTTCTTATTCCCTTGTACAGCCCTTATCGGGCAGCTTTCATTTTGCGTTCTTTGCAATGTTTAGGGATGTTAAAAGTGAGTTAAACCAATGCATGCAAATTAGACAAAACAAGTTTCATCCGTTTATGTTGAGGTCAGTCCAAGTCTGTATCTGAGTAAGAGTCCAGGATGTGCTAAAGATGTTTCCTTCACTCTAGTCATCTTAGAGCTATGAGTCACAACAATTTTCACCAATTCTACCATGGTAATATTTTTCATATATCGAAAATGCTTTTGAATATGAGTTTAAATTGTTATAAGAAGTGTTTTTTCTCCTTCCCAACATACCTCATTATATATAGGAGTTCCTAAGAGAATACTTATGAGGTTAACATTATCATGCTCTTGCATTGTCTGGGTATAGAGAATTGGAACTTTTTTTTATAAGTGAGATTACATTTGACAAAAAAAAAAAAAAAAACAACAACAACAACAGGAGGGGGTGGGGCACGCATACATTGACCGCAATATAAACATTATAGTGCACAAATAAAGTTAAAAAAAATATTGGAATGGGCATATGAATAACCCAACCCAATATTAAAGGGCCTCTAAAAGTGGTGGTTTGTGAGACAGAACAATGGTTGAACTGCCACAAGAGACACCCACTGTAACTGCAAGAAGACTGGAGAGTCATGGCAGGAAGGGTAACGCTGTAGATAATCAAACTAGAGGCACCGAAGAGGAGCAACACTGCTATGTCCATCAGATCTGGATGTGCCCGGCGGTGGGTGTATAGTAGACATTCAATCTAGATTTGGAAATCTCCATAAGCTAAACACTACACGCGGGGAAGAGGGGGGCAGCAATGGTGGTGGAGGGGCTCATGGTGAGAGGAGACATATGAGCGGTAGATCTGACTTCCAAAATCTATGCAAAGGAGCAGAAAAAGAAGAAAGGAAAAGAAAAAACAAAGAAGAGAAATAGAGGGGGGGTGAGGGAGAGAGGTTCATGTGGATGCAGGGGAGAGGAGGCAAGAGCAGAGTGCTCTTCCCTCCTCCCTATCTGAATACTGAAGGAGGCTTTTTGAGAGAAGGGGTGAGGGTTCGAGAGGATTCTTGTTAGGTAAAAGGTGATTTTTTCTTATTTGTTAAGAAAGGTGAGATTTGGAACTTAACTTGCATGCTACATGCCAGATTCAACATCATATCATATTATGATTGGATGTGCAGATGAAATTAGCCTTGTGTATATACAATTTCCTTTTTCTGATATATTGCTTCACTTACCAGCTCTCAGTAATGCTTGTGTTTATTGCATTCTACTGAGACACTTGACTCATCAATTCTGGATGCAGGTGAGAGACCTGTTAAGCCAGATAACTTGACACAGCAGGTATTTGCTAGCTACTTTTAGAAATTGTTTCAATTATGATTCTTTCTATATATTTTGGTGGGATTAGGTAAATATGTTCCATTAGTACTTCATTTTGTAATTTATTATCAGCCACTTTCGCCCAAAGATGAAAGGATTGTTTCAGCAAATCCTTCTCCGGATGCAGTCATCATGGGAGCATCAAGGAATGTCAACGAACAACAAGAATCTTCGGAAGCAGCTGGAGATCCGAACAATGTCCATCCGCTCAATGCTTATGTTTCTCACGAACAAAATATATCATATGGTGGTTAGTTTGTTGATCTTTTGCTTCTCTTAACAATTGAGGATGAAGCTCTTACTTGTGGTGATAGCCATGAGATATGCTCCTGTAAATTTGAGTACTTTGACACTTATTTGCACTTTGAGCCATTTTGAAAGTGTGGTCACTTCAATACAACATTTTTTAAGTTTCAGATATTCATTATTGGAATACATTAATATCTCTATATTCCTATCTATAGAAAGATCTATTTTGAAATTAATTATTTTTTTTTTAAAAAAATTCATATAAAGTGATGGTCATTGTTCATAGGTTCTGCTTCCTCTTACCATAAATCATTTACACTATCAATCAATGTAAATAATTTATAATATTACTTAATGTTGTCTAAATTTTCGCTCTTGATTCAGGTTATAGCAATAGCACTGGTCTCTGGGATGGATATTCTCCCTATGTTAATGCTGATGGCATGCATGTTGTATCACCGGTGAGGATAAAGCTCATATTCGTGCAACTCTTCAGATTCATATTTGAATCTATACTTACCTTTTTTAAAAATATTTTTTCCTTCTTATTTTAATCTGTATTAGGTCATCTACAATGAGAATCCATCTGTTCTGTTTCATTCTGGTTATGGCTACAATCATGAAATGGCATATGGACAATTTTCTCCAGTTGCTACACCTCTGCCATCTTTAATGGTGGATGGCCAGCTTTACTCTTCACAGCAAGTCCCATTTTCCCCATCTTATTATGCACAAGCCCCTGCTCCAAGTTTGCCTCATATGTCTTCAGCTATTCCGATTTCCCCAGCTGACCTGATGGTGCCAGAGAGTAGCAACATCGACACAATGCTTTTTGGGCCAGGATCAGGTTACTTACCAAGTTTTGGGTCTCTTAGTGGAGGGAATATCTCTGGAAATCTTGGTTCTAGTCCTCTAACATCTCCGGCAGCTTATCCCCAACCAATGGGCATACTTGGATCATATGAGCACAATGTTGGACAGGTTTGTTTTCAGTTGATTTTGAATACTATCATTCCTAATAATATTATCGCTTTGGTACTGAAGGCCACGCTGCATGTTTGAATCCAACTCAAAAAGTCATTCAAATGTGAGGAAGATGGCAGCAATGAATAGGATTATAATCTATGGAGAATATTGCTTAGTATTTCTTAATAATAAATTCCATTAGATAATCTTTCTTCTTCTTTATTTTTATTTTTTTAAAAAAAAGCTAGATACAACTCTCATACTGGCATAGAACACACCAATTAATCTCCCACCCTTGCTGTTGTTTTGATGATTCTATCTTGCAACTCTAGTAAAATATCTGATATTTTCAAGTGAGCTGTCATTCTTTTTACACTAGTAGCATTTTAACTCAGGATATATGTAGACATGCTAGTTTCATGTCTGACATTTATTTGTCATTTAATTTCAGATTTCTCAACAACAGAGACCGATTCATGGATATGGCTTGGTGTCGAGTTCCTTTAGCGGACGCTACCCACATGGTAGTTCTTATCAAAGCTCTACCTTTGGTGGTGCTTCAATTTCTTATCCAGTTGCTAATGACCGGAATCGTCTCACTCTTGATAAGGGAAGGAGAAGAGAGAGGGACAGCAACTCAATTGGCATTTATAATGATTCACAAAATATCTTCAATGACCGCAATCGTGGTCCAAGGGCTTCAAAGTTGAAGAGCAAGAGTGCCACTGAACAGGGTTCTGCATCTGTTAATAACAAAAACATTTCATCTACTTCTTCTGGAATTCATCTTGATTCATACAATCGGCAGGATTTTGTTACGGATTACGAGAATGCAAATTTTTTTATCATCAAATCTTTCAGCGAGGACAATGTTCATAAAAGTGTTAAATATAATGTTTGGGCCAGCACACCACATGGGAACAAGAAACTAGATGCCGCTTATCATGAAGCAAAGGAGATTAAAGGCAACTGTCCAGTATTCCTATTGTTTTCAGTATGTTGCTTTTACCTACTAACTTTTTAATATTTCCTATTTGTTGGAATACAATGATTGAAACTATTGTTCGTTTCTTCTTCTTGACATTTTATATTTATGAGCCTCTTGAATGAGTCTCGTTTTGATGTATAAGACTCCACACCATCAGAAATCCAAATCAAGAGCCCTGCCATATCGTAAGTCACTTGAGCAAGTGATCAAGTGATTTGATGTCTGCATTATATGATTTTGATCTAGCATGCACATAAGCTTTACTACTCTATGGAGTTATTGTAGTGTCTTGAATACAAGGTCCTTTCTTTCTTCAGACCTAAAAACGTTGTTCACAAAATGCTTTAGGGAAATGCTTATTCCTATATAGTGGTGGATGAGATGTACTAGACATATCACTTTTAAGTTAGTTGTGCTTGTACTTCAATTGATGAAAAACTTGGGGTTAACTACATTTTTTATATCTTATGGTGGGTATTTTTGTCATTTTGGGTTGCGGAAGGGGGGCTTTGCAAAAATTGAAACATTGTAGTTAGGGTAAATGCAGTTTCCCCAAAAACTTGGGTTCTTGCTTTCTTTGTTGGATGCGTCTCAAACTATCAGACTCGTGATTCTTTTTTGAAAATTTCTTCTACTTTTCTGTTTCTTTCTATTATATTTCCTGCCTGTAGCAGTATTAGTACCTATGGCAACATACTAAGGGAATAACTTGTATGATTTCTCTTCTTTTATGACTGATAGGTATTATAAGAAACTTGCCTTCGTTATTCCAGTTCAAATTTTCTGCCTGTGTCTAAATTTGATTTTTTTGCACCTATTTAATAAGTCCCATCAGATTTTTCTTGTTAAAATTTTTGCAGGTTAATGGTAGTGGCCAGTTCTGTGGTGTAGCTGAAATGGTAGGACCTGTAGATTTTGAGAAGGACGCAGATTACTGGCAGCAAGATAGATGGAGCGGGCAGTTTCCAGTTCGGTGGCACATCATTAAAGATGTTCCCAATGTTCGATTCCGTCACATTCTACTTGAAAATAATGATAATAAGCCTGTTACTCACAGCCGAGATTCTCAGGAGGTAGCAGTTAATTGATTATGAAGACACAAACACACACACATACATATACAAACAAGCTATATACTTCCCTGTTTTTGATAGAAACTAAAACCATTTTCGAGCTTATAATTGAGGTGTTTAGGGACACCCAAACATTGTTTAGATGGTTGCTAATTGCCATGCCCTCGAAGGAATCCTGTGCGTTGGTTGATGTTGCTTTTTCCCTGAATAAAATTTCATGCTTTTCCATCTGTTGATAGGTTTGTTGCCTCAGGCTTTGGTCTGAGAAAGGCCGACTGCCAAGTTTTCAGATTGTGAACTCAAGGGCTCTTATAGTTTACCTACTGGAAATGGAGAAATCTTAGATTGATGGGCATGTTATGAAAGTCACTCTAAAGAGTAAATTTAATGTGTTTAGTTGGCCCAAATTATGGCCCTTACCAGCTTCTCATGTTTATAATAACAGCATGTGATTCTAATATTTTTTTTCAAGCGGCCCTTCTCCTTCCTAAAACTTCCATAGTGATCAACTGGTGTCAAACCTCAGTTTATATTTTCCATCAAGGCGAATATTTGTTCTTCGCCGTAGGTACTTGATAAACTCAGTTATAGGCATTCAGTAAACTCTGCTCAATTGTTGAATAATGAAGTTACATCTGCCTTGGGTTAAATCATTGTATTTAACCATACATTTTATTTATAATAGTGTTATTTTCTTCTTTTTATTTATTTTATTTTTTATTTTTATTTGTGAGAAGAATATACGGTCAATATGAAAACTCAACCCAAACAGGATCTGTCATTAAGTTCCAAGGTCAGGTTTAGTTTAAGGTGATACGAGTTTTGTTGGGTAAAAAAATTCCTGCCGTTATTCTTTTATGTTGTGCCCGTTAACAGGTTTGAATTGCATTATATACATTTTAACAGGTTTGAAATGTATTTCTCACTTGATGCTGAAATACTTTCAGGTGAAACTGGAAGAGGGTATTGAGATGTTGAAGATTTTCATGGATTACGATGCACGTACGTCTATCCTAGATGATTTTGATTTTTATGATGAGCGGGAGAGAGCCTTGAAGGAAAGGAAGGCCAGACAGCAAGCTTGTTCAACGGCAGATATTCCTGATTCTCTCGCTGATGTGTCTGTTAATCAACTGTCTGATAGTTTAGCTCAGGCCCTCAAGTTGGAAGTGAGTAGTAGTAATAAAGAAGCAGCAGCTGCTGCTGAACACAGTGGTAGCTCAAGAGCAGATGCTCCACTTTCACTTGCCCATGATGCCATGAACCAAACGTCTGCTAGCCTGTCTCAAGTCTTACAGTTGGAAGAGAGTAACAATGGATTATCGGGATCCGAAACAGGTGGACACAAGAATTGAGTCTGCCAACAGTTGGTTTGACTGCTAGTAGCATTTAGTTGAAGGCGTTGCCAGCATCTTTGTCATACACTCACTCCTTGTACCCTTGTGGTTTTATGAATTATGGGGTGCTGAAAATAGTTGAGGTCATAATTCGGGCATCTTGAACGGTCGGGCTGCAAACTGACCTTTTTCCTTTCTTTTTCGATCAATTGTTCAAAGCAAAGCAATTAGGAGGTAATCCAGGCATGCTCGGCGAGGAGGAAGGCTGTTTGATATCTCTGACACTTTTTCATGAATTTTCTCTTTAATTGTTTCCTCTTTTTAAGTTAAATTGTTTTTGGTGTTGTGGATGATGTTGGAGCAGTATCTGTATACTAGGGCTGATTCCTTACAGTTGTAACGCTGCATTCCTGTACCAGTTAACTCGTCTGCTTGGTACTGCAAAGGATGCTGAATCCCTTGTTAGGGGACAATTTATAATTGAATAAATTACTAAAAATGAATTTGTTTAGAGATAATTGTCTTGATTGATCTTTTTGTGATGCCAGTGTCTTCTGTGTAGGACTGGTGGTTTTGTTCTAAAGCAGCAATATACAAGAAGAAACAAATTCAAAAATCATTCTTCGCGCTTCCTTCCTTCCTGCTCTCTCCTAGCCCAAGCATTAATTACCAGATTTTGTCCACGTGGAAGCTTATCATTCTCTTCTGAGTGTCATCACAATCTCACCCTTACTGAGTTGTAAATCTCAACATATTTACCAGCCGTGTTGTTCCAGCTATTGTCCACTTCCATAACCTTCCTTATAATGCCATTCCATTCATCTGCTTCTGCATTCACCAAAATAAATGACAATTTTGTGACAAAATTATGGAGTAATTGATTACAACCAATGTATTCTATGACCATCATTTCCCACCCATTCAAGTTTTATTGAAGCCTATTTTACCTTTTATTTCATAGTTGAACAAGTTTTAATCATGGCGATTTCAATTTTCATAGTATTAGAAAACTAATACTCCCGTTGGTTAGTCTGGCCATGACAAGACCCATTTAATTAGGTTTTCAGCTCTCAAATCCTAGCAATATTTGCATTCCTCATCATAGAAGACTGAAGCAGTCTAAGCATTAGGCAGATATAAAAGATCATCAGCAACAACATTATACACAGACTAACTAGATTGCACCTACTGTCTCTGTAGTGAGCAAATGCACGGTCTAGAGCCCAATTTAAGGATCCTTCATCAATTCCTTCAAAAACAAACCTGAAATGCGAGTAAATAAATAGGTAAGCAAATAAACAATGACATCAGTAAAACACTTGTACCACCAGGATTCAGGACTGAATAACCTAGCATATAAAGGTAACACTAGTAGTGAAGGCGATGGGTAAAGCTAGTTCTAGCGGTGTAAATGGTGGAAAAGGTTGATCTGGCAGCAACTAAAGGTGGTGGTAGAACTTGTGTGCTGGTGGTGAAATCCATGGTGGTTATAATGGTAGTAATATTGGACATAGTGGTGGCGGTGGAGGTGGTGACAATAATAGTCAGTTCTAAAATGGTAATTACAGTTATCCACACATATAGATCATGCCAATTGCAGTGATGAATTGTTATAGAGCTTGGACTTTTTTTAAAAAAAAAAAAGAAAAAGAAAAAAGTAATTGGTCCGGAGAGAAGGGAGGAAGGAAATATTTGAGTTAGTGACATCAACTTCATAAGGTGTGATTCCCAACTGATTGAGCTACCTTTTGAGATTCATTATAGAGCTTAGATTTATACATCTCAACTGTTAGTGGTGGCTTGTAATTCCCTACTATATGGATTTTAAATTGGGGTTTGCTAGGGGTTCTCTCCCTAGTGTTCTCTCAGTCTTACGTAAAACATGATTTAAGAAAAAATAAAATTGTAGTACCATTTTTTTGCCAACAGATTAATTTTTATGAGTTAATATTTAAGTTTTAATGCTTTAAAACTTGTTTTTGGATTCAAAACTAAAACCTAAGGGTGTAAGGTTAACCCTTTAGGGATGGTATCACCAAAAATGGATTTGATCATCCTAAATTTAGTGCTAATGCCTCAATT
Organism: Carpinus fangiana; assembly: GCA_006937295.1. Classification (NCBI taxonomy): domain Eukaryota; kingdom Viridiplantae; phylum Streptophyta; class Magnoliopsida; order Fagales; family Betulaceae; genus Carpinus; species Carpinus fangiana. The sequence goes on from CM017325.1 coordinate 21,597,809, forward strand.
TTGGTACTAATACCTCAAATTTGATGCTAATGCCTAAAAAAATCAATGGTGGAGGTCACTACAATTTTATTTTTTCTTAAATCATGTTCTACGTAAGACTGGGAGAACACTAGAAAAACACTAGGGGGAGAACCCCTAGCATTTTCCTTTTAAATTTTCTAGAGATTTGAGATCCATAATTTAGATAAAACAAACAATCTTAGTAGTTTCTTAAAATTGCAAACCGAACCCCTCAACTCAAAGGAAAAAGAATAGGACCCAGATACAAGACCTACAGGGGAGAACCCTTGTTTAGTACCCTGTTTTCATCTTTGCTTTCATCTATCCAATCTGTAGCTTACTCATGGTGTTTACATATGAAAAATTGCTTTCACACATGCATACAGCCATATATGCACAAATTGCGAGATCACAAGGAGCCATTGTCCAGAGTGGTAGTAAAAGTCCTCAGCTGCCTCGCGCAACTGCACAGATTCGATTCATGAGAGTGACTACGTCATTCAAAAATGCTGAAGGTAGGACAGTATCCAAGCCACCCCTCTTCTAGAATCTCACTTAAAGTGAGACCAGCAAACTTTAGTGACATTAAAGAAGATTCCGATAAATTAAATACAGGGAAGGCTCAATGCAGCAAGGGGATGAAACTGACATCATGGCTTAGGACCTGTTGTTATTGCTTTGATACATCATAAAGTGGCGGGCAGGATTTGTATAGAAACCAATTTTTTATTTTTATTCAGGTTCTTTAAATATATAGAATGAAAGTAGAATAGGCAATTGTCTTCGGTCAAATGGCATCTTCTCCTTCCATAAGAGTAGAGGGTATAGTTGTGGGTTGTATCCATATGGGTGCATTGTACTTGCATATCAGTAAATAAATAAATATATAAAAATAGAGTACCCGTTAGCTCTGTCATGGTTTGACTGATCATCCATGTCAAAAACTGTGTCAGCAAGACCACCAGTCATTCTTACTACTGGGACCTGCAACAATCATTGAATCCAAATGAGAAATTCACCTCATGTCAATCTTACCTAAGAACCTATGCCATTCATCTATAGTACATGCAAACATCATCTCAAAATAAAAAATAATTAAATAAATAAATAAAACCACAAAATATTGTAGCAAACACGTAGGCAGCCCTGTGGAAATTGATCATGCTTAACCAGGGAGGTACCTCCTTTCAACATCCCACTAATCATATAATCATTACCATCTCATTTTCAGATTGTTTATCCAAAAGTTGCCAGTCACTATGACCACCAGAAGATTATTAAAAATTGAGCTTTAAATCTTACTACTGTCATCATAAAATAGATAGCAGAACCTAATCATTTTATTGAAGTACATACTGCTCCATAACGCATTCCAATCATTTGGGAAAGTCCACAAGGCTCATACATGGAAGGAACTAACACCATATCTGCTGCAGCATAGAGCATGTGGGACAGCTCTTCACTGCATAGAAAGCATATCACGAACAAGAAAATATTAGTTCAGTCAGTAATCAGTGACAGTCGTGTACATGTTATTTCAGTTAAAAACTTAAAAGAGGGTAATTTATATTGCTAGGGAAGATATTTCAGTGGGAACTAAGGAATGAATTTCTCTCCAACCTACAAATAATTGGAACTTGCAAGTTACAACAACAATAACAATATTAGAGATATAAATGAAGAAATTCTAAGAATTGAGTTAACTGTTGTATGGTGTTCAAAAAATGATTTACCTAAACATCAATAGGATCCGGGTGGAAGGACCTTGATTATGCTACAAGAAAAAAAAGTATGAAAGATGAATGTTGGTAGTTCATCAATTTATTTGCACTTTAAACAAAAAGACTGCGAAAAAATGGACCTATCCCACAAGCTCGACATTTCATAAAGAATTGAACCTATATGAATCACATTAACATACTTCAATAAAATGTAAATTTATATAATGTAATTAGGACAGATCAAGCGCCAAATGGTGCTTATATCATGAACAGAGCTGAGGTATAATTGCAATCCATGTTTCATGGACATGCCCAAGTGGTGGATTGTCCAAGTGTCCAACACACATTAGGCATGGACACATGACACACATGCCTCTGACACGTGTTGAACACAAACCTGCATGAAATAATACTGTTCCACGCAGGACACGGGAGAGATACAGCTTGAACACGTTTTGGACAAGATCAAGACACAGCTCAAACATGGAAGTACAATTTAAATTTTCAGAAAATGGTTCTTTTAAAATTTTAAATTTTAGTGGCATAAGGGCTTCCAACAATAAGTAAATACACAAAGAATGAGACACCACTTACTACAAAAAAGGAGATGAAATTCTATTGTTTTGATCCAAATTGGTTGAAGATACTAGTGTCCACATACTTTTACTATGATTTCTCCATTCTTAGTATTATATAAGAGTCTTCGATTTCTCTATATGTTCCCTTTTTTTAGCTTCCCAATAAATAATGTGTATGTAAATTATATTCTCAAACTATGTATATTTAGACAGATACATTAGTGTCCCTGACATGTATCGGATGACATGTCGCATATTTACAATCTATAAATTCTAGCACAATTTGTATGACCAAAATCTCAGATCCATTACCAATTTTGCAAGCCCTTCAAATTCTCTTTCAACCCGAACATCTGAAGCTTTCCCGAGTATGACCATCTGCCCACCCTAAAAGTGACTCAAGAAGGAAACCAGTTGAAATCATATCGTGAACTTGGTTCAAACTCAGGCAGTCAAATTAAGAAAATACAGCATATATAAAGAGAAAAAACATCAAACTTCCCAAAACTTTAGTAAAGAACTAACATATGATTCATAAATGAACAAATTCTTGTTTGCATGATAGACATCTGTGTGTCGAATTCAACAATGCGTCAGCAGACCTTAAATAAAACCTAGCTTAAGAAAAATAATCACCAGACCTTGATCTTAAAAGTATCAAACAGCTGAAAGATAAGAAATTATTCTCCAAAATCTCATTCAAGGAAGACAAAAAGCTACTGAAAATAAGACAGACAACATGTAAAACTTTGACCACATATTTGATTTAAGTGACATCATCTCAAAAAGATGTGCAAAAGACCACAAATATGGTCAATAAGACAAAACAATCACTCAAGCACTCCAAGAATTTACGTGGTCCTTCAATGTGAGTTAAATCCTCGAGATCGGAGGTGATCACGAAGAAATTTAGAAATTCACTATCAGATGTAATACAAAATAGTGAAAAAAAAATATATATATATCACTGAGAACTCAAAGCTCCATACACCTAAATCTCACTTTTACACAAAAGAGATGCTTCCCCAAAGGAGAAAACAAAAGGACAAACTTCTCTTTTGCTAAGACAAACGGCAGTTCTATTTCACTCCTTTTCTCTCACATTGTCACACATCTCTTTCTTTCTTTTCTTTTCTTTCTCTCTCATGCATAACAGGCTTTCTCTTTTTCTTGTAGTGCATCGAAGATGAAAGAAAAAGGTGGTTGTGTGGCGCTATGCTTTTTCTCACAACACGAAACTAAGACTGCAGCTCCCCTTTTTATAAAACACTAAGTTGGCTACCAAAGACCAAATACAGGTCAATGAAAAAAATACTCTCCTTCTCCAAAAAGTAATTGCTGTTGGGCGCCACCAACTTGATGGGTCAAGTCACACACATTGCAACAGATCAAGGCAGAAGTTGTTCAATTTTTCAAAAGAACGTGGATTACATTGCTGAAAACTTTTTTCCCCATTCAAAAAGAAAATATGCTAATTCCAGCTGAATCCTGTTATTTTCAATCAAGAAAGAGTTAGGGTATGTTGTTCAGTTGTTATCATTAAACTTCCAACGCTTCAAGAATAAAAAATTATTTTTCAGTTACTGAAAATTTTGAGGGTCAGTGGGTACTGGAGAAGGCGGTGATTGCCAGTTAGAGGCTTAAAGTCTCAATCAGGGGTTTAACTTGACTTGCATGTCTCAAATGTAAAATTTCACCTTTAAGTCGTCCATCAGCCTTCCAATAATAACGGCCATGGACTAGCACAATATTGTTATTGTTTAATTCGCAAAATGGTGGATATTGATAAAGGGATTCAAGAAGAGTATTGATATTCTACTTATAAGAGAACAGACATTCTTTACTAGTATTATGGAGTTTTTCTATGGTAGCCAGTCTGGCAGTCTTATTCACTCTATTTATTGTTTACAGAATTTCAAGCATGTTAATAATACAAAAACTGTAAAAGCATTGATATAAAAATTTGGAAGATGATATAATCTCAGATATCCGTATTTCCATCATGTTCACAGAGAGAGAGAGAGAGAGAAGTCATAGTGAAAAAAATAGAAAAAGAAAAACTTACAAGTTCCTCAACACGCTTGATTGCATGAGAAATCAAATGAAGACCCTTTTGTGGGACTAATCGAGTAATACAGACAACTAAAGGCACCTTGCATGCTATATCTGGCAAATGGTTACCATCTAGAGTGCCTTCTAAGGCCAAACCAAGCCCCCTTTGAACATAGTATTTGCATAACTTCTTGCCCTCAGGCTTTTGAGCTGCAAGGAATCAAATACAGAGAATTTAAAGGAAAACTAGAGAACCTTGGGAACCTTGGGAAGTAAATCTTGAAGATATATAATTATGATTAGATCAAAATAAAAACATCACACATCAGGAAAAACTAGAGCTGGAACTTCGATGACATCATATTTACAATTAAAGCTACTTCCCACCCTAAGATTGGCAGACAACAAAGGCACGAATGTATAAATCTTTCTTGTCTTTTAATACTATGGAAGCATGTTATGATAATAGTAGCAGGAAGCCTGCAGGTCTCAGCACTGCACTATGTTGAATTGGTGTCAATCTCATAAATATGCAACTATACAAGGCTCAACAATATATAAGTAAAATTTACTAAGAGAGAGAGAGAGAGAGAGACTCCTTCATTTTCTAGACCTGTTCTTTAGCTAATGTGAAATCAAACAAACAAAATTCTTGACAAGATAAAGTGTATTAAATACATATGGAAAACTAAAATTTACCATTGAACTTAACAGGCAAGAAGCTGTCAGTAGCAGGGTTCCACATTGCAGTGTCTATCCCATTCAAAACACCAAAGTATCTACAGAATTACATGACACAACATTGTCAGAACTACAGGAACAATAATAAGTTCCTTTAATTTATTTATTTATTTTGGATAAGTACGAAAAATAATGTCTGTATTAATTATAGATACATGTAAAAACAAAGGAAGTATATAATCTGAAAACAGCAATGGATATTATCAAGCAAGTCCCCGTCACAAAGATATTCCATACAAGATTCCCAAGCATAATGGCACCCAGAGGTGAGAGGCCCAGACTGAGCCAAGAGAAAATCAGAGAGATATTTGAAGAAAACTAAACTGCTACAAAGCAACTCAAGAAGTACAAGTAAATTAATGCTAACAGCTTAAATATTGCCTTGTTACATCAAATTACCAAACCAGCATCTCAAAAGAACCACTGCTTTTGGCCAAAACATTGAAACAAAGAACACCAACATGCATTTAGGAGTCCCACATATGATTTTGGTGTTTCACATGGGACCCAAAAGTTCATATTGGTTGGTAAATCTTTCTATTTTGATAGATTCTGACAAGGGAAAAAGGTTTCATGGAGCAACTTCCTTCTTACACAGTTAATGAACCTCACTCAAAACATCATATATAATATCCACTAATGCTTAGAATAAGATGTGCAGAATCCCCTATGCTACTCTTGCCAAGTCCAACGAGTGGTCCCACTGTAAAACCAGAAAATGTTTCAAGTTGTATTTCAAATTACCAGAAGGAAACAGTAGAATTGCATCATGAGTTGATTTGGAAATGGTTCTTAATTGTTAAATATAATTCATGTAGACGTGTCCTCACAAGATAGTAAGTATAAGTGCTTATCTCAAGCACTACCAATTTGTAGTTTAGAACGCAACTGGAATATAATTCAACCACACCCAGAATAGGGACCATATCCTGTTAACATATTGCCGGCTCTCCCTTAGACTGGGTATATAATTAAATTGCATAGACCTACTAAAGGTTAATAGGTTGGGAATATCCTTACATGTATCAGAAACAGTTGTAGGCACACTATATGCGTGAATATAGATCAGTCATCCATCTCAACACCCTCAAGTCCAATAAACCAATTTTTTCAATTTATTGACTGATCAACATTTTTAAATATATTGTCTGGCTAGTTTCTACACTCAAAGCCAGTTCACAAAACTTATTATTAAATAATAAGCATTCGGTCAACCATAGTCATTCACTTCCCCATTTCATTATCCTATCTCTAATTTAATGGGCAATGTAATTTTCACTCCCCTTCCCCTTATGAGAGAACACTCATACCTTGTCAATTAATAGTACCTATCCTCCTCTGAAAGGTGGAATTCCAGGGCTCTAGGATTCAACCCCTCATGAATGCAGGATTTTTGGGGATAGGGTAATTATGTACTTTGGCAAGGAAAAGAAATAGCGATTATCTCTGAAGCCATAAACCTCTCAAAATTTATTCTCATCAACTCCGATTTTTTACTGAAAATACACTGCACTTTAACAACCTTTTTATGCTCCATATTTATCCCTTAATTATAAACCTTAATTTGGTGTCATTGACCAAAAAAAAAAGTCACTAAAGTCATCAACTGCGGGGAGGGGAAAGGAAAAAAAAAACTATGTATAATAATACAATGGAGTGATGAACCTCCTCCAGACCATTTACTGTGAGTTTTTTTTTCCCATCCTAACATATACGAAGATTTGTAGGCATTTGAAACAATTATTTGGAAAAGGAGCAAGTTTCCTGAAAGTGAAACTGTCTACTTTGAGAAATCAGAAATATTACCGGGAAAAACTTGTAGATTAAACAATCAAGTTCCTAGCTATAATGTAACTCTCAATGGCATTGAAGGTAGCCACTACAAATACCAATTAAGACACCGGAATATGTTCACTGTAAAATAATTATAGGCTTAAGACATGCTGACCATATTAGCTTACATCAACTCCTTTTAAATTCACTTCTTTGAATTTAACTAAGACACCAGAATACTTTCAACGTAAAACAACTATAGGATTCAGACATAATGACCATTTTAGCTTACATCAACTCCTTTTAAATCCACTTATTTGGATTTCTTTTTCAGATAGTAATAAAAGATATATCATATGAAGAGAACCCAAAACAAGGTATGCTATAAGAATACCAGAGAGATCTAGTGCACAGTTCCAAACATATATGACATTCCACTTAACTACAAGTGCTATAACAATGGATAATATATTCTTGAGAAGGCTCTTTCCTGACCTAAATATATTTTGAATTGTACCTTTGAATGTGATTGATTGTGAAGACTATTTCAATTTGAAAAAAAAAAAAAAAACTCAAAACATCACAGCATTCTACAATGAATTGGACCAAATGTGTAACACTATTAACATAGGAAACCTGACTTAACTGGCAATGAATAACTAGGCAATTACTGTATGGAAATTATCTGATAACTGATATCTGTAGCTACAGTAGCAGTTTAAGGATACTCTCAACTCATCTCATTTCATTTGGACAATACAAGAGTTATATAGAAAAGTACAATACAATAACCCAAAAAATGTAGTGGTTTAAAATGTATGGAGGAACTTACTTATCCCGATTCCTTAATAACGTGCTTGCAAGCCATCCAGTGCATAGGGTTTCCTTGAGATATGTCGGAGAGACTGTGCTGAAAGATGAAGGAAAATCACTTACTAGACGATGATGTGGATATTAGGGTAAGTTGGATTTATACATTTACGCACATGCGTCATGCTTTCTCCACACAGTCTACTATTTATCTACTATACATTTACATTATGTGTGCATCTTGGTATATCTCCACATGGCAGTTTATTCAGGATACAATTTCTCATTTCCATTAAAGTGCTCAAAAGCCATCCAAAGCACAGTGATTGGCCTTTTCCATCTTCAAAATCATACCTTCAATATTTTACAAATTGCTCACCATGATGGAAATCCTTCTTATTGGTGTGTTTATTCTTCCTTGTACCATAGGCACAATGTCATTCGAAAACTCAGGGCATACTGGAAATTATTTATTAATAAATGGCTATTGACAAGTATGTGCAAATTCACAAATTGTTTGCAAACGCCAAAAAAATAAAAAAGGGAGGCTGCTTACACTACTGCATTGCTATACACAATTCCACCTTTCAATAAGCTCAACCTCTCAGGATTGTGGCCAATAGTTCTATCATCAATTGCCTGCCATGTAGAAAGATGAAAACAAAACCAGAAACTTTAGTCATTAACAAGGGAGGGACTTGGACAGACAGGTGAAACTTGACAAAAGAATAATGAGCTGTACCAAACAATGATCTGAGTTCGCAAAGGTTTTAGCACTGAAAGCAAAATTTTCTAGCTGGATGGAGGTGTATAACTAAAAGAACTCTTTAATCAACTAAGAAAACTCATTGGCATGGAGAATACATCAGTTCATGAGAATTTGTGGCACAATTGGTGCCAAATGAAACCATATATCCCATTTGAGAATGCTTTTCACAACATCTTTGCAACCATACTTACAAATGTGGATGTGTGCATTGTGTACAAATATATCTATATAATTATAAAAATCAACCCAACTACGCCTCATATATATATATATATATGGATCAAGTTCAATCTAAACTTGATGTGACTCTCTATTTATTTTACACCACACAATAACTTTTACTTCAGTTTATATTTTTATGATCCTCTCATGGATTGCACATTCTTTTCTTATGCCAAATTTTTTTGTCAATCAGATGTCATATATATTAACCAGTCCATAAACTAGTGTTTGCCTCTACTTTTTAGACATAGAAAATTAAAAATTTTAACATTAAACGCCAATCATCTTGATATCTTGTGAGCATGAAGGGTAAGGAGAAACAATCTAGTCCAATGGTGGGGTAAAATGCTCATCAAATGAAAAGTTCATTGAGCGGTGTAACATTGACAAAACTTACACCAGAGAATATTTAATACAAATATAAACAAAAAATTCATGAAAGTTTAAGATTATAAAGAACACACCTTGTCTATGGTTGCGTATATAGACCCATCAAGGCCACTCTTGCTGAGCTGCTCTTGACTGCCAAGGTAAACAAAGCCATTATGAGGGGTGTGACAGGCTTGAAAGAACTCAAAAGATTGTTTCAACGCTAGTTTCATCTATAATTCATATCACAGAAATCTGCTAAGGGGCATAAGCATCAATCTCCAAACATTTTTAAACTTGTACACAAGTATTAATCAACCAAAAAATGAAACAAGAATCAAAACATATTAAAAAATAGTTAATTCACTACTCCTACTTAGCTTGCTATGTTTCAAATAAGAAGGCTATTTGAATTGGGGTATCCTTTGCAAATTCAGTATTGTACTCGATCTCCTATCGTACCCAAATAAATAACAAAAAAAATTAAAAATTAAAAAAAAGGAAAAAATAATATGAAAATAAACTATTCATTCCTCCTATTTAGCTTGCTGTGTTTCGAATATGTAGAAAATCTGAAACTTTTTGGGCATGCCAGTCAGTGAATGATATGATCTCTGTCATTAACCACAAACATATATCTGTTATAAATGCACTATAGCATTTTTCTGTAGAATACATACTAAGAATGTTCAACGTTTTCTTCTCCACTATCAAATTCAAATTAGGAACCTAATCGCATTTCAAATCTGGAATTGACTTGAATCAAGCATAAGATAATTCTCCATTTAATATCCACATGGTACAGTCCTGTCCCCATGTAGTTTTTGCAGGATTGGTTTATCACATATACAATACTGCTCTCCATAAATATTCACAAACATAAAAGCCATGTAACTATGTGTGATAAGACACTATGTCTGACACCATGTCCATATTACAGCAGATATCCCATATTCCTGTACGTAGTCCATAGGATTTCTAAAGGCGAAGGGTAAGACAAGCAGGAAATTTCTTTCAAACTGCTCTCTTTGGAAAACCGTGAAACTTGTAAAACCTTGTGGTAGCGAGGCAAATACTTTAATGAGACACAAATGATTGTGGTAGTGGGGTGAACCAAGCAATTGCAAAACATGTGTGCATGAAATGGAAAATGGAAAATGTTGAAGGGAGTTGATGGTTAAAGCACAAGGGAATAACAAAAGGATAATCTTACCTACACTCCCCATAATGCTCCATATTGTGGATTGTCAATACTATTCTTGGCTTCTATAAACAAAAATATATCAATATCGATATCAAATCTCATATGAATGGAGGTAAAACTATTTAAGAGCATCTATATCTGTCACAAAACTTGAAGTAAATACCTTAAGTGAGAGATAATGGTACATATCCCAGTAAAGCAGTGGTAAAGCTCCTGCCTGCCATTCATGGACATGAATGATATCGGGTTGAGTTGCAGTCACCTGCCATGATTGGAAGAACATGGTTCAAGATATGTCACAGATATAACCAAGTTCTCCATCCCACATTTTCAAGCCAGATGGCTATAAGGAATAATTAAATTATCTCAAGCATAGAGTCAGTCAGTAAAAAAGAATCAAGAAAAACTCCACAGACAACTCATTTACAGTCATAACACAGTTTAAGCAGTTTTTAGCTTCGACATAGTTTCTATGATGTCTACGAACACTCGAGTGTAAGATACTGATCCCTCTATTATTTCTACATTAGCAAGCCAACCTAAGCTTTTTAAATCAATCCAGCTAAATAAAAAGTGGAATTCAATACATCAAAAGATGCACCAAGCATTCATCCACAAACCTGCATCCATTCAAGGCAAGCACGGCTAAAGAACAAATATGCCTCCAGCTCATTGTATGAACCCCCATAGACAAATTGCCCCTTAAAGAAATGGTTGGACGGTTCAATAAATACTACAGGGATGCCAGAAACTTCCCCACGATATGCATTGGTTAGAACCCAGTTTCCGTCTTGATAAGATTCATACGTGGTGATTAATGCCAAGTCTTTGATCTGCTGCTTCTGAATACATTCATAGAAAGGGAGCATTATCTCCACTGTATGACCACGTGACAAACATGCGCGAGCAAGTCCAGTTACAACATCACCGAGGCCACCAACTTTCGCTATGGGTGCCATTTCAGCTGTAACATGAATTATGTGCATGCGATCAGAATCCTTGTTTATGTCAGCAGGAACTTCTGGGCTCACACCCCAAGAAGGGAAGTCCTTTTCCCAAAAAGGGATTTCATCACTAGGAGAAGGCCACACAAGTTCTCCAATTCCAACATCAGTTGAACTTCCTCGTCTTTCAGCCCCAACCTACAATTAGAATTGACATTTCCAGAGTGCATTCAAATCATACTCTCCCACTAATCCAATACTTGTCAACTTGTTATGATTAATCAAAAAGACACTTAAGCCTAGTTTTGAATAATTCACAGGAAATAAATGGCCAAGATTGAGAAATACCTGTGATGAAAGATGAGTCTCAGCCTCAAGAGCTTGAATCTTGAATTTGGAAGAGCAAAACTTGAACCTGTCGCGGATACCCAATACGTTCCTTTTTTCCACCATCAAAATCCTTGGACTTGACAAAATTAAAGGACAAAACTTGCCCATTATAGCACACTCCATTATCACTCTGCTTACTTTGAGTAACTGCCCTTTATACAATACCTGCGATAGGAACGGAACAACACACTCCACTGAAGAGAGAATGACTCCGAGTACCCTTTGAACGAATATAAAGGAAAAATGAAATCTTTTTTTATCCTATAGAAGATGAAATGCAATGAAATGATAATTTATTAGTTTTCTCAGAACCAAACAGAGCAGAAAACATAAGACTGGCATATCAATCTTGGGCTGTCTGTCTGTCTTGGTCTCTATCTATAGTACAAGTGGCAGCAGAGGTGGAGTAAGCCACAAAGCATTTTTGGTTTCCAAGGATCTCATAGGCGAAGGATTCTCGGATTCTTTTGGATTGAGCTCCACGGCAATATTGGGAGAATTGCCCGTGGATTTTTTTTAAAAATCCTGTGCATTCATTTTTATCCGACAGCCACGTGTTTCGCTAAATATAAAAATAAAATATAAAATAAAATAATAAAATAATTTTTTTAAAACATAAGATGGTTCGGCTACCCCATTTTTCCCCTAAAAGATGGCCGGCTACTGCAGCTCAGCCTAGAGGGTGTCGTCGGCCACCCCCAAAGGCTAGTTGGGAGTGGCTGACACCACCTCCTAAGGCCTCAGGTGGTAGTTCAGCCACCCCTAAGGTCAAACCCATAAATCAAGGATTGAAATCCCTAATAGCAGAAGGAGAATTGCCGGTGGATTTTTTTTGAAATTCTGACCATTTATTTCCATCCAACAGACACAAATTCACCACGTGTCCCACTAATTATAAAATAAGAAAATATTTTTTAAATTTTAAAAATAAATATAAAATAAAATAATAAAAGATTAATGAGGATTGGTATAGTGTTGGCAACATTAAGTATGATGCGCTCAATGATTTACGAAATGATTTTTCACAGTTGTTCGAGGACGATGTAGTGCCAGTTGATGTATGGGAGGAGATAGCCTAAGAACCTACTAAGCACGATACTGATGATATTACGGACGAAAGGTAACACTTTACTCCTCTTTAAGTGTTGTTCTTTTGGTATTTAAGTGTTGTTCTTTTGGTATTTTGTCTAGAAATTTCGAGGACGAAATTTTATAAAGAGGAAAGAATGTAGTGATCTAAATAATTAGCTAAACTTAGGTAACTTAGTTAGGGGGTTAATTTGGACTTTAGGTCACTAAAGACACAAGATGGACAATTTAGACTTTTGAACCGAACGTACGCTAGGTCTGGCGGACATACGCTTCTGTAACACCCCGGCTTTACCAAGCAAGCCATAAGTGGAATTATCTAAATTCTCACGTGACGCTACTACTTTTCCATTGCTAAATAACACCACGGAAAACCAGCAATAAATTTTTCTTTTCTTTTTACAACCAACACTCGCTAATAAATACATACCAAAGCTTCTATTATACATCATTATGACATAACAACTTTATCCATAATACAATGAGTCACAAATGTCATAAATACAACTAGACTAACCATACTAACTATGGTAGGATAGCTCTTCCAAAAGTAGAAGTCTTCTGCAAGCCTCAAAGGTAGAAGTCTAATCAGACGTACGAATCTTTAGTGATAGTCTTTGCAGTGACATCTGTAGAATCATTATGGTTTTACAGGTAGAAGTATGAGTCTACCACTTAATAAGTTCAAGCAAATTGACAATATATAATGTGAGCCCATCTTTATTTGAAAATCAATCTTATCACCATTGTTTACTAAACAACCATGTATATAGAGCTTTCATAAATGAGTTTTAATAAACGTATGGCTGAAAGGTAAAACAGATGACAATTAATTTGATACATAGTAATAAATCGTAGTAGTATTTTTCTTACATGTTCTTACTACATAATTAACTTCACATTTCATAATATGAAGCAGTAAAATAGTTCATAACATAATGGGTAAAACATCAGTTAAAATCAGCTTAATTTGATCATATAGCATTGCATAGCATAACATATCATCATAGCAATAAGTGCATTTATACTCCCACTTATCTCCTAGAGTTTGCTAAGTGTTACCCCACTTAACCGCAAGATTGCTAATAATTTATCTCTCTGATAGCTTTGAGGTGTTGAGCATGTAATCCCACTCAACCGCTAGGCTGTTAGGCAACTTTGTTTCCCTTTTTCTAACATCGGGGTGTCAGGTGCATAATCCCCCCCTGACCTCTGGGCTTTACATGCATTCATGAATAACATCATATTTTTCATATCATCATTCTTTTCGCAAATCTTGTTTTCCTTCCAAAACTCAACTTCTTTTCATAAATCATTTCATTTGGAAACACATTTCATGTAAAATATTTCAAAATATATTCATACGTGTAATTAAAATAGCTAAACTCAACAAAATATACTAAACATACTTTTGTAAAATAAGGCAATGTTAGTAAGTTTGAACTTATCTTTTGAGCTTTATACGTAGTCTCCTTTGTTTGTACATTTTCTAGCACTCCCACTTAAAGTAGCTCCAAAACTTTAAGTTCTAATGCTTATTACTATTATAAATATTTCTTACTCGCTATCAGAAATTCTATACGTAGGAGATAGAAATTATTGAATGAAAAACTATGGTCTGGTTTGGCCTATTATAGGCAGAGTTTGGGGACAAGGGTGGAATTAGCTGCAAAGAGTTCAAGCGGTGGAAAACAAAACTTTGATTGTTGTTTTTCCATTGTAGGTGCTGAAATCTTGTGTGCGGAAAAATTCCTTTACGCCGGCCAGCTCATGAACTAGGAGCTTTCAAGAAGGTTTTAGAAAATCTGATGCTGCACTAGGCGTTCACCCATCTATAGATTTTTATCATTATTTTAAAGTCCACTACATTGCACCCACTCACGCTAATGAGTTTGAAGGTTCTAGTGTCCATGTAAATATAATTGCATGCGTACGTGCATGGTCTAGTGTGTATATATATACGTATATATATAGCTAATCTCATTTAACTAATCCATTTATCTTTTAAGTCTAATTAATTAAATCTTGAATAATAGATCATTAAATCATAGCCTAGTTTGAACCAACTACTTCTCAAATTAAATTGAGAACCTAAAATTCAATATCAAATATATTTTCCTAATATACTTAATTTAACTTAAGGCCAAAATTTATACCAAAGCATTCTTAGCCATCCTAATACATTCCTTGGGTATAACAACTTATGTCTTTAGTGCGGATGTACGAGGGGGACCACCGTAGGTACACTCTACAAATAGTACATGGACGTATGCTACTTTGTGGTATACCATTTGGTTAATACCTAGATGTACGAAGCACCCTTTGAACCGCTATGTAAATAGTGCCGAACGTACGCTAGGGTTGGCAAACGTCTGTTGCTTTTCTGGAGAGTTGGTAGAACCCCTTAGCTATAAATACCCCCTAACCCTTATTAATTCTCATGTTCTCTTAGGCCCCTAGGCTGCGAAAATCCCCCTTGTGAGTATGTTTTGTGAGGCGTTGTAAGTTAAGTGCTATCGGAGAGGAAGTTCTTGAAGTTTCACTTCAAGGAGGTAATGTCGCTTTACCTAGCTTGTTTTTACGTCGTTATGCTGCCTAAACATTGTCTTGTATTGTTAGTTGTAGCTTTAACTTAAGCTATGCTTTAATCTTGTTAGGACTAGTGTTGTTTTAGTTTAACATGATTTCACTTGCATGGAGGTTTTATTTTGAGTTAGGAGACCTTAAGGAGCCTTTTGATAGCCTTAGGATTTGGTTTTGGAGAATAGAAGGATGAGTAGGCAAAATGAGGTTCTCCCTGAAAACCTCACAGCAGACGTACGGCCTCGAGCCTGGACGTACGGTCTGAAGTATGCTAGGGGACTTTATTTTAACCAGCCATCTAATAACTCATATTTTCTTGTTTTAGAGTTGTTTTAATAGAAATAGGACTAATAGAACGTTTTTCACATATTTAGGGAACCCGGATCATTTGGAATACTCGGAGACGTTATACAACCTAGGTGAGTTTTAACTCACATAATGCTCGTTGTTATTTTCCTTGCACTACACAACTATTTTGTGTACTAAAAACATGCATATTTGCAATTCTCACAATTTATACTTGTTGCACATGAACTCTAGCATTTTGAGAAAAATGTTGTGTTGAATATGTTAAGAAAGTGAGACTTGTAGAAGCATGCATATAAAATACAGACAATATAATTTGCATCGTATAACATGGTACACCGATACGTGCGGGATAACGGTCATGGGCTTACTATATATGTTAACCTTATGGTCAAATATGAGCCTTGGATCCAATGGTTGTTTTGTGGCCAGCTCAGCGTTAACGAGCGATCATTACAAGACTGACATCATTAGCAGTGTGGGCCAACCGAGTTCGGACTCGGTCATGCTACTAGTGTTATGTACGATAGCGTACAATATTCGGGGCACCGGTGTTGTATTACAGGTTCCTCGGGACATCGTCAATCCTGGTTGAACTATGACTATCACTTATATGCATGTATTATATATAAATATCACACCTATAAGATAAACGGTCATGATGAAACTATTGTTTTATGAAAAATTAGAGTTCATCACTAAATTGGCATGGGCATTATTTGTGTTAATATTCACTAAATCTTAGACTTACCCCTTTATTTTATGTTTCCACATCATTACGAATATCTGTGCAGTTTAGCTATTCTAGAAGAGGATGCCATCGAAGCCAACTTGGGTAATTGCACAAGATCTAATTCGGGTCATTTTTTAGGACATGGACCTAATCTAGTTAAAGTCTATGTGGGATGATGGAGGAACCAGCCGTGGTGATATGACTGAGATTTTAATCTCTCTAGCTCTTCTTAAACTTAGGGTTTGATCTGAATGATCTTTTGTTAAAGCAATGTTATGATATTATGAGTTGTAATCCAATTTTGGTGACAGTCTGATGACCAGTACATTTAATGATTATCTTTATATTATGAGGTTTATGTTTACTCTGGTGTATGTTTGTGTAGATGTTAAATTATTGATCTCTATTTTCTTTAGTTTAGAAAGTCTTTCGCTGAGATTTCTCGTTTCAGCAAGAAATGTTGAAATCCTTGAGTCTTGTCCCGTGAGGGATGGGGCTGGGAGACGAACCATAGGATCTATTACTAATTAATTGATTTGCCCATCGGAGTCATTACAGATGTCGTTTTTATCAAATTGAGTTGTATAATTTGGTTTATACAATTGTTTTTAGCAAATAAAAAACACACGATCTTTTAAATAGCAATAATTAAGTTGAAGAAAATTCTTTTTAATACCAAAGAGTAATGATATATGGAGGACTAAAGTCATCCTTGACTCATCACAAATGTGATGTGACATTTAAAATTATCAATAGATTAAAATTCAGTAATGATCATCTCAAATTGAATGGTGATTTTAAATACCACATCACATTTGGGATGACTCCAATAGAGCTTTAATCCTCCTTATATCATTACTCAATACCTAAAGGGGTGGTGTAGTAACATTACATTTTTTTTTTTCCTATTCAAAGTTGGGGAAGGGAGAAGGGAAATTACAAGAACACAAACGAAATCAACAGAGAAATCCTAGTAACAGTCGAGAATGGGTCAAATAAATGATCCGGGCCATCAAACAAACCAAAATGGTCAAAAGAGGCTGTTATAAATGGCAATATTCTGTAAACGACAAAAAACTCGAAAAGGGTAGCCGACATGACCATCAGTGGTCAGAAAAAGAGAACAAGGCCGACCATCAGTAGTAAAAAAGGAGAGAAAAATCTTTGTCAAAAGTAGAAAAGAAGGTCAGATTAAGTTTCTAGCCAAGAAAAGAAACACAGTGAACAAAAAATTACAAGGAAAAATAAAAACACAACAAATACAATAAATAAAAACACAACAAATACATTTAATGGTGGTGTACATGATGACAACTCTTGCCCAATAATAATCGTAGCCAACAACCCACAATCATAATTAGATGGGCTTCCAAAAGCCTAAACGTTTAAAACCCGCTTTATGTTTTGTTTCCTTTAAGAGAATAACTTCAATACGGTTGTGGTACAAAACATGTCTTTTGTGCCCTTCGCACCTCTCCCTCACAACTCCACCGCCGATTGTTGAGGCTTCATTCATTGGTCTTCACTGCTAGAGAGTGAGAGTGACGAATTTTGTGGTGATTTTCTCAAATAATTATTGTTTGGGTTCGATTTTTGTGGTGATTTATGGAGGAAATATTGATTGGTGTTTGAAATTCCTTTGGGGAGTTCATGGGTTATAGTTTTGGAGGAAGATAACCTAATGGGTAGAATGGGATTTTTGTTTTCTTGCTAAGAGGTCGAACATTTCAATAGTTGTCAA
The DNA here is from genome assembly GCA_006937295.1 of Carpinus fangiana. Lineage (NCBI taxonomy): Eukaryota > Viridiplantae > Streptophyta > Magnoliopsida > Fagales > Betulaceae > Carpinus > Carpinus fangiana. The sequence continues at coordinate 21,615,834 of CM017325.1, forward strand.
CAATATTAGCTTTCAACTGACGGTTGTAGGTCAGGCTGTCAAGGTATGGTGGAACCCAAAGCTAGAGGCTAAACCTTGTGGATGCCACTATAGATATTGAGTTGGAGGAACCTTGTACTTGCTGTTCTAGTTGGAGTCTCTCGAGTTGATGATTATTGGCATCACTGGCAAGATGTATTTGCTGGATGTCTTTTAGGTTTGTTTGTAGTCGGGGTGGAGTTATGTGGGGACGGAAGAGCGAAGGGATGGAGTGGTGTTCTTGGGAGAGTTATCCTGTGTTTTCATCTTTTGTTGTTTTGGTGTTCCAAACTTGCGTGGCTCACAACAATTGGAGGGCACAAAAGACGTGTTTTATGCCACAACCATATAGAAGTTGTTCTCCAGTTATTTTGGTGTTCCAAACTTGCATGGCACACTACAGTTGGAGGGCACAAAAGACATGTTTTATGCCACAACCATATTGATGTCATTCACTTTCTTTAATAATTGGTCCACACAAAACCCTGAAAACTCAAAATGAAAAAACAAGAAAGAAGTGGAGCGCTAAACACAACCCTGGTAGGAATGGAGGACGCTTCGGAGTGACCAACAAAGATATCAAGGTAGCTCCACCTTTCACCCGATCCAGGAATCTGTCTTCGTCGTCTTCGGGTTGGACCTCCGCATCTTTGACTTTCAGTAAGCTTCCATTTAGTGAATTTTTGTTCTCATAGTCTCATTGGACTTTTCGTTGTTGATTCGTAAATGGGTGGACCCAAATGAAAATCATCTATAAATGAATTTTTGACTCTTCCGATTTGACTAACACAATTGGATATGATTTTGATATCTTTGTTATGTATTCTTGATTGGTCTTTTGGAAGTATATTTTTATAAATTTTGGTATTTGGTGGTTCAGTTACTTTGAATCTCATAGTAAAACGAGTAGTAACTTTGATAAAATGCATTTCAGTAGTTATATATCTCCATAATGGTCTTAATATCTTCTAAGATTTTAAATTGCATAGTAGAAAATGTGCTTGTAAATAACAAATTATGTGATGAATGGGAAACACGGACCCAAAAGAATGGTATGGCTTGGTTAATCATATGGAAGTTTGGGCTTGTAAAACAATAATGAAGGGTCACCTTTTTATTTAAATAAAAAAAGTAAAAAAAAAATAAAAAAATAAAAAGTTCACCAATAACTCTTTTTAAAGGCTAAATGGGCTGCCAAATTCCCATGTTGGTTCATTTCACAACAATTTTCTTTTTTCTTTGTCATAGTCGGTATCAAATCTTAAATGACAGTACATTGTCCAAATGTTATTTGTACAACAATGTGACATGGTACATCTTTGTGTGTGAGATGGATTAGTAACAAATGAAAGATTCTCTGTAATGCTCCCAAAATTAGTCTTAGCTAATCTAGCAAGGTTAATGGCAACTACCCTAGTTAAACCAACTTGTGGCTAAATAGGGAATCACCCTTCTAACATTATCAGAGTTAATGCATAGGAAGATGAAATAAATCTAAGTTAATTGTAAATCATCACAGGGACAAGTATATTCCTCAAAATAAAGACATGAAATGTCTATTTGATAATAATAACCAAACCTGATAATGACAAGCAAACTTCTAAGCAAAGTCTGTAGTGGCGGTCATGCCACTTTCGAGACTTAGGGACAAATTCCCTATAAAAGTAATAACCACGTAAGTCTAAAGACTTAGTAAGTAAACCTCACAATTAGGTATGACATGAGCCTAATTAAGCGAAAATAAACGTGCAGTTTTAGAAAGTATTCAAAAGGAGGCGTTGTCTCCGTTAGTACACCATATAGTAGGGTTTTGGTTTTTGAAAAAAGATGTACTATTGGCGGCAATCGCCTAAATATTTTAATGCATAAAATCTAATATTTTATAAGTCATAACTTTCATGTATAGTCTACCTGAGATATAAGCCTTTCTCAGCAGCGTTGACGCTATCCTGAGGGACTTGTAATACAACACCGGAGCCTCGAATATTGTACGCTACTGTACATAACACTAGTGGCACGACTAAATCTGGCCTCGGGTGGCTCACACCGCTAATGATATCCGTTCTGTAGTGACGGCCCATTAAGGCTGCGCCGGTCACAAAACAACCATTGGATCCAAGGCCCATATAAAATACACATATGACCATATCATCTAAGTCTATACAGTAAGCCCATGACTGTTATACCACATGTACTAGTATACCATGTCATATAATGCATCTTAATAATCAATTTATAAGACAACTATCAAGTAATTATAAAAGTAGGCATGCTCATATCATTCTTGCGGCTAGTCAACTGACATATTCTGCGTTTTAAGGAAAAAAGGGTTGTAAGTATTTACTTAGTATTATGTATAGTAGAGTACAATATCCAGGGCATCAGAATTTTATTACAAGTCCCACGGGATAACACCAACCCTGCTAAGAAGGGATAATATCTCAAGTAGACCATATTGTTGAACTATGACTTTCACTCTATATCATATGCATATATTATATATCAATATCACACTGATGGAAAATTGTCATGATGGAACTGTTGCATACTTTATAAAAATTAGAGTTCATTACTAAATTGGCTTGGGCATTATATGCGTTAACATTCACTAAGTCTTTAGACTTACCCTGTTATTTATGTTTTCCCCCTTCATTACGAATATATCTGTGGTTTAGCTATCTTAGAAGAGGATGCTGTCAAAACAGACTTGGGTGGTTGCATAGGATCTTATTTGGGTCATTTTTTAGGACATAGACCCTGTTTGGCTGAAGTCTATGTGGGATGACGGAAGAACCACCCATGCTAATATGATCGAAATTGTAATCTCGTTAGCCCTACTTAAGCTTAGGATTTTATTTGTTGATTTTTTGTTAAGACAATGATGTTATTATGTTATAAGTTGTAATCCTATTTTGATGATGGTCTAATGACCGGTACATTCGATGGTTATCTTTATATTATGAGGCTTTATATTTACTCTGGTGTATAATCGTGTGGATGGTTAATTACTACTCTCTATTTCTTATAGTTTTCGAAAGTTTTCCGCTGAGTTCTCTCTGTTTTGAGAGGTTGAAATTCATAAGTCTTATCCCGCATCGGATAGGGCCGGTAGACAAACTATGGGGTCAATTACAAGTTAATTGATTTGCCCATTTGGATCGTTACAGCGGGAGTCACATGAATCACCTTTTCCCTGACCCATGTCTGGAAAGAGTCGTCGTGTAGGTTGGCGTAAAACTCGTGGACTATCTCCTCGACCGCGGGACGGTGATCCACCACCATGTCTACCCAACCCTAGGCCTCCAGCACTTGTTGTGACAAATATTACCTAAATTGATAGATAATATTTGTTGTGTTTTAACTCACAAGTACACAAGATCAAACGATAGTATAGTGCGGCAAAAACAAGATCATTCCCACGAGGATTGTAATTTTGCTTAAATTTTATTTTCTAAATTAAAATACCAACTTTGTCACAAAATTGATATATTGAAAAAAAATAGAGATAAATAAAAATGTAGGGCTTTGATATCCACCACTAATCATGCTCAATTAATATAACAATATGTCAATGCTCCAATCATATTATGAGTACTCAATGCTTGCCAACCTAAGGGCATGGGTGCATATTTCTTTAGCTATAGATTTTCCTAAGCAACGAATTAGGCATGAGTATATACTTTAATTATTTTCTTTCTTAAAGGATTTAGCATGGGTGTATACTAAGTTGTTCTTTAAAAAAGCATAAATCTATGAAAATCGACAAACACACGAGGCCTAGGGCATGGGTGTATACTCCCGGTTTCCCATGTTGATTAACCTAAGAACCCATGAGTAGATTCTTTTGTCACTCTATTAAGCCCAGGACTCGATCATCCAAATTGACTTAAATAACTAATCAATACCACATGCATATGTTGATCAAGCACATTCATATGAGAAATTCGAATAAACAGGAATTAACCAAGGTAACCTTCACAATATAATTATCACAAAGATTCCAATATTGAAATATTAAATAAACATAATTAGGGCTTCAATCTAGCCATACTAAAGAGTTAGTTACACATGATTAAAATAAAACTAAAAAGAAAGGGAAAAGAAAGAACCAAAAATCGTTCCTAGAAGTAGCCTCTAATTCCTCTCCCCCATATTGTGTCTCCATTTTTTTTAATTTTTAATTTTTATTTTTATTCTAGAGGCTTAGAGGTCAATTTATAGACATTCAAGAAAGGTTCTAAAAGCCTTAAAAACTATAGAAAATTCATAGGTTTTAGTCCCAGTACAACTAGGACTTGCAAAACCTAATATGGAAAGAAAAGGAAGTCTGGCCGTCTCTGATTTTCTCTAGCTCACGACTGTGCTTGATCCTAGCCCATATGCACTTGATCGGAAAGGGATCGTCTCCATTTTGTCTTAATCGGATGTGAGCTAGTTGACGGCTAAGATTTATTTTCAACAATAGAAGGTTATAAAACAGCCACGTCAATTAAAATTAATGAGTGGCAACGTTAACAGCGTGATAGATAAGAATGGGCTGCAAAAAGACGACATGAGGCCCAAGAGAGCTTAAAGAAGCTGAAAAATAAATAAATAAATAAAAAGACAAAAGAAATCTGATGAGGAAAGAACAATAACTTTTTCAGTCTTTTTGCAAGGAAAAATAGGAAATCGCCGTAACTAGTAATCTTCAAGCTTTTGGGTGTTTTTGTTTTATTTATAGTAGTTTTGAGGCATTTAAAATAATATTGGAGTGCTTTAAGGATTTTTTCTTCTTCTTAATTTGTGCTTTAAGGGTCTTGATTATATAGAGTTTATGCACAATTTGAAACTTGAAAGTGTATCTAATCTAGCTTTTACAGTTTTTTTTTTTTTTGGGTAATCTAAGCATTAAATAATGATGTGCACATGTGCTCTTTATAGAAAATCGGTCACATTAGTTTACATTCAAAGGCCTTATAATGTTATATATTGAATGTTTGATAACAAATGAGGTTGTTTGGTGGGCATCATCTTTTGATGATGAGGTGGAGCATTATCTAATACACACAGCCCATATATTCCCCTGTTTTGTGGTGTAGGAAGTAGAAAAAATTATGCTCCTGTTTTATGGTGTAGGAAATAGACAAAATTGAGGTGTATAATTAGTGAGTATAAACTTTGTTTTGTCGTGCATTAAACAAAAAAATAAAATATTGAGGTGGTGAGTTGACAATTAAGTGAATCATTTTCATTCTAGAAACCTATTATAACATCTCTTATGGATGAATTGACAATAAACTTGTTTATAATTAGTTTTCTCCTTTGTAGGGCATCTATTTGTTGCTTATTGGACTAATTTATGTGATAAAGCCCACTTTAGGTTTTTTAATAAGTAGCTCTAAGGTTGAAAGCACTTAGATCATGATTGAATGGCAAAATAAACACACTTAATTGGCCCCACGTTATTTTTCTTGTAAAGCTAATTTTGGTTGGTTAAACGCTTTAAATATGAAAGAGTCAACTTGATGCTTGACATACAGGTTGTTTTTCATGAGTTAACGTGTTTGTTAGGTATTGTAATTTTTGTTAGGGATAACAGTGGATGTCTCAATGGAAGTTTTGGTGTCTCCATATGTGCCTATAGAACTTACACCATCAAAAGGCATGTAATTTGAATCAGATGATATTGCATATAATTTTTTTAACGAGTATGGGAGAATGGCAGGTTTTAATATCAGAAAAGAGTATGTGAACAAGTGTAAAAAGATTGGAATTGTTACTTCAAGGAGATTCGTGTGTGAGAAAGAGGAAATTCGGGGTATAGACAAGCGAGATAGTAAAACAAGAAAAGCTCGAGCAGAAACAAGATGTGGGTGCAATCACTACAAAAAAAAAAGGGCATTAGTAACGTGTCCTTTTTACCACGTTAACGTTACCCCTTTGGTAACGTGTCACTTATGTGCCACGTTACTAAATTTTTTGGGTCCATTTGGTAATGTTTTAAGAATGCCACATTACCAAAGGGCAGCGTGTGAAAATACCACGTTACCCTTTGGTAACATTTAAAAATGGCACGTTACTAAAGGGTAACATGGTATTTTCACACCTTACCCTTTGGTAACGTGTGAAAATACCACGTTACCCTGGTAATGTCTAAAAATGGCACGTTACTAAAGGGTAACGTGGTATTTTCACACGTTACCCTTTGGTAACGTGTGAAAATGCCACGTTACCAAATGGTAACGTGGCATTTTCACACGTTACCAAAATTATTACCTATTAAAAAATTATTTTTATAATAATATATTAAATAAAATCATAATAATAACCTATTAAAATAATAATAATCTATTAAAAATACAATCGTATTTTTTTTTAATGATGCATGATCAATAAAGCGCGTGCACGTTCATTTTATATAATTATGAATGACATGCCAGAGTTGCAATATATTTTAATGTAGTTACTATATATGTAGATATAGGAAAGGTATATATAAATGACATGCTAGCTAGGGTTACTACATATATTAATGTAGTTTTAGGGTTATGCGGTTAGCGATGATTAATAACCGTTTTGCTAGCTTGTACACCTTCATTTGCCACCGTTGCCAAATATATATTTTCTGGTCTTCCTCGAAACTGATTGTAGTGATTTAAAATTACATGTATGTTATTAATTAAACCACTTGGACAGCAAGGACCGAAGCCTTCGAGAATAGGTTGACATAATAGCTAGAATATCATGCTATGACGTACGTACCAAAGGGCCGGGATATATATATATAGAGAGAGAGAGAGGCCCTTACCAAAATAAAATATTGTCAAAGTTTAATAAGTAATTTAATACTATATATACATATATATTAATGCTAGGGTTACTATATATATATAAATATATTAGTGATAGCTAGGGTTAATTAATTAATTAATTACTATATATATTAATGCTAGCTAGGGTTACTATATATAGTTTATATAGTAAAATTTGACAATATTTTATTTTGGTGAGGGCCTCTCTCTCTCTCTCTCTCTATATATATATATATATATATCCCGGCACTTTGGTACGTACGTCATAGCATGACATTCTAGTTATTATGTCAACCCATTCCCGAAGGCTCCGATCCTTACTGTCCAAATGGTTTAATTAATAACATATATGTAATTTTAAATCACTATAATCAGCTTTGAGAAAGACTAGATATAAAATATATATTGGCAGGGCTTACCCTAGGATGCAAACAGGTCATTTTCTCCAACATAAAAAGCATAAAATTACAAAGTAACAGCTTTGGATAAAAAGAAAAATAAAAACCAAACACACCCCCAAATATTGATTGCACAAACAATGATGATAAGATATCGTCTAATAAAAAACCCAAATGCCACTTTTAGCCAAAAAAAAAAAAAAACAATGTTAAATATATATATATAGAGAGAGAGAGAGATTCTAGTGGATATAGTAACCCTATCATGTAATTTATATATAACTTACTCTATATATATATATATACACACACATTAATATATATCTAGTAACCCTATAGCATGAAATTCTAGCTAATGAAGTTTCTATATATATAGCTAGTAATGGGACCCTGGCCGGGATTGCCATATATATAACCCTATATATATATAAATTAAGTTAATTAGTACTAGCTAGCGATATATAGGGTTTAGGATTATTAGTAAGTAAGTTATATATATATATATATATATGTATATATATATATCCAACCCTATATATATAATATCAAAATAAGTTACTATATATATAGCTAGCTAGTAACCCGGTCCTAGATAGTTAATATTAGTTCATATTAATTTTATTTCATACTAAAATAATAAAATAAAATAAATAATAAAAACTTAAGTTGGTGTTACCATTACTTTTGGTTTTTTTTTTTAAAAAATATATATATATTTTTTTTACATGTCCACACAATTAGGCCCATCCAGTTGAGGACTTACTATAGTTTTAGGAACCACCCCTTATTTTTTTTTATTATTATTATTTTCTATGTATTTTAATATATATAAGTTAAAATTTTATTATTATTTTTCGCTAGTGCACGTACAAGTGTCTTATTTGTGGCTTTAGGATTTGTAGACTGTGTGGATATATAATATCCATATAAACTTTGACAATATATTTTTTGGTGATTAGGGCCTCTCTCTCTCTCTCTCTCTCTCTCTCTATATATATATATATATATCCCCTTTGGTACGTCATAGCATGACATTCTAGCTATTATGTCAACCCATTCCCGGAGGCTCCGGGAACTAGCTTGCTGTCCTAGCTAGTGGTTTAATAACATATATATATATACATATATAAATGTAATTTTAAATGATCACTATATATAATCAACTTCAAGGAAGACCAGAAAATATATATTGGCAACGGGGACAAATGAATTGAAGGTGTACAAGTTATGTGGTTATTAATCGCTAACCGCATAACCCTAAGACTATGTACATTAATGCTAGGGTTACTATATATATATTAATGATTTAAAATTACATAGTTTAAATTTATATATGGTCATTTAAAAAAAAAAAAATTTATATATTGGAAAAATATAAAAAAGCCCCCTCAACTACCAGCGATTTACGATTTAGCCCCCTGAAGTTTCAAAAGTGATAAAATGGCCCCCCAAACTACCAGACAGTTGTATTTTGGCCCCCTCCGTTAGTTGTTGCCGTGAAAGTGGATGGAAAAATCAAAACTACATCGTTTTGTAGATTGTAAGTTACCAAAATACCCTCTTGGAGAAAAGAAAAAGAAAAAGAAAATAGATTAAATCAAAGACCAAAACGGCGCCGTTTTGACGAAAAATAGGGTTTTCCTCTCTTACCAAAACGGCGCCGTTTTGGTAAGTGTTAGGAATTAAAAAAAAAAAAAAAAAAAAATCCATAGACCCCATCCTCGTAGAGTTTGGTCTCGCCGTCGTGTCCGAATGGAATTTGGCCGGAGAACAGAAACATCTCCACTAAGCGAGAAAGCTTCAAGATGCGAAGTAGACGGTTGAGTGAGGTTTGGGGCTTTTTCGTGGGTCACCAGATTGGGGTCTAGGGATTTTTTTTTTTTTTTAGTTTCCGTTTCTATATTAGTTTCTAGTTCAATTTTTTTTCCTCTTTTTTCCGTTTGGTTGCTAAGAAAATCGGGGAAAGTGATGGAAAAGAAAATCAAATTGTTGAGCTCGACCCAACCCAGATTTGGAAGCTCTAATGGCCATTGAACCCCATCTCAACAACAAGATCAACAACCCAAGAAAAACCCAGTCAACAAAACCCACATAAATTGAAACCCTAAATCAAAATCCCCAAATTAGAAGAACCCAATCATCAAAACCCACATAAATTCTCTTCTCCATTACCCATCAACCTTCACAGCGCGATCCTGCATACTTGTAAAAAACCATGGCCAACGATAAGTGTGATGCCATGTGTTTCATGGTGTTACTAGTGGAACATCATGCTTGAGTTTAATGGAACCCTAAAGTTGCAGGAAATTCTTGAGGGAGAAGATGGACGGTTGGGCGGCTTGTTGAAGAAAAAAGGTTTTTGTTTAATTCCTACAACTTACCAAAACGGCTCTGTTTTGGTAAGTGTGGGAAACCCTAATTTTAGTCGCGTCGTTTTGGTCTTTATTTTAATATGTTATTTTTTTCTCAAAGAGGGTATTTTAGTAACTTACCAACTCCGAAACGACGTAGTTTTGATTTTTCCATCCATTTTGACGGTAATACTAACGGAGGGGGCCAAAATGTAACTTTTTGGTAGTTTGGAGGGCTATTTTATCACTTTTGAAACTTTATGGGGCTAAATCGTAAATGACAGGTAGTTTGGGGGGCTTTTTTATAATTTTCCCTTTATATATATATGTAACTTATATATACATATATAATTCACCCAAATTTTTTTTTTTTTTAAAATATAATATATATATAGTAACGTGGCACATGTTGCCCTTTTGGTAACGTGGCGTGCCACATTACTAGTGGTCTTTGGGGTGTGGTCCCCAACTGGCCCGCACCCCTCTTCTTCTTTCCTCCTCTTTCCCTCTTCTTTCCTCCTTCCCTCCCGTGCCAGTCTTCTCCTCTCATGAAATTTTTTTTTTCTCTCTCCGGCAACTCTCTCAATCTCCAGGCGCTCTCATTTCTCCGGCAACGGTCAAGTATATATATTTACACCTTCATTATTTGTTGAAAATATTATAGTTAAAATGTTTCTTGAAATGTATGTTTTTGAAATGTCTATTGTCCTGGTTTGTTTGGTTGTTAGAAATGCCATGGAAAGGAGGAGAAGGAAATTTATGTGTTACTTGCCCTCTGCATATAGCTATATGCTGTTTTTTGAAATTGTTTTTATTTTTATTTTTATTTTTTTTGTTGCTAACTGTCTAGCCCGAAAATAAGGCATTTTATTTTAGATTATAGAAACATATAGATATATGATGATATAATATAAACATATCTATGCTGGTTTTTTTTTTCCGTTGTTAATTTATTTTTTTGAGAAAAAACAAAAAAACTGATTGGTTTTTTTTTTGAGAAAAAAAAAAAAAAAAAACTAATTTACCTATTTGATGGGGTTTTTGAATTTTTCTTTAGAATTTTAGATTTTTGCTTTCAATTCATTGTTGAAGCTTTATTTCTTAAATTGATTGTGTTTATGATTCGTATTAGGTTCATATTGTGTAGATGTGTTTTGGGGTATATTCTAAATACAATTTTGATGTCAACTTTCAATAAAATTATTTAGGATATAGTTTAAAAATGAACCTACATTAACCAAAAAACTAAATTTGCCTTATAATTTTGTTTAGGTAAATGTTATCAACAAAACTATTTTTTTTTTTTTTAAAAAAAAAAGGAAACTTACCTATATTTATTTAGGATTTAGGGTCCCTATAACTAACCTATGTTGATTTTATAAAAAACTAAATAACAAAACAAATGACCTAGATTTATTTTGTTTAGGATCTCGATAACAAATGTAGGCAAATTAATCGACTTTTTATGTACGTAGTAACGCTATGGACAAGAGTTAGATGACGAAGGCTAGGTCTACGAAGGAATACAGAGACTGGTGTAGATCTTTCGTGGACTTCGTGGTTCAGAATTTTAGGACTCCAGATCGACTAATTGTTTGTCCCTGTAAGATGTGTCGCCTTAACAGGCGACACCCGCTGGGTATTGTACTTGACCACTTGCTAAGGGGGAGAGGAATGTGGCCTTAATACAAAGACTGGATTTATCACAGTGAGAGGCTTGTATATGCTCCCGTTGAAGGCTCAAATTCTAATCCACCGGCCGCAGATGCAGGTGCAAGCACAGATCAAGGTGGCAATATGCACACTATGTTGCGTGATTTATTTCGCATGCATGATGCCAGAGAAGACAACTGTGAGCCTCAACCCGGGGTGCAGGGTCATGAAGAACACCTTGTTGATGATGAAGCCGATGGGGGTGACAGCTGGAAAAAGTACAATGAGTTGCTTAAAAAGGCAGACAAGCCACTTCACAATAAGACCAGACATAGCAAACTTAACGGCACTGTACATTTGTATAACTTGAAGTGTATGGGTGGAGTCAATAACACGACTTTCTCGGCTTTCCTCGAGTTCTCAATTAGTTGCTGCCTGATGATGGTGGGGCTTTACCTGTTAATACATATGATGCTAAAAAATTTCTAAGGGACATGGCCCTCAGGTATGAGAAGATTACGGCATGTCGCAATGACTGTATGTTGTTTTGGAAGGGCAATAAAGACTTAGGTTCATGTGTTAAATGTGGACAATCTAAGTGGAATGATGAAATTCAGTTAGACGAGGATGGCCAACCTATATCGTAGAGTAAAAGACGTCTAGTCAAGGTGTTGTAGTGGTTTCCAATCATACCAAGACTGTAGAGACAAGTTATGTCGCAGCATACCACGACCTATATGAGGTGGCATGCAGACAGCCGCCCAAATGACGGCGTATTGAGGCGTCCAGCCAATGGTGAAGCGTGGAAGGCATTTGATAATTTTTATCTAGATTTTTCATTGGACAGCAGGAACGTACGGCTTGGCTTAACTTCGGATGGATTTAATCCTTTTGGCAATATGAGCACATCCCACGGTACTTGACCTGTAATGCTTGTACCATACAACTTGCCTCCTTGGATGTGCATGAAACAAATGTTGTTCATCTTATCCCTTATTATCTCAGGCCCAAGTTCACCGGGAATGGATATATATGTCTACCTTCAACCCCTGATTGATGAATTACAAGAACTATGGAGTGTAGGGGTACGCACATTTGATGTCTCCACAAAACAAAATTTTATAATGCGAGCGCAGCTGGTGTGGACAATTAATGACTTCCCGGCCTACGTAGATTTGTTAGGGTAGCCTACAAGGGGTGTAAAGGCATGCCCTTGCTTTATGCATTCAACAAGGTCTAAACAGCAAAAACACAGGAGAAAATTTTGTTATATGAGCCATAGGCGATACTTGCCCATGAATCATTTGTGGAGGCGGAACAAACGAACATTTGATGGTAACCAAGAATTCGAATATGCCCCCGACGTGCCAAGTGGAGACGACATACTAATACAGTTAGAAGGGTTGGTATTCGGGGATGAGAGTGTTGGTAAGGAACGAAAGCCCACTGATAAGTCAAAGACGGACAGTAAGAAAAAAATAAAAGAAACGAAATTAGACCCCTAAGAAACAAAAACAAGTGACTAATGAAAAAGTGTGGAAAAAGAAAAGTATTTTCTTTAGGCTGCCGTACTGGAAAGAGAATTTGTTGAGGCACAACCTTGATGTCATGCACATAAAGAAAAATGTGATAGACAACATTCTTGGCATGTTACTGGACATCAAAGGAAAAATCAAGGACAACCTCGAAGCACGTAAAGACTTGCAAGAAATGAGTTTGAGACCTACACTTCATCCTTTCACACAGAATGGAAAAACTTATATGTCCGCAACTTGTCACACAATATCTCCTGAAGATAAAACTAATTTCTTAAAAGTGCTCGGAGATGTAAGGGTGTCAAACGAATACGCCTCAAACATTTTCCGATGTGTTCGACTTTAGGACCGTACAATTTCGGGTATAAAGAGTCATGACAGTCACTTACTGATGCAACAACTTCTCCCTATTGCATTGGAGGGATCAAACTTGCCAAGTAGTGTGGTTAGGCCTCTGGTTGGGATGTGTACATTCTTTAGGGGAATTTGTTCAACAACATTGGACCCAGAGGATTTGAATCGACTTGAGAGTGGCGTAATTGTTACTTTGTGCCAAATAGAACAACTATTCCCCCTAGTTTTTTTACCAGCATGGTTCACGTTATGGTGTATCTTGTCCGTGAATGTCGTCTAGGTGGACTAATGCAGTACAGGTGGATGTATCCGGGAGAGAGGTAAAATTTGACCTAAATGTTGTAAATTTTTATTTAGACTTATTTAAACAATATGACTAAATGTAATTATAATGATTCACTGATTGACAAGTAGAAGTCTAGGGTTCAAATCTAACGTTTGCAATAAAGCGGCACCTGAGGGATGCATTGCACAGGGATACATAGCAACCGATTTGGTAACGTTCTGCTCGAGATATTTAAATGATGCATCAACCTTTCACAATAGGCAACAAAGAAATCTGGATGGGTCTAAAGGGGCGGGAACACGATTCAACATGGACGGAATCACAATGAAACAGATTCACCGCTATATTATGTTCAACTCGGATGACTTCCTCCAATTGCAGATGTAAGTCGTTTTAATAGCAATATCGTATTATTTTATCTTACACCATTACTAGTGACCTATAATTGATTGAATTTCAAATTTTATGGTGCACATGGATACGCTTAGGCAAGGTCTAAATAAAGGGCAAGCGATGGATGAACAGTTGGAAACACTTCATTTTCAGCAGTTTTGCGATTGGTTTCATGAATACGTAAGAGATATTAATGTCGTATATAAATTTTAAAGAACACAAATCTGCTTCTTTCATATTTCATAACCGCACTAACTGTGCGTCTTTGATTGTATTATATCCGTAAGTCGATCATTCGGACGATCAACGCAGGAAAGAGATGAGGGAGAAACTGGTAATGCATTGTAGAGGCCCAATGATATCGGCAGTTCAATACAACAGATATATGGTCAACGGCAAGCTATTTCACACTATTGCACATGATGTGGGAAAGATGTCTCAAAACAGTGGTATGTGTGTGCCAACTATTGATGGAAAAATGTACTACGGAAAGCTAAGCCAAATAATTGAGGTCGAGTATTACGATAGGATAAAATATGTTTTGTTTAAGTGTGATTGGGCTGACAGCACAAGAGACCGGGGATACAAGGTCGACGTGTATGGCCTAACGCTTGTCAACTTTAAAAACCTTATTCGCAAGGGAGATCAAATTACTGATGAGCCGTATGTGTTAACTTCCCAAGTGGAACAAGTTTTTTACATTGAAGATGAAAGGAACCCAAATTAGGCTTGCACTGTGAGGACTAAGCCTAGAAATTTGTACGACGTTGGTCAGGGTCAAGGGCCCAATGATGATGAACCCAACTACCATGAGAGTGAGCCTCTCCTATTGGATCATAATCATCATTGTGATCCACAAGATGACCTAGAATAGGCCAGAACTGACTTATCGCCAATTGAAGCGCCAGAAACACCATAAAATTTAATTTTGTACGTTGATTGGTTTGTTGTTATTTCTCAATCTGTGCATTCATTGTGTTTATGTATGTTGATTGGTTTGTTATGATTAATTAATTTGTACATTGATTAAATGATATATTTCTCATTTTTAAACTCTGGTTGAGCTTCTTATTTTGTATATTGCACACATAATTAATTGAGTGCGTGATATATTTCACAGGTTAATATGAGTACTCAGGGAGGGAAGTCAAGAGCACAGAAGCGACCATTGGTTGACAGTCAGGTCCAAGACATTTGCTAGCTTATAATGAACCAACCAGGGTATCGACCCACACTTTCAGGTCAAGCAAAAGCGCAGACATCTGCGAGTCAGGATGATTTCATCGATTTTGCTAAGGAGGCTCATCGCCCCACAGGCTTGACCCAATTAAGGTATCATTATACTCCTACTCCTCACAATGGGGACGAGTCCATAGACATGCCATCTGAGCCGATGGGTTTGACTCAGATGAGTTATCTTCCACACGGTTATTTTGATCAGCCACCACAATGCAGCTCGGATATGGATGATAGTCAGGCACAGGCTGAGGATAATGAAAATGATGATGATGATGCTGACATACAGGACCCGGAGTCCACCAATCCTTCTAGGCAAGTGATTGGTATCAACGAGGTTTAGACCATAGATATGTATGTTAACCAGTCTCGTTTATATTTATATATTTATACATAGTTTATATGTTACTAATATTTATTTTCATTTAATATTGACAACTTATTATTTGTTAAACTTACCAATGTAGATGCAAGTGATAATTTTGAAGTGATGAAGGTCAAAGACTCGCACAAGCTGTGGAACATGCCAGAGGGAAAAAAGATCTTGATGGAGTATACTGGCTTGTGGTAGCCTGTGGGAAAAAGTAGATGCAAATTTAGATGATTGACAGGCAAGACTGTTAGAAGCGGCGCGTTTGTCAGGATATCAGATAGTTGGAAAAAGGTGCGTGCCACAAGCTACGCATGAGGATATATGGAGCTCATTGATGGTATGTGTAAATTAGATCTTAGGAATTTATAATATATAACATCTATAATTTATTTTGTGTAATGATTATCTGATGGTGAAAATATAGGGTTATTAAATTCTCCGTTTTTAACTAATGCAGATGCACTTCTACGTCATGCCTGGCTCGGATATCAATGCAATTAAAAAGGACGAGTTCAGAGACATGGGCGGAAAGCTGAAGTTGTGGAGACATAAACTAAAAAGAAAACTCCACATTCAAATGGGCGATACACCTGATACAGTGAGGGTAAGAGCGGGAATGACCCTTCAACAGTATGACCCTGAGGGCGTGCGTAAATTGTTGGATTTATGGTGTGATGTTAGTAATTAGGTACGTCAAAACTTTAATTGTAATAATGTATTATTAATAATTGTAATTGTTTGATGGCTCACATACTAATAACGTACAATTTATGTGTGTAAGAAAAAGCTCAGCATATGAAAGAGATACGAGCTTGTTATACGACACCACACGTGGCTAGATCGAAGAGCTTGGCAAACGTGTCATGTGAGGAGGTAGGTTTGTCATTTACCATATATATATAGATTTAAATGTCATCAGGATTATAATTTATAAATTTATCATATTTTTATGTTGTGAAATTTTGCAGGTACTTCGTTCGGGCACAACCCTTACGAGAACGAAGGTTTACATCAATACCCACACACAGCTAGGCAGTGGCTACCCAAATGATGAGGTCAAAGCGAGAGTGGTATGGTTCTTACACCTTATCTTGAAACATATTTGTGTACTAACTTATTTAGGATTAACACTTAGCTAATTTCATTAGCTTGGCTTAACTTATTTAGTATTGGTGTACTATTTCTTATCAATCATGTGTTTGTGACATAAAAGAATTGATGAAGAGCCTACAGGTGACTAACTCTGCAGCCTTGGTAGATGGGCCCTGGGGGACAATCTGGTGGGCAACGAATGACGCATATGCACAAGCTCATGGCAATAAGCCTGAATTGCGGGGCGTGTACGAGGTGTAAGTAAAAATATCATACCTGGGCGGGGCAACAGTCGTTCCTATTATACACTATTCCAAACAAGGGCCCGAACCCTGGAAGCTCGGCGGCCATGTCGGAAATGATCGAAAAAGAACTTGAAGCGGAAATGGAGCAACACAGGATACAAATGGCCAATGAAAGGGAAAAGATTATCGCCCAGGTTACTGCGCAGGTGGCCGAGCAAATGTCTACGCAGATGGCTGCGCAGATGCAGGCATATGAGGCCAAAAATTTTCTGCTTATTGAGGGATCTAGAGTTTAAAGATGACTAATTTTATGGCTCCGGCGCATGTCATTTACAGATCCTCCGTAGATAGCCGATCAGGTAATAATATATTACTTTTGTTTCTTATTTGGTAACATGATTATCTAGGGTAACTGACTATCATGTTAATTGTTATTAATTTTGTTCAATAATCACATATTATGCATGTAGATGACGTAAATGTAGAACCAAACGACGATCACAATGAAGACCAACCATGGATCTCGATTGGACATAAGTCGTTTATATCGAAGTGAAATTGTGATCATGCATGATTCTACGTATATCGCGGTACGTATATGTGAACTTAAATATATATTTTAGTTTTTGTACTTGGGCCATCATTGGAAATTGATTGTTATTGGTTGGATATTTGCATATATTTGCTTAGAGTCAAGTGCCAGATTGAACATATATGAATATAAAAATCACATGCATTGTTAATCCTCGTAGAATTACACCTCTCAACTCTATAGTCCTTTCCTTTTAATAACATAAGTGTTTCTGGCCAGTATAACCTTTGGATGCCAAAATCAGATTGCTAACTGTGAGTATCCATGACTGCATGCTTCTGCAATTTGTGTTCATAAAGATTGTAGGTCACGGTCTTGCTTAGCTTTTATTTTTTATTTTTTAACTTAAATAGCGATGCATTTGTGATCAGCTTCTTTCCTTCATTTCCCGTCGATATTGGATTGTTCAACTCAGAGATTGATTCATTTTTTTTTCCTTTCGAATATTTATTTATTTATTTTATATATTTGGGCCATTTTTATTTCCACTATTTTCAAGCCCTATGATATTGCTAATTTGAATGTCCTCTTATTTGTGGGAATATTAGTTTTGTGGGACGGAGAAAGGAAGATAGATGGAGCCGCTTCACCATTTCTTCCACAACCAAGAAAAAAATTAGTATGCTTGTTTTTTGTGTTTTGCTTATGTATGTATATTTTATTTATTTATTAACAGTTTATGTTGATATATATAGACAGTTTTAGTTGTTGAAACTTGTGATAATTGGATCTTGATGGATATACAATTTTACGGATTAACTATTTAGTTTTATAGTTTTATGGATTAATTGATGAATATATTGTTTAGTTTTATAGTTGTATGGATCTTGATGGATATAGTTTTATTGTTTAATTTCATAGTATTATGGACTACTATCAAATATCAAACTACTATAGTCGAAAAACGCTCGAAATAAAACGCTCAAAATAATCGAAAAACAAATAAGATATGAAATTTTTTTTTTCAGACCGTTTAGTAAAAATGCCACATTACCTCGTTGGTAACATTTTAAAAAATGACACGTTACTAATGGGGTAATGTTTCAAAAAAAGGCACCTTACCCCATTAGTAACGTGGTACTTTTTTGGTAACATTTCAAAAAGTGCCACATTACTAATGGGGTAACCACTAACGTGTCATTTTTTTAAAACGTTACCAACAGGATAACGTGGCACAAAATTAAAATGTTACCCAATTTAGTAACATAGCATTTTTTGGAACGTTACCATTTAGTAACATGGCACTGTTGAAACATTACTAAATTCATATTAGTAACTTGTGGTTTAATAACGTGCCACAAACATTACCATTGGCACGCTACTAACATTTAGTAACGTTTTAATTGTCCTAAAACGTTACTAATGGTCAGTTACTAAAAAAATGATTTTTTGTAATGAATGCACGTATAATTATCATATATAATTGAGATAGTGGTAAATACATAGTGATTGACTTCATTGCTAAGCATAATCACAGCCTTTATCTTTCAACAACTGTATGTCATCACAACGGAGAATGTCTGCAACTCAAGCTGCTGAGATTGATTTGGCATATGAATTAGGAATAGGATTAAAAGATTATTATCAGCTTATGAGTAAGCAAGTTGGTGGAAGTGATAACCTTGGTTTTACCAAGCGAGATCGTAAGAATTATCTACGCAATAAGCGATAAAGAGCTTTGAAGTTTAGGAAAGCTGCTAGTTTGGAAAGATATTTTTGTCATCAACTTAAAGAAAGCCCTTCATATTATTATGCTTTTCAATTTAATGCTGAAGAGTTGATTACTAATATCTTTTGGGCTAATGCAAGAATGATAATTGACTGTAACCACTTTGATGATGTTATAACATTTGATACAACGAATAGCACAAATAGAGATGCAAGGCCACTTGGTGTATTTCTGGGACTTAATCATCATAAAGAGATTGTCGTATTTGGAGCTATATTGTTGTATGATGAAACAATAGAATCTTTTGTATGGCTATTTGAGATCTTCCTAGAAACAATGTTTAAAAAGAGGCCAATTACTATTTTCACCGATCAAGATGCAGCAATAGCAGCTGCTATTCAAGAAGTGATGTCTAATACATATCATGCCTTGTGTAGTTGGCACATGTGAAAAAATGCTAATAGGTACTTGGGTTATTTACTTAAATGCGAATCCCGGTTTAATAAAGATTTCTTAGCCTGTATTTATGAGTATGATGATGAAGATGAGTTTTTTTTCTGCCTGGAATATGATGTTGGAAAAATATGATGCTTGTGAAAATAAATGACTAATTAGTATATTTTAATTGAAGGAGAAATAAGCTCAAGCATATATAAAAAGGACGTTCACTGCATGAATGAAAAGTATACAACTTAGTGAGAGATTCAATTGTGACTAGAAGGATTGCTTGCAAATTAATCTCAATATACTAGAATTCTTCACTTATTTTGAAAGAGTTGTCAAATAGAAACGTAACAAGGAGTTAGAACCAGAATACAACTCTAGACAAAAATTAACAAGATTGAATCTCAAGAGCTCACCTATGCTAAATTAAGTAGCAAAAGTGTACACGCCTTAGGCATTTGAGATATTTCAAAATGAAGTTGAAGAGATACCACCACTTTCTATTATTGACCGCAATACAAGTCAAGCGACACATATATATGTTATTGAAGTTTTCAATGGACATAGAACATACAAAATCACATGGAATCCTTTGGATCAAAATTTGTCTTGCAATTGTAGAAAGTTTGAGACATTTGGTATTTTGTGCTAGCATGCTCTAAAAAATTTTTATATATTAGATATTAAGTTGATTCCTGGTGAATATATTATCAAGAGATGGAGAAGAGATGAAAGAGATGAAAAAGATTTCACAAAAAAGGACATTGAGTCAGATATTCGATTGGAATATGCATATCGATATCAAGTTTTGTGTCCTAAGTATATTCAATTGGTGAATGAAGCATGTGAAACTGAAGAAGGTTTTAATATTCTCAATGCGGCTATTGTAAATTTGAAGAAAAGACTTTGTAATGCAAAGAATTGCCAAGTTAATGCTGAAGAAGATAATATTAGGATTTCAACCAATCTTGTGAATAAAGAATATCAACCATGTGTGTCAATTACAGTGGGACCAAAAGGAATAAAGAAAAAGGAGATTTCTCGTAACAAGAAACGTAGACTCAAATGATAGATAAAAAGTGTGAAAAAACCAAAGGAAGGTACATCAAATAATCAAACAAAGGAAATTGAAGTGTCGAAGGTAGTTTACTAAATTATCCTTAGTTTTTCATGTTCAACTTTATTTTAATGTTATTATAATCTTAATCTTAATCAAAATAATTGACTTAATTGATTTAGTGTTAAGCTTATCATAAATTCAATTATCTCTTGTTCTTTTCTTTTTTACGTTTATTTATTCTCTTTCAAGATACTTGCATATGGGAGTTTCCTTAATCCAAACTTTCTACAAGAAGAAACAACTAAATAAGTTCAAAAATGAAGGTATATTATCTTCCACTTTTCTTGTTATTTTTTTGTTAGTTTTTATTTAAGGATTTAATTTAAAGTTTTTAGTGCATTATTGGTTGAAAGTTTTTTTAAAAAAAATCTTCAGGAAACTAAGAGGAATGAGTGAGAGAACAAAATGTCGTTGGCAAAAAAATTCAATATGCACCAGAAGATGGGGTTTTTGTAGTTTAACAGTTTAATCATTTTGTATTACACTGTTAGAAGCGTTTGCTTGATGCTTTGTTTAATTGCTTTTGATAAAAAAAAAAATGTAGAAATCACCTATTAGCTGCCACCATCTATTATATTTGGTGAATGTGTATGACTTTATTAACACTGCCATCATGGACAATATCACAAATAGATAGCTAATTTTCATTTCAACAAGGCATAGTTTTCAATATTACCAATTTTAACTACAAATAGAAATGGAGGTCATTTATATTGTATAAGAAAAAAAAAAAAAAAAAGGTGGATCTCAAGAATAAACAAGATTACTATTTCATTTGTAAGCATCCTTTTCAAGTAAACATTATACAAACATCAACCATGTTTGTATGGTTTGAACCATTACAAACATCAAAATACAAGCATCCTTCATACAAACATCAACCATCCAACACAAAATACAGCAGGCAACAAAATGTATGAACCAATACAAACATCAACCATCCTTCTTTTTTTTTCTTTTTTTTTTTCCTTTTTCAAGTAAAAAATATTGCGAACCTAGAGCAAGTCACTTTTTCAGATAAAAAAAAATCCTTCAATGGGCTACCATCTGCTAAACTATGCAACACATGTAACTGCTCTTTGTATCAAGCTTCTTGTGGACCAAATCACACTCATTGTTTAGTCTTTCAATTGAGTGATTGACTCCCAAGTCTTCGTCAAACTAGGTAAAATCATATTAAAACCACCCATAAAAATATTGTGAAAAACAAATCAACTTCATTCTACTCTTAGATGCTCAATCAAAAGGAAAAAAATAAAAAATTACCTCTGTACGGTGGTGGTGGTTCATCCTAGTGGGCGTGTGGTGGTTCTTCAGCCATGTACGGTGGCTATAGGCTCGGTGATGTATGGTTCTTGAGGGCTAGTGTCACACGGTCGTGACCCAACGTCACACGATGCTTTCCGTCCACGATTTTGCCTGAAACTCGACGATGTATGGTGGTTCATGACTCGGTAACCATTGGGTGGCGGGTTCATCGACTCGTTCAATCGACTTTGAGATTTTGAGGATGCAGGGGAAGGAGGAGATGGGGGAAATTTTGGGGGAGAATCTTTCCGTTTACGATTTTGCCTGAAAATCGGTGGTGTACGGTGGTCCTTGACTCGGCGTATGTGGGGTGGCGGATTCGTAGACTTGTTCAGTCAATTTTAGGGATTTTGAGGATGAAGGGGAAGGAGGAGATGGGGGATGAAGAGGATGAAGGGGAAGAAGGAGATGGGTGGCGTACAATAGAAGAGAGAGAAATCATTTTTGATGTGTTATTTGATTTTCTTTAATATTAAAAAAATATAAACCCAAAAACGGCGTTAAGTAACAGATCAATTTTTTTTTAAAAAAATATTGTGTTTATTTTCAACCCTTAGATTGTTTTAAACAAATCACAGCCATCAACCGGCTCCTCTCAAGTTTAGTTAAACTGGAGAGGAGCCGGATCCCACTTGGTCGCACCTCTGCGATTGATCCTTCTTCTAATGCGCCCGAGCGCATGCTGTGCCCGATCCATGGCTTGGGTGCTCGAGCGCTGGTACGTTTGAGCCTAGGTCTCCTACACTCGATCGTTCTAACAGAACACGGAATACCTAAAATTTCCCTTTTATGCTCCAATTTCCAAAATTGATTCATTTTCTTTAAAAACCTGTAAAAACACAAAAAATACAAAAAGAAAGTAAAATAAAACAAAATAGCACAACTAAGAAATTAACAAGCGTAAATAAATGGGCAAAAATATGAATATTTTAGCCCTTATCAACTCTGCATGTACCCTCAACGCGTGTGCATCGAGATCTACCACATCAACGCCTCTCTCCACTACAATCCTATAATCATGGTAATAGGACTCATACCGGCGCCGAGCCTTATCCACTTTGAATTGATCACGGTTGTAGATAAGGTTGTCATCGTCCTTGTAGGTAGTGCTACTCGCTTCCCTGATCTATCCCTTTCGGTCTGAATCGGTCTCTAGGGTCTCCTCGGGCACAATGTCCTCCATCTCAACCTCTGGCTCGGACTCAGGATCCTGAGCGTCCTACAGCATAGCTTGGATCCGGTTGGATCACATGCGTATAGAGGAAGAAGTCGTTCCACTAGCCTTCGTCCGTGCCATCGTCCTACATCGAGAATTTCTATTAACACTATGCTCACATAACCAATGCAAAATCCTACTCTCACCAAGTGCAAAGCGTTCTATTTCTAAATGAAATGCTTAAATGAAAATGCAGGGGATAGAGTAAGGCATGACAGAGTGTCTATTGGTGAGTTCTAATGCTATGATCAAGCTAAATGTGGTTGATGGATAAGGTGTTTGAAGTAATGCCGAAAGAAATAGGGTGCTTGGATTCTCTTAAGTGTAATGCATAACTTAGAGTCTATGTATATGCCTCTAGAGTTAGTGACTAAATATATATTATGTTATAAGATAATAGTTTAGTGTAATAAAGTTATTAATACATTAAATGGTTAAAGACTTAGTCTAATTAGAAGTGTTGAGTAATGCATTGACTTGATTAAATAATAAAGTATTAAATAAAATGATTTAAGATAAGACGATTGTATATTATTGGTTGCCCAAACATCACCTTAAGGCATTAGAGTATTATATGTGTAAATTGGTTATGTTATAAAATGCATAAGTAGACTTTGAATTCACTTAATATTACAATTAAATAATGGGAAAACGTATAATAATTCTCTGAGTCAACTCTCCGAAATTAAAAACTCCTTAAGTTTGTTTTTTCGAAAATTTACTCCCTGAGTCAGTGAAAGTGAATAATAACTCCCTGTCGTTGATTTTTCGATAACTGTCGTTAACTATGATCAAAATGCACTGTTTGACCTTATTAAAATATTAATTTTTTTTATTTAATTTTAAAATTTAAATCTAAAAATTTTAAAAAAAAAACACACACACACACACACAGGGGTGGCTGAACCACCCCCTATGGGGTGGTTCGGCCACCCCATTTTGCCTAGGGGTTGTTCGGCCACCCCCAAACGGCCCCAGATCGGCCGTCTCAAATTGTTTTTTGAGGGTTTGGTCCTAGGGGTAATATAGGATACTGAGGTTTGGCCCTAAGGGTAATTATTTCAAATATACGAAAATAATTTTCGTTTTTTATTTAATTTTAAGAAATTAAAATCTCTAGATGATGATGGTTTGCAAAATAAATGTCTTAATTTAAAAGGTTTCCTAAAGCATGATATCGTGTAATGATGAGTGCCAAATGTTGCATATTTGAGTCCCTTAACTTGTATTTGTTAAATCCTTAGTTTTGTTATTTTTTGATATTTTTGGTTAGTTTTGGTGTTTTAGTATTTTGCGGATTGTTAAGGTACATCTGTGGCTAATTCCATTAATTCTGGGGCTCAAGACAATTCGGGAAACATTGGCAACAAATTTGAGTCGAGCGATTATTCGCACTCAATGAGTCCCACCAAAAAGGCTATATATAGAGTTGTAGAACTCCGATCAGAGCGTTCTTAGTGTCATTAGAAATCTAACTCAAAGATATACAAAGTTATATTTCACAAGAATTGTCTAATTCTAAATGTAGTGCACTCGAGTGCACATATAGTGCGATCAAGCGCACTCGTGCCCATCGGATGTGGAAATTTCATGCTCAAGTGCGATCGAGCACACCTAAAGTGCGATCGAGCGCACTCAGGTGACCTAGTAGTGCTAAAACCCTAAAATTAGCTTTAAAATATAGTATTTTGTCATTGTAAACGGACGGAGACACACCGGGGGCGCTGTGCTTTGTCAAATTTGGTGTTTTCTGGGATTTTGGAGCTTTAAACTCCAATTCTTTTGTAAGTGTTTTAATTTTAATGAAGTAATTTAATTTCTTATTGATTTCTTTTGTCATGAGAGGCTAAATCTTCAACTAAGGTTGAAGATGAAGTCTCACCATTGATTTATTTGCATAGTTTTATGATATGTTCGTACAATTCCATTGTTTATTGTAATGTATGTTTGTTTCAATTCAATTGTGTGACAAAATTATAATTGATTGTGCCAAAGTTGGATATTTATTGGTTTCATCCAACGGATACATTGCATCTTTTGGTTTACTTTGGATATCCATTGTTTTTTGTGCAAAGCATAAATACATTGGATCTTTTGAACTAAATTATATATGCATTGTCTTTCGTAAATACGGATGGATTCATTGAATCTTTCAATAGGAACAATAGAACATGCATAGGGTTTAATTGTTTGTCGAATGTGTGAACTAAACATGAGAATGTGTACTTTGATTTGGTGAGATGGATTCTGAAAACCTTAGTGCTTTTATCATTTGTTTATTTTCAGTTTTGTTGTTTAATTTACCATTGCACGATGATAAGTGCCGAATGTTGCACATTCAATCCCCTTAACTCGCATATGTTAATTCCTTAGCATTGTTATTTGTTTGATTTTGTGTTGTTTTTGTGTTTTCAGGTATTTAATAAAGATGCAAGAAAAACCATTAATTTTGGGTTTAAAGCACAAATTGGGAAGACCTAGAAGATGTGGAAAGGATTAAATCGGAATTTATCAAATTGGAGCTAAAATCGGATTGGATTCAAATTTGGATTCTGAACAGGTCTTGGTATTTTGGCCATAACTTTCAGCTCAAATATCGGATTGAGGTGATTCCAACGGCATTGGAAAGCTGACTCAACAGGCTACAAATCATTGTGAAATAGTATTTTCCTAATTCAGACCGCCGCAATGCTAAAATCACCCCGCAAGATAGAAGCCCAATTCTGGACGAATTCTATTCCGATTTGTAATAGGATTGTCTCCTAAATTGACTAGGAGATAGAATTCCGAATTTCCTAGGTTTACTAGGGTTTCTAGGACTCTCCTAAAGCCTATAAATAGACCTCTAAGCCTCACAACTAGAGAGACAATTTCAGAGAGAAGATACTTAGTTTTAGACAGAAAATATTTCTTGGAGGCTTAGCGGAGTCATGAGCGGCTAAACCCCTTAGTGGGGTACCGATGTAAACCCTTTCCAAGCACAATGGTGATTGTATTTGATTTCATTTAATTCAATTTATGTATGTTGATTGCATAACTGTGAGGATTGCAATTTTAGATTTCTGTTCTTAATATTCAATGCAATTGTTATTCAATTCAATTTCAATATTTGCGAAATTCTATTCTTGTCTTAGAAATTATTTTGCCTGTATTGAACTCAAATCAACCTTATTTTCTGTGATTATAAGATTGATGGTTATGCAATGGGTTTTAATAGACATATGATTAATAGGATTAAGATAGGCCATGCCTAGGGAAGACGGGTCGTACTACACCTTAGTTTAGTGTAATTTAGGTAGACGATCCGTGCCAACCGAAGATGGGTTATGCTATTCCATTGATTGTATGAAAACTTATTAAGGGATTTTATAGTTTATGCCTAGGAAAGACGGGTCGTGCCGCATCTTAGTGGTTAGGTGGACGATCCGTGCCAACCGAAGATAGATTATCCTTATCCCTTGATATTGTATTTTCTTGTTCTTTTATAACATACATATTCTGAGTTTCTGGAATTAAATACGGTTACCATTGTTGTGCGGATTGTGGTGAAATTGGTACCTTACTTCTCTCTCTCTCATATATTTACTTTTAATTCTGCATTTACTTTCATGCACTAAAATTCACAATCAATCAAAACTCTTTTAATTAATTAGGTTAAATTTAGTCTTTAGAATTTAATAACGAAACCCCCACAGTCCTTGAGGTTCGACACCCTCTCTATAGCCGTATCCTACAAAGATTCGTCCTATTGCGAGTGGTTAATTTTATTATTGATATTTTGGTCACAAAATAACCACATCAATTTTTGGCGCCGTTGCCGGGGACTGTTAACGGTTTTGTTATTAAATTTTAAGGATTAAGTTTAGCTTAATTTTTATTTTATTTTATTTTTTTGTTTTTGTTATTCTTTATTTTTAATTTTTAGATTTTAACCCTCTTTCCAAGTTCACGATCAGTCTGCAGGTTGCACTCTCTGTAACTGCGATCGATCGCAGCCTGTGTGCGATCGTTCGCAGTTCTGCACTCAACAAGCGGCTGCGATCGAACCTCAGCCCCTGCGTCTGTTCCCCTCTTCGGCAGTGCGAACGTTCGCACACTGAAGTGCGATCGTTCGCCCTCTAGACAGAATTGCTGCAGCTCCATTTTAGTGCACCTGAGGGCCGTTTGTGAGATTTAGTTTTAGTTTTTATTTTTATTTTTTATTTTATTCTTCTTTTATTATTCTATTAGTTTAGTTCATGTGGGGAAACATTCCAACACCCCATGGACCATGTTCATATTGCAATAGTCATTATCATCATGTTAGAAATTGTCCTACTGCGGGACAATTTTCTAATTATTCTTATGAGCATATGAACAGGCCGTTCTCTAGACCGAGGAATGAATATTATTGTGATTCTTATAATCCGGCATGGAGCAACCAGTCTAACTTCTCGTGGCCAGCTCAAGATCATGGAAGGTATG
Source organism: Carpinus fangiana (assembly GCA_006937295.1). Lineage (NCBI taxonomy): Eukaryota > Viridiplantae > Streptophyta > Magnoliopsida > Fagales > Betulaceae > Carpinus > Carpinus fangiana. The sequence continues at coordinate 21,643,375 of CM017325.1, forward strand.
CTCCACAAGATCATGAACTGCACCATCAGTCATATTCGCAGTTCAATGATCAATCCTATTCCTCTCAATATCAAGCAACTCCACAGCAGCAATACCAGGCCGCACCGCCTCCTCAGTATGATTCGAATTTTGAAGACCGGATGTTGCAAATGATGGGCGAGATAGAAGACAAGCTAAATGTCATGGTGGACAAGATGACTCAGACAATAAAATCTTGCTCTGAATCCATTGTCAAGATAGAAACTTACGAAGAGGAGCCATCTCCCATCTATATGCTTCCACAACAATACCAGGCTGAGCCACCTCCTCAGAAGAATTTCAACGTTGCAGAATCCATTGCCAAGATAGAAGCTCACCTTGAAAAAAGCATCAACCACCCCAATAGAGAGGAAGAAGAGCTTCAAAGTCAGCCGATGGCCAATTCTGATGAACACTACATTGTAGATGAGAGTACTTATCTTGAGCAAGCTATCACCACACTGAGGAGTGAAGAAGTGGTCGAAAACCACGTGGAAGAGAGGAAGGAGGAGAAAAAGGAGGAGCAAATTGAGGCCCCACAGGATCTACTTCGGGAAAAATGCAAGGAAGTGAGTGCTGAGGCTTCTTCGCCATCAGTTCTTATTCCCAAGGCGCCATATGAGCTCCGAGCCCTTATTCCAGGTAATCTAAAAATTTCATTTTTAGATATAGATGACACTCTCCCGGTCATTAGTTTTTATGACTTACCAAAAGGCCAGGAGAGTAGACCGTTAGGGCTGTTAGAAGAGCACAAAGAGACCACCGAGGTAGAAAAATTCCCTGAGTATTCTCCTCACTTTACTCCAGTTCATGATTCCCTACCAGATGAGAAACTGTTTGAGAATACTCAGAGGGATCTACCTCAATATGCGAAAATTCAAAATTACCTATCTATAGGTAAAATCCATTCTTTGTGGTCTAAGAGGAGAAAAGATTGGTGTTTCAAATTTAAACTTAAAGGTCAGAGAACACTGAGCACATCAAGGATATGGATTCTGTTGATTTGGCGGATTCCATATATTTTGACTAGATGAGTCGGCTTCTTGAGTTCAAGTGCAAACCCTGTGCACTTGAAATTCACTCCACCAGGGTACATGATCTTCATCCAGGTTTATTTTATCCATTGTTGTTTCATTATTTGATTATTTTTTTTTTACAACAATGTGTTGCACTTGATTGTTTCTTGGTTGGAGTATCAACTTCTTTTTCAGGACATGTGTTTTTGGATACAAGTTTGGGGGTATGGTATACCCACATCTGCTCACTCAGGTACTCCTATACCTTTAACCTCATTTTTCAATTTTGTACATACATTGGGGACAATGTATGATTCAAGTTTGGGGGTATGAGAGATACATTTACACACACTTGTCTTGTTTTTTAAAAAAAAAAAAATGCATGTTCATGTTGTCCTAAAATTTTGGTTGACCTAAAATTTGTGATTTGATTTCATCAGTGAGCTTAAAATTTTGAACACATGATCTGATGATAGAATTTGGAGTTTGTTACTTGCTTTAGGCAATTGAGAAGTCACATGTTTGATCTGTTCTGACACAAGCACATTAGCACATGACTGGTGGGGTATGACATGTAGGTTTAATGTGTATGTTTCTGTGTTTTGGGTGACACTGGGTGACTTATTAGTTGGAGACTTTGGCATAAATGAAAATAAAGAAAAAAAAAAAAATTAAAAAATAAAAATTTGACCATTGATAAACTCTTCATTGAGTAACTGGGCATCTTGCCTCAAAGCAGTGAGTGTTCACGTCAAAAGGTGGGGAGTTTTGATGTGGTTAAATTTATAAAAAAAATGGTGATAATCATTGATAAATTGTTCACTGAGTAACTGGGCCTCTTGCATCAAAGCATTGAGCGTTCACGTCAAAAGGTGGGGAGTTTTGATGTGGTTAACATTACGGCTAGTTTAGTTTCGTAGCCTTTTTGACTCGAGTTAGTAAGTCCTCAGGGGTGTCTCTACACTTAATGTCCTAAAACCATCTGGTTTGGGAGTCATTGGCTCAACACTCGCTACATGGGTCAATTAGAAAGTTTAAGGGAACTAAACACTGCAGAGCCTAATAATAAAATAAAAAATAAGAAAAGTATGCCATTGTCGTTCATTCTGATAGGACTTTCAGTGAATCTTGAGATATGGAGACATTGCACATTGAAATTATTTGGAAGCTTCATAATCTTGTGCTAGTTCACTTTACACTGTTTTGAACTTGTGATGCCTTAGCTTGCCTGTTGTAAGTAACTAGACTTTAAATTCCAATTCATTGTGAAGATGGAGTTTAACTATTTAAGCTTACTAATGAATGAAAACCATGGTTTTGAGTGATACTTTAATTTTTAGATAACATGAACTGTGCATAATGTTTGTGGGTATCAATTCTGGAAAACCCTCACGAGACTCCACTCGTCCTCTAGGGAATTCCTAGGGGTTTAAAAGGCTTGTTGCATATGCTAAATGCAACCGTACATCCCACGAAAGCTGGATTTATCTTGTTGTTCTTCAGTTTATTTGCTGTTTTGTATTGCTAAGGGACTAGCAATATGTAAGTTTGGGGGTGTGATAAGCGCCGAATGTTGCACATTCAATCCCCTTAACTCGCATATGTTAATTCCTTAGCATTGTTATTTGTTTGATTTTGTGTTGTTTTTGTGTTTTCAGGTATTTAATAAAGATGCAAGAAAAACCATTAATTTTGGGTTTAAAGCACAATTTGAGAGGACCTAGAAGATATGATTAAGCTTAACCAATCACAATAGAAGATATATATGATGTGGTTAAGTTTAATTAAATCAAGGAAAGGATAAAATCGGAATTTCTCCACTTAGAGTCAAAATCGGATCGGATAGAATTTCAGATTTTGAACACGTCTCAGTATTTTGGCCATAACTTTCAGCTCAATTATCAGATTAAGGTGATTCCAGCGGCATTGGAAAGCTAATTCAATATTCTACAATTCATGCTGAAATAGGATTTTCCTAAATCGGACTCCCGCTATGCCAAAATCGTCCCGCAATAGAAGGAAGCAAATCTGGACGAATCCTATTCCGATTTGTACATGGATTGACTCCTAATTTGACTAGGAGATTGAAATCCGAATTCTCTAGGTTTCCTAGGGCTTCTAGGACTTGTGGCTCCCTATAAATAAGCCTCTAAGCTTTAAGAAAAGATATACTTAGTTTTAGACAGAAAATATTTCTTGGAGGCTTAGCGGAGTCATGAGCGGCTAAACCCCTTTGTGGGGTGTTGATGTAACCCTTTCCAAGCACAATGGTTTGATTGTATTTAAATTCCAGACTTTCAATTTATGTATGTTGATTATATAACTGTGAGAATTGCTACAATTGAATTCTGTTCTTAATTATTAAATGCAATTGTTCTTAAATTCCAAAATCAATATTGGTGAAATTCTTATCTTGTCTTAGAAAGTATTTTACTTTTATTGATCTCAAATCATTCTTATTTTCTGTGATTATGGGGATGATGGTTATATAATGGGTTTTAATAGACATATGATTAATAGGATTAAGATAGGCCATGCCTAGGGAAGACGGGTCGTACTACACCCTAGTTTAGTGTAATTTAGGTAGACGATCCGTGCCAACCGAAGATGGGTTATGCTATTACATTAATTATATAAAACTTATTAAAGGGTTTTATAGTTTATACCTAGGGAAGACGGGTCGTGCCGCATCTTAGTGGTTAGGTGGACGATCCGTGACAACCGAAGATAGATTATCCTTACTCTTTAATAAGGTAGTTTCTTGTTTAATTATAACATGCATAGAATAAATTTCTGGAATTGAATCTGATTAACCATTGTTGTGCGGATAGAGGTAGAGTCAATACCCTACACTCTCTATCATATTTTAATTATCTTTTATTTTATGCATTTACTTTTAGGAAAAAAAATCAAATCAAATTCTCTTTTGTTAATTAGGTTAAAATTAGTCTTTTAAATTTAGTAACAAAAACCCCCCACAGTCCTTGAGGTTCGACACCCTCAATATAGCCCTATCCTACGGGATTCGTTCTATTGTGAGTGGTATTTTATTATTGATTATTTTGGTCACGAAATAACCACATCACACGACACAATTCAGAATTAGGTTAAGATAGGATTAGTTTAAATAGAAATTTATTTTCACTACACAATTCCCTATGGATTCGACCTCTCACTTGCACATATACTATATTGCATACGACTCATACACTTGTGAGTAATTATAATTTGCACAACAAGTTTTTGGCGCCATTGCCGGGGAATTATTGATTTGTGAAATTGATTTTTGTTTGAACTAATTTTATCTTTCTACTAGTTTAGTTTAGTTAGATTTTTGATTTGTTTTTGCAAGTTTATTTTCATTTGTTTCTGTGTTTTGATCTAACTAAAAAAAATAAAAATAAAAAGAGAGAGAGAAAAGTTTGGTTGTTTTTGAGTTCTGTTGCAGTTTCGGAAAAATCACTCCCTGCCAGTGTGATCGATTGCACCATACCTGCGCTCGAGTACATTCAAGCACACAGGCAGCAAACGATCGCACTTGCTCTCAATCCATCTCGCGCCTGCGCTCAAGCGCATTGCACACTCGCACTCGATCGCACTTACCTGCGCTCGAACACACTTCCAGAGACCAGCCTTAATAGACCAAACGCAGCTAAGTTAAAAAAAAAAAAATCAAATTCTTTTTGTCCATTTTGTGTTTTGTGTTTTTATTTTTCTTATCTATATTTTTGTTTATTCTATTGTCAAAAAACAAAAATAAAAACAAAAACAAAAACAAAAAAATTTGGTTACTGTTTTTTGTGGGGCATGCTAAATAGTGAGGGTGAAGTATGAATTTTCCGTTTGGTAATTTTTATGCTTCTCATCGTGGGGATGCCAGATCCTACCAACTACCTTCAGAATTTTCACCTACATGGACATTGTTCATACTGCTCCAATCCATATCATAGTTCTAGCAATTATCCTTCCTGGGGACAATTTCCAATTTTTCACATGAACAGATGAACACCAATTTTTCTAGTCCGAGGTCTGAATCAAATTCCAATTTTTACACCCCAGACTGGAGCAACCACTCTAATTTCTCGTGACAAGCTTATGCTAAAGGAAATTATGCTTCCCAAGTTGATGAACTGCACCATCCTGCATATCTGCAGTTCGACAACCAATTTTCTACCCATTCATCCTGCAATTATCCTCCACAAGATTCATCCCTAGAAAACACCTTCAAAGCGTTCATACAGTCTAATAGCAAAACCTTGCAAGAGATTAAAGATGCCACCATGGTTAGCTCCCAATCCATACAAGAGATCAAGGATACAGCCATGGCCAACACTGAAGCAATTGCAAGGTTGAAAGTTCAGATTGATCATCTGGTTGCTAAGCTCAACATAATTGAGCAAGAGGAGCTTCAAAGTCAGGAGATGGCAAGAGACCAATACATGACTGATGAGGATGACATCAGCAATCCTCATCATGAGCATGTCCAAGCCACCACCACACGTGGGTATGAGGAAATTGTTGATGAGACTGTAAGTGAGTTAAGCCTGGAGGATCCTGAGGTGGAGTGTTTTACTCAAGATGGAGATGATCTGAACTTAGACAGGTTACTTGGACAAGCTGGGATTTTGTGTGAGCCAAATATTGAGGATCCTGAGGTAGAATGTTTTGCTCAATCTGATTTGGATCTTGACAAGTTCCTTGAGCAAGCTAAGACCTTTAATGAGCCAAGTCTTAAGGATCCTTTGGAAGAGTGCTTTGCTCAATTTGGATGTGACCTAGACCTTGACAAGTTCCTTAAGCAAGCTGAGACTTCTAATGAGCCTGGTTTGGAGGATCCTTTCGAAGAGAGCTTCATTCAATTTGAGTTTGATCTGGACCTTGATATGATATGTGTACAAGCTAAGGCCTTATTGGATTCCACTCTTAAGATGCGGACTGAGAATGGGAAAACCACTGAGATATCTTTCCCTAACTCATTTTCATCAACAGTTGAGCCCTTCATTATTGAGAAAAACAAGGTGGAAGAAAAAGAGGAGCAAATTGCCCGCCAACTCCCAATCTGTCCAATGACACAGAAGTGAGTATTGAAGCTCCTTCCTTCATTATTGTCCCTTTTGAGACACATCATGAAACCCAAGCTTCATTTCTTCAATGTCTCAAAGAGCCATCTTATGCCATAATCTTTAAGGATTTATGCATTGAACGTCACAAATCTAGGAACAATCTTCCTAAGAAAATCCGGTTAAACAAGAAAGTTGGGTACCTAAAATGGCTTAACATCCTTCCAGAGGACTATCAAGTGTTAAAGACGAAAGGGTAGAAGGGATTCGTTGAACACCCAAGTGATCGGGGAAAGTGCGGTATTTTTTCTTCTTTTTTTTTTTTTTTTTAATTTTCTGCACTTTATTTTTTAGTCTTTTTCCTTTTTGTCATTTTATTTTTTTGTTTCTAACAGCAATTAACCTTTTGATGTTTATTCCTGTGAGAAAAAATTGCTGTTAGTTGTTGACAAGTGTTTTAGTGTTCAAGTTTGGGGGACTCCCTGGCCTTTGTATACTCCAGTTTCCTTATCCCGTGGTATTGTATCTATTGACACATTGGGGACAATGTGTTAAGTTTGAGGGTGTGGAAATAAACACTGTTTTTTTTTTTTTTTTTTTTTTTTTTTTTTTTTNACTTGTTGATGAAATAACCTTGGCTTGAAAATTTAAAAAAAAAAATCAAAAATCAAAAATCAAAAAAAAAAAATTTGATCAAAAAATCATCACTTTGAATTTTTCGCTGAGTAACCAGATATCTTGCATCATTAAGCATTGAGTGTTCACGTAAAAATGTGTGAAATTCAGTTTGGTTGATTGTATGGCTAGTTTGGCTTCGTAGCCTTTTTGACTTGAGTCATTAAGCATTTATGGATGTTTTCATATCTAGTGTCCTAAGACCATCTGATTTGGGAGTCAATGACCCAACACTCGTTACATATGCCAATTAGAAAGCTTAAGGGAGCCGAGCATTGCATAGCCTACACACAAAAAAAAAAATAATAATAATAATAACTTCAGCCGTAGTTGTCTTCATCTGATAGAACTCCTATAAATTTAGAGATACACAAACTTTGAGTAAATTGAAGCCTCATGATTATATGTTAATCTCACTTTGCACTTAATGAAACATGTGTTGTCTCGATTGCCCACTTATTCTCTTGGATGTCCTGCTGATGTGATTGTGGTGTTCAATTTTTTAAATTTGGTTGTGAGGTATAGACCATGTGTTTGTATGGAAGTTCATGCTTGCCAATAACATAGTGTTGAAAAATGTTTTTGGATGTCATTGCTTGTAAACCCTCATGAGACTTCACTCGTCCACTAGGGATGCCTATGGGTTTAAAAGGCTTGTTGCATACTTTAAATGCAATCATCTCTCCCACGACAGTGGACTTATGTTTCTTGCTTTCATTTTGTTTTGCTAAGGGACTAGCAAATATGTAAGTTTGGGGGTATTTGATGAGTGCCAAATATTGCATATTTAGGCCCCTTAACTTGTATTTGTTAAACCCTTAGTTTTGTTATTTTCTGATGTTTTTGGTTAGTTTTGTTGTTTTAGTGTTTTGCAGGTTGCTAAGGTACATCTGTGGCTAATTTCATTAATTTTGGGGCTTAAGACAGTTTGGGGAGCATTGGCAGCAAATTTGGGTCGAGCGATGATTCACACTTGATGAGTCCCACAAAAAAGGCCATATCTAAAATTGTAGAACTCTGATTGGAGCATTCTTAGTATTATGGGAAAGCTAACTCAAAGATCTACAAAGTCATATTTCACAAGAATTGGTTAATTCTAAAGGTAGTGCGCTCAAGTGCACATATAGTATGATCGAGCGCACTCGTGCCCATTGGATGTGGAAATTTCATGCTCAAGTGCGATCGAGCGCACTCGGCCGACCTGGTAACACTGAAACCCTAAAATTAGCTTATAAATATCATATTTTGTCATTGTAAATAGACGGAGATGCGCTAGGGCCACCGTGCTTTGTCAAATTTGGTGTTTTCTAGGTTTTTGGAGCTTTGAACTCCAATTATTTTGTAAGTGTTTTAATTTTAAGGGGAAACTATCTTTAGCCCCCATGAACTACCGGGTGTCGGCCATTTGCCCCCATGNACCCTCATGAGACTTCACTCGTCCACTAGGGATGCCTATGGGTTTAAAATGCTTGTTGCATACGTTAAATGCAATCATCTCTCCCACGACAGTGGACTTATGTTTCTTGCTTTCATTTTGTTTTGCTAAGGGACTAGCAAATATGTAAGTTTGGGGGTATTTGATGAGTGCCAAATATTGCATATTTGGGCCCCTTAACTTGTATTTGTTAAACCCTTAGTTTTGTTATTTTTTGATGTTTTTGGTTAGTTTTGGTGTTTTAGTGTTTTGCAGGTTGCTAAGGTACATCTGTGGCTAATTTCATTAATTCTAGGGCTTAAGACAGTTGGGGGAGCATTGGCAGCAAATTTGGGTCGAGCGATATTCACACTCGACGAGTCCCACAAAAAAGGTCATATCTAAAATTGTAGAACTCCGATTGGAGCATTCTTAGTATCATTGGAAAGCTAACTCAAAGATCTACAAAGTCATATTTCACAAGAATTGGTTAATTCTAAAGGTAGTGCGCTCAAGCGCACATATAGTATGATCGAGCGCACTCGTGCCCATCGGATGTGGAAATTTCATGCTCAAGTGCGATCGAGCGCACTCGGTCGACCTGGTAACACTGAAACCCTAAAATTAGCTTATAAATATCATATTTTGTCATTGTAAATAGACGGAGATGCGCTGGGGCCACCGTGCTTTGTCAAATTTGGTGTTTTCTAGGTTTTTGGAACTTTGAACTCCAATTATTTTGTAAGTGTTTTAATTTTAAGGGGAAACTACCTTTAGCCCCCATGAACTATCGGGTGTTAGCTATTTGCCCCCATGAACTGCCAAGTGTGATACCTGACCCCATCAAACTACTTAACCCTAGCCAATAGCCCCCTTTCTTCCATTTTTGCCCTCCATTCTACAAAATAATATTTTTATACCTAAAATACCCTCAAAGAATGCCCAGAAAATCAAAGAAAGAAGAACACCCAAAACCAGCCGTGGTGGATTCCGACGTCCTCTGCCGTGGTGGATTTCATGGAAAAGCAATTCAAAATAACAATCTCGTCCAAAATAATAGAATAACGATCTCCCCCTCCAACGTCCTCTGCCGTGGTGGATTATACTGCCTAATAATAGAATAACAATCTCGTCCAAAATAACCAAAGCAATTGACAATTAATTAATAGAAGACCCAGATATAAAAGTCAAACAAAATCGAAGTTTTTGATGAAACCCAGATGCAAAAATGTCAACTATTCCTAACAAAAGAAGTTAATTACGTACCTTTGTTGAGTTGCTTTGGCTTTTGAGGGACCTTGTAGTTGTAGCCAAAGTGGTCTAAGTTCTAAGTTCTAGACTTAGCAGTCGTACCCATTTCCAGAAGAAGCAGATCTGATGCAGTGGCTTTGCTCAAGAGAAACAAGCAGATCTGATGTAGTCGTGGCTCCAAGGGAAATAAAGAGAAACTTTCGCTCTCTCTCGAAACTTTTTGAAGAGAAGATGGTGAGGTCTGGGTTCATAGTACACGACATCGTTTCTCTCAGCAGATCGAGTTGTCACTCAAAATCTCTCTTTGGATCATTTCAAAAAAAAAAAAATCTCTCTTTGGGTTGATTTTTCATCTGATTAATCGTTAAAGAATGCCCACAATATTTCTATATGATTAATCGTTATCTGAATTTTTGGTTTTTTGCACATTTGGATTGAATTTCATGTTATGATGGTCTGCTTCTCCGTTTTGGTGTCGGAGAAAGTGAAGGAAGAAGAAAGAAAGTGAAGTTTGAAGTCTTGTTTTTGTATTGTTTGGAAAAATTGAGAACATTTCTTCTGAAATCCACCACGGCAGAGGACGTCGGAATCCACCACGGCTGGGTTTGGATGTTCTTCTTTCTTTGATTTTCTGGGCATTCTTTGAGGGTATTTTAGGTATAAAAATATTATTTTGTAGAATAGAGGGCAAAAATGGAAGAAAGAGGGTTATTGGCTAGGGTTAAGTAGTTTGATGGGGTCGGGTATCACACTTGGCAGTTCATGGGGGCAAATGACCGACACCTGGTAGTTCATGGGGGCTAAAGGTAGTTTCCTCTAATTTTAATGAAGTAATTTAGTTTCTTATTGATTTCTTATGTCATAAGAAGCTAAATCTTCAACTAAGGTTGAAGAGGCTAAATCTTCAACTATGGAGCCTCGCCATTGATTTGTTTGCATAGTTTTATGATATGTTCGTACAATTCCGTTGTTTATTGTAATGTATGTTCATTTTAATTCAATTGTGTGACAAAATTGTAATTAATTGTGCCAAAGTTGGATATTCATTGTGTTTCATCCAACGGATACATTACATCTTTAAGTTTACTTTGGATATCTATTGTCTTTTGTGCAAAGCATAGATATATTAGATCTTTTGAACTAAATTGGATATGCATTGTATTTCGTAAATACGGATAGATTCATTGAATCTTTCAATAGAAACAACAGAACATGCATAGGGTTTAATTGTTTGTCGGATGTATGAACTAAGTATGAGAATGTGTACTTTGATTTCGTGGGGTGAACTCTGAAAACCTTAGTGCTTTTATTATTTGTTTATTTTCAATTTTGTTGTTTAATTTACCATTGCACAACACAATTCTGAACTAGGTTAAGATAGAATTAGTTTATATAGGAATTTATTTTCACAACACAATTCCCTGTGGATTCGACCTCGCACTTGCACATACAATATATTACATACGACTCGTGCACTTGTGAGTAATTATAATTTGCATAACATGTAACGATTTCGATGGACAAATCAATTTAACGAGTAATTGACCCTATAATTCGCCTCCTGGCCCTATCCCTCAAGGGACAAGACTCAAGGATTTCAACATTTCTTGCCAAAACGAGAAATCTCAACTAAAGACTTTTTAAAACTATAAAAAATAGAGATAAGTAATTTAACATCCATACAAACACACACTAGAGAAAACATAAACCTCATAATATAAACATAACCATCAAATGTATCGGTCATCAAACCATCACCAAAATAGGATTATAACACATATTATCATAACATTGTTTTAACAAAAAGATCATCTAGATCAAACCTTAAGATTAAGAAGAGCTAAAGATATTAAAATCTCAATCATATTAGCACGGACGGTTTTTCCATCATCCCATATAGACTTCAATCAGACTGGGTCGATGTTCTAAAAAATGATCAAACATAAAATAAAGGGGTAAGTCTAAGACTTAGTGAATATTAACACAAATAATGCTCATGTCAGTTTAATGATGAACTCTAATTTTTCATAAAGCAATAGTTCCATCATGATAGTTTATCTTATGGGTGTGATATAAATATATAATACATGCATATGAAATAGAGTGATAGTCATAATTCAACAGTATGGTCTACCCAATATATTACTCCTTTTCAGCAGGGTTGGCGTTATCCCGAGAGCCTATAATGCAACACCGATGCCCCGGATATTGTATGCTACCGTACATAACACTAGCGGCACGACCAAATCCAACCTCGGGTGGCCCACACCACTAATGATTTCCATCCTATAATAACTGCTTGTTAAGGCTGGGCCAGCCATAAAACAATCATTGGATTCAATGTTCATATAACACACACATTTGACTATAAAGTTAACATATATAGTAAGCCCATGACCATTATCCCTCATATACCGATGTATCATATCATACGATGCAAATTATTTTATCTTTATTTTACATGCATATTTTTACAAGTCTCACTTTCTTAACATATTTAGCACAATATTTTCCTCAAGATGCTAGAGTTCATGTGCAACAAGTATAAATTGTTAGAGTTTCAAATATGCATGTTTTGGTACACAAAATAGTCATGCAATACATAAAAAATAACAATAAGCATTATGTGAGTTAAAACTCACTTGGGTCGTATAGCGTCTCCAAGTATTCCAAATGATCTGGGTTTCATAAATTTGTTGAAAACCTTTTATTAGTCATATTTCTATTAAAACAAGAAAATAGGAGCTATTGGACGGGTGACTTAAAATAAAGTCTCCTAGCACACTTTGGACCGTACGTCCAGGTTCAAGGCCGTATGCCTGCTGTGAGGTTTTCAGGAAGAACTTCTTTTTGTCCACTCGTCCTCCTATTTTCCAAAATCAAATCCTAAGGTTATCAAAAGGCTCCTTAAGGTCTCCTAACTCAAAATGAAACATTCATTCAAGCGAAATCATGTTAAACCAAAACAATGCTAGTCCTGACAAGATTAAAGTATAACTTAAGCTAAAGTTACAACTAACAATACAAGACAACATTTAGGCAGCATAACAACGTAAAAACAAGCTAGGTAAAGCGATGTTACCTCCTTGAAGTAAAACTTCAAGAACTTACTCTCTGTTAGCATCGAACTCAAAACACCTCACAAAACACACTTAGTATGGAGATTTTCGTAGCCTGGCCTAAGAGAACGTGAGAATTAATGAGGGGTAGTGGGTATTTATAGCTGAGGGGTTCTACCAACTCTTCAAAAAAGCAGCGGACATCCACCAATCCTAGCGTACGTTCGATACTATTTACACAGCGGTACAAAGGGTGCTTCGTATGTCCAAGTATTAACCAAAGAGTATACCATAAAGTAGCGTAAGTTCATGTACTATTTGCAGAACGTACATACGATGGAACCCCCCCACATACGTCCGCACTAGAGATAAAAGCATACGTCCAGTCCAAAAGTCCAAATTGCTCTTCTTGTGTCCTTAGTAACCTAAAGCCTACATTAACCCCTAACTAAGCTACCTAAACTTAGTTAATTATTTGAATCACTACATATCAATTATGATCTTGATGGTTTAGATTTATTTTCAGAATTAAAAGTCTTAAAAGAAATTTTACAAATAAAAGAAAGTGCTCCAATTGACATATTAAATTATATAAAAAGATTTGATTTTTTTCCAAATGCATGTATCACTTATAAAATTTTATTAACAATACATGTTACAATTGCTTCTGCAGAAATAAGTTTTTCAAAATTAAAATTGATAAAATCCTACCTAAGATCAACAATATCACAAGAAAGATTAAATTGAGCCATATTATCAATTGAAAAAAAGATGTTAGAAATCTTAAATATAAAAACTTAATCAGTAATTTTGCATCCCAAAAAGCAAAAAGACTGATTTTTAAATAAAAATGTAATAATAATATAATAATAATATAAAAATAAATATTATTTATTTATTTTTTAAATATTAAAAAAAATAAAGCCCAATTCAAAGTTTTGCCTAAGGCCCCAAAGTACGTTGGGCCGGCTCTGCAAATGACAATTGACATTATATACAATAATATAAACTTAAATGTTATATTAATTAATTGTATAAAATTAAATTAATTTAACTTAGTGTTATGCTTATTAATTAATAAATTATAATATATATTTATATATAATATGATACATCGATAATTATATATAACATAATATATGATATGCTAGTTGTCCTAGGCGGTTAACGTTAAACAAGTAACAAGTAAAGTATAAATATAAATTATATTGTATAATATTTATATTATATAAATTAGAAAATTAACAAGTAAATTATTAATTAATAATTTATCATATATATTTATATATGATATGATACATTGATAATTATATATAATATAATATATGATACACTTAACGTTAACGAAGAACACCCGAACACAGTAAGCATATCTTAGAAAAAAAAGTAAAGTATAAATATAAGTTATATTATATAAATTAGAAAATTAACAAGTAAATTATATAAATTATTTTTTAAGTTTATACTTAATATAAGATTAAAGTAACACTATAAGGCTTACTAGAGTCTTCTTAAAATCATCTCAAATATGATGTGACTTTTAAAATTACCAATAGATCAAAAATCAATAAATCACATCTCAAATTTAACATTAATTTTAAAGGTCACATCAGATTTTGGATGACTCTAGGAAGCCTTATAATATTACTCATAAAATTATTTAAATTATCTTTTAACCAATTTTACATTTATCCATAATTATAATTATACACATATAATAACAACTTTTTTTATTCCATTTTTTTAAAAGGTTAAATACTTAATACCCCATTGGAATTTCACAACTTTATTTTTTTTTTCCTTAGGGTTTGATTTTTATCACAGGAGGTTCATGTGGTTTGGATAAATGACTAAATTGGTCTTTCTGTCAATTGACAGTTAGTTGACTTAACAAATTGACACGTGGGCGAATAAAAATTTGACACTTGGCACAAGTGACCATGTCATCAGTGATGACGTGGCCACCTAATTAAATTTTTTATATTTTTTAAAACAAAATTCAAAAAAAAAAAATTTCAAAAAAAAAAAAAGAAAAAATTTGGGGTGGCTCTTTGGTCACCAAGGGGGTGGCCGTAGGCTAGGGCTGCTCAAACGGGGCGGTTATAACCGCCCTGTAAACCGCTTATAACCGTTAACCGTTAACTGCTAACCGCTAACCGCTTTGGTAGGTAGTTATTAAAAACTGCTAACCGCCTAGGACGGTTGTGGTTAGCGGTAGGACAAGGCGGTTATAACCACTAACCGCCTTCATTTATATATAATAATATAAATATATATTAAATATTTTATATTAATAAAATATATATTAATTTTTTCATTTGTATTTGGATTAATGGATTTGGGCTATTTATAATTATGTATATGAAATACATAATGTGGTATGTGATGTTTTGGGCTAAACCTTATTCAAAGTTTTTTTTTTTCCTCTATCTTTTTTGGAACATTTTGCCTTAAACGTTAAAATAAGCCTGAACCTTAAAATAAGCCCGAAAAATAGGCCAATTTCATAAAATAAGCCCAAAGAATAGGCAATTAAAGGCCCAAAATACTTAAAAAAAAACTCAAAAGCCCATATAAAAAAGCGGTTATAAAACCGTCGGTTATTGGATTAAATAACCGCTAACCGTCGGTTATAAAATAACTGCTAACCGCTTAAGCGGTTGTGGTTATTAAAAATCGATAATCGCCCAAGGCAGTTGCGATTATTACCAATAACCACCGGTTATAACCGTTGAACACTCCTAGCCGTAGCCACTCCCAATGGGTATCGGGGGTGGCCATAACCACCCCCCAAACCATAATTGGGGTGGTTTCAGCCACCCCCTTGGCTCAATGGGGGTGGTCGAGCCACCCTCGGTACCCACTGGGGGTGGCTACGGCCACCCCCTTGGTACCAAGGGGGTGGGTGGCCATAGCTACATCAAATTTTGTCTTTTTTTTTTCCCTAAATTTTTTTTTTGAAAATAAAAATTTAATTTGGTGGCCACGTCATCACTGATGACGTACTCACTTGTGCCAGCTGCCAAGTGTTAAATTTTCATTCGTCCACGTATCAGTTCGTTAAGTCAATTAATGGTCAACTAACAAAATGATCAATTTGGTTATTTATCATAATCACAAGGACCTCCTGTAATAAAAATTAAATTTTAAGGAAAAAAAAAATAAAGTTGTGAATCCTAAAAATGTATTACACATTTAACCCTTTTTTAAACCATTTCTTACTAAAAACTAAGTCGTTTTGCACTTATATGTATTAGCCCTTTCAGGCTTCCAGTGGTCCTAAACCTTGAACAAAAATTCAAAACCAACCCTCTATCTCTCACTCTCTCGGCAGCCGCTTCAGTCTTCCTACCTCTCCAGCTCTCTCTCTCTCTCCCTAGTTAACGTCTCTCTCTCTCTCTCGGAAAACCACGGTTGCACACGGCATCTCTCTCCGTAGACCGGTTGCCTCCGTCGTGCTCAAGTAAGCTCCTCTCTCTTTCTCTTTCTTTCTCGTCTCGCTCTCCGGTATCCCGCTTTGTGGAATCCCCTCCTCCGTTTCCCCTTCTCGTAAGCGATATGGATGCGGGTGAGGCTGAGAGTGAAGATTTTGTTTGATTGTGATCGATTTTGGTTTGATTGTTTGTAGATTGGTATGAGTTTGAAGGCTTTCCTCTGCGATACTGAGTTTGAGGGTTTTCCATCTTCGTGAAAGCCGATCGCCCAAAGGTACGTCCCAATGAATTATCTGGTTGCTTCTTTTTATGTTTTCTTGACGATTTCAAATCAAAATAAGACCAAATTACTTAGATTTTGATTCTGTGTTCGGGTGTTCTTTGGGGTGCTGTGTGTTAATTTTGTGGTGTTATTCGGGGTGTTATCTCGTTCAGTAAAATAAGACCAACCATGTATATCTCGTTCAGTAAAAAAATAAACTTCTTTTTTTAATGTGCCAGCTACCCCTAATTTTGTTGTCATTTGGAGATTTATGCAAATCTCTTGTTTTTCTCACTTGGAAACAGGAATAAGAGCATACAGGTTAGACATTCTGGAAAGATTGGTTCAGGTACAACTGAGTTAGTATATCTGTAGACAGAAGAATTATATTTTAAAAATGCTCTTACTTTGAAACCATGTTTCTCGTTCAGTAAAAAAATGAACTTTTTTTAATGTGCCAGTTACCCCTCATTTTGTTGTCATTTGGAGATTTATGCAAATCTCTTGTTTTTCTCACTTGGAAACAGGAATAAGAGCATATAGGTTAGACCTTCTGGAAAGATTGGTCCAGGTACAACTGAGTTAGTATATCTGTAGACAGAAAGGAGCTTGTAAATGGAGTTTAGAATTTTTTTTTTTTTTTTTTTTTTCAGTGAGTTCTCAAATATCAATGTGGAGTTCAGAATTTTTTTTTTCTTCCCTATTGAACAACCCTTTGGGAATTAATAACAATAATGATACAGTTTTCTTTCTAATTGAGTTGTATAATTTTTTTCAATCTAGTTTATAAAATTGTTTTTTAGCATATGGAAAACACATCATCTTTTCATAGTAATAATTAAGTTGAAGAAAATTCTTGTTAATACCAAAATGGGTGGTGTAGTAACAGTACCCTTTGACCTCTCCCTCACAAATTACTAGCTAGGGCATTGGAGTGAGCTCACCAGTACGATTTTGATAGTCAAACAGGAAGAGACAAAAATTCATTGACCGATGATTTTCATTTGGGTCCACCTATTTACGAATCAACGACGAAAAATCGAATGAGACTACAAGAACAAAAAATTCACTTAATGGAAGCTTACTGAAAGTCGAAGACGCGGAGGTCCAACCCGAAGACGGATTCCTGGATCAGGTGAAAGGCAATAAGGGCTGGAGCTACCTCAATATCTTTGTTGGTCACTCCGGAGTGTCCTCCATTCCTGCTAGGGTTTTGTGTTTAGTGCTTTGCTTCTTTCTTGTTTTTTTCTTTTCGAGTTCTACGATTCTTATTGGGTTAGAGTTGGCATCATTTACACCACCATTAAACGTAATCATATAAAATCTTGATCATAGAAAATTATTCATCTTCATTTTACTTAAAATTTAAAAGTTCTTTGTTCCTTAAGCACTTAAGAATATCATGTTTTTTTTAATAGAATTGTTAATACCAAAAGGAGTGGCATAGTAGTAACATTAGCGTCAAGCTCACTCATCAAGTAAGCCGACAAAGTAGGAAAATAGAGGGTTAGAGAGTCACCAGAGATGTACTGGTGAGCTCACTTCGATGACCTAGTTAGTTATTTGTGAGGGAGAAGTCAAAGGTAATGTTACTACACCCCACCCCTTTTGGTATTAACAAGAATTTTCTTCAACTTAATTATTGCTATTAAAAGATAATGTGTTTTCCATATGCTAAAAAACAATTTTGTAAACTAGATGAAAAAAAATTATACAACTCAATTCGAAAGAAAACTGTATCATTATTGTTATTAATTCCTAAAGGGTTGTTCATAGGAAAGGAAAAAAAATCTAAACTCCACATTGATATTTGAGAACTCCCTGGAAAAAATAGCAAACTCGGCTCAGCTCGTTTGCAGGCCGTGCTTGTAAATAACAAATTATGTGATGAATGGGAAACACGGACCCAAAAGAATGGGATAGCTGGGTTAATCATATGGAAGTTTGGGCTTGTAAAACAGTGATGAAGGGTCACCTTTTTATTTAAATAAATAAATAAAAAGTTCACCAAGAACCCTTTTTAAATGGGCTGCCGAATTCCCATGTTGATTCGTATTGCAGCAGTTTTCTTTCTTCATTGTCATAGTTGGTATCAAATCTTAAGAAACATTACATAGTCCAAATATTATTTGTACAACAATGTGACATGATATATCATTGTGTTTGAGATGGATTACTAACAAATGGAAGATTCTCTTTAACCAAATAGGATTAATCATCAATGCACACTAAACGACAACTCCAAGAGTAACTTTTTCAATTTTTGCCTGGTATTAATCCTAGCTTGATACAACTGGAAAATTAGGCAAGCTATGATACGTTTACCTAGCCACTTAAACTGAGCTAATCTCTTAGTTTCAGATGTCTGGAAGAAAAGAAATTTCATGTCTAAGCACCTTTCGTGTTGCATCATTTCTCAATGCAAATGTGTTTGAATTTCTCTCATTGTCAATAGAAGTTAAATCATCGCAGTTTCTCATTATATGTATAGAACTTCCTTAATACACAGCTCATTGAAGGGGAATCTCATGGCGTATTCTCATGAACGCGATTTCTTGTTCTGCGACCTCTGCGGAACAATGCTATCTATGAAATCAACTAAGCATGCTAAATGCCCTCAGTGCAAGTTTGAGCGTAGTATGAAAGGTATAGATGTTGCATTAGCTTGTGTGCTTATTTGCATTGTTACATGTTTTACTTAAAATTTCATACTGAACTACAGAATACCTTAAATATTATATGGAAACTTCTCTCTGTATTTCCAATGTGGGATTCCTGTCACCTTTTTGGTGTCATTCTATGTGATCTAGTAGCTTTGCAATCATGGCAGGGGACACATGTTAGTGTCTCTCTTGCTTGAGGGCGGTGCTTTTACAATTCTATATGCCGAAAAACTATTTCTTAAATTTATGCATTATTTTTATTTGATTTTGTGCATTCCTGACTAGTTTCTATTGTCTTCAGAGATTTGTAACCGAGAAATATCTTATGTAATCACAACTGAGGTATGCCTTAAACTGATCTCCCGTTGCATTTGTTTTGTTGAGTTATTGTCTTACATAATGTCTTGAGTTTATTATGTGGTAGGAGCTAATAATTATGTGATAATGCTGCATGTACCCAATATATATTGTGCCTCTGTAACAGATATTGAAGATATGGGTTTTACTGGGTTTTGTACTTTTGTATGTGTAGTTGTTTGGAGAAAAAGGGTGGGTGAGGGGGAGATTGGAGGGGAAGAGAGAACTTCAGTGTATGGTTGGAGAAAAATAAACCATTGTTATATATGGGATTACATAGATGATGATGCATGAGGATGTTCAGTTCCTTGTTGAGTCACCTTGTTGTTGGCTTCTGACACATTATGCTATCCACATTTTTCATGTTTACACTTTACATGTACTTGTAGGAATACGATTTTTTCTTCTTTTAGATTAATGCTAAACATAGATCATATCTTCTAGATTTCAAAATGTTGACTTGGAATCGGGACCTTGTTGCAGCTTCTGCAATGGAATTAGTTGTTTCATACACCGAAGTTTTGATTTTATCTTGGTTCAGTTCAATTAAGTTGCCATGGCACCGAGTTTTTTTCCTTGTGTATTCTTGTTGTGTTGCAGGATATTAGAATGGCGCTGGGTATCTCGTTGATTCGTGACCAGGAAGTACAATTATCAAAGGTAACTGCTTTGTAGTTTTGATTTGCAGCCATGGTGTTTCTCCAGGAATCTGCTCCAATAATAATTTTGTCTTGACAGGTGAAAAAGAAGTGTGAAAAATGCTATAATGATGAGGCTGAGTTTTGGACTATGCAGGTATTCTACCATTCAATATTAGATACCTTTTTCTTTTCCTTCTTTTTATGAGCACTCAATGCAAGGAGCCTTGTTCTTAAGAACTTGCACATTTTCTTATCTTTTTTGTCGCCATAGATGAGATCAGCAGATGAAGGGCAGACTACATTTTATCGTTGCACCAAATGCGGCCACAAGTATTCAGAGAATTAAGTTTGTACCAAATATGAGATCTCAGGACATGCATCAATGTGGTTTACCTCTCCTCTGGCATCAATGAGAAATACCCTTCAATTGAAGTGGCCTGCCCTTTCTCTCTCTCTCCTGATTACTCTATGATCTGTTAACTGTTAGCTGTGTATGAAAATATGTTTATTGATCATGGTTTTTCCTATTCCGTTTGATTAGCTTGAATTAAACAGGTTTCACAATTAGAAAGGTGATAATATTTTGAGGAGAAAAAAGACTGGGGGGGGGGTGGGTGAGGCTTTAGCGATCAATTATTGTGTGAACCAGATATCGACTTTTTTTTATGTTTTGAATATTTGAGACAGTACAAGAAGAGAAGAGAAACAAACCAATACAGGGAAACAACATAAATTAAAAAAATAAAAAATAAAAATAAAGGGAAATGAAAATACAACAGAGACGAGAACAAAATAGAAGCCAAGGGTCCATAACAAGTAGTCACCAACTTTTCTACTGTCCAATCTAGAAGGGAAAGTGTGCTGTCCAGAAGTTTCTGTGTCACCGGCCCATGGTGCGTAGTCTTATGAGTGACAATGTTGACACTCTTATCAAATCTAATATTAAATTTGTCAAAAAATAATGTTAACAAAAAAGTTATGTAACATGTTTAAAATCTTAAAAAATGGCATGATCCAATATATATATATTCTCTCTCTTTTTTTTTGTTAATTTTTTTATCACATCTAATATTTTGTTTATTTTGGTTGTATCATTCTTTATTTCTTTGAGATATTTTTTATATGTTATATTTACTATCAGACGCTGCTGTTGATTTTAATCGGTTATTGTTACGAGCTCCAATCGTGTGTTGTTGATTTTAGTACACTACTAATTAGATCATACTTACAAATTACAATCGTCTCATACTATCAAGAATAATATATTTACAAAACATGAACATAAAAAATTTGATTAGTAATACTAATTTTACATCTCAAAAAGCAAGCTAGAAGAATTATATTTTACATTAATTTTTATATTAATAATTCAAATTGCCCTTAGGCCACCTATTTGTATTGAGGTTTTGGAGAGATGAAGGGCATTTTTAGGAAAGAACCAGATATCAATTAAAAGCTCAAATTTAAGGTCAATTGATCCCCTCCCTCTCTAGTCTCTATGTAGAACCAACCTGTCTTTCATTTCGTATATATGTTTTCTTTTAGGCCCGGCGGAAAACTCTAGAATGCACATTCATTTCGACAAACCACCACCATGAATATTATTTCATGCAAAAAGGAAAAGTACGTAATATTTATTTATTATAAAAAAAAAAAAAAAAAAAAAAAAAGAAGAAAGTTTTGGCCTCAGAGAAAACATTAAACTTGGGCAGTGGCAAGCTACTCGGGGGCGGAGCCAGACTAAACACTGTACCCGAAAACATCTCCAACTCTTCTATAAACTGTAGTCTATAGCGACGACCTTTCCAAAACTCTTATCCCCCGCCGCCGTTGACGAGAATACCCGAGAAACATCCTTGAGTAGATCATTCGGGTCAGGCCCTAACGGCGTAGTGGAAGTCACGATCGAACACTCGGAAACAGCTCGCCTAGTCGACGGCGCCAAGTCTTGCTTATTTGGATCCTCTCTCTTTGTGGGCTTTGATTTCTTTGGCGTCAGGGACTGCTCCCAGCTGCGTTTGTTGTTCGGCTTTCGGGTTCGAGAAGGAAGAGAGTACTGGTGGGCTATGGTGTAAGAATTCTTTATAAAACTAATTTAACTAAATGCTAATTAATAATTAAAATTAGGAGTGGATTAATAAAATTACCACCGGTCATTGTTTTGCTTAAACAAATTAAAAAACAACTTCACAACACTAAAGAATCCAAAAAACTAAATAAAATATTAAGAGGTTTTTCTGACGCCTCCCAGTAAGTACCGATTGATGAGTCTCCAAAGGATAGATCAATCAGCTGTTGACCACGCCTTATGAAGCGGAGGTCACTAATTCAAATTCTCTATTCTCCTTCCCCTTTCCTTATGTAGACATGTCAATATATATATATATATATATACACCAATTGATGGAGTATACAAGCCTTATTTATAAGTAGGTCATAGATCCTCAATTAGAAATGTTACCTTAATTATTCCTCCTATCAAGGAATACAAATGAAATAAATAATCAATACAGATTATTTGATTCCACAAAATAAAATCAACAATTATGTTCAAATATTTGTTTCCACAATAATTAAATCAACAATTTAATTCAAAATATTTGATTTCACATAATAAGCTTTAATTGGTATAAATTACTGAACACCGTAATTATATATATATATTTAATAATTACAATAAATATATGTGACATAAGGGGCATAACTTAAATGGAATTTCTTACATTCTCCCACCTGTCCCTTATGACACATAAATTTCTTATGGTGTTTGGTTCTATGATATAACCATTACTTTATTTATTCCAACCATTCATAGAATCCTCCCACTCACTCAAGCAATACTACACATGAATCATGGCGGTAAAACTTGTATATGATAAGCATGTCCCTTCCATGTATCACAATGTGCAATACCTCCATAAATGAGTACTTTATGGATAGTGTACTTTATGAATGAACTTCCTGTAAGTCATTTGGGTTCAACTTTAATTTTATCCCTATGGATAAGGTAATATATGTGCACAAAAAACTAGATAGTGTGGATTTCACCTACTACTCCTTGATCCCAAGGCGGCCTTTGCTCATCTCTCGGACCATTATCCCAATCACGTCTCGGCTCTCGTCCTCCTGCCTCTTGGTTCCCTTCCAAGAATAGAGGCTCTTGAGGATTCATGTCTTGATTCCTCTCTCCTGCAAGGAATCTTACAAGCCTTTCATTTCTGATGAAGTTCTCAATCTCCTGGCGCAGAGTTATGCAATCCTCGATTAAATCCCATGATCGTTGTGATACTCGTAGAACTTCGTTCAATCTCGTTTCCTCAGATTGTCCTTAAACTTAGTTAGCCATTTGAAAGTTGGGTCTCTTCTAATTTTCATAAACACCTCGATGGCACTAGTATTCAACGACGTGAACCTTTGGTCTTCGCGTTGTCGGGGCTCTATTTTTGGAAAGGACGGTACAGCCTTCTTACCCACTTTCTTATGGGATTTCACTTCTTTTTTGGTGGAAGTTGCGGGTGCTTCCTTCTTGTTGCTATCTTTAGCTTGGTCCTCCGCCTCCTGACCCTTCATTAGAGCCCTGATCATTTCCTCCTGATTAATGTACTCCTCAGCTTTATTCAAGAACTAGCGAAGAGTTAATAATGTTGAACTCTTTGCTAGTTTGGCCATCAAAGGCCCGTCCGGTCTTACTTCGTGCCACAATGCTTAGAGTACTGTTTGATCATTTGGGCTCTCCACCATCAACTTCTCTTGATTGAATCTGAGCATGAAATCTTTTAGGGTCTCTTCCTTTCCCTGACGAAGGGATAGTAGGCAAGTAGGGTTTTTTTTCCTTTTTCTGGGTCACCAGGAATTGGCCTAGGAAGAGGCGTCCAAGGTCTGTAAAATTGTCTACCGATTTGGTACGCAATCTTGCGAACCAATCCTTGGTAATTCCTGCCAAGGTGAGGGGAAACGTCTTGCATGCAATCTCCTCTAGAGTTCTGTGAAGGAAAAAATGGGCGCGGAGGTTTTCCACATGTTTAGCAGGATCTTCGTCACCATCATGCTTGTCTACACGAGGCAGCATTAACATGGTTCTCATGAGTATTACGAGATCCCTCCTGACGAGTTTTTTCAGGCAGTGACCTTTCAGGAGAGTTTTCATGGCAAGTTCTCTCATAAGACCCCTCCTATCGTCCTCCATTGTAAGCGTTCACACGATGGTCATCCTGAACCAAGTTTTCATTAGCTTGTTGGTCCGGATTCACCTGACGCTTGCCTCTACGAATCCGTTCGTGTCTCTCCCTCTCACGCCTTTCTTCTCGCTCACTATCCCTCCGACTACTACGGCCTTCAGCAATCGTCAGCCGTGTGTTGAGATCTTCATTCTGCTTCTTAAATGCCTCTATTGACTCAGTCATCCTTCTCATGAACTCTATTAGTTCTTGATTGTTGGATGCTCCAGGAGCACCACCAGCTGCACCCAGTAGGGGATCCTGCGTGGGGTGTGTCGAATGCGTTCCCATCATATCGGATATTTCGATGGAACAACTAATTGAAAAATCGAGTTCCCATAAACCGCGTCAAACTGTTGATGCATAGTTTTTTGATTGGTGACGTGGCACACTTGTCTAGTCTAGGTCAGGCGTCGAGGTAGGAGTCGGACTGCACAATTGAGAAAAATAAAAGGGATCGAAGAGACCGGCGGGAACACTCTGATGCCTAAGTCAATATTTGAGAGTGGAATTATAAGCAACAAAAAAGCTGAAGAGCAAGAGTTGCGATTACCGAAATGGAAAGAAATGACTTATCTTTTATAGGCATGAGGCAGTAGTGGTCCCCTAACCAATGACTTACTCTTCCTTGAGTTTCTGCTGTGTAGTTGCTAACAAGGGATTTGAGTAGTTATCCTTTCCGAGATCTTAGGAGACTAAGATCGTGGGATTTGGTAGTTATGGATATCATCGAATTTGAATACTTGCATGTGAAGGAGTTGGACTGCACAATAGAGAAAAATAAAAGGGATCGAAGAGACCAGCGGGGACACTCCGATGCCTAAATTAGTATTTGAGAGCGAAATTATAAGCAACAAAAAAGCTGAAGAGCAAGAGTTGCGATTACCGAAATGTAGAGAAGTGACTTATCTTTTATAGGCATGAAGCAATAGTGATCCCTAAGTAATGACTTACTCTTCCCCGAGTTTCTATTGTGTAGTTGTTAACAAGGGATTTGAGTAGTTATCCTTTCTGAGATCTTAGGAGACTAAGACCGTGGGATTTGGTAGTTATGGATATCACCGAATTTGAATACTTGCATGTGATCTGTGGATATTGTGTTTGATTCGTATTTTGAATAGATTTTGATAATCCTTTGAATAACGGGATAAGATCAGTTATCTTTCTGGAGTGCAGTGATATTTGTATTTATAAAATGTTCGAGTTGTCCTTGGTACAAAGTCCAGTGTGTCTCAAGTTATGGGTCTTGGACATAGTAGAGTTTGAGACCTTCTCTAGGATCTAAGTTGACGGTCTCAGATCTAAAGGTCTCTGGTCCGTAGATCTCGGAAGTTATAGGTCTCGGGCCTAACCTTCTGAGACCTCTCTGGGCTCAGATCCTCCCAGGCTTAGATTGGACCCGAGGCCCGCTGGGCCTTTAAAAATTTGATCCATGACCCAACAATATATTAGGGGCATTTTGTTGCACTTGCAAATTAACTACAATTTATTCATGTACTTGGATCTGCGTGCATCATCTTCTCTCATGCCTTTTAGCTTTTCTTTTTTATTTTCTTGTTGGCATCAATTTTCTGTCTTCTTCTGTGTCCTCTGAGATATCATGGATTATCATAAGGTGAGCCTTTTTTCCCAATTTTCCTCTCATTATGATGTTGCATGGCAATTGGCATGGCTTCTATCTCCTATGTACGTGTATTCTAAATTTCATTTGTTCTGATAAAGAAATATTGATGTGGGTTCTTGTTTTAACATAATATTTTCATGGTATATATATAATCTCTTCATCTTCATGTTTGACCTTCATTCTTAATTTGAATTTCTTGATATAAATTAATTTCAACAGACGGAGAACCAGTTGTCAATATTGGAGGATAACTTTGACAGAATCTTCTCTGTAGTCTCTCATACAAAAAATACAGCATTTGCAGCCACAAAAGAAAGCGTTCAACAATTTTCCCTTGACCAGCATAATACTTCTGTTGAAATCCATGAACAAGAAATTAGTTACATGTTGTCGGTTCTTGGAAGTTCTTACGACTTGGAGGGAGGGGACCATCTTCACCTTAACTCTGCCAAGAAACTGATTAAAATCATGAGAATGATTTCAGTTCGTATTCCCTATCCTAAGTTCTTCTCAAAGGCTGGGCCAATCAAAGTTTTACGGAGTGTTTCAAGAGGGACAAGGCTCAACCCCAGTATAAGTCCTACAGCGATCGCAAAATTGTGGTTGAGAAAAAGGTTGACATAGCAGACCTTGACATACATGCTCCATGGATACAGGCAGTGCTAGATGCCTAGGGTTGGATGGATATGGTAGGAGACCATCGTCCTGTGGTTGAGTTAGTCCATGAGTTCTAGGCCAACATTCAGAGGAGGTGCGGCGACTCTTTCTAGGCATGGGTTAGGGAGAAGGCGATCTATGTGACTCCCACCCTCATCAACACCATCACAGGGGCACCATTAGTGCGCGACCCGGAGTACCTGTGACCAGTCAATCACCTTCCCACCCGCACAGAGTTGGTCGAGTGCTTCGCAGAGGGGTGCCCCCATCAGATGGAGACTGAAGGGGAGGGTAGCTTTCAGATGCACAACCTTAGCAACGACGTTCGATGCTTCTACCGCATCTTGATCAGTCATATACTCCTGGTGTTGAGCTTCACGATGATTACCATGGAGAGGGCTCATTGTCTTTACACTCTCCTAACCGAGACTTCCATCTATAACGTCTCTTTGGTCACGTCTACGATGATATCAGTATGGATTGCATATTCGAGTATCGCCTTGCCTTAAGGAGCCTTGATCACCCGGATCATTGAGAATGTCAGAGTGTCCATTGTGGGCATGAGTTAATACCGGAGAAGGAGCCCATAAACTCTCATTTCCTCAATGCGTGTAACGCTCATCTTTAGGAGACTGTGCAAGAGCAGAGACCCCGACGACCACTGAGGGTGGCAAGAATGGATGGCGCATCTGCCTCCACTGATCGGGACGAGCGACTGGACTGAATGGAGGCCATGCTTCGGGATGTATAGCAGTCCCTTCGGGATATGAATGAAGCTTGGGCAGCGGACCACGACATCATAGTTCAGCTATGGGACCACTTGATAGGAACCCTAGACGTCTGAGATTACGACATCCCCAGTTCTAGCATCAACCGGGGGAGAGGGTGCCCTGGTGCGAGAGGGACGCCGGGACAGACATCCATGGAGCCTACTTCTAGGAGACGATCCCGCTCTTAGATTTTATTGTTATCCTAACTATGCATTTTGTTGTTTTTTGTTGTTCTATTTGGTTGTTAAGTCCATAACGTTGGTGGCAATTTTGTATATCTAGCTACATTATAAGTCCACCTTGGGGGTGGCAATTTTGATCTATATATGGTTAAATTGCTTTATGTTTTATGAAATGCTTCACATTGTTTTAAGGTATTTCTTTTGAGATTGCAAACATTTCCAATCATTTTATTAAATTTTTCTTCTGATTTGAAAAGTTCTAAATTTCGAGGACGAAATTCTTATAAGAAGGGGAGAGTGTAATACCCCGATAAAAATAATCATTTTATTTCTAAAAAGATTTTCTACAAAGAACAGTTAAGGAGGTTTTTAACAAAATTGGTTTTAACAAGAATCCAAGCCCTTAATGGTAGGCTTGGTAGCATAACAAGCCTTAAACCCTTTAGAAACTAAGAACCTAAACACTAATCCTCTAGAGTAAATGTATGTTGGGGTTAGCGGATGTACGCTTATGTTTCTAGTGTAGACGTACACGAGGAGACTACCGAACGTACGCTCTGCAATTAGTACGCAGACATACATGGGACCACATGGATGTACGCTACTTTTCAGAAAACCCCTTGGTTAATACTTGGACGTTTACTACACCTTTATATCCACGGTGTAAATAGTATTGGACATCCGCTAGGGTTAGCGGACGTCTGCTGCTTTCTAGAGAGTTGGTAGCACCCCTCCCCTATAAATACCCCCTACCCCCTTCTCTTCTTCACACCATTTTCCACTGGTTAGCATGCCCCCAGGCTGCCAGAAACTTATGAGGTTGGGTTCTTGAGAGTTTTTAAGTCAGAGAGAGGGTTTTGTGAGAAATGAGCTCATTTCCTTGCCAAATTTAAAGCCCCTTGCCCATTTTACATTTTCAGTACTGTTTCATTACTTGTTAATATGGAGAGTTTCCAATGAGATTTTGTTAAGCTTTTCCTTACAAAACGATAATGTTTTCAAAAGCTTCTTTAAAATTGCATGATGTTAAGTTCTCCTACGTTGCATGTGTTTATTTGCTAACTTAGAAGTGATATAGTAGCTTAGAAATATTGTATGAACCCTAAAACATCGTTTGAATCTTAGCAGATTGCTTAACTCGCCAAATTTAACAGAGAATAGTAAATTTAACATCCACACAACAAGTACCAAAGTAAATATAAAACCTCATTGTCATAGAAATAGTCATCCTAGAGTACTGGTCATCAGACCATCATCAAATATAACGATTACAGACCATAATATAAAATAACAGTGTCTTAGCAAAAGATTAGCAGATCAAACCCTAGATCTAAGCTTAAGTAAGGCTAATGAAATTAAAATCCCAATCATGTCATCACGGGCAGTTCCTCCATCCTTCAACATGGATCTCAACTAGACAAGGTTGATGTCCTAAAAAATGACTCTAATCAAGTCCTGTGGTATCATCCAAGTCGGCTCCAATCGCATCCTCTTCTAAGATAGCTAAACTGGGCAGATATTCATAATGATAGGGGAAACATAAATAAAAGAGGGTAAGTCTAAGACTTAGTGAATATTAACGCAAATAATGTCCATGCCAGTTTAGTAATGAACTTTGATGTTTTTATAAAGTATGTAACAATTCCATCATGACAGTTTATCATAGGTGTAATATAGATATATAGTATATGCATATGATATAGAGTGACAGTCATAGTTTAACAGTATGGTCTACTCGAGATATTAACCATTCTCAGCAGGGTTGACGCTGTCCCAAGTAGGGCTATGCAGATTGGCAGTATGCCGCCTACCGGCCACATATCATTCGTCACCGCACCGACGTTGAGCCGTCACCAACAACCGATGACCGGGAGATGGCAAAAAATCTCCCTATCAACATCAGGTTGGTCGGTAGGTGAGATGATATTTCTTGAGTCGGTTTTCGAACCGAACCTCATATTGTAATTTTTTTGAAAATAAATATATAATCAAAATGAAACCGTTTTGTGTCAAACAAATGCAAAAATAAAAATAAAAATAAACCTAACTTAATTGAGGCAAAAAATAAAACCCTAACTTAACTGGAAGGCTGAAACCACTTCACTTTTCTATTGTCTTTGCCGTTCAGAAATATAGTAACCATATTCTCTCTCTGTCTCTTGCAATTGCTGGCAAAGTTTAAACCCCAAGCTCCAAAACTCACGTCTATCTTCAGTGGTGGAGCCAAGACGTGGACTGATGGGGGGCATTTTTTTTTAGTGAATAAAAAATTAAAATTAATTAAAATATTAAAAAATAATTTATTAGTCTTGTTTTGCACGCTGCATTTTTTCTTTTTCTTTTTCTGAGAGCCCCTATTATGCGGTCAAACCTTAAAAGTGGTGTCCTCTTGCTTGATTTCTAATATCTGGTTTAAAGAGATAACAACATAAACAATACGCAACATCTTTTAAAATGCTGTACTCCAATCATTTATATTCTTTGAACCATGCTGGATTAAAACAACGCATTATTTTTCCAATTTCTTTTTTTGTAAAATCATGCTCAAAGGTTGACAAGCTCCTATTTGTAGATATGCTCTTCGAATTTGGTCTCTATCACTAGGATGATAATCGCAAATTTTTTTCCTAAGCAAGGATCTTTGGGCAAGTTTGCTAAATCTACTTCAACACGAGGTCGTTTAGAATTTGATTGGAGCTTAATAGAATCGTTGTTTTTCTTCATAACTACAATTATATATATTTATATAATTAAAATATGAAACAAAAACTATATAAATGCATAAATAATGCAGGAAAAACAATTAATTTACAACTTACAAGAACAATTTAAATTTAAATCTAAAAATTTAATTACATACCTCAATAGCTTAATTTTTCATTGAAATTAGACAGTTGATCTTCAGTCTTTCTAGATTAGAAAGATAGAAACAATTAAACAAAATATGGCATAAAAAGTCAAAAACAATATCATGAAAAAAATTCATTTATAAGAATAATTTAAATTTAAATTTAAATCTAAAAAATTATATACCTCGACCTTGTTGAAGTTGGGAAGTGAAAAAAAAAATATATAGTTGCAGCAGGGCAAGCGGTAGAAGAAGGGAAAAAACAGCTTTTAATTTTATTATTTTATTTTTAAGGAGAAACAACTTTTAAGTTAAAAATGTACTCCAATAGGCCACTTTCTTTTTCTTTTTTATTTTTTTTATTCTTTTCTTTTTTGGCCCATGTGGAAATCAAGCNAGCATGCTGTCATGCGGCTGCAGTAGCTGTACATCCTGTAGACAAGACTTGTACTTTTCTTTTTCTTTTTCTTTTCTCTCTTTAATGAAACGGTGCATATCAATAATCAAAACATGTTCATCTTCTACCTTCCATCTCTGAAACTTAGCTTCAACCTTGCTCATGAAAAAAAAAAAAAAAGCTAGGGAGAATGAGGGTCAGGCCCGTCAGGCGTCAGGGTTAAGGGGCATCATGGCTGAGGGTCAGGGACTCAGGGCCCAGGGGTTAGGGGGCATAATTCATGGCTGAAAGGGGGCATAATTTTTTGTTCAAAGGTAATAATAAAATTTTGAAAAGTTGAAGGGGGGCATATCAACCCCCCTTCCCTCCGCCTCTGTCTATCTTACTCTCCCTTGCCCAAGTGAGTTTAAACTTTAAAGTGTATGTCTTCAATCCATCTGCACACTTTTTCAACTTCAATGCATCTGCACACTTTTTTTTTTCTTCTAGGACAAGTCAAGCTATTATAGTATGTCACGTGTATATGTTTTGTGCATTAGTCAAACTTCTACTTTTACTTTTGACTCTTGAGGATGTGTATTTGTGTATTAGTGATAGACTGATAGGATGCATGTGTTGTGTTTTGTGCTTTTTTTATTCTATAAGAAAAAAATGTAAAAACTAGATTTTTCAAAAAAGGATCTCAACAAAATTTAGATTTGAGTTAGATATATATATTTTTTTTCTTTTCAATTAGATAATTACTTTTTGTCTTTTATTTTTAAAGGTAACATTTTTAGTGTTAGGCCTTTTGAAAGTTCAACAATATTGTGCATGTGTTATACTGTAAAGCAATATGTTTAAATTTTTAATTGAATTTATTTATTCTTATAAAAAAATCAATGTCAAATGTTGATTTTTTTTTTTATTTTTTTTATTTTCTATTTAGCTTTCATTTTATAAATTATCTTTGGTGGCTTTGTAGTGCATCATGTTTGTTGATCATAATAAGGAATAATGCGAGTCATTGTAAATTTAGTAATTTTTAGTTCTTAATCAATTACAAATGAATTTACCTAAAATGACACCTTTATCAGGTAGGACTTCTTATCATCCATTTTTGCCTCTGGACACTCCAATGAGTTCCATAGAAATCGAAGATGTAGAAATAGAAATATTTGGTGCTAGTTCTATGCCAATTGATGGTCATGGTGGTGGTGGACAACCACCACTCCCTAGGAAAAAAAAAATGTGACGAACAAATCTGCAGCATGGGACCATTTCACTAGGGATAAAAGTATTCCTGATAATGATCCCGTAGCACATTGCAATTTATATGGAGCTTCCTATAAATGTCATCCAAAAAATAATGGCACATCATCCATGTTGTATCATGTGACCGCACGCCAAAAGTACAAGAGCCTACAGGCGAAGCAAGATAGGAATAAATCTAAGTTCACTTTTGGGGCCAGGCATGATGGTATTGGTAACAACCTAATGATTGCCAATTATTCTGAGAAGGTTATTAGGAAAAAACTTTATGAAATGATTATTATTGATGAAATGCCGTTTATGACGGTGGAGGAAAAGGAATTTCTAAAGTTTGTCATGGTTCTTGAGCCTTGATTTAAGGTTCCTTCTTGCTATATAGTGATGAAAGATTGTCTCAAGCTATATATAAAGGATAAAAACACACTGAAGAATACATTTTTGATAATTGGTCAAAGGGTTTGCTTGACTATCGACACATGGACTCCAATTCAGAATATGAGTTACATGTGTGTCACTGGACATTTCATTGATCATAATTGGACATATCATAAAAGAATATTAGCATTTTGTCAAGTGTCGGATCATAAGAGGCAAATAATTGCGAAAGAATTAGAAGAGTATTTGATTGAATGGGGGATTCATAGGATGCTGACAATATCAGTTGACAATGCAAGTGCTAATGAAACTGCAATTGATTGGTTTAAAAAAAAAAAAAAAAAACTATGTTCAATAAGGAAGTTGTTTGTTGTAACGAGTTTATTCATGTGAGGTGTTCTGCACATATTCTTAATATAATTGTGCATGAGGGTTTGAAGGATGTTGACGATTCTATCATAAAGATTCAAAAAATGGTGAAGTATGTTAAGTCTTCCCCCCAAATATTGGCCCTCTTTAAGTCTTGTGTGGAAAGAAAAGTGTTGAGTGTAATGCTTCATTGAAACTTGATGTTTCCACTAGATAGAACTCTACTTATATCACGTTGGAGGTGGCAGAAAAATACCAAAGGACCTTTGAGCTTAAACTAGATAAAGATGGACATTTTATGAACTATTTTTTATGATGATAATGCAGGAAAAAAGGGGTTGGGAACTCTGACTGATGATGATTGGTACAATATCCGTCAATTTATTAAGTTCTTACAAGTATTTTATGATGTCACACTAAAAATATCTGGTTCTATGTATTCAACTCTTAACTTATGTTTTGACATATTATGTTCTGTTCATTCATGTTTGACAGAGTATTCTGAAAGTAGTGATCCTTTGTTGAGTACAATGGCAAACAAAATGAAAGTGAAATATGATAAATATTGGGGAGATGTTGAGAAGATTAACCCATTGTTATTTGTGGCTAGTTTGCTTGATCCACGTTACAAGATGATTGCTTTTGAATATTGGTTTCGGCTTAGTTTTAGAGTTGATAAAGTAAAATGGATGGACACTCAACTAAAATGGGTATTGGGTCAGTTATATGAGCACTATTCTAATGGTTATAAAAATATTGGAAGTGGGTCTATATTGTCAAATGATGAGATGTGAGAAGTGGTACAACATCGGTGGGTAGTTCCAAGTCTAAAACTACTTTCATATAGAATTTTCATTTTATTCAGGCGTCTCGAAATTCAATGTAATGTAAGACAGAAATAGAATAGTATTTTTTGGAGGATGTTGAGACACTAAGTGAAAACTTTAATATTTTAATGTGGTGAAAGGTAAATTCGACAAAGTTTCCGGTCCTCGCCGAGATAGGCCAAGATATATTGGCAATTCCAATTACCACGATTGTTTTTGAGTCAGCATTTAGCCATTTAGCACTAGGGGTCGCATGATAGATCCTTTTTGGAGTTCTTTGGCTGCGAAAACAGTGGAGGCTCTTGTATGTACTCAAAATTGGTTGGGATCTTCTCCCATTAGTGCACATGAGTCATACTTGTCTAATGTTGAAGATGAAGAGAGCTATAAACTTGAGTCAGATAATAGTAGTAAAATAAATTTCATAATTTTTTAATTGTTTTAATTATTCATTGTTTTTATTTTACTAATTCTATCTATTTTTTATTGTGGTAGAATATATGTCCAATTCCATCACAGATGACATGGAGTAAGGCTTCAAGGATGGACTTTGTTGAATGATGTTTCTTTGGTCAAAGGAATCAAATGAAGCTATTTACTATTTTTTTTTAAAAAAAAAAAAAAAAAATTCTAGGTTGGGTTGTGAATTAATAATTTTCACTTTATTTAATTGTTTTAGTGAAGTATGATATCAACACTAAAGTATTTTGGGATTTGTGAAGTATGGATAATAAGGTTAAATTTAATTGTTGTTGTGTTATTTAAAATATATTTGTGATTTTTTTTAGGTGATGTGATTGTGGTTTGAAGTTTGAATTTTTTTTAAGTGATGTATAAATTATTGCATGTGTCAAACAAGCCAGATAAAGGCATAAAAGCAAATGTGTCGATTTAATAGATGGTAAATTACTATGGTTAGTTATTGACATGGTTAGAGGAGGAAAAAATAGAAAAAAAAAAGATGTCCAACAACACCTTCATTTATTATTATTATTATTATTATTATTATTATTATTTTGTGCAAATGCAAAAGCTCATACAAACTAAAAATAATAAACAAAAAAGCTTTTGTTGCTATTTCCAAAAAGACTGACGTAGCAAACAAAAAGCTCTTTGGAATGCAACTAGTTTTCTAGTTAATATGCAACCAAAGAGCTTTTTTCTTTTTTTTTCTTTTACACAACTTAGTTAGCTTTTCCTACTTCACAATACGAATTACGAGATTATCTTGATGTTTTATCTTATCTTCCATTTTTTCTCTCTCATTTGCTCTTTTTGGTTTCCAAGCAAGAACTGATTCTTTACTCTTATCTTTCTTTTTTCTCTTTCTCATTTACTCTTTCCGGTTTCCAAGCAAGAATTGATTCTCTACTCTTATCTTTCTTTTTTCTCTCTCTCATTTGCTCTTTCCAGTTTTCAAGCAAAAACTGTTTGTCTTTGTTTGTGATCCGAAGGAAGAAACACAGAAAGGTTCTTGAAGAACCAGCTTTCCAGTTTGCGATTTACAAGCCCGTGAAGCAGCGACGAATCTCTCTCTCTAAACGGTTACTGACCAATACCGTCACCAATTATTCGGTGACAGTAACGGTCGAAATCAACTTTAGTGGCGACGAAGTCTATGAAATTACCGTTTTCACTGCCAAAGTCAAGATGGTAGGCGGAAAACCCCCCACCGTTACCGTTTCCCCCGATACCTAACCCTAGTCCCGAGGGACCTATAATACAATACCGGTGCCCCAGATATTGTACACTACCGTACATAACATTAGTGGCACGACCAAGTCCGACCTTGGGTGGCCCACACCACTAATAATATTCGTCTTGTAATGACAGCCCGTTAAGACTGTGCCGACCATAAAACAACCATCGAATCTAAGGCCCATATAACATATACATTTGACCATAAAGCTAACATATATAGTAAGCCCGTGACCATTATACCGCACATACCAATGTACCATGTCATTCAATACAAATTATATTATCTATATTTTATATGCATGCTTTTACAAGTCTTACTTTATTAACGTATTCAACACAAAGTTTTTCTCAAAATACAAGAGTTCATGTGCAGCAAGTATAAATTATGAGAGCTGCAAACATGCATGTTCTTGGTACACAAAATAGTCGTGCAGTGCATGAAAAATAACAGCGAGCATTATGTGAGTTAAAACTCACCTAGGTCCTATAACGTCTCCTAGTATTCCAAATGATCCGGGTTTCCCAAATCTGTGGAAAACCTTCGATTAGTCCTATTTCCATTAAAACAACTTCTTAAACAAGAAAATAGGAGCTATTGGACGGCTTGGTTAAATAAAGTTACCTTTCACACTTAGGACTGTACGTCTGGGCTTGGGGTCATATGTTCATTGTGGTACTTCAGACTGTACATCCGATCTTGAGTCCATACGTCCGCTTCAAGGTTTTCAGGGAGAACCTCATTTTGTTCACTTATCCTTTTATTCTCGAAATCAATTCTTAAGCCTATCAAAGGGCTTCCTAAGGTCTCCTAACTCAAAATAAAACCTTCATACAAACGCGATCATGGTAAATTAAAACAATGCTAATCTAAACAAGATTTAAAGCATAACTACTACTAACAACATAATACAATATTTAGGCAGCATAATGACGTATAAACAAGTTAGGTAAAGCGATGTTACCTTCTTGAAGCGAAACTTCAAGAATCTCCTCACTGCTAGCATCGAAAACTCACAAAACCTCACAAAACACAACACACAAGGATGGATTTTCACAGCCTGAGGGCTTTAGAGAGCGTGAGAAAACTAAAGGGGTAGGAGGTATTTATAGCTGAGGAGCTCTACCAACTCTCCAAAAAAGTGGCGGGCGTCTACCAACCCTGGCATACATCCGGTACTATTTACACATCGGTCCAAAGGTTGTCTTGTACGTTTAGGTATTAACTAAAGGGTATGCCATAAAGTAGTGTACATCCGTGTGGTCCCATGTACATCCGTGTACTTTTTGCAGAGCGTACATCCGGTGGTGCCCTCGCGTACGTATGCACTAAAGACAGGAGCGTACATCTGCTAATCCTAGCGTACGTCCGTCCAAAAGTCCAACTTGCTCCTCTAGTGTCTTTAGTAACCCAAAACCCAAATTAACCTCCTTAACTAAACTACCTATGCTTAGTTAATTATTTGAGTCACTATAGTGGGCCACCCAAGGTCGGACTTAGTCATGTCGCTAGTATTATGTACGATAGCGTGCAATATCCGGGGCATCGGTGTTGTATTACAAGTCCCTCGGAACAGCGTCAACCCTGCTGAAAATTGATAATATCTCAGGTAAACCATACTTAATAGTTATGACCTATAACAACATTATTATTTCTGTATTAAAATACATAGGCAATTGTCGCCGGTAGTACACCACATTACTGTGTTTTGATTGTGGTTGAAATCTTGGGTTAGAGGTCGCAAGATTTCCTACAATTCTGTCTAAAGAAAGAGTGAAGAAGAAAAGTTACAGTGGGTTCAGAGGGGTCCCCTCTCTCACAACCCCAGCAATAACACAAGGCAAGGCAGGGATAATAATGGCTGTAAATTACAAAAGTGCCCTGGAGCAGCAACTTTTCCTGATGAATTTCGGAAAAAGTTGCTGCTCCGTAGCACTTCTCATAATAATAGAGATCTCCAATTGTAAGGAATCCCGGCCCTAGATGTCTCCCTCCACATACAAGAAGGATTTGGGCTTCCAAATTGTTAAAATTAAAAATCAGAGTGGCCCAAGTTTTGTTCCTTTACAATCAAG
Source organism: Carpinus fangiana (assembly GCA_006937295.1). Lineage (NCBI taxonomy): Eukaryota > Viridiplantae > Streptophyta > Magnoliopsida > Fagales > Betulaceae > Carpinus > Carpinus fangiana. Next base: position 21,680,516 of record CM017325.1, read on the forward strand.
TCTGATAAACTGCCCAGACTTTCACCACACACCCCTCCCCCCACAAAATATATATATATATATATATAAGAACAAAAAAAGGGGGTGAGAGAAAATGACTTCAATCTAAATGTTTGTGTATTTTTAATTTTTAGCGTTATAAGTGGAAAATGCTTAAAGAAACTCATTAATTTATACTTGCATAGCAAAGTAATGGAAGATGTGATTTTTAAAATTATTATTAAATTTAAATTTGAAAAACACTACGTCACAACCAATCTCTTATTAACACGTAGCATAGCTGATGACTGAGTATATTATAAAATTCTAATTATAAAATTTGAGAGGCCATCACTCTTCCTCTATTGAGGGTGGTCGGCTGCAATGAAATTGGGGAAGGGTCACTCTTAATTTGAAGATAAAAAAAATAATTTTACAACAAAATGAATCATCAAATTATCGCTCGTGTTAATTGACAATTTGATTGTAACATGGCAATATGTTAATTAGGCAATATGTTAATTAGCCAATAGTTTTAAGCCAAGCCACGCCACGCCACCTTAACTCAGATAAATGTCCAAAGCATCTTCCTAATTCTTATTGGGGCTTCATCACTTTTACATACAAGATGAAGATGGCAGGCTCAAATCAATTATCCCCCTCACGGCTCTGTACAAGTAAAATACACTTAATATTCAGAGTTACAAAGTATAAACCTCCCAAACTGCATATTAAACAACTTTTACATAATCTAAATTCTAAGGTATCAGCTGCCCCATTGGCCGGAGGGACATTCAGTGTGTATTCAATTTAAGGATGGGGAGTGGAGTGGGGGGATCCCTGGCATCTTTCTCAAGAAACACAACAGCTAAACAAGGTAGGTTAATACATAGCAGAGTGAGAGTTATACATACACATCGATCTCCTCTTCTATTACTAATTCATCAACAGGAATCCATTAATGTAGAAACACCAAAACCAAAGGTTTTTTTCATAACTCTCCCTTTTTCTATTGAAGAAAGAAATTAAACTGATAAATACACGAGGCTACGACAGAATCACCCTCTTTCACCTCTTTTTCTCCTTTTCCAATTACTTCTTTACTCTTTATGTTCTTATGACTGTTTTCTCGTCTCATCTTTTTCTGGGATCAGTCCGCTGTCATTGGTTGGGTCATGCAACACCTAAAACGGGCCTTGCGGACAGTTGTCATAATCTCCATCTCCGCGTTCTCAAGCATTCTGACCACTTCTGCAAAGGGTGGCCTGACATCAGGGTTGGCATCCCAGCATCGGGTCATGATCTCACTGAGAACAGGTAAGCAGTTACCGGGGATGTTAGGACGAACGCCCTTGTTAACAACTGCAAATGCAGCCTGCACTGCTGTCATGTTCTGGAATGGAAGATGTCCTGTTATAAGTTCCCACAGAACAATCCCGAAACTATACACATCTACCTTCTGTGTGTAAGGCCTGTGCTGGATCATCTCCCTGCATAGCCAGATAAAGAAAATAATGCACTCAAGTAGCCTATGGTTAAAAGTTCAGGTTCAAGAGTCAGGTTTGCTGAACAAGAAATGCCATACCAACCATCAGTGCATAGCACTATTCCTAAGATACTCTACTCATCAAGAAAAAAAAATTATGAGAATGAGAATTAGAGCTTCATTCAATAAAAAGTTTTCAGTTCAGTCTTCAAATGAAGTTCAAAAACCATCGTACAATACTAAATCATAATCAGTAAGATGATCAAACATGGTTGCTTTTCCTTTGACCTGAACTACTAATACGAATCCAACTTAATACAACAGCAACACCATTTGCCCCGTCGTCCAGAAGGAGCAATTCAATGAGTTCAAAAAACTAAACCACGAGGCAGGAGCTATAAGCAATAAAAAGTAGACTCTCATTCAATGGAGATCAAAGCCTACTTTCTTCCAGTAATTTATGTTAGAAAATTAATCAAATGATTAAATTAAGTATTTCTTATTAGCTTAAGCTTCTAAGATAAGCAGTAATCTAATATAGTATTAGAACAAAAATTATGAGTTCAAACCTTGTCACTCACCTGTTATTTTAATTAAATATTTCATGTTTTTGGTCTAATTTGTTAAGTGAAAATTTGGGCTCGCACGTGAGGGAAAGTGATAGAATATTAATCAAAATGGTTAAATCAACAATTTCCTATCAACTTGAGCTTTTGGAGAATAAGCGGTAATTTAAGAATTTTGGACAGATTGGGACGCAAAGTTGTTTGCACTAAGCAAATGGTACTAAAGCTAGACTTGCTAATCTAAAAGCACTAATCCATAAGAGCTACAAGCACAAATAAGAGACACACCAAACAGAAGAAAAGCTGCAAATGAAGTTCATGCCACTCCGTCCAAGGTTGATATCAACAGCAAGCAACCTCAAACCAAGCCAACTCAAATTTTTAATATTCTGTCTGGCACTGTATTCTTCTAGATAGAAGAGCCAAAACACCTAACCCATGCTTGGTGGTGAGCATTATGTAAACCCCAAACCTAACCCATGATATCCACCAAAAAAGGAAAACAAAAAAAGTATGTTTAATGTACTCATCCACCACGAGATTAGTCCAGGTCAGACCACAGTAAAGTCTTATTACCAACAAATATTGGCATCAGGGCCAACACCATTAATGCACCCCATACCTTAATCCCATGCTATCAATTTGATTTGTATGTTAAGATATAATGACAGTAATAAATGCTATTAGTCCGCAACATATAAACCATGTTTACGTGTTCAGTGGAAAAATACAATAATTCTCATCCACATGAAATTGGCACATTCATCCAATCAGACATCTCCAAGCTCTGACTGGTAAGATATATCAAGGCTGGGGAAGAAAAAATATGCTCCTCCTAGTTACTGCACTTTCAATATTTCTAGTGTAAAGCTGGTGAAGTTTATTTCATGTTTTTCTGTCATGCAACAGAAGAAAATCCAAGAAATCAATGTCAAACTGATCTCATTATCCCATAACACAGAGACTACAAATGTTATAATTTAACTCAAGATTTTAAAAGTTTAGAAACAACTTCAAGCATTTTCAAACAAAAAGCTCTAAACACTCATCTTGTAGAGCCAAACAATATTTGTTCCTTCTTAAGTAAAAACACAAGATAAAATTCTGAGAAACAGCCATATAAAACCCAAAGAAAGTTTACAAGGGAAAAAGGATGTGCTTTATGTTGACTTAGTCAAGCACCATAAGAGAGAAATATCTGTAATACCCCTTGGAAATTTTAAAAAGGATAGTCCGGTTGGGTTGTAATAATGCTGAAATAACCACCACACTAATTCTGTTTAGATTTGAATTATGATAACCTCTCCAGTCAAACTAAACCAATTAAAATTATCTTCTAAGAGATAGAAAGCAAAAAAATTCTCCAACATGATAAGCCAGTGGAGAACAACAAGAAATTTACATCCAAGCAAAATTTTAGGGGGACAAAAACAAAAGAAAAGGAATGTGTTAAAAACCAAGGAAATGAAACAACCAGAAAAAAGGAAAAAACAATAAAAGCAAAAAGCTCGTTAGAATAATGTCAAACACAGGAAGAGAAAATTCTACACCATAAGTGATCATAATCTTAACCAAAAACCAACATCATCCTATTAAAAAACAATAGTCAATCTCCATTTAACTAGCAGAAACAAATAAAACATGCACAAGAACGCGTGAGATTGAGTTCCTCCAAATAAAACATCTTGATACATCAATTCATGGAAATTATCAACAAAAAGTATAATTAACTGTGAAAATGATAATTCCTACTGTGCAGGTCCATATGTATACATATATACTTATATACATATTATAGTAGTCAAGTCTTCAACCTGCAACTTCACCCTAGTCATGGGTGGAAGTCGTGCCATTTGAGCTAAAGATCATGGGCATTTTATGGTCAATAAATATCAAACCATATCATATGCTTTGAAAATATCAAACTGATTCTTAGAAAACAATTATATTCTGATCTTAATTGTCCGGATGGATTTTTTCTAATATAATTGGGCTGACAACATCTCAAACACATCCAAATCTCAGAAGAATGCAAATATGAAAATTACTGAACCCCTTCCCATCAAATAAGAGGTGAAGGCCAGATTAGGTGCTATGCTCAAACGAAACTAAGAAAAAATAACAGGTACTAAACTAATGCAGGAGAGCAAGCCTATGTGATGATTAATGACTAATTGGGGAAATTCACTAACTGATTTTTAAAGTCAAAACAATATATGTTAGCTCCTTGCACCAAAGTAGAATTTCCAAGATCAACAAAGGTGACAAACAGAACAAAAAATAATTTATGTTATTAGACATTTCACATTAGTTACAAAACATTAGACTGTTATAATTTAACCACATTCTATACAATTGTCCTAGGTTATGCCTAGCCAGGTGGTTGATTTGTTTGCTTGCTGGAGGACGAGTGGTAGCTCTCAAAGTGCTATCGTGTGGAAGTTGGTGTCCTCTTGCCTTTGTGCTGCCTTCATACAGAAATAAATTAAAAAAATTTCGAAGACCGAGAGAAGACATTGAAGGAGCTTTAATTCCTTTTTTTTTTCCACTGTATACTTGAACAGCTGCGTTTTTAGCTCCTTCAGTAATTAGTTTTAGTGATTTTCTCATTCTAAATAGGTGTTTCTCTTCTATACTTCATGTGTATCAGTGTATCTGGGTTGCGCTTTGCGCTTTTAATGATATTTGAGTAATATACATATATTCATACACAAATTCTTTGAGAATAAAGAGAAGCCAAACCTAAATGCAGAAGCAAGATACATGTGCAAGCAAGCATCCTCAGATTTTAATACTACCAAAAAGTCGGTCCTTATAAGCTAATAAGCATTTCTACCTGCAAATAAGACACATAAATGGCTTCTCTTTGAGAACAAAGAGAAGCCAAACCCAAATGCAGAAGCAAGATACATGTGCAAGCAAGCATCCTCAGATTTTAATACTACCAAAAAGTCAGTAACTAACAGCTAATAAGCATTTCTACCAAATAAGACACATAATTTTAACCAAAACACACCCAGAAAAATTCACAGAATATTTAAATGTTTGTCAAAAGCATACCAACTAAGACAAAGATTATTATTATTATTATTATTATTATTATTATTTTGATAAATGCTCAATTGAGACAAAATAATGAATCTATGAGAGCCATAAAATGAGCTTGCACGCAATTTAATGAAATAGATCAATAAGAAATAGATCTTAACAGCTAAAGAGTCAAAAGCCTTACGGAGCCATCCAGCGGTAAGTCCCGGTCTCAGGTGTCATTCCTTCAGTCTGCACTTCTATCCGAGCAACCCCAAAGTCTGCAATTTTTATTGATCTGTCTGTGAAAATCAAGAGGTTATCAGACTTTAAGTCCCTATGAATCAACCCAAGCCCATGAACGTATGCCATCCCCCTCGCTACATCCAATGCTTGCTTGACTGCTAATTTCAATGGCACTGATCTGTTTTGGCGCTTTGTCAGGAATTGCCGAACTGAACCACCCTTTGCATACTCTGTCACAATGCACCAAATCATTGGCTTACGGCAAGCCCCAATAAAACGAACTATGTTTGGATGCTTGAGTGTAGCCAGCATCATCACTTCCTGCTGAAATTGTTGCTCCATCAGTTGAGCTCTTCCCAGGTCATTTTCTGGCCTCTCCAAGATCTTGATGGCAACATCCTCGCCATTGTAAGTGCCTCTGTATAGTTTCCCAAAAGCCCCTTGCGCAAAAGCCTCACCCATATTAAGCTTCCTTAAATCAATTGTCCACTCATCAAAATTCTCAAGCCCCTCGGTAGGGGAGTTGCTATCCATTAAAGCTCGGGCCAGTGCATCATCACTCAGGGCATGTGTCACCCTTCCTCTACGATTAACACTCTGTTGCACACTGTAATTGTCGTTAGGACGCCTCCGCAAGCCTTGGTGGTTCAAAATGCGAGTATGAGAATCGTTTGATCCAACACTGCTGTTATCTACAGACATCGCAACAGAACCTCCACCAGTACTTGTTTGCAAACTGCCAAAACTATCAACTGACATGTTGGTACCCTCATTAAGTTTCTCGTAAAACACTTGGGACAAATCATAAAAGTTACTGTCGTGTTTGTTAAGGTCTATTATTCCAGCGAACTTTGGACCACCCTCCAACATTTTTCTGTCTGAAAAGCAAAACTTGCAAGTGTCCTTATTTCTTCAGCATCAGAAATTGCAAACTCAATCACCAAAAGAACCCTGAAACAAAAAATTTCCCTCATGAAATTTCAGGACTATCTTTCCAGTTGAAATTCTACAACAAACAAAACCCTAATTTTGTAATCAACTTAAGATCCATGGGCCTAGTACACCACACTCTGGAGCTTATATAGAGTTCTATTATACCCTAAATTTCTACAGGTCATGCGGGAAATGTAGGAAAAGAAAAGAAAAAAAATAAAAAATAGAACTTTTAATGCTCATTGTGCCAATAAAAAAAAAAAATCTGAATCAAGCATTTAGGCTGAGTTTTCTAGTATTTGATAACTGAAACCACATGAAGCATAACACTCTTAACTCCTTTTCCGTTTTATCAGTTTCCTTGGTAACCAAAAGTTGCGTAAAAAATACTCCCAAGTACATCGTCATTCCACGCCCAAATTCTATTTATTCCATCTGAAGTCTCCTCCACGTATTACCTTGACAGTACACCATTTAATACTTATTTTATATCCTAAATTATAAATAAATTAAAACAAAAAACAAAAATGCACTCCTTGAAAAATAAAAAGTATAAGGTTCAACCCCAAATACCAAAATCAGAGATTCCCATGGGGCACAAAATCAACGAATACCCATAAAAATGTGGGATTTCGGATAACAAAAAGATGCAACCTCTAGCATAATGTACATCAAATTATATGAAACGCAGAGGAAATAGATAAATACCCAAACAAATTTAATACCATAAAGATATTAAAAAATTATAAATAAAAAAAATGAAAATTCATATCCACACCAAATTCCCAATATGTCCACCACATATAGGAAGAAGAAAAAAAAAAAAAAAAACAGAAAATTTTCTGAAACTATGTTTTCGGAGCCCACAGAGAAATAAAAATAAAAAATAAAAATCTACCCACCCACCCCCAAATTCTCACAAGCCCAAATCAAAACTAAACGAAAATAATAAAAAAGAATCAAATGCAAAAACCCCTGAAACCGCGAAAGACCATAACAAAACCAGAACCCCAAAAACAACATTCCAGCACAATCCACATAAAATTATGACAAACTGCGATCAAAAGCAAGCAAACCCATACAAAAAGAGACCCTAGAACCCGAAAGTTGAGGGATTGAGAGCTTAAAATTGAAGGGATTGCGAGGGAGCATACCTCGATGGAAAGGGCTCAACCGCGCGATTCCGATTGAAGTAAAAGCGTAGAAACGAGATCGAGCGCGATCAGAGAGGAATCGAAGGTAGAGAATCAAAGAAGGCCGAGAGAGAGAGAGGGAAAGAGGAGAGAAAGAAGGAAATGAAGGGAAAGACTTGGGGGGTTGGGGGTTGGAGGGGGGGCTTACTCAGTCAGTCTTCTTCTACCAATTCTTCTGGTCTTCGATTGCGCTTTTGTTTCCTCTTTCACTTTCCTTTTCTTTTTCACTTGTTTTTTTTTTTTGTTTTTTTTAAGCTCCTTTTTGCGTGGGTGGACTTTGAGTGTGATTACTCACACCTTTGTCTGTATATGATCTGGAATAAGATCCACGCGAGTTTGAGTTCGAGTTCGAGTTGAGTTGAATTAACGAGGTTGCCAAAAAATAAAAATGCGGCAGCTTACAGAATTCTTATTACATTAAAAAGTTTCCTAATCCTGGGGCTTTACTATAAATTACCTCACTTTGAAGAAGTGATCACTGATCAATGATCATCATTTCAAATAATATGGATAGATTAGATGAGATACTCAACCTAATTATATTTATATCTTCTCGATAAGTAAAAGTGAGGCTAAGTGCGAAGATAATTTTTTTAATTTTTAACCTTTTTTATAATATTATTGTTTATTTTATAAGTTAAAACTGATATAAAATAATAAATTTAATCATTTTGTTATTATTCTAACATGATTCATCGCTATCGATTTATTTTTTAAAAAAAAACGGATATTATATCAAGGTCGAAGAGACGTTGAAAACAAGGAATTTTGAAGTTGAAAAGTTTTGTATTTGAGGATGTTGCTATGATCGTCAAAGAAATTCATTTTGATCGGTCGTGGATGGTTCCAAAAAAAAAAAAGAGTTCAGGAAAAACTTCATTTTAGCTCATTTTAACTCTCCTTAAATTTTTACGTAATTTGACAAACTCTTTCAAACTTTCAAATCTTTCATTTTAAACCTTTAAACTTTTAATTACTCTCAATTTAGACTCCTCCGTCAATTTGAATCATTAACCTCAAGCGGAATTCACTTCACGTCACCTGCATGTGGTTTTTTGCCCTCTTCATACCCATTTTGCCCTCATACTTGCTAACCAAAATATCCAAACTACCATCCTTCGAAAAAAAAACCCAAATTTAACCTAAAAGTGAAATTTCGTTCCATCAAAAAAGTTTGGCAAACACATTCGAAAAGAAATGTGCTGTTCTTTGCTCATGATCGCGATGTTGTATTTCTCATACTCAAAAGATTGTTACATTCAGTAGAAAGAAAACTCAGATCCTTTCGATGTTGGATCCAACTATGATAATGTCAAACGGATAGACTCTTTCAATTACCAGCCCAGTGTTGTGAGCATGAGAAGACTATATCAATTCCGTCTTTCTCGTGCTCTTTTGTGCTTTCTTTCTTTCTTTCTTGGAATTGCTATAGTTTTGCCGCTAACTGAGAAAGAGATTTTGCTTCAATTCAAGGGAAACATTTCCAATGATCCGTACATTAGCTTAAGTTCATGGGTTTCGGGTGGGGATCCTTGCCAATATTACAATGGTGTGTTCTGTAACTCAGTTGGATTCGTTGAAAGGATTGTGTTGTGGAACACTAGTCTTCCTGGGATATTATCCCCAGCGTTATCGGGTTTGAAGTATTTGAGGATTTTAACGTTGTTTGGAAATCAATTTTTGAGTAATATCCTACAAGAATATGCTAACATTCAGACATTGTGGAAGATCAATTTCAGTTCTAATGCTTTATCCGGGTCAATCCCAGAGTTTATTGGAGATTTACCAAGCATTCGGTTTCTAGATTTGTCAAGGAGCAAGAGCAGATTTCAGCCGTGGGTCAACAAGACCTGCATCTTCGAGCGGGTCTTCTCTTCGGCTTTTAGTAAGGGTGAGGGTATAACGGGTATGGAAGGGGTAAAAAACCACGTGCAGGTCAAGAGGTTAATGACTCAAATTAACGGATAAGTCCAAATTGAAAGCAATTAAAAGTTCAATGATCTAAAATGAGATATTTAAAAGTTTGAAGGGAGTGTTAAATCGCGTGAAAGTTCAAAGAGTTAAAAAGTGAAATTTTCCCAAAAGTTAATGAAAAACCGGTTCAGGGTTGAAATGAGCTCAAATTTTTCTTTTTGCTCACGTGAAGAGCCAAATTATGTGGCCATCTTTGACCCTTCGTTGATTATCAATTGCCAATTGCAATGCAACCACAGTTTGGAGGAGAAGGGAGCAGAAGAAAGAGATTTGTTTACGGGGAGAAAGAACATAAAATGAGATGATGTCCGGCTTAGAATTGAATTACGGGTATGAAATGAGATGATGTTCGGCTTAGAATTAGAGATGCTATATACTACACTCTCATTCTCCTGATTAACGGCTGATGGACATTCCATATTAACCCAATAAATATGTAGTAAATACCAAAAAATAGTTTGATACTTTTATTTATGGATATAGAAAATGAATTAAGAAAAATAGCAAAGAAAAACCGACGCCAAAGAAGATAGCCCTCTTCACCTTCCAATCAAATAACTTGATACTGGCTTATATCAATTTTGTTAGAATATTACTTAACACATGTCAAAAGTTGAAAAAGACTTCGTTTCTTTTTTTCCTTCCACCACGCAAAGAACATAATTCAAATTAGGACCAGATAGTGCAACTTCTACTTGGTACAATAAAATTTTAGTGCAGCCTTGTCTTGATAGGAAGAGCAGACTTGGAGCTATGGGGCACTCATTTTACCCAATAACTAGTTTACACAGGTCAACAGCAGCTACCTAGTTCTTGTCTTGACAAACTTGGCCCTAGACGCCTTCTTCTCCAACTTTTCCCTCTTCTTGCGAGTCTTTTCATCCTCCGTGTCACCCTTTTTTCACACAAGCATACACCAAATCGTATTGAGTACATAAAACCTATCTATTGCTTTAAAAGATGGAAACAAAATCTGGGAAAGAGAGGGTACCTCTGAACCTTGTGGCAAAAATCCTCTAATGAAACCATAAGATTTATACAATCCAAATGCCGGTATCTGGAAATTAACAGAAAGATTAAATGTGTAACTTACAACATCTATCAACGCTGTCTAATGTAATTAGGACTGAATGTTTTTCCCCCTCTATAAAAATAGAAATTAGCATAACTTCTCCAATCTGTAAATGATTTTATTTATATTCACGAATATCATAAACACAGTTTTGACTAAAATATCATATCAAACATGAGAAACAGGTAAAACAATTCAGAATTCAAAGTCTTCAAACCTAGGGATTTTTGCTGTATATTTAATCAGATGACTTTCAGGCTTTCACCATACTGTAGAAACTCCCAGAATGATCAATAACGCAGATGGACAAAAACCCAAACCAATTTATGTCTCCTACCACAAACTACATCAACTTTATCAGAATGCTAGTATTCTGCAATTTTGGAATTTGATGTGTAAGAGTATCTTCTATAAATATGGTAATATAGGCCAATCATCAGAGACTTCTATACAGATAAATATCAAGAGTTGTCTGGCATAAGGTAGTGACTATGCCAAAAATATACATGCAAGTGTCGTGGGCAAGGGCCATCATGCTGTACTCTAGCTCCATCAATTGAGTTGATCTCAGCATCAAACAAAAGTAAGATCTGATAGGCCTCAGTAACCTCAAAAACAGTCACTGACATAGGACAGCAACCCAACCATCAACATCCACTCAAAGACTTGTTTAATGCTAAAGACGTTCCCATTCATTCAAAAGAATCTAATTATCTAATTGGCCATGGATCTCCAAGTAGTATTAGGCCTCACTTTGTGTTATTTTGTGAGCCTTCACCCACCCCCTTTCCCCAAAAAAGAAGAGAACACAAGATGTAACGACCCAAGGAAAAGCGAAAGCCACATCTGCGCTATTACCCTAAAAGGACTAGTCAATTTAGAGCTTTCTTGGAATTCTTTATAAAGCACAGTTCACCTAATAACTAGATAATATAAGACTTAACATTTATGACTATCTTTATAAACTACCCACTCTATGCAAGCTACTCGTCTTCCCAATATGGGAGTGTTACACAAGAAAAGTAGGCCAACAAAGTTTTGACCTCGAGGACCCACAGATCATGAGAAGTGGAAGATACAGATTAATTGCACCAACATATTTTGTTCTTCTAATCAAAGGAGATAAATAGCAGCTATCTTTCTTTTTTTCAGTTCGTAGCTCTTTCGCCAAGAAAATTCTCAATCAGATCAAGAACGTATATGTATAAGGTGGCCCTTTCCAAACCTAAAGCATACAACAAGCATGAGCATGTGCAAATGCATGTTGACTCAAACAAGTGTGAAAGCATGTTTACAGCAAAATAAACTAAACAGATCTTACCACGAGGTATGTGTACCAAAATTTTCCAGAGATGATGGACATGACTTGCACGAAGCATGTAATGTAAATTACATCATGTAAATAGCTGCAAGAAATGGCTAACTGAGTCAAAAGTTCCTTAATTGATTTTTTTTCTTTCTTTCTTTTTTTTTTGGGGGGGGGGGGTGGGGGGGAATTGCAACCCACACTAAGCACAACTATAAACAATCTATAATTTCAATAGAACTACAATACTAAATTATGGAATATCATATAATAACCAATATCCAAAACATGCCTTGAAACTTATTTCAAGAAGGAATTCATTAAAAATCAACTGCCAAAGCTTGGATATGGATGACAGATACATAGTCAATATTCATATGACAGCATGTTAGATAATTCTTGAAAAGGTAAGATATGAAATGGAAGGAATATGTTCATAAATATACACACTACTCTATATATTTCTTGTATCCATCCCTATGTATCCTAAAGTTTTAACACCCATCAAACATCAACAAAATCAATGGAATTCTGAGCCACACAGCATCATACAGGTGCCTCAGCATCTGAACAATCTCTCATGTCAGTTTTGATTTAGAAATTATCACCATATCTATAATACTAAAGGAAATCCAACTTCTTTCAGATTCAAAATACTAGTTGTCTCACACACAGACATACAAACACAAACATTGAAGAAGGGAACATACGTAAGGAGTCTAGACATACCCACAAACTCCACCAGTACTCATATCAAACCCACCATCCAGAAGATCCCCATCATCAGCATAATCCGGTTGAGCCATGTTGGCAAGTTGTTTATAGGGAATCGCATAAGCCACAGATGTGAGAACCAGACCAATCCAATGCTTCCAGGTGAAACTCGAATGAAAGATCACCATTTTCACTAACACATAGATAACCTACACTTACATAGCAATAAAACCCACACGCAAAAAATAATAATAATCAATATAAACAGACATAAAAATGAAATTAAGCAAAGAAAACCAAGTGCTTGACTTGATTTTGTAATAGTAAAAAATACATTGCAGGCGATGATGAGGCGGCGCAGGTTCGCCATGTGCCGAGCGTTCTCTTCCTTTCGCTTCTTCGCACCTTGATTTGCCATTTCTCTTTCTCTCTATGACTCCGAATCTGTAACCCTATAACTAGCGGAGAGACCCAGCTGATTCAACACAAATATGAGACCAATTCATGACATGCAAAAGAGGGTTTACGGGTTCCACCACAATTTCTACAATTCGCCGAAATTTTAACTTAATCCTCGAATGGGCATTCAAATAAACCAAATCGTGATTATCAACAAACAATCTGAAATTTGAAGCCCAGTAGGAAATGAAAGCAAGATTTGAGAGAGAGAGAGAGAGAGAGAGGAAAATACACCGAAGAGAGAGAGAGTGACGAGAGGGAGAGAGAAAGAGAGAATTACCTCAAGTAATTGCTCAACCAGATCCTCTTTGTTTCCTACCTTCGGTGATTATTTAAGAAGGGAGGGGAGAAATTTTGTCTTGTTGAGGGGGAAGAGGGACTCGGGTATAAAGGGTAGAAGGGGTGTTTGCAATCCTCTAAAAGTTTAAGATAAAGATTATAGGAATAGAGACTTGAGACAACGTTCTCTATAATTCTTTTAATAGTATGATTTAAAATTTGTGAATGTAATACCGATTAATATGTGTTTGTAAATTCACAAAAGTTTAAGATAAAGATTAATATCTCTTTAAGGTGTGGCTCAATCGGCTTTGAATAACGTTTAATAAAACGAAAATTATTAGTTCGAATTTCTTTCTTTCTTCACTTATACATGTCAAAAAAAATAAAAAATTGAAAACAAGAACTTTTTGTATATTATATAGAAACAGTATTTTAAAAAAACTCTAAGAGACAAACAAGAGCAAGTTGCACTAAAGTAACAATTGAAATAATACAATCAGGACTCTCCTCCATCCGTATCCTATCTCGTAAATTGAGAAGAGCATTCTTTGCCAATAAATGAGAAGCCGAATTTGTTTCTCTCTTCACATGGCTAGCCACCCAGCTCCTCCTTGTGTATAAGACGCTGCGTGAATCCTCCACAATCTGCATGTAAGAGCTCCAATTTGGACTCAAATTCGTTAAAGCTTGGAATACTTGAAGAGAATCCCCTTCCAAGATGACATCCTGCCAACCCAAATCATGACATAACTTAGCCACTATCAAAGCTCCCATGGTATAATGCTCCCAAAATTAGCCTCGGCTAATCCGGTGGAATCACTGGCAATCTACCCAATTGAACCAACTTGTGACCAACAGGTAATCACCTTTATAAAACTGTCAAAGTAAATGTAAGGGAAGGTGAATAAATCTGAGATTTACTACAATCCATCAAATAAGAACGTGGAGCTACTAAATAATAAAGACAAACCTGTAATTATAAGTAAAACATAACCAGGCAAATAATAGCAACTCTTGCCACTTCCATAGTAGTAAATCAGGTTTGAAGTGACCCAAATATTTAACTAGATATAAGTGGCTTAGTTAAAGGGTTAATTTGGACTTTGGGTCACTAGGATCAGCTAGAATGGCATTTTGAAAATTTGTCTTCTGGTTTGTCTTTTAGTGCGGACGTATGCTCTTGTCTTTTAGCCCAGACGTACGCTAGGGTTGGCGGACGTACGCTCTTGTCTTTTTCTGCGGATATATGCTACTTTTTGGCGGACGTACGTTAGGATACCACCTAACATACGCTGACATATAATACGCCGTACTCTATGAATAGTACACGAACGTACGCACAAAAGTACCGGGCGTACGCTACTTTTTGGAATACCCTCCGAATAATACCTAGACGTACGAAACAACCTTTGGACCACTGTGTAATAGTACCGGACGTACGCCACTTTGGCCGGATGTCCGCTACTTTCTGGCCCTATAAATACCCATTCACCCCTTCGCCCATTTCATACCAAATCCCCCCCCCTTCCCCCCCCCCCCCCTCCCCCCCTCTTCGCCCCTAGGCTGCCAGTAGGCCGTTTCGTTAGTGTTTGTGAGGTTTTGTGAGTGTTTCGGCGTTGCTGGAGGAGGAACTCCTGAAGTTTTGCTTCAAGGAGATAACGCTCGATTTCCTTAGCTTTTTAATACGTCGTTATGCTGCTCGATTGTTGTCGTATAGCTAGTTGTAGTTGTTAGCTTAGTTATGCTTTAATCTTGCTTAGGCTAACGTTTTGTTAAGCTTAGTGTTGTTACTTTGCATGGATGTTTTGATCTGTGTTAGGAGGCCCTAGGAAGCCTTTGTTGGCCTTAGGAGTCGGAGAATAGGCGGACAGTGGAAAGAAAATGAGATTCTCCCTGAAAGACCTCAGAACGGACGTCTGGTATCGTGACCGAAAGTATGGCATGTCGTGACTCAGTGGACATACCGCCTCTAGCCAGACGTACGGTTAAAGTGTGACAGGGAAACCCTATTTTCACTAGCCGTCTCATAGCTCCTGTTTCCTTGTTGTAAAGTTGTTTTAATAGAAATAAAATTGATGATAGGTCTTTTCTCAGTATTCGAGGTTATGGAGCCTCAAGGGAATTACATGAAGGAGCTTTACAGCCCGAGTAAGTACAAACTCACATGGATGCTTTGTTATTATTTTTCCTGCATTGCACGTATTTTATATATATCAAGCATGCATATTTTGCAACTCTCATGAAATATATTTTGGAACTACTATGAATTCTCTTTTGTAAAAACGTGTGTCTGTTAATAAGATAATAATGAGACTTGTAAAACTATGCATGTAAAAGACTGATAAGACTAATTGCATCGTATGACATGGTACACCGGTATGTGCGGTATAATGGCCATAGGCTTACTATACGGGTTAGTTTTATGGTCAATGTGTGCATGTGTGGGGGCTTTGGATCCAATGACTCGTGACCAATGATGCAGCAATTCCCAATGGATTGTCACTATAGGACGGACATCATTAGGGGTGTGGGCCACTCGAGGTTGGACTCAGTCGTGTCGCTAGTATTATGTACGGTATGTTTCATGTAATGGCTGGGGCACAGGCATTGTACTACAGGTCCCTTGGGACAGCGTCAACCCTGCTGAAAATGGGTAATATCTCGGGTAAACTATATTGTTGAATTACTACTGTTACTTATGATTATAGACATATATTATATTATATATATATCACCTGCATAATAACTGTCATCTCATAATGTTGCATGTGTTTTATAAATAAAAGAATCCACAAATTAATGACCGGTACGTCATGTGGATTTCTACTCACTAAGTCGTCGGACTTACCCTTGTATTATTTCTTTTTTTTCTCCATATGTACAATTATGCTGTTATATATAGTGAATATCATGAAGCATCCGGTTATTGTAGAGGATTCAATCTAGGAGATGCTTGAGGACTTATGGCAAACTTAAGCGGGTACTCATGGCAATTAGTACTTTTGAGTTATGTTGTAGACTTAGGGTTTGTTGCATTGCTTGCATATTAAGGATTAACTTAGATCCCTTGTAATGATGTTATGATTTCCGCTGCTTTGATGATCTTTAGTTAGACGCTCTAGTTATAATGATTAATGTTTATAGTACTTTATTACTTCCGCTGCTTAGTATCCTCTGTTTTTTAGGAGTAGAAGTTCCAGAGGTCTTGTTCGGAGTGGAACAAGGCTAGGAGACGAACTGTTGAATTAATTACCAGCTAATTAATTCTAGGAGTGTTGCAAGGTTACCTAAAGAATAATAACCGCGTAAGTCTAATGACTTAGTAAGTAAACCTCACACTTATGTATGACATGAGCTCAATTAATAAAAGTTAACGTGCAATTCGAGTAATAACCAAAAAGAGAGTATTACCTCCGCTAATATACCATTAATAGTTTTAGGGTTTTCAAAGCTTATGGTGTAGAACCGGCGATAATTACCTAAACGTTTTAATGCAGAAAAGCTAATGATTTATAAGTCATAACTCTCATATATGGTCTACCTGAGATATTAGCCATTCTCAGCAGGGTTGATGCTGTGCCGAGGGACCTATAATACAATGTCAGTGTCCTAGCTATTGCACAACATACCATACGTAACATTAGTGGCACGATCGAGTCTAACCTCGAGTGACCCATACCAACTAATGACGTTCGTCCTATAGTGACCGAACAATTGGGAATGGTTGTATCAAGGTCATGAAACCAGTGAATCCAAAGCCCCGTATAACACACACATTTGACCATAATACGCAGTTCATATAGTATGGCCACTTATACTGCACGTACTGGCGTACCATGTCTTACGATGCATCTTAATAGTTTATTTAATAACATAGTTACCAAGTAATTACGAAAAATAGATATGCTCATATCATACACGTGGTCAGTCAACTGACATGGTCAACACTAGGGATGGGATTGCACAAATGATGTGGGACAATATGTAACACCCAAGGAATTTACTAAGACGACTAAGAATACTTTGGTATAAATATTGGTTTAAGTTAGATCAAATATATTCAAAAAATATATTTGATGTCTAAATTAATTTTCTTAGTTCAATTTAAGTAATAGTTGGTTTGAACTAGGCTCTAATTTGCATTAGGAATGAATTGTCATTTAAGACTTAATTAACTATACTTAAAATAAAAATGGATTAGTTTAATAAGATAAGAATATATATATATATATATATTCTTTAAAACACTATAGCATTTAATATAGAAGTGTTATATAATTGTGACTTGTGAGTGGGTTCAATATATATATATATATAAACACTGAACTCATTCTATGCTAACCTTGTTCTCTGCTTGTAACTTGTATCCTGCTTTGTTTCCAGTTCTTTTCTTGTACTCCTTCCAGTAACTACTTTTGTAAGTGTTCTCTACTAAGATTTTAATAAATTTGCAGTTATTAAATCTTGTTATTATTACTCCGTTATCCGCTCCAATTTCGTGCTTACTCTTAAAATTTTCTTTTGTTATTTTTCTCTACTACTTTCTTACATTGTTATTTTCAACATATTATTATTTTCTGCATATTTTCATAAACTGTATTTTCATTACTACTTGCATACTGCACTTCCACCCCCTCCCCTTGAAAATAAACAATATTTTGGCAAATATGGACATTATTCAATTCATATTTAATATGCAAACAATTTTTAGTAGCAGTTTCAGTGGATTTTTCAAAGTATTTGCTTGGAATAAGACCTTCTTGTATGCAATTTAAATCAGAACCAGAATCAATCAAAGCAATAATTTTAAGAGAATAATCTTGAGAAACAATAATATTTACTTTGGAGTACCATTTGGAAGGAACAACTTTATCAATAATTCTGATAATCTTAATATTATCGAAAATTTCTCTATTGCTGGATTCCACTTCATCGGATTGCTCAGATTTGTTATCATTATCTTCATTGTCAGATTTGTTATCTTGAAAACATTCTTGAAGATTTAGAAGTAAAAGTTATTGTTTTAAATCATTGTTATCAGTTTTGACATTTTGTAAATCACTTTTTAAAATGACAATTTCTTTCTTGATATTACTAATCTCATGTTGCAAATCTGATATAGTAATTGCTTTGGATTTTTGTTTAGAAAATCTTTTTAAAGTTTAATCAAGAGAGATTTTTGCCCTAGCAGGTTTATTAATGTCTTTAATTATTGTTTTCTTGAGTATTTTAAGATATTCTTCTTTTAATTCAGCATTTTGAATTTTTGAAATCAAAGTTATAAATAAATCTTCTTGTTCTTCAGATTTAGTAAGGACGCAACAAATTTTAGTATTATTGCAGCAAGAATCAATACAACCAATTTTTATATTATTTTCAGAAAATTCACTAGCAGAATGATAATCAAAATTGTCGGAGGTTAAGAAATCATTTTCAAAAGAATAATAAGAGAAATCATTGTTTTGAAAATTTCTAAAAATATTTTCTTTTTCACTATCAATGTTTAGTGCATTAATTTCTTGCTTAATTTTTTTAGGTGGTTTTGGGCATTTATCAGCAAAATGTCCTGATTTTTCACAATTAAAACATTTTCCTTTGAAAAAAATACTTAGCAAATTTAGAAATCTTCTTTTTGGGTTGTTTGAAAATTTTTTCACAAGTATATTAAATTTTCTTTTCTTGCAACTATTGTAATATGGAGCAGGCTTATTCCTAAAACTTTGTCAGATTTCTTCTTTTGCTTCCGAGAGGGAGCAATAGGAGGTAACCTGAACTGTTCACAGAAATTACCCATTTCATATTATTATTTTCTGCATATGTATAAGTATTGGGTTAGTCCAACTAGTGCACATTAAAATAATAATATAATTTTTAAAAGAGATGGATGGCTCACACGTATTTTTAGGGCTGGGCAAAAACCCGCCAAACCCGTAAATTCGCCCCGATCCACCCTGACCCATGTAGATTTAGAGGTGTTTTTGGAGGTTTCGGGAAATCCAACCCGTGTGGGGTGGGGCAGGTATAGAAGTTTTTTCCGTGCATACCCGCCTCACCCCACCCCGCATAAGCATATGAAAGGGAACAAAAAAAAAAAAAAAACCCCTAGTGTACCTCTTTTTCATCTTTAGGTGCCTCTCATCTTTTTTCTTTTTTTCTTTTTTCTCTGTGTCTTCGTCTCTTCGTGGACCTCATATCATTACTTTGTGAGCTTGGGGAACGTCTTCGGCTGTTGGGAAATATTTTTGGGTATTTTTTTTTTGGTTTTTTTTTTTTCCGTAGGGTGGTGTTTGTTTAGGAGGAAAAGAAACTTGCAAAAGAGATGAAAAATAGAGGAGAAGAAAGAGGAAAATTAAGGAGAAGATTTGAGGAAGCACAACCCGCACGACCCGTCCCGATCCGCCTCGCCCCGCAATACCCGAACCCACGCAGATAAGATCCATTTTGCCTGGGTAGCAGGTTGGATTTTCCAAACTCGCAGGGTGCCGATCGGGTAGGGGAAAAGGCCGAAACCCACCCCACCCCGACCCGCCCCCAGCCCTACCTATTTTAATGTTGAGCTTCTAAAATATTCTCAAAAGCTTTCCAAGCTGATTTCAGCGCCTACAATGGAAAACTGCAGTTTAATCTTTGTTTTACTGTCTTAGCTTTTAGAATTAATACCAACCTTATCCCAAAAATTATGCCGATAAATAGCTAATGGCAATGCAATATTTTTCATACAAAAAACAAATTTTCTCTCCCTCACTCACATATTGAAGGGATCAAAAAGAGTGAAAAAAAAAAAAGGGAAAAGAAAGGGAAAGAAAAAGAAAGTGAGTAATAAATAGAAAAATATATAAATAGGCTTGGAGCTTCCTCAAGTGAGATTGCTAGAAAATGTACAAAGAAAGGAGACTCCGTATAAGGAACTTTAAGCTTAAAAGTAAGTTCAAACTTACTGACCCTACATTATTTTACAAAAACATGTTAAGTATATTTTGTTGAGCCCAACTATTTTAATTATACATATGAATATATTTTGAAATGTTTTACATGAAAATGTGTTTCCAAAGGAAATGATTTATGAAAAGAAGTTGAGTTGTGGAAGAAAAACAAGATTTGCTAAAAGAATGATGATATGAAAAATATGATACATGTAAAGCCCAGCGGTTAGGGAGGATTATGTGCTTGACACCCCGATGTTAGGAAGGGGAAAACAAAGTTGTCAACAGCCTAGCGGTTGATTGGGGTTACATGATCAACACCTCAAAGCTATGAGAGGTGTTGGGAGATAAAGCGATATGGAGTTTTTACCAATAGTTCATTAATATACATAATTGAACACAACTCTAGCCCAAAAGCCTAAGCTAATGGACTAAGGTCCACTTAGGTATATTAAGCACTATTTTCCTTTATATTTTCTCAATGTGGGACACAACACTCACAAGTGCACTCACAACAATCTCCCATTCACTTGTGAGTCTTTCTACATTCCAAGAGTGTCTCACGTCAAGAGTTGTGGATGGCAGACACAACTCAAAACCCGAGTTGCAGACTTGCAGGTGGAGGCACAACTCTAAACCCTAACGCATCTAGACACCCGTTCCAGGAAGTAACTATGGCTCTGATACCATTTGTTGTTACCGTGCACAATAATGATAAATAATATGGAATCAAAAAAAGAGAAAGAGATTAAGAAAATGCCGAACCACGTTAAATCTGTGTCTCAACTTTCTCTTGATCTCTTTCTCTGTTTTGATTCCATATTATTCATCATTGTTGTGCACGTTAACAACAAGAGGGATAAATTAGGGGAAAATTCATTTTAGGGAAAAATATGTTTTAGCCCCTTCAACTAACACCCATTTACGTTTTAGCCCCCTAAAGTATCAACAGTTGTTAAATGGCCCCCCCAACTACCAAACAGTTACGTTTTAGCCCCTGATGGCAAAAATTAACGGAGGGGGCTAAAACGTAACTGTTTGGTAGTTGGGGGGCCATTTAACAACTGTTGATACTTTAGGGGGCTAAAACGTAAATGGGTGTTAGTTGAGGGGGCTAAAACATATTTTCCCCTTCATTTTACCTACTTGAAGTTTTAGGAGTTTTTCAATTTGAACCCCAAAGTTTCAAAATTGACAATTTACCCCATGAAGTTTCAATTTAAACCTTCCGTTAATATTTTTCGTCTAAATGGACGGATTTTTTTTTTAAAAAAAAAAAAAACCCTGAGGGTAATTACGTAATTTTATAGATTTTCGTCAAATTGAAAAACCTCTAAAATTTCAAGGGAGTAAAGTAGATTTTTCCCAATAAATTATTAGCAACCTTGCGGTTAAGTGGGGGTACACTTAGCAAACTTCAGGGTATAAGTGGGAGTACAAATTCAGTTATGATGCTATGTATATTATGGAATGTTATGTTATGTTATGGTAAAGCTATATACTTAAATTATGATGATTTTTAACTGATGTTTTACTCATTATGTTATGAATTATTTACTGCTTTATATTATGAAATGTGAAGTTAATTATGTAGTAAGAAAGGGCAAGAAAAATATTATTACGATTTATTATTATGTATGAAATTATTTGTCATTTGGTTTACCATTCAGCCATACGCTTATTAAACTCATTTATGAAAACCCTGCATACGTGGTTGTTTAGTAAACATTGGTGATAAGATTGATTTTCAAATAAAGATGGGCTCACATTATAAATTGTCAATTTACTTAAACTTACTGAATCGTAGATTCACACTTCTACCTCTAAAATCATAATGATTCTACAGATGTCATAGCAAAGATTGTCACTGAGGATCCATACACCTTATTAGACTTCTACCTTTAAGGCTTGCAAAAGGCTTTTACTTTTGAAGAGCTATTTTGCCATAATGATGTATAATAGAAGCTCTGGTATGCATTTATTAGTGAGTGTTGATTATAAAAGGAAAAGAAAAAATTTATTATTGGTTTTCTATTGTGTTATTTAGTAAGGAAAAAGTAATAGTGTTATGTGAGAATTTAGATAATTCCAATTACAGCTTGCCTAGTAAAGCCGGGGTGCTACACTATCCACCTGCTAAACTGAAGTGGGGTTGGGCATTGCAGTGAAACTATAGTCATATAGTTCAAGTTTCGAAACGATACCATCAGTATCGTATGCTATCCTATGATATGCGATGGGTTTTTAGACATCTATTTATTTGTATGGCTTGCCATTAGCACTTTGAATTGTACTTGACCTTTTATGATTATTTTCATGCATTATCACTATGGATGATATGGTGTATGTGGTTGTTATATTTTGAGCATGCTATGTATAATTATGTTAGTTTTCAGACTTTTATAATATATGCATGACATTGTGTTATGTGTCATGTATAATTATGTCAGATGTTGAACCTATTATTAATTTTTTTTTTTTTTATTTATCTTTTCTTGTTTAATTTATGTTTAATGAACGAACTTGCTATGTTGAATTATGTCAATGGTTGGACTGCATTAGTTTTATATTCATGTCATTTTTCTTGGCTTCATCAATGTTTTGAAAAAGTCTATGAATGGATCTAAAGATGGAGTGCTCATGTGCTATGGGACTGATGAGACTACTCGTTTCTAGGACGGATATGAACTACATCAGGCGCTTTTACTAGTGTCCCCCTTTTTTCAGGTATGACCAAAAATGATCATGTTCAATTCATGTATACCAATCAACTTAATAGATGAACTATATCATGTGCACCAAGTGTGAATGTTTTGTATGTGGCAATTTAGTTGTTGCCGCTGACATTGCATGTTTTGGTCTTGACAATTATGCGCTAGTAGATGTTCACATATAGAACGTACATTTTGAATTCGTAGTATTGATATCAAATGCATTGTTATATGAAAATGCAATTTTTAATATGTATTTTGTCATGGTGGACCTTGCTTGTATACATTTTTTCATCGGTATTGATGCAGAATCATCGAGGTAGCTTCTACTGGGAAGATGAGTTGCTGTAAAATATGTCAACACTATCGGTTGATGTCGAAGAAGTGGGTGTCCATGATAATAGTGGCGCATTGGACAAGCAATGGCAAAAGACGACTATACGATGTTGTTTTCGTTCTATCCTTTACGCACTATACTGCTTGGGAGTAGTCCTACTATTGGTCATCTTCTTTGCCTGAATTTGTTTTTGGTTTTTACTTGTTTCCATTATATAAGTTTGGGGCTTGTCTTTTGCGAACAAGACCTTTTATGGAAGTATGTAGTTTATGTTTTGGGATGATTTGTTGTTGGTAGAAGTAAACTTGAATGAAGTAGGTGAGGTGGATGATGGTATAAAGTAGCATGCTCTTTTTTGCTAGTAATGAATAGCAGTACCCCTGCACGGCAAAGATACTTGAAAATAGTGTGAAGCATCACACTGTCCAGTTTTAGTAGTGGCTGGTTTACGTGTAAAAAAAAAAAAAAAATTATTGTCGGTTTTGAGCCCCAAAACACAATACCGAGGATCCGAATCCCCTCAAATTGGGGAGAAATTGGAGATTTTCTAATTGTTAATCGTGGCTCTTCATTTTAAATTCAATGGTCTATAAAATCATTTAAACCTTGGTAAAACAAAAGCCGATATGTAATGCCTCGGTTATACAAAAGCAACTGTCATTCTATAGACCATTTGATTTAAAATGAAAGGTCACGATTAACAATTAAATAATCTCCAATTTTTTTTCAATCGGAGGAGATCTCAATTCCAATACCGATTAAAATTAAAATTAAAAAAAAAAAAAGAAAAAAAAAAATGCTTTCCAAAGTTCCAAATAAGGCCGTCATATTGTGTGAACTCCCTCGGCCTTAGGGGCCTCGATGGGCCGGGGGCGTAGAGTCCCTTTCGAGCATTTGTGGCCATACGGGCCTCAGCAGGGCTCCAAGCCCTCAAATTGGATTGGGTACACCAAACTTTTACTTTGGGGAATTGTCCCTGTCTTGTGCTTTTTGAGAAGAATTATATAATAATATGGGGATATCCCACGTCATAAAAGTGGGTAATAATCGTACTTTAAACTTTTTTTAATTAGCCAGACAGATGCCATCAAATTTTGTTTTGACGGATCATGTGCCCCAACTTTATTATACATATGCTCCAATTGTTTGGCTCACATCCGAGATGCTGGTATATGCCTCTTATTCTCTCTCTCTCTCTGCTTTTTTTAATTTCTTATGACGGAAATTTTCTTAAATCTAACTATATTCAATTAACATATTTAAAATGAATATAATTTTTAGGGGTAATTACTTTTTGTTCTCATGAATTACAACGCATTCTCACTTTGTCCTATGAACTGACAACCTTACTGTCCGATCCCATCAAATTACCATTTTGTGTCCAAAACCCTAATTTCATCAATCAAATGAATTAACTTAGATGGTCATTAAGTAATAATATGTTGTAGTTTATGGGACGTAAGTAACAATGCGTTGTAGTGCATGGAGCAAAGTGACCGGTTGACCATCTAAATTAACGCATTTAACTGACGGAATAGAGGTTTTAGGCACAAAATGGTAGTTTAATAGGATTGGGCAATAGAATTGTCAGTTCATGGGAGTAAAATGACAATGCATTGTAGTTGATGGAGAAAAAAGACAATTACCCCTAATTTTTATGACATTTTTAATTATCATATGGATTTTATTTTTAATTGAATATTTGTTTTTCATTTGTATATATATATATATATATAATCACGTGTAATTTTGAATGCATATTATTTAATAGACTAGATTAAAAAAATTTGTTTCATCCAATTTGAATAAAAAAACTATCATTTTATTTGTTTCACTGAGAGAAAAATCATTATGGTCGAATTTATTCATGAATTGTCCATATTCCAGTCTAGAATAAAATAATAAAATCATTGAACGAAAATATTATTTTCCTAAATATGTTACTTAAAATTTCAGCATGGTCAAATTAACAGGTTCAGGGGTATAGAATTACCTAATTACTTCTGACTTATAAAAAAAAAAAAAAATTACCTAATTACTAATGCCATAGATGTTATTGATTTTTTTGTTTTAATTATTTTTATGTAGTTTTTTTTTGTTTCCTAATGTCCATGTAAGAATAGGGAGGATCGGAGATTCGAATTAGTAAGGGTGTCAATCCGGTCCGGTTTCCTGGTTTTTGGCTAAAACCGGGAACTGGAACCAGAGGACCCCGATTCCTTGTTTTGGGAAACCGGAACCGAGACCCCGGTAAAACCGGGGTTCCGGTTACTGGCCGGTTCCGGTTGTACCCGGTCCGGTAACCGGTTTTTTAAAAGAAATTACTTTTTGGGCTTATTTTAGGTTGAGCCTTAAATAAGCCTCTTTTTTTTTTTTTTTCATAAGTTGGTTATTTTAAAAAAATTATGTTAGTATTTTTATCTAAATTAAAGGGGCTTTGTTGTAATTATTTCAAATAATTAAAAAATAAACCTAAAAAAGTCCAAAAATCCTAAAAAATCAATGTTTTTGCCTATATGGGCTTAGAAATAAAAATTCAATTTTTTAAAAATATCCTGAAATCATTTTAAATTAGGTACATAAACAAAACTTTAAAACAATAAAAAGTAAAAACAAGTATGTAAACAAACAAAAAAACTAAAATGTAAAGCCCTAACTAAAAAAAAATAAATAAATAAAAAATATATATATTTAACCCGGTTCCCGGTAACTTGGTAAAAATCGAGAACCAAAAACCGGGTACCAGAACTGGGGTACCCGATTTTTTATTTTTTCAAACCAGAATTGGAACTGGGACCCCGGTTTCCAGTTTCCCAATTTCTCGGTTTTCTGGTTCCGGCTCCTCGATTTTTTTTGACACCCCTACGAATTAGTAATCTCTGCTTTATGATGTGTAATTTTCGGCCAATTAAACTATCCATTGAAAAATATTTGTATGTAATTATTATTGTGTACAGTCAAACCCTACTTCATTAATGATCTTATCCTAAAAGTATCTATAACCAAGTCATTTTCGAGTTGATTTAATTTGATAATTATAGTTTATCAATTCCCAAACAATATGATAAGTTTTTTTTTTGTTTTTTGTTTTTGTTTTTGTTTTTTTGTTTTAGGGGTCAATCTGATAAGTTTGGTTTGCCTATTAATTGCTTGATGGTGACCAAAACTTGCTTCACATGAAATCATCATCACTACATGTCATACTCTACACTATATATGCTAATGGGGATAAACTTTTATCCAATCGTTTTCATTTTTTTCTTTTTAATGAAGCATAAATAAATTTTGTTTGGATATACTTGAAATTTGCTCCCCGTGTTCTTCTGCCACTTTCGTACTCCAACAGAATAAAAATATTTAATCAACCCAAAAATATTTTTTATGAGATGTAAAATAATTTATTTATTTTTACATGTTCACATAAAAAAAAATTTAAATTAATAATTTTTATTTTATGAGACATGATTTATATTAATTGATTTACTCTCAAGAACATAAAATAATTTAATTGGATATAGGAGCGGACCCACACACGCACCACTCCCTCCCAAAAAACAGAAAGAAAGAAAGAAAAATAGAAATTAATTGTGGCGAAGGGCATGGGAGCGCACCGGTGCAGGTGGGAGTGGGGGGGCCCACACAAACATTTTGGTTCCAAAAAAGCACTCTGTCCATTTTCCAACGAAAATAGAGACCGAAAAAGAAGAAGAAATGGGAAAGCTCTCAGGAGTTAAATGCCGACGTGTGAAAGCCCATCCAAGCATCCAGCTCTCCAACTCCAAGAAAGCGGTCAACCATTGTCATTGCGTGCCGCCGTGCACTCCCCTCCAATTCATCAATCCTACGCTTCTTTTTTTGGTTACTGCTACGTGTGAGGTAATTTGGTTCCCAGGTATCAAATTCTCATCCTGGTCTTCGGTAAAAAAAAAACTCTCTTTATGTCTCTCAGAAGATAAACACAGCACTATATCCGGGCGTGTTCCAGTTTTGTCGGAGTCCTCTGATTCCGGTACTTTTTTCTTTTTTTCTTTTTTCTTTCATCGTTATGGTTTTTGTAGCATTCTCATATCTATTGGGTTTAATGCTGACTGCATAAAAGAATTTAAATCATTATTCGTCGTAGCTTGTCGTTCGTAGATATGGGTTTTTTTTGGGTTTAATCTATGCGTTTTGTGTTGAAATAATCAGTGATTTCGTTAGTGAAGATTTAATTGTTCTCGTGCACGCTCAATTGTTATCATCATGGGGAGGGCCAAAGCTCATTACTTTAGTGAATTCGGAACTTTCTCACTGTGATTTACACATGTTCTGATTCTAAATAGTTTATCGCTTTCTGCGCAACTAGAGTCGAAGAATATATTCTGCTTTCAGTAATGGGTTTTACTGCTATTGTTTCAGGGGCTCTGTATATTTGTGTTAGGCTATGAACCACTCCTTAAGCTCTTCTTGATTTGACGCTTGGAGTGGTTAAAGCTTATTGCTGTTCTATTGAAAGCCTGGAGTGAAGACGAGAGCAATGGCCCGATCTCTTCGCCACTTTCGATTTGCTTTTCGGCATCAAAACTTCAATTACTCGGGTGGTTTTGTGAAATCCCGGAAGCATTTGATGGGGAGCAATACTGGGACTGCATGTAAACTTACTAACAGTGCTGAATTCGATAGATTTCGATCCCATACGTTTATGATCTCAAGGTTCTTGTCAATAGGTGCTGCTGAAGTTACAAATGGAGGTTGTTCTTTCATTTCTAGCAGTCATCAATTGGAATTTTTTCCCTTCTATTTAATGAACTTGTACCTAACTTTGACATGATTTCCCATTTTTGGTTTTATATGTTGTTGCTGGTTCAAATGCAGATTTGAATAATGCAGGGCCTCTAGTTGAGTATGAACGAAGAATTGCTGCTGGTGAACTTATGGATGGCGATAGCTGCCAGGTATGACACAATTCACCCTTCATGCTTGTTTGCTGGTTTTGAGTCATGAAATGAGGAAGATGAAAGGTAACCAATTAAACATGCCCAATTGTATAGACGTTTTCGAGCGCAACACTTTCAGTTCCTGTCTTCTTTTGTGAGAGATGATTGTGCTTTCATGAAGAATTAGTACACACATTTGAATTCAGCTTCACATTCCCACAAACTGATCATTTAACTTTTTTTTTGCTTAGTTGGAAATTTTCTCGTTATTGGATTTGTGAGAGATCTAATATTTTATGTTATTTATTTAGGGTCTTAGTTGTTAGTGTACTGGTGAAGATGGGTAAGAACTGACTGGACATTATACTCAATGATAAGGCAATTAGTAGGCCTTGTCTTGTGGCTGTTTTGGTTTTCCTTGTCGAATGGTCCTCTGAGAGTAATTTTGCAGGTAGACACCTTAAGAGAACTTCAGAGACTATACGATGAACTTGTTGCTTCAGCTAATGCATGCCGGTTGGATCGGTATTCAGCTTCAGAAAAAGCTGGAAGGTAAATCCTCCGTTTTGTTCTTCCTGTATTGTAATTTTGAATAAGGTAGATCAATTCTTTGTATTCATTTATTCTGAGGGTGCATCTGATTTAGAAATTTAGAATCTTTATGTTCTTGTGTGTGTGTTTTTTTATAACAAAAATACCAGTTGACCATTTAGTCACCAATTTGTTTTATGCAGGAGTAGATGGTTGTGGTCTCGATTCATACCACAATCTTCATACGCACCTGTCAAAGGTCTATATCTTTATGGAGGAGTGGGCACTGGAAAAACTATGTTGATGGACTTGTTTTTTGATCAGTTGTAAGTATGCTGTGCAGATTTAGTCTGTTTTGGTTTTTGCCTGTCTTGATATGTATCTGTCATTCAGGATAATTGAGAAGAATATGTAAGACTATATGGCATTGAGATGGATGTTATTTTTATCAATTCTCTTGATTTTCAACTCACCTTTCTCACAATTACTGCTGGATTTATCTCCTATTACTTAAATTCCCCCTTCTCAGGCCCTCTACTTGGAGGAAGAGCAGGATCCATTTTCATGACTTTATGTTGAACGTTCATAGCCGCTTGCAAGTGAGAATCGAGATCCATAATAATTTGTTTGCTTAAATTTAAGAAATTTTATGTTCAGTTACTCAAACAAGCTCTAATTGGAACACAAACTTCTCTGTTATGAACTCACTGCAAAATTTATTATCACTTTTTTGGACCAGAACCAGAGTTCATCTTATTCACTATTATTTTACAAAGCACTAGGTCTTATTCAGATTTGAAGTTAATCATGAATGTACTTATCCAAAAAAAAGTTAATCATGAATGTTGAATTTTTTTCAGAAGCACAAGGGTGTGGCAGATCCACTCGAAATGGTTGCAGGGGAAATATCTGACGAAGCAATTTTATTATGTCTTGATGAATTTATGGTAAATTACTTCTAGTGCTCTAACTTCCCTCTGAAGATCATATCTGATTGCTTGTAGTTTTATGCCATATCTTGATTTCCTTTGTCATGTGGCCTTCCATAGGTTACCGATGTCGCTGATGCATTGATACTAAACCGTCTATTTAGACAACTGTTCAGCAATGGTGCTGTAAGTAGTACAATTCTTCTTTGTTTTCTTGTGTTCTCTGCTCTGCAGAGTATGTCTTTTGGACTTTCTGAAAGTCAATATATCAATCATATGCTTATGTTTGTGTTGGGAGGTGAATATAGATTCTTGTTTCCACTTCAAATCGTGCTCCAGATAACCTCTATGAAGGTGGACTGCAGAGGGATCTTTTTCTACCCTTCATCTCCACTTTGAAGGTGTGTACATGGATGTTATTTAATAAAGACTGGTGATTAGATAGGTTAAATCACTGTGAGTTTAGCATATTTTGGCTAAAAAACAAGTTGGCTTTTTAACTTTAAATTTATGCCAAGCCACTTGTGGTGTGACCCAACTTATTATTTTGAGTTTATGTGTGCAATTCCTAACTTATTCCTGTGATTTGAGGAATGCATGGCCTGAATCTGATTTTTTGTTATATATGGGAAATTAAAGGTTCTAAAGCTTCATACTTTTCCGACTCTATTAACATTAATAAGTTGGAAAATTGAACTGTGCAGGAACGATGTATGGTTCATCAAATTGGTTCATCAGTAGACTATCGGAAGTTGTCGTCGGTATGGTATCAGCTCTATCGGATATAATATTTAACTTATGTCACACGTTTGGCTGACAATTCCTACTTATTATAGATTTGTAACTTTTTAACTTTTCATGTTTGCACTTGAATTGCAGGCTGAGGAAGGTTTCTACTTTATTGGCAAGGACTTATCTGGCTTTCTCAAGCAAAAGTTCCATCAATTAATTGGGGAGCACATAGCTACTCCACAAGAGGTGGAAGTGGTAATGGGAAGGAAATTGAAGGTATTTGCTAAGTTAGATTTTGCAATGGCTTATGCAGAGCATGCTCTCTAAGTTAATTTTTTTCCTTTTAGGCCCGTTCTTAAATAGTCTTCTCATGTCAGGTTCCTCTCGGTGCTAATGGCTGTGCATATTTTCCTTTTGAGGAACTCTGTGACAGGCCACTTGGAGCTGCAGATTATTTTGGATTGTGCAGTAAGTCATATCTAGCTTACTGGATTTTGACATGCTTGTTGGGTTATACGTAGCCAATTCTAAGTAGTTGGATGTGGAAATGGTGAACTTAGTTAGGTTGGGCATGACATTCCTGTGATTGATAGCCCTCCTAAAAAAATGAGTATATTACTGAACTGGAGAGTGCCTAGACAAAACATACAATTGGACCTTTACATTGCTTTTTTTTTAAAAAAAAAAATTATTTATTTTTTATTTTTTTAATAAACCTTATGCATAAATTAAATTTGGTATTTTATTTTCCTTTCAAGTTGCCAATGTCACGTGTACCCAATTTGGAGCTGCCAAAATGGCAAAGTTTAATAATCTTCACACACACCAGCTATCTAAACTGTTTCAATTGGGTGCATGTCTTGTGTGTGTGTGTATGTATGTGGATATATAAATATATGTACATACATACTATAAATGATTTGTGTGTGTGTGCATTAACATTCTTGATTTTTTTTCCTAAAGGATAGCTTAATAGGCTAGAAACCACGCCTTATGAAGCAAAGGTCACTAAATTGAATTCCCCTTCCCCCTCCTGTTGGGAACAAAAAATTACTTATTAAAAAAAACATTTATATTTTTTTCTTAAATGACTTCCCTCATTTTCTTTTGCAGAGAACTTCCATACCCTCACATTGGAAGGTGTCCCAATTTTGGGACTACACAATAGGACAGCAGCATATCGGTTTGTCACTTTAGTTGATGTATTCCCTAGTTCTTAATTGGTTTGTCCTTTTTATATCTTATGTTACTAAAATTTTGACTTCATCTTCTTCTTTTTTTTATTTCTTTTTCCTTTAATTTTCATTCCTTTTTTTTTAGGAAATAACATTACTTAAAACAATAGTACCATCTGTAGTAATGATGCTGTTAGATTTTAAAGAATGCTTTACAGATATGACAAAGGTGATGATTCCATTAAAGCAAAAAACAGCATGAATGCCATTTTCTGGATGGCAATTCCAAATAATTTCTATTACTTGAAGGGCCATAACCTGAAAATGAGATTTAAGAATCAGTTAACTTTTGAACCTTTAGCATCTCTCTGGCAAGGCCATTGGATGCACACAAGGGAACTCGTTGTTTATATATGATTTCCCAATGACAAGTTAATTGGAGCTAATGTTTTTATGGCTGTTGCAGGTAATGTACGATAGCAAGGCCAGACTGTTGTGTACAGCTGAAGGGAGTCCTCAAGAGCTTTTTGAAAGGATAGTGACAATTTCTGATGCTAAGAACGTTGCACCTAGAACTTCTTCAAGATCAAGGAAAAGTGATGATTTTGACCTTTGCGTGGACAATGAACTGGGATTTGCAAAAGATCGCACCATTAGTAGGTATGATGCTCATTTAGCATAAGTCCCTTCTTTTCTTTTCAGTTTCTTTTAATGTGGTTGAGTAGAGATCATATGTTATGTGATCCTTTTAAGCTGATGCAGAGTTGGGGGCTCTGTTGCATGCCAACGTATGCCCCTGAATTAGTGGCAACCTAATTTCTTTCTGCTAATATGCTTATGCAGATCAAGATTAAACTGTTATTTGTATTTATTCAATCAATTCTTTATTTTGGGGTTGGAAGGGGCAGTGTTTGTGCTATGCTTTTTGGTCATCCAAAAAGTTAATATAACTTATGCTATCTTGTTCTAGTTGATTTTTCCATGGGTTATACCATACATTTTTTAAAAAATAAAAATAAAATTAATGATCTTTAGTTGATTATGCATAAACTGGAATGCACAGAAGCCCCTTCAAATTTTTTTGTTCCTTTTTTTTTTTTCCCCTTTAAAATAAAGAGTTCCTGCCGAATCGAGAAATGACAATAAGCATGCTTATTATTTTGCTGTTAAAACACATGATATGAAATTTTGAACTATGGGAGATGCTTGTCATCATTCAATCTTTGGAGCATGTAGCACCTTATTCTTTAGTTCTACACTCATTTTTCACACTACTAGTGGATAAATTATTTATCATTCCATTGAAGCATGTAAAGGTTTAAATTAGGGTTGTACAAGCATTTACTGTTACTGGTTTTTGTCTCTAAATGTAACCGTACCGCCTTAGGTGGTTAGCGGTTTTGAAATAACCACCAATTATTGAAAGCCAAACCTGTACTGCATAACCGCTTTTTAGGTATGGGCCTATTTTGCAGTTTGGAAAAGGATCCTCTCCATTTCAAATGAAATGGGAGTATCCATTTAGTGTATTTAGGAGGACAAATTTGTCCAAAAAATTTACCCCCAAAAAGAAAAAAACAATATTATCCTTCTAAATGCACTAAATAGATACTCTTCATTTCATTTGAAATGGAGATGATCTGTTTCCTTGGTTGTTTTGAGCCTCTTTTTATGACATTTTTTAAATGGGTTTTGGACTATTTATGACCTATTTTAAATGGTCTTAAACACCAAAATGAAATTGTTTTGGTATATTATTATTTTATATATTTTAAATATATATATTATATTATATATAAGGGTAGGCGATTAGTGATTTTTTTCAACCGCCTACAAAAGCAATTATGCAGTTAGTGGTTATTAGTGGCGGTTAATAACCGCCCACTTGTACACCCCTAGTTCAAATTGTTGGAGATTTTTCTATTTGATGATTCTATGAACAGGTAAGTCTGGTTAGGTGTTTCTTTTATATACTTCTTAGGTTGCGTCTTTGCGCTTTTTAATGAAATCCAGTAACTTATATATATATATATATTAAGGAATTGTTATGCCATGTGAGGTTGAATTGAGGTGTTTTTAGCATTATATCCATTTCATATATTGTGGGTAGAGTATTTCACTTTTGCAGTCACTTTCAAACCTGGGGGTTGCTGAAATCTTGAGACCAGACATTGTTATTCTTTTGCTTCTGTTTTTGAGAGTAGCATATTCAATTTGGTAATCTTCTGCTGTAAGTGCTGATTGCAAGACCGCTAATCAACGCAGATTAACTGAGATGAACAGCAAGGAATACTTAGAGCAGCATGCTGCTATGTTTTTAGCCGAGAAGCAGCCCTCATAGGAAGGTGGCAGTGAGGTGCCTTGTAGGGGCGCGATACAGGGAGGATCCAACATCTTCCCAATTGTTGGTAAAATTGGAGAGTTGCATATGCTGAAGTTCCATTATATCAAACTTTGAATAAAAAAATGTAATATATCATCATAAATCATTCCAATTGCACAGTTGTAACAAACATTTTATGCTATAAAAGTTAGGGGTGAAAATGCGGATGCGGATACGGATAATAGTAATATTCGCATCTGTGCGGTTAATGTGGATAATAAATGCGGATATTATCCGCTATCCTTATTTGAGGTATTAAGCGTTTTAGACCTTGAAATTATAATTCACTAATTATTGCTTTTAGTAAATATTAAAAAAAAATGACATTATTTATAGATGAACACTATTATTCATATCACACTTTCTAATCATTTTGCCAATAAATTTTCATCGCATACATTATTTAATAGGGATAAATGCAAAATTAGTCTTTGTAGTTGATCTAAATTATAAATCACTCCTGTGATATAAAAAATAATTTATAGGTCCTTAAAGTATTCCAAAATAACAATTTACTCCCTAAAATCAAATTTCATAAAGTAAATTAACAAAATCTGTCACTTTGTCATGTTATACCAAAAAAAAAAAAAAGTGACGTGTTATTATGAATTTTTTACTTTAAAAAAATGACAATTAGGATTTTTCACATCATTTTAGTCGTCAGCTAAGATTACATATCAGCTCTTACTCCACATTATACTATTATAGTAAATTAACCTAATCTCTTATATCTCCAAAATTTTACTTCGTGTGTAACATTCTCTCATCTTCATTTTCCTCGGCCGCTTCACAAAATGCGACCGTCAAATTCTCACAAAATACTCCCAAATCGTGGCTAGGAAGATGAGAATAGGAGAGTTATGCATTGAGTAAAATTTTGGAGATATAAGAAATTATGTTAATTTACTATAATAGTATGATGTAGCAAAGTAACGGATTTTGTAAAATTACTTAACGTAAATTGATTTTAGGGAGTAAACTATTATTTTGGCCTAACCTAGGATCTATAAATTATTTTTTATACCACATGGAGTGATTTGTAATTTAAGCAAACTACAGGGACTTGTAAATTATTTGTTATACCGTAGGGAGTGATTTGTAATTTAAGCCAATTATAGGGACTAATTTTGCATTTATCCCTATTTAATATTTAGTTTATAGTCAATCTATAGTTGGTAACAAGAAAAATAAACAATAATAATAATAAAGAAAGAACATATAAGACAATTAATCAAAATAAATTAGAAGAGTTTTCTAAAAGTGAAATCCAATAACATTACAAATCTAACAAATATAAGAAACAAAAATTATAAATTTGACAAACATAAATTAATAAATATCAAATATAATATATAAAAGAATGCGGATGCGGGCGGTTATTATCCGCCCCCATTTTCACCCCTAATTAAAGTCATACCATTTCAGTTCGCTAGCACAAGCAGCTGAGCTTCACAAAATTTGAAGCATTTTGGCTTCAAAATGTTTTGCAAATGTCTTGTTTCGGTTCATTTTGTTCTTAGTGGAATCCGAAAGAAACAATTTTGGCTTCATTCTAAACATCTTTCAGAATACCATTTCAAGATCTTCCTTGAATTATTACCAATGAACAAAACTAAAACTAAACCACACAAGAAGAGTTACATTTAGCATGGTTAGAGTATTCACATTTGGTTCATTAAATGTTTAACTATTTTTATTTTTTTATTTTAACTATTCACTTTTTCAGACCAATTATAACCAACTCAACCAACTCAGCATTTTCCGTTATTCATTTTTACTATTTCATTTAATATATATATTTTTTATTTTCCCAATTCTCAAATAAGGGAGAATCATATCAATTTTTTAAGTAGTTTTTTATATCAATTTTTTAAGTAGTTTTTTTTAAGCAATATTGAGTTTGTTTGTTTGTTTTTTTAATTTTTTTTTTTAACAATAATAATAACAACTCTTAAGAGAAATGATATTTAAAATAGAATAATTAAAATAGTGGGAAAATTCCTGAAGTTTCAGGTGTTTTTTAATTTAAACTCCAATATTTAAAAATTTACAATTAACACCATCCGTTACTAATTGTCTTCTAAGTACATGGCAA
The DNA here is from genome assembly GCA_006937295.1 of Carpinus fangiana. NCBI lineage: Eukaryota > Viridiplantae > Streptophyta > Magnoliopsida > Fagales > Betulaceae > Carpinus > Carpinus fangiana. The sequence continues at coordinate 21,716,485 of CM017325.1, forward strand.
TTGTCGGCATAGGAGCAGGTGTGGAGGCATCTGTTCCTTTTCTTTTTCACTCTAACACCTACACGATACCCAAAAGGAGTTCAAAAGGGGTTGACAAGAAAAAATCAAAGCAGGCATTAATTTTTAATGAGGGACAATTACGTCATTTCACTAGTTAGGCTGAGTACAAATTAGAGAGCGCATCATAAAAAATCTCATGTGAGACACAAGTGATGTCATTTCCATCTACTTAGATGTCAATTAGTAACAAAGAGTGTTAATTACAAATTTTTAAAACATTTAGTGGTACATTGCAAAATTTTAGACATTATGATTCAAATTGAAAACACCTCAAACATGGAGTAAGGTGAATATTCCCTTTAAATAGATAATGAGATGTCTGTGATTTTAAAAAGTTGGTAGCTAATATATATAAAGGTGGGAGGGAAAACCATCCCTACTCCCTAAATAACTCGTTGGAGAGGAAAAACTAGAGAAAGGTCAACGGTTCTCTCTCTAGGGTCGGCTACATGCAAACTATATATATGCTCTAAGGATTTGTTTTTTCTTGACATTGGCCAAAAGGAATACCACAATTAATGAAATATTCGTAAGGACAAAATTTTCTTCCAAATTAGGTTCAAAGAATTTCCTTCAACCTACTCTACAAAAGTCAAATGTGACCCTTTTTTTTTTTTTTTTTACATGTCCGCATATAAGGGGAATGAAAATTCGAACTAATGACCTCCACTTCATTAGGATTAGTCCTACACGATTGAGCTACTTCTATGGGACATATATCCCTATTTTTAATAACATGTGAAATGCACATAATTTTTAATAAAAAATTTTTCAACTATGTTCTTGCTATCTAAAAAAAATATGCGCATCTCACATGTTCATGAGACATAACTTTTATAGACTAGATTTAAAAAAATTATTCCAACCCAGTTTAGAGAAAAACTTTGTCAAGTTCATAATGGAATATAAATTTCCTCCAAACTAATCTGAAAGAAATATCCTCCAACTCATTTAAAATAGTGTATAAATATTTAAAAAATACATTAAATTCTTACCCTCGTTAATAACAATTTGCTAACTTATACTAAATTTAATGTACCTTTTAAATATTTATAAACACTTAGCACTATTTTAAATAGGTTAAAAAATATTTCCTCCAAACTAATTTGTAGGAAATTTCTGTCTAATTGTCTTTTTTTTAAGGACAAACTGACAGATACATTAAAACAGCTCATCAAAAACAGGAGATGCAGAGACCATCAGCAATAATGAACTTAAAATTAAAAATTATGAACTGCAGTCCCCCCATTAACACCACCATAAATTGAAATTACACCATTTCATGCTTTTACAAAAGAAACAAAACTATTTCCCCAAATTTTATCATTTTCATCAACTCTGCATTTTACTCATAATGATTATATCCAGCATAAAAAACAGTGCCCCCACACTGATATCATTCTATTGACTGACCATTCTTTCTCACATTGTTCATCTAGTTACATGACCAAATGCATCCAGTCTAACGTTGGAAGGAAATGGAATAGGAGCCAGTGTTTGGATCTTTGACAGCTTTGAAGTTGTCAACACTCATTCCAAAGCGACCCAATACAGAGTTGCCCATTTCTTTCAGCTTCCCTGCTCACAAGAACAATTCTCTGTCAATAACAGAAGCCATAAAGTATATGCAAAGAAAAGAAGCATGTAAAAATTTGTGTAAAGCCTTAAGAATTCATATAATACAATTCTAAGAAGCACCCAAAATCTGAATGAACATGACAGGATATCTAAACCATACCAAATGCTAGTGTAAATGCACTGAGAATAAAATTGTACAAGAAATTTCGATATAAATCCATAAGTGTAAATAAAAAGAACCTGATGTTCATAGGCAAGAGTAGACTCTCATAAAAATCTGAGCAACTCATAATAGAATTCTAAGAAAGAAGAGAGAAAAAAAAAAAAAAACATATTTAGAATACTTACCAATCATCTCATCCTTCATCTTTTCCCGCTTTTCTTCGGCCAATGGTTGCAAGCGGCGAATGGTTCTTTTTGCTTGGTCATTTGAAGGATCCAATTCCAAGATTTTTTTCATATCTACAAGTAAATCAGAAAACAAAATCAATTACAAAATACCATCCTTTCAGCATACTGTTCAGTACAATGCTAGCCTACATAATCCAAGATATCCAACGAAACTAACTGAAGATTATCAAATTCAACAAGAATATAATGGTTTAACTATTATTTTAAATCCAAACTTACCAGCAATAGCCTCCTCATAATGTTCAAGCTTTTCGTGGGCTTCTCCTCTTCTAGTCAAAGCTTTCATATATGTAGGATTTAGTTCCAATGCTTTCGTGCATTCCTTGATTGTTTCCTCATATTTTCCCTGGATACATACATAGTAAGTTAAAAGTCAAAAGCTTTATAAAACTCATGGACAGGAAACAGATAAATGAACAAGAAGAGAAAAATCAGTAGTTCAGATGAAAACAAATACATGCTTTTAAAGAAACTTGTTTTCTATTCCATAGCCCACAAAAACAATTTGCTTTAGACTGAAGATACAAAGAAAGTATTATATGGCACTCAATATTGGAAATGTCTCTACTTTCGTTTATTTGTCAAGCTCTCTCTGACTTCAATTCTATCAGCTTAAGCTTTAGTGGTTTAATATGTATTAGAGCAAAATTCCTAAATTTCCAGTTAAATATTTGGCGTGTTGGGTCTGAGAGTGTTGGAATATAATCAAATAATCAAATTTACCCGACTTAAGCTTTGAAGTGAAGTGATGATTTAACTTGCAAGAATATACACACACACACACACAACGATCAGTGTATGAGTGGAAAGAAGAACATACCAGTTTCAGAAAACATACTGCCCGGTTTGAATAGCATATGGAACGCAATTCCACAGAAGAGGGCATATCTGGAGCAACCTGTAAAGCAAGGTCATAGTGTGATATTGCCTCCTCGTAAAGCCCATCTCCAAACAGCTTATTTCCTTCCGATTTGGCATCATTAGCTTGCGCCAAGGCTTTCTGTTTCAAACCAAAAAAGATTATTATTCAGGAAGCAAACAATACGGAATAACCGTAACCGAAGGCGTTTCACGATTAGGGCTACAGACCACCCAAATAGAAGCAATTGAAGGAAAAAAAGGTTGCACCTTTGGAGTACCTGTTTGACTTCTTCTTCGTCGTGGTTTAGGGCGTGATCGGAGTGGGCTTGTGGGGGTCCATCTCCTCCACTGCTGATTGCCCCTTCATCATTGTTGTTGTTGCTGTTGCCGCCGTCGTCGTCGCTGGGGAGGTCGGTATCGCTGGCGGTCTCGAAGCCGTCGGAGGCATCCCTGTTGGCATTTGCCGATCTGGACGGCTCTGATCTTGATGTTGGGGGATCGACCTTGCTGCTCTCTTCCGCATGAATCACCACCATGTTTTGGTAGGGCTTTGTTCGTACGGAATAGACTCGATTAATTCGCAGTGATTAGATGAATCTTTATAGCGAGGTTCCAGAAATCTCTCTCTCTATATCCTTTCGCTTCTCGCCACCGTTTCGAATCCTCTCGAAACGCACCGTCTCTTTTTTTTTTTTTTTTTTTTTTTTTTAAAAAAAAAATTTTTAAAATTTTTTTTTTTCTTCTATAGGCTATTAATAAGAAGTTGAAGCAGAAAAACCTTTATGATAATTTGAGAAATGCTGGATTTATAATATTTTTATAATTTTTGATGCGTGTCAACTTATGATTAATTATATGTTGATATATTAATACAGGTTAACAAGTTGAAAAAAAAATTGTAGATTATAATATATAATTTTAAAATTTAAAATAACACAGCAACATATATACTATTAAAATTTAAATCTATAGAATTGAGTTTGGATCACTAAATAAATTCATTTTATAGAGTAGAGACTAGAGATCGAGACGATTGCAACTTATCCTAGCTAGCTAGGAAAATAGATTAACCAGTGTTGTCTATGTCACCACTATAATCAATATTACCGTTACTACTCTTATAATTCTCTTGTCTTCTGCATCTTTTTTACTTTTTTTTCCTTTTATTTATACTAAAAATTCTAAAATAAAATTTAATTTTTAATTATTCAAATGATGAAAGTTGTTTACATCTAAGTATTGGATAGATGGTCATATATATTTGCTAAAACAAAGAGATCTGAAAAGGCATATCAAATTATATGTTAAGTAGAAATATAATGCAACTCATTGCATTAAAAAACAAAAAGGATAAATTTCACATAATAACCAATGGGTTATATCACATATTGGACTAGTCAAAATAGGATAAGTAGCAAACAATATCAAAAAAGCTCGATCAGCCACTTCGGCTAAAGAATTGGCTAAACAATATCAAAATATAATTGTTTGCTAATGAACAAAAAAAAAGTAAAAAGTTATTCCTGTTTTGATGTCACATATATGGCCATTCAAATATAAGGTTAAATATATGCAAAATGGGTGATTATTTGTGGAGCCAAATTATATATTTCCCAAAAGTAATATACATGTTGTGTCACAATCTCGATGTAATGCACATGAAGAAAAATATAGTCAATAATATTATTGGCGCACCGTTGAACATGAAAGGAAAACTGAAAGGACTTCTTTCCTATTTCACCCATTTCCCACAGCTGCAAACAAGACATACTTTCTCGTTTCACAACATCTAACAAGGAGAAAGATGACTTATGTTTACATTATAAGAAATATACAAGTTTCAAATAAATATGCTTCAAGTGTACGTGTTACGTTGTATCAAACTTAAAAAATATAGTGCGGGTTTGAAGAGTCATGATATAGTCACAATCTAATGCATTAGTATACACATTCGGGTGTTCGCTCATATTATGGTGAACGGCAATGTCTGAATGAATTGAGATCCCCTTCAATTACTCAAAATTGGAGAATCCCAGTTACAAAATCATGGCCTTTTATTTTAAATCCAATGGTCTAAAAAATGCCGATTACTTTTGTATAACCAATGCATTAAATTTGATTTTAAATTGGCTTTTGTTCTATCGAGGTTTAAATGATTTTATAGACCATTATTTTTATTTTTTTGAAAGAAAATCATAGTCTCTTTTATTAATAAATCAAGAAAGGAGGAGTGTGAACTACTCCTCCAATACAAAAATGGTGAGTACATTCGTGACAACAGTCCAAATAACTCCAATTTCTCCCAAATGGCCTTAACAGACAGCAGGTAGTGCCACCTTAAAGGCTACACCCTAAAGAAATTCATAATGCTATAGAAAAATAAATTAAATGGAAAAATAATAAAATAAATAACACAAAGATTTTTACGTAGTTCGTATAACCTACGATTTATGACCTACATCCACAGATAAAGCCCTAAGGACTACATTTTGCTTTTATTCAATGAATTATTTTACAATACAATGATCTCTATTTATAGTGATGTGGAGAAAATATATGATTGATAAAATCAAATCAATATTGAATATTTCTGATTTGATTTTATCAATCATAATCAATACAAATATATTCTCATAATATCAAATCTCACACAATATATTTTAACACCCCCGCACTGCCCACGTTAGTTTCTTCGAAATCAGAGTGGGACACAAGTGATCTATTATTTGCTGTAGAAAAATCACCCAAAGCATCACAAGCATGTTGGATCAATACAGTTGGGTGTAGGAAAGAACCCCTATGGATGACCTCATTCCTCCTAAACCATACTCTCCGTTCAATCCTAGCAAAAAGACTGAATTCCTCTACATTACAAGTCTTGAACATTTCCTCTACCACCTGCCCAAAGGTTGGTCCTTGAGAAGAACTCTTCTGGAATTTTTTCAGACTTCCACTCCAAACATCCCTTGCTGAGGGGCAGTCCCACAAGATGTGGAAACAGATCTCCTCACCAAGTGTAGTGACCCAAATAAATTAACTAAGCTTAAGTAGCTTAGATAGAGGGTTAATTGGACTTTGGGTCACTAGGTTAAGCAATAAGAGCATTTTGGTAAAATTGAACTTCTAGACTGGACGTACGCTAGGGTTGGCGGACGTACACTCTTGTCTTTTAGTGCAGACGTACGCTAGGATTGGCGGACGTACACTTTTTTCTTTTAGTGCAGACGTACGCTAAGATTGGCGGACGTACACTCTTGTCTTTTAGTGCAGACATACGCTAGGGTTGGCAGATGTACACTCTTGTTTGTTAGTGCAGATGTATGCAGGGGGACCACTAGACGTACGCTGACAAATAGTATGCCATACTCTGTGAATAGTATATGGACGTATGCTCCAAGTATCGGATGTACGCTACTTTTTAGATTAACCACTGGATAATACCTGGACGTACGAAGTAGCCTTTGGACCGCTGGTGAATAGTACGTAGACATACGCCTCTAGGACCAGACGTACGCTACTTTCCATCCCTATAAATAGCCCTCACTCCCTCGCCCATTTCACACCCAATCCGCCCATAAACCCTCTGGAGACCTTGTGTGAGTGTTTTGTGTGAGATTTGTGAGTTCAGAGCTAGTGGAGTGGAGGTTCTTGAAGTTTCGCTTCAATGAGGTAATGCTCTTTAGTCTAGCTTATTTTTACGTTGTTATGCTGCTTAAATGCTTTTCATAGTTAGCTTAGTTTGTAGTTTGTAGTTTGTAGCTTCTAGTTAAGTTGTTGCCCTTATTATTGGTTTAAGCATGAGTTAGCATTTAATTCTTGTTGAGCATATTTCCTATTGCATGGAGATGTTATTTTGAGATAAGTAGTCTTAGAAATCATTTTAGTAGCTTTAGAAACCAGTTTAGGAGGATGGTTGAACCAAATGAGGTTCTACTTGAAACCTTCTGAGCATACATACGGCCACGAGACTGGACGTACGGGTCTTCTGGACGGACATACAGTCACAAGACCGGATGTACGGTCAGAAGAGTTCCAGGGAACGCAACTTTGGATAGCCTCTATTTTTATGTTCTATGTTCGTTTAGTTGGATTTATAACTAATAATAGGTCTTTTCTCAATATTCAAGATTATGGAGCCTCAAGAGAATTATATAGAGGAGCTTTACAACCCGAGTGAGTATAAACTCACATGGATGCTTTGTTGTTACTTTTCTTGCATTGCATATCTATTTTATATATATCAAACATGTATATTTTGCAACTCTCATGAAATACATTTTGGAACTACTAGGAACTCTCTTTTGTGAAAATGTATGTTGATTAATAAGATAATAATGAGACTTAAAAAACTACGCATGTAAAAGACTGATAAGATTAATTGCATCGTATGACATGGTACACCATACATGCGGTATAACGGCTGATGAGTGCCTAAAAGTGCTTATTTGAACCCCTTAATTTATATTTGTTAGGCGCTTAGTATTGTTAATTTCTAATTATTTGTGGTGTTTTTAGTGTTCTGAGTTGTGCAGGTCTTTACAACAAAAGTTGGCCACAAGAGAGCAAAAAGACACTAAGTGAAGATTTGGACCCCTGCCAAGTGCGTACGACCGCACTTGGTGCGTTCGAACGCACTTACGGTCGAACGCAGGGACACGATCGATCGCAGTCCCCGTCAGCCCGCGTATCGCGCGGGTGCCCTAGGAGTCCATTGCTTCAGCATGCGCCGTTATGGTTTTCTGCGGTCGAACGCACATTGTGCGATCGAACGCACAACTCAGTAGTACGTTCGAACGCACCTCCTGCGTTCGAACGCACTCGTAGGAAATTTTGCCTATAAATAGGACCCAAGGCTTTTGGTCGAAAACACATTC
>CM017325.1:21726737-21750323 GCA_006937295.1 Carpinus fangiana
AATCTTCAACTTAGGTTGAAGATGAAGCCTCACCCTTAGTTTAAATTTCTTGCTTTTACATTTTATGCTTATTTTCCGTTATTTAATTCCGCATTCGTCATTTAATTTCTGTGACAAATAATTGAATGGTTGTGTGTTGTTGATGCATTGATAGTCATCCGGTGATGTGTTCCAAGCCGGGTGCACAATGAGTGTTTGGTTGTGATTCAATATCCACTGTGATCCAAGGATACAGTGGATGATTTTATCCATAATCAATACTCATTGTCGCTCCTTAATGGTAAACACATTATTCGGTTTGACTTGTGTCAATTACCACAATAGAGTGTGTTGAAGGGTTTAGAGTTTAAAAAATGGAGAATGAGTGTTTAATGTATTTAGCTTATTTTTATTGGGTGAGGTTCGTCTTTAACCTTAGTTGTTTTTATCCCTGCATTTTCAGTTTAATTTTATTTCTGCATTTTTAAATTGTTCAAAATCAACCCTTTTTGGGACTAGGTTAAGATACGTTTAATTTAGGAGTTGTATTAGTTTTTATTTACAAAACGCCGTTCTCTGTGGTTCGACCTCGCATTTTCACGCGCACTTTACTGCACACGATTCGTACACTTGCGAGTATTATTTTTGATACGATCAACGGCCATGGGCTTACTATACGGGTTAACTTTATGGTCGATGTGTGTTTGTGTGTGGGGGCTTTGGATCCAATGGTTTCGTGACCTAGGCGTAGCCATTTCCAATGGGTGGTCACTATAAGATGGACATCATTAGCGGTGTGGACCACCCGAGATCAGACTCGGTTGTGCTGCTAGTATTATATACGGTAGCCATGCAATATCCGGGGCACCGGTATTGTACTACAAGTCCCTCGGGATAACGTTAACCCTGCTGAAAATGGGTAATATCTCGGGTAGATCATATGGTTGAACTATTACTGTTACTTAAGATTATAAGCATATATTATATTATATATATCAGATCCATGACAAACTATCATCTCATAATGTTGCATGTGCTTTATAAACAATTGAGTTCACCATTTAATAACGGGTACGTCATGTGCATTTCTACTCACTAAGTCGTCGAATTTACCTTTGTATTATTTTTTTTCTATCTATACAACTATGCTGTTATAGATAGTAGATACCGCGAAGCATTTGGTTATTATGGAGGATTCGACCCAGAAGATGCTTGAAGACTTATTGCAAGCTTAAGCGGGTACTCATGGTAACTAGTACTTTTGAGTTTATATTGTAGATTTAGGGCTTGATGCATTCTTGCATATTAAGATTTAACATATATCCCTTGTAATGATAATGTATATAGTATGATTCCAACTACTTTGATGTTCTTTGGTAGATGCTCTGGTTGTAATGATTCATGTTTATAGAACTTTGGTACTTTCCGCTGCTTAGTATCTTCTGTTTTCAATGAGTAGAGGTCCCCGAGTCTTGTTCAGAGTGGAATAAGGCTGGGAGATGAACCGTGAAATTAATTACCAGTTAATTAATTCTCAATGTGTTACACCTAGACCACATATAGGACATAAAGCATCCGTGGTAACCTTTCTTCTACAAAGATTTGCCTTGGTCGGAAGGATTTCATGGCACGCTCTCCACAAGAAATTCTTCTCTGCATTGGGGATTGGGAGCTTCCACAAAGGACCCCACATCTCATTTTGTTCTACACTAAAGGAGCTCTCAGCTTGCATCTGTAATTCCCTCTTCTTAGCCACATGGTATGCACATTTGACTATGAATAAGCCACTAGTCGTTTCCCTCCACACTAGTGAATCACCTTGGTTTGTTCTAATGGGAATCAACATAATTGCTCTCACCTTAGCTGGGAAAAATAGATTTTTGATTAAAGCTCTATTCCACCCATGTAAATCTCTATCCATGAGCTCAACAACCTTTGCATCTCGGTCTAGCACCCTAGAGGGTAGATTGGATAGCAAAAGTTGCCGAAAGAGGGACCCATTTATCTCCCCATATCTTTGTTGTTTCCCCATTCCCAATCCTCCAAAACAAACCCTCACAAAGAAGATCACATGAGCTCAAAATACTCCTCCAAGCATAAGATAGTTTATTCCCCAATTTGGCTTCTAGAATGGAGCTATTTGCATAATAATTCACCGTCATAATTCGGGAGACTAAGCTATCCGGCGTATTCCACAATCTCTAACATTGCTTAGCAAGGAGGGCCTTATTGAAATAAATGAAGTCCCAGAACCCCATCCATCCTCTTGATTTTGGAGCACCCATTTTACTCCAACTCATCCAATGAATGCTCGAAGCACCCTACCAAAAATTTTGCATAAGGGAGTTAATCTTAGAACAAAAAGCTTTGGGGAGCATGAAAACACTCATACAGTATGTTGAAATAGCTTATATCACCGCCTTAAGCAATATCTTCCGTCCTGCTTGAGATAGAAATTTAAGTTTCCAATCTTGCAGTCGCTTCCACACTCTATCAATAATGCCCTTAAACTCTTTTGTGTGAGATTTCCGTAGCAAAGCTAGCAATCCTAGGTAAGTGTCATATCTTTGGGAGCTCAAAATTCTGGGCACATCAAGTATTTGTTGTCTAGTCTCCAAGGGGGTGTTGCGACTAAAATAGATGGTCGTCTTAGCTGTGTTCAATCTTTGTCCCGAAGCGAGTTCGTAATTTTTTAGGAGATTTGATAATCTATTCCAGTGCCCCAAATCCACTCTGCAAAATAGTAAGTTGTCATTAGCAAAAAATAGATGATTAAGACAAGGGCTCCTCTTCAAAGTAGGTACCCATTCTAGCTCACCCTCCCCATCAGCTCTTGAGAGTAAAGAGCTCAACACTTCTGCATAGATCAAAAATAAATATGGAGATATGGGGTCGCCTTGTCGAATGCCCCAAGTTGGAATAATTCTCCCCGTAGGTATTCCGTTTACCAAGACTGCATAGTGCGCCGAGGAAACACACATCATAACAAGTTTTATCCAATAGGGTACAAAACCCATCTTCACCATCACCGCCTCCAAAAAATCCCACTCAACCCTATCATAGGCCTTGCTCATGTCAATTTTAACCACCATATAGCCCTTCTCACCCCTCATCCGAGTTTGCATCATATGAAGGGTCTCATATGCAGCCAAAATATTGTATGAAATCAAGTGCCCTAGAATAAAAGCACTCTGATATGGGGTAAAATCACTTTAAGACAATTAGGCAACACCTTTGAAATAATTTTATAGAGAACGTTGCACAGGCTAATCGGTCTAAATTTCGTGGGACTGTTACATTTGTAGGGTTTTTAGTCTTAAGGATAAGTGCTAAGAAAGTGGAATTCAGCTTATGATCAAGAACCACATTATTTAAAGAAAAAAGAGTAGCTTTGCAAACCTTTGGTCCCACAATGTCCCAATTCTTCTAAAAAAATCCAGCATTGAAACCATCCGGTCTGGGAGCTTTTAAAGGGGACATTTGAAAAAGAGCAGCCCTAATTTCTTCCTCCACGAAAGGCCTCACAAGGGACTCACTCATAGCATCCGTTATCCACCCTCCAATGCTCCTAAGCAACCTCATAATCCACCATCCCTCCTGTAGAAAATAAATTGTCAAAATAATTTTCAAAGACCTTCCAATCTCCTCTTGAGTCTCCCAAAGTCTGCCACCTTCATCATGGATATGGCTAATTTTATTCACCTTCCGACGTTGGTTTGCACAAGCATGAAAAAACTTTGAGTTTCTATCTCCACATGTGAGCCAGTCAGTTTTTGCACGTTGTCTCCATTTTAATTCCTCTTGCTCCATTAGGATTTTGAAATCTCTCTGAATTTCTAGAGCTTGCCCCACGTTTAGTTCATGTTCGTCACCTTGTAAGACTGCCAATTTCTTGCATTGTTCAGCATAAAATCGGTTTGGTCTACCCACCTCCTCCCATTGCCAATGCGTTAGGGCCTTTTTGCACACATCCATGTTATGAGTCAGTCTAAGCCACAGGTTTACATGGTCACCGGTCCCTCTCCATGATTCTTCTATAATTGCATGGCATTTTTTATTTAGCTCCCAACCTGCTTTAAATCTAAATTTACGTGTCCCTGCTGCCCATTACCTTGGCCCTTTGGAAACACATATAATGGGGAATGATTAGAGCATATAGTAACCCCAACCAATACCTCCACCTCGTGATGCAAAGCACACCAATCCCGGTCAGCTACCACTCTATCAAATCTATCCTTAGTAAAATTAGCCCGTTCTCTTCCACTATTCTATGTGTATTTAGGACCCCTATAACCCAAATTCGACAGACCACACACCTCCAAGGTATTTTGAAAATTTTCCATCAAACCCCTTTAGCATCCGTTCCCTCCAAATTTTTCATCTAGGCTAAGGATCTCATTAAAATCACCAAGACAGACCCAAGGAGAGGGATCAATCCAAACAATTTGTTGAAGCAAACTCCATGCCTCCGGTCTCTTACTTGTGTCAGGGTGACTGTAGAAACCCGTAAATTTCCACACCGAGTTAGTTGGGGAGGAACACACCTTCGCATTTATATGTTGATGACTATAATTTTGGATTCCCACCCCAGAATCTATCATCCACAATAAGGCCAATCCTCCACCCTTCCCCACACAATTGACCACCAACATTTGCTCAAAACCCAACTGAATCCGCACCCGTTCCATCTTTTTTGCACGTACCTTAGTTTCCATTAAGAAAACTATACTGGGCTTCTTTTCTTTCGCCAAACAGCGAAGTTTCCAAACTTTCTGAAGGTTCTCAAGCCCTCAACAGTTCCAACTTAAAATACTTATTGCGGTCGACAAGGCTGATTAATAGCCTCCACCACTCCCGATCCATTTTTGTCATTGTTTAACACCACACCACTAGGCTTATGTTGTGCAAATATCTATCTAAATTAATAGGCAAATAAATATACGTTTTAATTCGCAAGTGCACGAGATCAAAACAGTAGTATAGTGTGCAAGTACGAAATTATTCCCACGAGGATTGTTGTAAATTATGTTTAAAATTAGTTTCGTAATTAAAACAAGACAAAGATTGATTTTTGATTAATAAAGATAAAAGGTAGGGCTTTGATATCCATCACTAATCATGCTCAAATAATATCTCAATATGCCAATGCTTCAATTATATTATGAATACTTAATGCTTGCCAACCTAAGGGCATGCTCTAATCTCTCTGTTGAAATTTTTGAATCTTCCTTCTAATTTGCCTTGTCTTTTGAGCTAGGAAAAACTTATTGAGGAATGTGGTGGCTAACTCTTCCCACGTATGAATGGAATCTGCAGGCAAGGAATTTAACCACAACTTAGCATTATCTTTTAAAGAAAAAGGAAAAATGTTTAACCTAATTCCCCCTGGAGTTACACCCTGAATGTTCTGAGTTTTGCAAATAGCAAAGAACTCCCTGATGTGCAAGTGTGAATCCTCATTAGGTGTGCCTTTGAAGTGAGTCAAGGTATTGAGTATGTAAGGGGAAAATTTAAAGTGCCCTGTACGTCTGGTTGGTAGGCAATGCATGATGGCTAGTCAAGGTTTTGTAGAATGTAGGCATGCTTCATAGGCCGCCTTGCTGGTGGTGGTAGTTCACAAACTATTTCGCCATTGGTTCTTCTTCCTTGAATTCTTCTTCTTCTTCAATGTCGGAGTTGTCTCTGGGCCTTTGTCGAATGGTCCGCTCAATTTCTAGATCAAGTGAAATGAGTGTTGAGTTATTAGATCTAAGCCCTTGCATGAAGAAAAATTTAGCTTCTGCAATCATAATAGCTTCAGTGTTGCTCCCTGAATCTGCGCTCGATCTTAGTGTACTCGATCGCTCTTGGTCTACGCTCGATCGTAGGAACAGAAAGTTGAAAACCGCATAACTGAAACAGAAAAATTTTAGATTTTTATAACAACAAAAACAAAACATAATTAAAACTAAAAATTAAAAATTAAAAAAGAAAACTAAAAGAAAAATAATTCTAAACAGAATTTAACGCAATCCCCGGCAACAACGCCAAAAACTTGTTGTGCAAATATCTACATTAATTAATAGGCAAATAAATGTACGTTTTAACTCACAAGTGTACAAGATCAAAACAGTAGTATAGTGTTCAAGTACAAGATCATTCCCACGACGATTGCTGTAAATTATGCTTAAAATTAGTTTCGTAATTAAAACAAAACAAAGATTGATTTTTGATTAATAAAGATAAAAGGTAGGGCTTTGATATCCACCACTAATCATGCTCAAATAATATATCAATATGCCAATACTCCAATCATATTATGAATACTTAAAGCTTGCCAACCTAAGGACATGGGTGTCTACTTAAGCTATTGATTTCTTTAAGCAACGAATTAGGCATGAATGTCTACTCTAATTCTTTTCTTTCGTAAAGGATTTAGCATGGGTGTCTACTAATTTATTTTTTAAGAAAGCATAAATCAATGGAAATCGACAAACACATGAGGCCTAGGGCATGAGTGTCTACTCCCAGTTTCCCATGTTGATTAACCCAAGAACCCGTGAGGAGATTCTTTTGTTACTTTATTAAGCCCAGGACTTGACCATCCAAATTGACCTAAATAGCTGATCCATACCAAATGCATATGTTGATTAAGCACATTCATATGAGGAATTCAGTAAAATAAGAATTAATCAAGTTAAGCATCACAATATGATTGTCATAAAGGCGCCAATATTGAAATATTAAATAAACATAACTAGGTCTTCAATCTAGCCCTACTAAAGAGTTAGTTACATATGAGTTTGATGCTAAACATCATCAAAATAAAAAATAAAAGGAAAAGAATAAACCCAAAAAACGCTTCCTTAAAGAGCCGTCAATTCTTCTCCTAGAGCATGTGTGTGTTTTTCTATCTTTACAAGCTTATTTATAGAGTTTAGGAGGACCCTAGAAGCACTTAGAAACCCTAGAAATCATAAAAATAACTCTAAGGCTATTTCCATAATTGGGCCAGCTGCACTCTTCTCTAGCTTCTGGAAGTGTGCTCGATTGTAGCCCAAGTGCACTCGATCACACTTGTGATCAAGCCTTCTTGTTGTGCGCTTGAGCACAAGGCCATGCTCGATCATTGGCTAGGGCGCTCGAGCGCTGGTGCGCTCGAGCCTAGACTTCCTGCGCTCGAGCGCAGTGTCAGTGTGCTAAATGCCCAAAATTTCCCTTTTATGCTCCAATTTCCATATTTGCTTTATTTTCTTCAAAATGCCTAGAAGACATAGAAAATACAAAAAGAAATTAAAATTGCTCAAAATAACAAGATTAAGAAATTAACAAATGTAATTTAAGGGGCTAAAATACAGATATTTTAGCACTTAACAGCTTATACAAACACCCTCCTTTTGTACGTCCTTTTTTTGTCATATCCTCCCCTCCTCCATTAAAATCCCTTGTCTTTCTCTTTCCTTGACTTATCCCACTTACAACCATCGGTAGCTTCAAATGACCCACCCTTTCACCGCGTTTCCATGTATCATCATTGGCACGTCTTGTTATTTTTGTTTCATCAAAAAGAGCTGTTAGGAGATAAAGTGATTATGGAGTTTATACCAAGAGTACATTAATATACATAATTGAACACAACTCTAGCCCAAAAGCCTAAGCTAATGGGCTAAGGTCCGCTTAAGTATATTAAGCACTATTTTCTTTTATATTTTCTCAATGTGGGACACAACACTCACAAGTGCACTCACAACAATCTCCTACTCACTTGTGAGTCTCTTTACATTGGCCAAACTCTCCCTCACTTGTGAGTCTTTTTACATTTCTAAGAGTGTCTCACGTCAAGAGTTGCGGATGTGGACACAACTCTAAACCCGACACGTCCAGACACCCGTCCCAGGAAAGTAACCATGGCTCCGATACCATTTGTTGGGAGATAAAGCGATTATGGAGTTTATACCTAGAGTACATTAATATACATAATTGAACACAACTTTAGCCCAAAAGCCTAAGCTAATGAGCTAAGGTCCACTTAGGCATATTAAGCACTCTTTTCTTTTATATTTTCTCAATGTGGGACACAACACTCATAAGTGCACTCACAACAATCTCGCCCTCACTTGTGAATCTCTTCACATTGACCAAACACTCCCTCGCTTGTGAGTCTTTTTATATTTCCAAGAATGTCACATGCCAAGAGTTACGGAGCGGGACACAACTCTAAACCCGATGCTCATATTCTATTAATGGCCCATTGGATGTAATTAGTTTATGTGGGTCTGGGGAACAAGTAAGTTGTGGGGGGTATTTTGGGGTTTTCTAAAATACTTATAATTAAGGTTTGCCTGTAAATATGTTATGTTGTAACCCTAAATCATTGAATAGAAAAATATAGCCGCACTCTCCTGTGGACGTAGGCAAATTGTCGAACCACGTTAAATCTGTGTCTTAACTCTCTCTTGATCTCTGCTCTTTTTGATTCCATATTATTCATCATTGTTGTGCACAATAACAACAATTGGTGTCAGAGCCTAATTATACGATGGCTGGAATTGGCACATTTTCTGCAAAATTCGACATGATGAAATTCGATGGATCCAAAAATTTCGGGTTATGGTAGAGATGTGCCAAGGATTTGTTGGTGCAACAAGGGATGGTGAAGGCGTTATATGGGACGAAACCAGAAGGGATGGCAGACATAGATTGGAAGGAACTAGAGGCGAAAGCGGTAGCTACTATTCAGCTTTGTCTGGGAGATGACGTGATGTATCATGTCATGGACAAAGAATCTCCAGTGGCAGTTTGATTGAAACTGGAAAGTCGGTATATGTCAAAGTCGTTGACGAACAAGCTCTATCTAAAGCAGCGATTGTATAGCTTGAAGATGGCGGAGGGCTCGGATTTGAGCCAACACATTAATGTGTTCAATCAAATAATCGGCGATTTGAAGAGGGTTGATGTGAAGTTTGAAGATGAAGACAAGGAGTTGATGCTGTTGAATTCACTACCAACTTCTTCTATGTATGAGCATTTAGTTACAACTATGACATGGGGGAAAGAGACCTTGGAATTAGAAGACGTTACAAGAGCCCTAATGGCTTTTCATCAAAGGAAGAAAAATATTGATGAAAACACTTAAGGAGAAGGGCTAGCTGTAAAGGATAACTATAAGCGTGGAAGAAGCAGTAACAAGGGTGATTCGAAAGGCAAGAATTCTCTGTCAAAATCCAGGAGGAGGAAGGACAGCAATTGCTATAAGTGCTAAAAGAAAGGGCATATAAAGCGGGACTGTCCAGACCGAAAAAAGAACAAGATGGACGAGAATGAAGGTTCCTCAAAATCTGCGAACGTAGTGGAAGATAATTCAGACGATGCTGATGGTGATATGCTTTCTGTTGCATCTAATTCAGAGCATCATGTAGATTCTTGGATTTTGGACTCAGCATGTTCATTTCACGTGACGCCCAACAGAGATTGGTTTGACACTTACAGGTCAGTTAATTCTGGTATAGTTACTATGGGTAATGACGCACATTGCAAAATTACTGGCATAGGTAATATTAGAATTAAAATGTTTGATGGTGTGATTAGAACATTATATGATGTTAGACATGTATCGGAAATGGAAAAGAATTTGATTTCATTAGGTACTTTAGACTTAAACAGTTATGGTTATAAGTCTGAATTTGGAGTAATGAAGGTGACTAAGGGTGCGATGGTAGTGATGAAGGGGCAGAAAAGTTTAAAGAATATCTATAAACTGTTAGAAAGTACAGTTGTATGTGTATTGATTCTGCAGAGTCTAACTCAGATTGTACTGTTTTATGGCATATGCGGTTGGGTCACATGAGTGAGTGGGGGCATGTTGGAGCTTCATAAGAGAAATCTGTTGAAGGGTGTCAAAACGTGCAAGCTTGATCTCTGTAAGTTCTGTGTTCTGGGGAAGCAAAATCGGGTACAATTCAAAACAACCGCACACAAGACAGATGGCATTCTGGACTATGTTCATTTTGATGTTTGGGGACCAGTGAAGACAGCATCACGAGGAGGACATATGTATTTTGTTATCTTTATTGATGATTTTTCCAGAAATGTTTGGGTGTACTTCATGCGGCACAAATCAGAGACGTTTACTAAGTTCAAACTGTGGAAAGCTGAAGTGGAGAACTGAACTGGGAAGAAGGTTAAGTGCCTTAGGACAGATAATGGTACTGAGTACACAAACGATGATTTCAGAGATTTCTGTGAACAGCATGGTATAAAGATACATTTCACAGTACGCAAGATACCACAACAAAATGGTATGGCGGAAAGGATGAATAGGTCTATTACAGAGAGAGCACAGTGTCTCAGGTTGAATGCTAGACTTGCAAAGATTTTCTAGACAGTTGCAGTGAGTATGGCATGCTACTTGATCAATAAGTCACCAGGGGTAGCACTAGATGGGAAAGTTGCATAGAAGGTGTGGACAGGTAATGAGGTAGATTACTTTAGTTTAAGAGTATTTGGTTATCCAGCTTATGTGCACATACCTAGTAAAGAACAGTCAAAACTTGATCCGAAGTCTAGATAGATAATATGTCTTTCTCGGATATAGGAAAGGGGTTAAGGATTACAAGTTTTGGGATTCGACGGCAAACAAGGCAGTGATCAATAAAGATGTGGTATTTGATGAAAATTTCATGTTGAAGAGTACTCAGGGTAAAGAACAGAAGGTGCCAGAAAGCAGTAGCAGTAATAAACAGGTGGTGTAGGTGGAGTTAGAGACTCCTAGCAGGAGAACGCTTCTCAGGGTATAGAGGCCTCTACTTCAGGAGTTAAGGAGCATCACACTATAGCCACAAATAGGCCTAGACGCACTATCAGGCCACCAACCAGGTACGGTTTTGAAGACATGGTTTCTTATGCCCTTGTCATTAGCAGCAGAGATCCTACTACTTTTCAAGAGGTTGTCAATAACCAAGAGAAGAGTAGATGGGTGGGTGCTATGGCGGAAGAGATGGAGTCTTTGCATAAAAACCAAACATGGGATTTGGTGGAGCTTCTAGAGAGGAAGAGGGCGATAGGGTGCAAATGGGTGTTCAAGAAAAAGGAAGCAGTATTAGAAAAAGGGGGGAAAAAGTTCAAGGCTCGCCTAATAGCAAAGGGTTATTCACAGCAAAAAGGGGTTGATTGTGAGGAAATTTTTTCTCCAGTGGTCAGACATACTTTCATCAGAACTGTATTGGCGTTGGTAGCTCATTATGACATGATGTTGGAGCAGATGGATGTGAAGACAGCTTTTCTCCATGGTGATTTGGATGAGCAGATTTACATAGAGCAGCTAGTAGGGTTCAGTCAACTTGGACTGGAGCACTTGGTATGTAAATTGAAGAAGTCACTTTATGGGCTGAAGCAGTCTCTAAGACAGTAGTACAAGCGATTTGACTCATACATGATCAAAATTGGTTACAGGAGATGTGAGTATGACTGTTGTGTGTATGTGAGGAGCCTTGATGATGACTCATTTATTTTTCTGTTACTGTATGTGGATGATATGCTTATTGCAGCAAAGAGTATAGTGGAGGTCAATAAATTGATGGTTTTGTTGAGTAGAGAATTTGATATGAAGGATTTGGGTGCAGCCAAGAAGATTCTTGGGATGGAGATTCGCAGGGATAGAGATGCCAAGAGATTGTGGCTATCTCAAGCCGGCTATCTGAAGAAGGTGTTGGAGAGGTTTAGCATGGAGAATCCGAAACCAGTTAGTACACCTTTGGCAAATCATTTCCGTTTGTCTACCTTACAGTGGCCAAGGACAGTTGAAGAAACTAAAGACATGTCAAAGGTCCCATATGCGAGTGTAGTGGGGTATCTGATGTATGCTATGGTATGTACCAAGCCAAATTTGGCTCATGCAGTTAGTGTGGTGAGCAAGTACATGGCAAATCTAGGGAGACAGCATTAGGATGCAGTTAAATAGATTTTCAGATACTTGAAAGGTATTATAGAGTATGACATCACTTTTGTCAGTTAGAAAAGTGATTTGTCCGTCGTTGGGTATGTAGATGCAGATTATGCAGGGGATTTGGGTGACAGGAGGTTGACCACGGGTTATGTGTTCACTCTTGCAAGAGGACCCATATGTTGGAGGTCTATGATCCAGTCCACGGTTGCGATGTCCACGACTGAGGCAGAGTACATGGCGGTGGCTGAGGCTGCAAATGAAGCTTTATGGCTTACAAGGTTAGTCAGGGAGCTGGGTATTCAGCAAGTTGGAGTTCCGTTGTATTGTGACACTCAGAGTGCCATTTACTTGGCAAAGAACTAGGTGTATCATGCGAGAACCATGCACATTGATGTGAGGTTTCACAAGATCAGGGAATTGGTTGCTACAGGTAAATTGTTACTTAAGAAGATTCACACTTTTGAGAATGCAGCGGACATGTTGACAAAGCCTATTGCCGCAGACAAGTTCAAGCATTGCTTGGACTTGACAAATGTATCCAGGTGCTAGAAAGGAGAGGAGAGAAGGCGACAACCCCAAACTTATCAGTTCTAGGTGGAGGGCCCAATACTTGATTATCTTCAAAGAGGTGAATACTCGCTAAGGTGGAGATTGTTGGAACAAGTGGCTCATATTCTATTAATGGCCCATTGGGTGTAATTAGTTTATGAACCACTTGTTCCAACAAGAGCCCTTTTCACTTTTTTCTCTACCTCGGCCATGGTAAAAAAATTACCCGAGCTTGTAGTTCGTTTTGCACCCATTCTTTCCACGTTAGTTCGAACTAGCTCCCCCTTCTCCACATATGACTCTTCTCGAATTTCTTTTCTTTCCAGCTCATCTAAGAAAGCATTAATGGGCTCTGTATCCAATCCACCCTTCTGCCTATTATTCTCCTCATAAATGTGTTGATTTCCCCTTTCCTCCAAAATAGCCTTTGATCTAGTGGAATTTGTCGGTGACGAATTTATAGATCATTAGTTTTAAAATGAGGGGCCACGGTTTTGTAACATGAGAATTTTCAATTTTAAGTAATTGGAAGGAATCTCAATCCTGTTTGAACAATACAAAGGATATACAAAAGGAAATTAAGAAAGGGAGAAGAGAAGATAATGATGCCTTTGATGTTACAGAAAAGGATCCAACTCACTTGGTTCCTATTTTCATTTTGATTAGATCATCTTCCAAGCTATTTTCTAGCCTTAGATTGCTAGAGTTTCGGTGCAACAATGCCGCTGCTTTGAGAGATAAATGATTGAATTTTTTTCTTTTTCTATGTTTATAAGAGATTTTCTTTTATTAATTGTACTTAATTGTTGCTTTTGGGCATTATAATTACATCGTATATTAACCTTATGATAGAAATAATGTTACACAAAAAAAAAAAAAATGTTATACTCTTTATCACATCCACAATATTTTGATCTTCATTGTTTGCTTCATATATATACATTTTAGAATATTAAGTTAATTATAATAATAGCCATTACCAAAAATTCTATCGCTCACAAATAAAAAAGGAAACAAAGGGGGTTGGAGAATCTTTTCTCTCTAGAGCTCAAACCCTAGAGGAGAAGTAAACCGTACTCCAAGTCGCAAACAGATTGTGGAGGAATCAAGATACAGATGGCTGACGATCTTACGAAGATGTGGGGAAGTTTCTCTCTATCGGATGATGATGGCGAGGAGATGGAGATTAACACAAATTATATGGTGGATCCTATAAATCGGGGCCATTATTGTGTGGTTGGAAAACTGGTGTTGGAGAAGTTGGTAAGTAAGGAGACTATAAAGTCAAAAATGGTCAGATGGTGGAGGCCGACTGAGATGATATCCTTCAAAGTATTGGGGGATAATCTCTTTTTGATTAAGTTCAAAAACCTGGGGGATAAATCTCGAGTCCTGGAGGGGAGACCGTGGGCCTTTGAGGGGAGCATTTTCGCAGTGGAAGACTTTGATGGCGTTACGCTGCCGACGGAGATCAATTTTGATAAAGTTGCTCTTTGGGTACGTATGATTAATTTGCCACTAGCCTGCATGTGCAAGGATGTAGGTTTTCAGATTGGTGTGTCTATAGGCACCGTAGAGGAGGTGGATATGGCTGAAGACGGCGTTGGTTGGGGGGAATACCTTCGGGTTAGAATTCAAATTGACCTGAAGAAGCCTTTGCCTCGTGGAAAAATGTTAAAAGCCTATGCATGCTGTCGAGAAGGGGCCAAAAACAATAGTCACGTGGAAACGTAAGGCGAGAGACAGATCAAACTTGACAGCAGCCAATGTCACCCAACCGGAAACACGTAAAAGAAGAAGTAAGAGGGAGGCAGAAGATGAAGCTAGCGGAGACAAAAGAGGAAGGAGTCATGGGCAAGCTCTGGAAAACGAAGATTCTCTGGAGACTAAAAAGATGGGTTCGGGATTGGCGAGTGCTGGGCACTAGCACCGCCGACCGCAATGATTACTTTGAGTTGGAACTGCCGGGGGCTTGGGAACCCCCGAATAGTTCGTGAACTTTCCGGTTGTGCAAAGTAAAGAAACCAACTTGGTTTTTCTTATGGAAACTAAGATACGACAAAAAAAGTTGGAGAAAATAAGAAGCAAATTGGGATTTTGGAATTGTTTTGCAGTGGATTGTGTTGGTAGGAGTGGGGGCCTAGCGCTCTTATGGAGGGAGGATTTAGAGCTTGAAATTCAAAACTTTAGTCGTCGCCACATTAAGGCTATAGTAACACCGAGGAGAGGAGGAGAGCAGTGGAAAATGACGGGTTTTTATGGGAACCCAGAATCACATAAGAGGTATGAATCATGGGCCCTCTTACGTCACCTTGTTGGAATTAACCCCAAGCCTTGGATTGTTTTCGGAGACTTTAATGAGGTAACGAATAGAGATGAAAAAAGGGGAGGACTGGATCGAGCGATGGGACAAATGGATGCCTTTAGGGATGCACTTTCTTTTTGTGAACTTTCAGACCTTGGGTGCAATGGAGCTTTTTTCACATGGAATAATGGGCATGATGGAACTCATTTTATTCAGGCCCGACTAGACAGAATGGTAGCCAACGCCGAGTGGTGCACGATCTTCCGGAGGTGTCCTGTGCAACTGCCGATGTCCTCAATTTAGATCATGTGCCAATCCTTATTTATAATGGAGGTAGAAGTCTGCATGGTGGGCGGTACAAAAATTTTAAATATGAGGCTTAGTGGGCAAAAGAGCAAGGAGCAAAGGACATTGTCAAAAGAGTTTGGAGGAAAAAATTCTCTTATGCGGACAGGTGGCAAAATATGAAGGGAAAACTAGAAGATTGCTCCAAGGGGTTGTTACGGTGGAGAAGGAAAGATTTGGGGGAAACTGAAAAAGTGGTGGAGCAAAAAACAAAGCAGTTGGAGTCTTTGCAGTGTGAGAGGGAAGAACCGGAGATGGAAAAAATAAAGGGACTTCAAAAAGAGCTGCAGCTATTGCTAGAAAAAGAAGAAATAAAGTGGAAACAAAAATCAAAGGTGGCTTGGTTAAAGGAGGGGGACAAGAACACAAAATATTTCCACGCTTGTGCAACTCAAAGAAAATTCAGAAATGCCATTGACAATATTATGGACGAGCAGGGACGGGTATGGGAGTCAAAGGAGGAGGTGGAACAAGTGTTTGTTGATTATTATAAAAATTTATTCACTTCTGAGGCCCAAATCGACCCGGCAATCTGTTTGGACAAGCTAGAATGCCACGTTTCAAATGAGATGAACGAAGTGTTGATGTGCAGTTTTTCCATAGACGAGGTGGCTACAGCTTTGAAATAGATGTCCCCCCACAAAGCTCCGGGACCTGATGGTTTCTCTGCAGGTTTTTATCAAGATAATTGGGATGTAGTGGGTGAGGAGGTATGCCAATCAGCCCTAGCCATTTTAAATTCTGGAGTTGTTGATAGTGAGCTTAATTTTACTTATATAACACTTATACCTAAAACTGCAAACCCGGTTCGGGTGATGGAGTTTAGGCCAATAAGTCCGCGTAATGTTTTTTATAAGTTTATTTCAAAAGTTATTGCTAATAGACTTAAAGGAGTTTTGCATTATTTGATCTCTAAGAACCAAAGGGCCTTTATTCCGGGAAGGCTAATTACAAATAACATTTTAGCGGCGTATGAGACACTGCATTCCATGCACACTCGTATGTGGGGTAAGGAGGGGTATATGGCCATCAAATTGGATATGAGTAAGGCGTACAATAGGGTGGAATGAGACTTTTTGGAAGCAATTTTGAGGAGATTGGGTTTCATGGAGAAATGGATTAATCTTATTATGATGTGTGTCCGTACGGCAAACTATGCTGTTTTGGTGAATGGTAACCCTATCGGCCATATATAGCCTTCTCGGGGGTTAAGACAAGGTGATCCCATTTCGCCATATTTGTTCTTATTTTGTGCGGAGGCGTTGAGTTCCTTGCTTGTGAAGGCGGAAAGAACGGGGTTTATTGAAGGGGTCCCTACTTCCCGAAGAGGACCTCGCATAAACCACATATTTTTTGCAGATGACAGTTTGTTGTTTTGCAGGGCTGATTTGAGACACTGGCATCGAGTAACGGAAGTTCTGAGTACCTATGAAAGTGCCTCCGGTCAACGACTTAATAGAGAAAAAACAGCCATCTTTTTTAGCAGAAATACAGAGACTCAAGTAAAGCGGAGAATTTTACAGACTACGGGTATCCCTGACTCGCAACGGTTTGACACGTACTTGGGGCTTCCAGCTTTGGTTGGAAAGTAAAAAATGGCGGAATTCCAAGGTATCAAAACCCGGGTGTGGAAAAAGCTACAAGATTGGAAGCTAAAGTTTTTATCCCAAGCTGGTAAAGAAATTTTGATTAAAGCGGTCATTCAGGCTATTCCCACTTATAGCATGAGTGTGTTCCTCCTCCCGAAGACTTTGTGCAATGACCTCAATTCCTTGATGCAAAGATTTTGGTGGGGGCCTCGCATAAACCACCTATTTTTTGCAGATGACAGTTTGTTGTTTTGCAGGGCTGATTTGAGACACTGGCATCGGGTAACGGAAGTTCTGAGTACCTATGAAAGTGCCTCAAGTCAATGACTTAATAGAGAAAAAACTGCAATCTTTTTTAGCAGAAATACAAAGCCTCAAGTAAAGCGGAGAATTTTAGAGACTGTGGGTATCCCTGACTCGCAACGGTTTGACATGTACTTGGGGCTTCCAACTTTGGTTGGAAAGTAAAAAATGGCGGAATTCCAAGGTATCAAAACCCGGGTGTGGAAAAAGCTACAAGATTGGAAGCTGAAGTTTTTATCCCAAGCTGGTAAAGAAATTTTGATTAAAGCGGTCATTCAGGCTATTCCCACTTATAGCATGAGTGTGTTCCTCCTCCCGAAGACTTTGTGCAATGACCTCAATTCCTTGATGCAAAGATTTTGGTGGAGGCATCAGTCAAATGAAAATCGTATTCATTGGTTGAGTTGGGAGAAGCTGGGAGTGGCAAAATTACGGGGTGGCATGGGTTTTCGGGATCTTAATGTTTTCAATCAAGCCTTATTGGCCAAGCAATGTTGGCGGCTTTGGACTTCTCCAGACAGTTTGACGGCACAAATCTTCAAATCCAAATACTATCCTAATTGTTCAATTTTGGAGGCACAATTGGGGTGAAAGCCCTCTTTCGCTTGGAGAAGTATTCAAGGCGCGTGTAAGATTGTAAGTGATGGTTTAATTTCGAGGATTAGGACAGGGTCGAACGTCAGAATTTGGGGAGACAAATGGTTAACTAATCTGTCTACCTATATGGTCCAATCCCCTCCAAAGGGATTTGATGAAACGGCCAAGGTGGAAGAGCTTATTAACCATGATAGAAAGGGATGGAATCTGCAATTGATAGAGGAAATTTTTAATGACGATGATCAAAGGGCCATAAAAGGGGTTCCGGTAAGTAGCTCAAATCAGTCGGACAAGTTGGTGTGGCAAGGAACAAAAAATGGGGTGTTTTCTGTGAGTAGTGCTTACCATATGGTAATGGAGAAGGAAATTAAGACACAACCAGAGAGTTCCACCAGGAAAGGGCAAAATGAGCTATGGAAGGGAATTTGGAACATGCGCTCCCCGAATGTTGTTAAAAACTTCATGTGGAGGGCTTGTAAAAATATCTTGCCAACGAAAGAGAACTTAATGAAGAAGAAGATAGTCGAGGAGTCGTTGTGTCCCATTTTCATGTTGGAGGTTGAAACCACGTTCCATGCGATATGGGATTGTTTGGCGTCTAGAGATGTCTGGGGTGCAAGTCTGCGCATTTTCCAAAAAAGTACTTTCTCTGGCTCAGATTTCAGTCAAGTAGCAGGCACTTTTCTGGAGAAAGGAGGCGTGAAAATCTTTCGACTCTTCTCAGAAATTGCACGACGAATATGGTTGAGAAGAAATGGCTGAATTTTTTAGGGGAAATTTTCCCATCCGAACAGTATAGTCCTCACTGCTGAAATGGTGATGCATGACCACGAAGAAGCGAATAAGGCTAAAGAAAAACGGGAGGGTGAACTGATGGAGCGATCCGCACCATGGGTGAAACCACCTAGTGGCTGAGTGAAAGTGAATGTGGACGCGGCTATTGATAAGGAGGCTGGACGGATGGGTTTTGGAATTATATTGAGAGATCATGAAGGAAGGCTCCTTGCGGCGAAAAGTGCAACATGAGTGGGCTTATGGGATTCAGAAGCTGCAGAGGCTATGGCAGCCTATCTAGGGGCGCGCCTTGGCCAAGAAATGGGTGTGCAACAACTGATCTTGGAAGGGGATGCCAAAAGAGTTATTGATGCTACCTGAGCAAAAGACGAGAATGATAGCATGATTGGCCATTTGATTGATGATGTTAGGTTTTGCCTAAGATGTATTCCGAGGTGGCAAGTCAATCATGTATTTCGGGAGGCTAATAGGGTGGCGCATGAGCTAGCAAGAGTGGCCCTTAAACATGCCAATGACTTTGAATGGGTAGATGAATGTCCTTCTTGTATGAGAGATATTGTACTGACTGAGCATTTGCTTTGTCAATGATCCATTTTATCATTTTATGAATCTATAAGAGTGGTTTTTCTTTCAAAAAAAAAAAAAAGGAAACAAAGGGAGATCATTTTATATATATATATATATATATGGTCGGCCTAATAAGTAGCTATATATATATATATAAAGCTAGCTACTTATTAGGCCGACCATTACATATGAGAGTCAGCTAGCTCGCCCTACAAAGGCGAGCAGCCCTTGTAGAAATAGTAATTAAACGGCCTGCTTATAATTAAACAGCCTATTTTTCCCTTAATTTACTGACTTATAAAATGGCAATTCATTTTCATGAAACGACATATATTCGATCTCCATTAATGGCTTCCACTTGCAAATTTGTTCTTGTAGTTGCAGTCGTGTTTCTGGGCCTCATTGCATTTGTGAGCGGAGACGCAGCACTGATAAACGATGTGTGCGGAAAAACCGCAAACCCCGGGTCATGCCACAACTGCTTTAACATGTACACCCGAAGCTCCAACGAGGATGTCAAAGCCCTCGGACGCACATCCATTGATTGCGCCAGTTCTCAGTCTCTAAATCTCATCAGTGCGGTCGGCGACACTTTGGTGAACGCCAAAAACAAAGAAAGGGATGCGTACGTTGATTGCTCAACGAAGCTGCAATCTGGGGATCAGCAGATAGCGGGCGCACTCCAGAGTTGGCAGAGTGCAAGTTATGCCGACGCTGGCAATAAGATGTTGGCTGCTATACAGGCTGCCCGTGATTGTCGCTCTGGGCTGCAGAAGTTCAACCCCCCTCCAAGTGTTGGAGATGGGTTAACTGCACTTGTGGGTTTCTGTGATGCAGCCAACGGAGTTCTCAAACAAATTCGTTAATTTTCTTCTCTCTCTTTTTTTTTTTTTTTTTGGATGAGTTCATTTTTCGTAATGAATTCATCTAATAAAGTCATAAATGTTGATATATATGACTCCGTCATCTAAATTGAAAATAACTGTTGAGATATTTGAAACAGTTTCGGGTTTGTGTTCGGCGGCTAAGGGTCCCGAGATGTCTTAGATCTTCTCCTGAATATGAAAGATTTCCCTTAAAAATAAAATCATATTTCATTTAGTATTTTATTTTAGTAAAATGCTCAGGCCCAAGACTTGAAAAAATCAATTCCCATTAATCTATCTTCATTAAGATGATCTTTCATATATCTTTTATTTCAATCAAAGAAATTATGGCTTCTAGCTTGAGCACAATACTGCATGCGATCAACCAACACGCTGAGATTTTGATCGTAGAGACAAAACTAGAAGAACTTATAGACAATAAGTTTTTCAATATTATCTAAGAGGTATAATACAACTACAACATAAAACCAACAAATATCCAACTTTTTTTCTACATGTAATTTTTTTAGGTGTGAAAAGGCAATTATTAAATTTTACTAACCGTCTCCGCAATTAACCGCATTCTACTAACCGCTTTTTTTGGGCTTTTTTTTTAGCCTGTTTTGTTATGGTTTTGGGCCAATTTTGGGCTCACTTTAGACTTTTTTTTTTTTTTTTCTCACTTTATACTTTTTTCTTTTTCATAGTCATTTTAGCATTAAAAATTGTTATATACCAAAATACTTGTTGATCATCTTTTACACAACATAAAATACAAACAAAATTGTAACAAAATCATCACTTCACTTGTAGTCTTATACACAACATACAAATAAAACACAAAAAACTTCTTAAACTCACATTCAACATTTTCATAAAAATTTAATTAACCAAAAAAACCCATTTCAACCAACATCATCACAAATAGAGTAGCCCCCAAATAAGAAAAAAAAAAAGTATTATTGTGGATCACTTCTGTATATTTTACATGAAATATATATATATTATATTTTAAAAAAGCAGTTAGCGGTTCTAAACTTTCACCCTTACATTTTTTTAAAAACAAAAAACAAAAAATAAAAATTGAAACATTCAAATTTTTTTTTTAATAAAAAAAAAATATGTATGAGAGAAGTTGGGTATTTGTTGTTGTTGTTGGGTTTTTTTTTATTTTTTTTTTATGAATGTATTTATTGGTTTTATATTGTGACTTTATCATTGCTCATTATCTAAAGCCTTGGAAGGCATGCCGGATTAATTTAAGAGGCATGATAAAACACAACTTTGACTCAAATTTTCTCTTATTTTTTTAAAAAATCTGAAGTAATAATGTGGGAATATTACAGCTTACTCCCCCAAAATTGACAGCGTTTTTCAATTCGAACACTAAAGTTTCAATTTTTGCAATCCACAAAGTTTCAATTTTTTTTCAATTCGACCAATATTATCCTAAAATTTTCATATTGCCCATATTTTTTATTTTTTATAAATAAAAAAACAAATTTTGGGGTGCAAAAATGGCCAGATGATCAAAGTGGTGGCCATTTTTTAATTTTTTTTTTGTAAAAAAAAAAAAAAAGGGCAATATGGGAAGTTTTGGATACAATTAGTCAAATTGAAAAAATTTGGAACTTTGGGGAGGCAAATTGAAAAATAGAAACTTTGTTATTCGAATTGAAAAACGCTGTTAACTTTGGGGGGTAAATTATAATTTTTCCTAATAACATCCTGTGTGGTCCTTTTTTAATTTGGTATTTTCTTCATAAAAATGGTCATTTTTTTAATAAAAAATAATTTTTTTAAAAAAGAACCAAATAATATAAAAAAAAAAAAAAAGACCACATAAGATGTTATTGCTTCAGATTTATTTTTTATTTTTTTAAATGACCATATTAGAGGAAAGTTTGGCCAAAATTGTGCCTAAAAGTTGTGCATTTATCATTTATCTTAATTTAATTTGCCATGATCAATAAAAAAAAAAAAATTATAAGTAATAATAACAAAATCTGGCATTCATGATATCAGAATGAATTTCTTTAAAAACAAAAACAAAACAAAATCTGACATGATTAATTAGCCATATACCATCTAAAAGATGAGATTTTGATTTTCATTCATGAAGAATTCGCAACACCTTTTGACCCTTTCTATATATTCTGTCTCTCTGAGCCTGAAAATTGTATATATATATATAAGAGGATTCAACTCTCTCTTTCAGATCATCGCTAGCTTCACATTCAGGTTCTCTCTTTCATTGTCCATTAATCTTTTTTATTGCAGCTTCTAGTACTCTTCTTGATCAAAATAGTTATTGCTTTCAATTTTTCAAATATATAAGATTTTAAATGCATAAATACCAATTCTTAATGGACCCTGCCGTGAATTTAGTTTCACTCTCTTGCACAAAATATTGGAGTTTTTGAATATCGTTCCTGAAATATGATTAACGTATAAATCTTTAAAGTTGTTAGGCACACACTAAAGCATTTGTTTGAATCTCGGAATACAAATTAGTGTAAATTACCTCAGTTTTTATTGATGTTCAGATGAGGCTGAGTAGGCATAATCGCCTACTCAGTCAGACTTGAGGGAACGCATGCAATTTCCACGTACACTATACGACCTTCATGTGTGTGGATCTGAGGGAGTTGGTATTACTATGATCACGACCAATATTACATATTAATATATTAGGGATAGATCAAGAAGCAGCACTATAAAGGCCACTTTTATTACAAAATTTTGATTGAGATTTTTTTAAGGGAAATTGGGCATGAATTAAAAATGTTTTTGCCATCTTCCCTTCCTGCAGGTTTTTGGCATTAAAGATATTCTCAAATGGCTTTCACTTGCAAATTTGTCATTGTACTTGCGGCCATATTTATGGGCCTCATTGCTTATGTGAGTGGAGATGCAAGAATAATAAACAATGTGTGCAGCAAAACCACAGTGGCCAACTATTGCCACAAGTGCTTTGGCATGTACCGCCGAAGCTCCCATGAGGATGTTAAAGCCCTCGGACGCACATCTATCGATTGTGCTAGCATACAATCTCTCGATACAATGGAGCTCGAAGGTAAATTTGTGGTCAATGCCAAAAACAAGGCCGCTAAGAATGCCTACCTTGATTGTGCGTTAAAGCTCCATTCTGGGGATCAGCAGATAACGACCGCACTTCAGAGCTGGCAGAATGCACGTTATGCTGACGCTGGCAATCAGATGTTGGCTGCTCTGCAGGCCGTCCGTGATTGTAGAGCTGCTATTCAGAAGTTCAACCCCTCTCCAGCTCTTGTTGTTGAGCTAACAACTCTTCAGGGTTTCTGTCAGGCAGCCGATGGAGTTCTGAAACAAATTAAGTGATTAAGATAGGACTTAATTTTCATTTACTTAGTTTCTAGTGTTCAAGGAATTGAATAATGTTTTCATTTCAAAATAATGAAGTCATATATTATTATATATGGTCTACACTACAAAAAACACGGCATTTACTAACGTGTCTACTGTTCACTTTTTTTCCCACGTTAGCAATTAGTAACGTGTTAAATTTTAACACGTTAGTAATGGGACCAAAAAAAAAAATAAAAAAAAATAAAAATTTTCCTAACGTGTCATTCTAAACACGTTAGTAATTACTAACGTGGCATGAACCACACGTTAGCAATTGGTAACGTGTGGTTCATACCACGTTACTAGTGGAAAATTAATTTTTTTAAAAAAATATTTTTATATTTTAGTAACGTGTATGATGTAACACGTTAGTAAATGCCG
>CM017325.1:21750423-21755423 GCA_006937295.1 Carpinus fangiana
AGTAGCCACGTTAGTAAATGCCGTGTTTTTTGTAGTGAAAGTTCCTCGGCTCCCAAATCACAAGAAAACAACACTTCGACTCGGTTGGCTGTCAAGCCAAGACAAACATTCATCCTCAGGCGCTCTATCACCTTTATTCCCTTCTTCATTTGCCCGCTCTTCTGCATCAGCGATCAACGGACCTATGCAGTAAATAGGTGGAGTTAGCGAATCAGGAACGCATAGGCCATCAGTAATGGCTTTTGGCTCCAGGTCCTCAAATGTGTTAGCTATAATCCCATTTGATTTTGGAAGATTTGAACAGAAGTGGAGGACGTCCCAATAGGCAGGGTCATCACGGTCGAGTGTTGGTTCAGGCATATGTGTTGCTTTCAACGGCGACGACATTCCGGGGATGTGAAGCTCAGTGGTGGTGAGGTCCTTCAAACTCTTGGTGGTTTGGTTGTGGATCTTGGGGAGGTATAACATGGCCGCGAGGGAATAAGCACCAGAAGTGAAGAAATAATAAACAGGAAGGTTGAGATCTTTGGCTATGGGAAGAACCGAGGTGCAGAAAAGGTCGACGATAATGGCACGAATAGTAGATGAGTTGGAGATTTGTTGGAGTACATGGGGGGCATGTGCTAGGCTGAGGCGGATAAACTCGAACGCTATGGCGGCCCTGCTGCGAGATGGGGTGCTGTCAACTGAGACAGAGGGTAAGGGGTGGAAGGAGATGGAGGGATTGGATTGGGAGACATGGTGGATGTAGGAGGTAACACTTGGGCTGTCCCAATCAGAGCCAGTGGTGACGATGATGGTGATGGAGAATTTGTGAGCGTAGTGGCGGATGATGAGCTTGCCAAGCTCAACCATGGAGATGATGTGGCCCATGCCTGGGGCTGCGACTAGAACTATAGTGTCTTGCATCTTCTATTTTGGCTAGTTTGTTTCTGGCTTTGTGTTTGAACAACGTAGTGAGTTATGTATATATCGGGCGGAAAAAATTAAAAAATGTTAATAGATTCAGTTGTCAATAATAGCTAGCTGCAACAATATTTTGTAGTTTTGTTGGAATAGTAGTTGGAGGCTGGTGGACGCTAAGGAATATATATATATATATAGTGGCGGATGATGAGCTTGCCAACCTCAACCATGGAGATGATGTGGCCCATGCCTGGGGCTGCGCCTAGGACTATAGTAGTGTCTTGCATCTTCTATTTTGGCTAGTTTGTTTCTGGCTTTGTGTTTGAACAACGTAGTGAGTTATATATATATATCGGGAGGAAAAAATTAAAAAATGTTAATACTTAATAGATTCAGTTGTCAATAATAGCTGCAACAATTATTTGTAGTTTTGTTGGAATAGTGGTTGGAAGCTAAGGAATATAAATAGGAAAATGCTAGGGGTTCTTCTCATAGTGTTCTCCTGCCGTTCTCACAGACTTACGTAAAACATGATTTAAGAAAAAATAAAAGTATAGTGGCTTCCACCAGAGGTTTTTTTAGGCATTAGTACCAAATTAAATTTGTGGCATTAGCACCAAAATTGAGACATTAGCACTAAATTTAGGATGATCAAATCTATTTTGGGAGATACCATCCCCAAAGGGTTAACCTTCCACCCTTAGGTTTTAGTTTTGAATCCAAAAACAAGTTTTAAAGCATTAGAACCTAAATATTAACTCATAAAAATTAATATGTTGGCAAAAAAAGGTACTACAATTTTATTTTTTCTTAAATCATGTTCTATGTAAGACTGGGAGAATGTTAGGAGAACACTACGGGAATAAATAAAATGGGGTTTGCTAGGGGTTCTCCCTATAGCCTTGTAACGTAGCAGGCAGTAGATTGACTGACTTAGGACTTTTCCTTGGTGATATCCAAGACCAAAAGAGTGATGGCAATGACTTAGATGGTGATCCTTTACACCCACATAGAGATAAATATTTAAGATTCTTCAGTTGCACTATACTAAAAGGCACTTGTCTTATGGCAATTCTGTCTACAAGAAGAGTTGTCAATGATTCCATCTCCCCCAAGTTGTCAGCCAAATTGTCCATTTTAGAACACCCAGAAAGAATGAGAGTTTCTAGAGACTTCAACTTATAAAAACTCCTTGGCAAACTTTTAAGGTATTTGCAATCTTTCAAATTCACCAAAACAAGATTACTAAGATCTCCAAAGGAGTGGTGAACCTCAAGCAAAATCGTACAATCTTCAAGTATTAATTGCTATAGATTTGGGAGTTTTGAAAAGTTAGGGGTCTGGCTCAGATAATGAGGGTGACTGAGATTTAGAATTTTCATCTTCTCAAGCAACTGCTAAACAAATGAGAAAACAACCAATAAAAAAGGAAGGAAAGCACAATATTAAAGCCTAGAACATAAAAAATATAAATAAATAAATAAATCGTTGATTATTGTACCTTTGGACCTTCCCAAACTTTTTTTAGATTGCTATATTGCAAGTCGATCACAACTAAGTTTCTTGGATAAAATTCATTTGGAATGAACTTTAGAGGGAATCCATCCCAACAAACCCACCTTAATTCTTTGGAAAGATATTTACAGTCTCCAGTGAGTCGTACGTAATCAAGTTGGAGTAATCTTAGTCTCTGCATCTTAATAAATGCTTATGAATTGAAATTCACCTTACTTAGACTTGTCAATTCTAAAGTAAGTCCTTCAACTGTATTTGTTCCCTGTAAAAACACAAGAATTGCATGAGACAAGTGATTATTCAAACTTATCACATAATCTTTCTTATTAATCGTTTCATTTATCTCTCTTTGCTTAATATAATGTAATCATGTTTGCAACTACAAAAACAATAGAATGATGTAGGAAAAAAATAAAATAAAATAGATGTTTCTATTTTCAAATAAGAAATATATGAATTACACTTTCAAGGCATCTGATCAGATCAGTGTGAATTAGCTAGTATGCATTTGCTTCCTGAATAACATATATCTTAGAAGGAAAAAAAAAAATTTGTTTTTCTTTCAATGTTTTCAGTAGAGAAAGTTCTTATTACCTCGTGCTTTATCAATATATCAAATGCATCCTCATGCAGACATAATCTACTCCATTTCCCAAGTTCGTTGGGGTGTTTTTCACGAATGATTTCTCTTCCCATGTCTTGCAACAAATCATGCATTGTAAACTCGTTTGTCTCACTAACTTTAAGAAGACACCACTGAATGAGGATAGTAATTCCAATCTTTGCAAAAAAACCACAGCCATCCAATATTTTTACAACATAGTCTATCTATGTCCTTTCCTATGAAGAAACATGATATGTCAAGGAATATATCCTTTTCAATATTGTCCCTCAGTCCATCAAAACTTATTCTAAATTTATTTTGAATTTTCTCATGAGGAATCCTCTTCAATTTATCTAATGCACTTTTCCATTCTAGCATGCTCCTAGAGAAAAGGAATGAGCCCAAAACTTCAAGTGCTAGTGGCAATCCTCCACAGTACGTAAGCAACAACACTTCTTGACAAATCAGTATAATCTTCAATAGGATAACTACTCCTAAATGCATGCCAACTAAAGAGCTCAAGAGAGTCAATGTCATTCATTGCTGTAATTCTATATACACTGTCCACTTCTAGCTCCTTTAGCAAATGCTCATCTCTCGTTGTTATAATAATTCTACTTCCCGAACCAAACCAGTCACGCCATCTACATATGGCATTCAATTGCTCCATTTGGTCTACATCATCAAGTATCACAAGTATTGCTTTATTACAAAGTCTTTCTTTAATCATATTGATTCCTCTAGCAACACTGCTTATCCTTATCTCGCTTGTCTTCAAGATGTCAGAAAGAAGTTGTTCTTGGAGATGAACCGGACCCCTAGGTTCCTTGGAAGTTTCCCTAACATTTGCAAGAAAACTTTTACCTTCAAATCCATGAAAAAATTGGTTATAAATGGCTTTAGCAATGGTTGTTTTGCCAATTCCGCCCATTCCCAAGATTCCTACCAAGCGAATATCTTTAGCTCCAACATTTAACCCAAAATTTATGTCTTGAACATGAGAATCTACTCTAATTGGGTAGAGTGCTATAAACAAGTGTGTGTTGTCCAATTCTCTTGAAATCTCTTCAACAATTTTCCGGATAAACTTTGCTTCATGCCTAGAAATTATTTTAAGAAGTTAGGTAGAGTCACATTATACAAGAGAGAATTGAAACATAAGCTTCATATATACAAATATGTAAACCTTAAAACATATTAGTTTTGACCACTATCCTTGACTCATTAGCATTTACAATACTAATGGGTCAAAGTTCAAAGAAACTAAATTTTTATACACTACAAATTGATTAATTTTTAGTAACTACTAATTAGTAACGTTTTAAGGCTAAAAAAATGTTACTAAAGTTTAGTGACATGTTAATAGCAACGTGTGTGGCACGTCACTGATCAAGAAGTCACTAATGGGAATTTAGTGATGTGTTACTACTCACATGTTACTAAATGGTGACGTGTGAACAATAACACATCACCAAAAATGGTGACGTTTCAATTTTACCACGTCACCAAATTGGTGACATGTCAAGCATTGACGTCAACACTTTGGTGACGTTTCACTTTTGAGACTTCACCAAATTGGTGACGTTTCACTTTTGACACGTCACCAAATTGGTGATGTGTTACTATTCACACTGTTGATATAAAGAATAAGCCGAATATAAGAATGGAAGAATGAGAGGGAGAAGAGAGAGTGTAAGCAAATGTAAGGACTACATTTCTTCTATTTGATTTGTATTCTAAAATGATTACATAGACCTCATTATATAGAGAGGTTAAGAATGTCAGACAAGAAACCCTAGATTAATTAAGATAGGAAATAAACTATAATAGGAAAGACAATAAACCTAGAGAATAAAATATTCTAACATCCCCCCTCAAACTCAAAGTAGAATATTCTGCAACCTTGAGTTTGAAATTTGAAACTAGGATGACGGCGGTGGCGGAGGCGGGGAACGGTCCGTAGATGGTGGATGCT
>CM017325.1:21762923-21786630 GCA_006937295.1 Carpinus fangiana
TAGCATCCTGAAAGTATAACGGATCTGTACTATTAGATTCTTAGATAATTAATGAAACCATATCCTCAAAATAATGCTCTACTTGGTTCTACAAATCTTTCATTATACCACTTTTATCCATGGGTCAATTCTGATAATCAAACTCCAACTCCACAATTTATTTCCCTTTTATGGCTGTCAATTCTTCCTCACCATATAGTCTAATCATCAAATATAATGTTGTGAGTGCACGGGTGAGGTTTGTACGTATTCCATGTTAGTAAATTGTAAGAAAGAGAAGCACCAAGGTAGTCAACAAAAATAAGTTAATATACATATTAGGACATCACTTTTAGTCCAAAAATCTAATGTAATAGACTTAGGTCCACTTAGTTATATTAACTACTCACTTTTGTTATACCTCATGTGTAAAATTTTTGCCTACAGTAATTGTTTCAAATAAGTTTTGAGTAAAACTATTATTTACATCCATTTATCATACTTATATCATACTGGTTGATGTGGCGTACTTTAAGTGATTTCTCATATCAGACACTTAAAAAAA
The DNA here is from genome assembly GCA_006937295.1 of Carpinus fangiana. NCBI lineage: Eukaryota > Viridiplantae > Streptophyta > Magnoliopsida > Fagales > Betulaceae > Carpinus > Carpinus fangiana. The sequence goes on from CM017325.1 coordinate 21,763,468, forward strand.
AAAAAGTGTTAACCACTTAATTAAAATACGTCACATCAACAAGTGTGATGTTAATATGATAAATGGAAATGAAAAGTAGTGAATTTAGAATAAAAATGACTCACATGGGGACAAGCGAGATATATATATATATATATAAACAAGGACGGACCAAGAACAAGGGCTGGAGGGGACCAGCTAGCCCTTGTTCTTCTTTCATGCGCCCCCCCCCCCCCCCCCACAATCCGTCTCTATATATAGATATATATAGAGAGATGATAGAATTTATTTATTTTTTAACTATCTCTATAGTAAATGAATGAATCCACCATTGAATTTATGTAAGGTCCACATTCGACCACAAATGCAATGGTTGATTTATTGAATTTGTAAGATGAGATGAGAAATATATATATATTAACATGAATCATTTCTTTATATATTATTAAGCTAAAACATTCCCCTCACCGATCTCTTCCATATTAGCCCTTGTAAGATTGATTATTTGAAAAGATTAATTCAGCTTGATCAATATGACCTGCTGACTACATTTCCTACACGGTTTGCCTATATGTACTGTCAAAGTCTTAGATATCTAAGCTACTGTTATTTGGGACTTGCATGAATAGTTTATGGGGCCTATCTATGTCGATAAGACAAATTTGTTCAAATTCAAGATGAAAGTACAATTCCACATATTGATTAATATTAGAATATAAAGTAAAATAAAATGAGAACAAGAAAGTATGAGAAAAATGAGAAAGAGATAAGCAAAGAGTTTTTGGTTCCACCCTAAAAACTTATATGTATACTACTACGTTAGATTTTTGTTTTTTTGTTTTTAAAAGGAAAATTTCACGTTCCCCACTCAAACTACTATCCAATTAACAATGTACCTCCCAAATTTTCAATTACAACAATGTTCACCTTAAACTATCAAAAAATTAACAATGTCCCCCAAGGCTGGAAAAAAGACAAAAATGACCCTAAATTTTTTTCAATAAGGCAAAAAAAATACTCCAATAAATTTGAAAAAAAAAATGAAAGATTTTAAATTCCATGCCTAGTTTTTTTATTTTTTTAAATTATATTTTAGTTTATTTTTACTTTTTAAAGGGTATTTTCGTCATTGGGTGGACATTGACAAATTTTGGTAGTTTGGAAAAGTTTGAGGGAGACATTGTGAATTGGGTAGTAGTTTGAGGGGGGTATTTGCACTTTACCATTAAAAAAATATGTTCATATTATTATATATGCATCTATAGAAAACATATCGCAATGTGATACTATAAATGTACTAAAATATTGTAGGTGAAAGACAAAACTATTACTTAAACGAACTTACCCGTTTGCAGTTTTTCTTAGATCCCACCCTGACAAATTAGCAGCCTCACACATAGCTCTTCTCCACTTGAGAACTTTGTCCATGTCCAACAAGTAATGCTCTTCATGTTTCGCGAATGCTTCTGCAAAACTACCCCATCTGGTTTCTCACTTTCGAGGGCTCAATATGATAGAATATAGGCAAAACCAGTTGTATCAAATTTCTTCGACACTCCATAATCTCCACAAGTTCCTCCAGGCACCACCTAGAAGCCGTATAGTTCTGTGAGAAAACAATGATAGAGATTCTGGATCCTTGGATTGCCCGTATCAATTCGGATGCAAGGTATTGTCCTCTTCGGAGCTCATTGTCATCTTTAAAGATTTTGATTCCAGCATCTTTGAAAGCAAAGTAGAGGTGGTCAGTGAAGTTTTTGCGTGTGTCTTCGCCTTTGAAACACAAGAAAACGTCATAGATCCAGTTGGAACATGGAGAAGAAGATGAAGAGAAGAAGGCTTTAGGAGATCTCGATGTTCTCACAGCCATATATGGCTCAGCTCCCAAAGACTTGATTTATCCTGATAATGTATTTGAAGGAATTTTGAAGTAAAATGAATGCAAGTGTTTGGAAGGATAGAAGGGTGGAAATCCAAGAGGAAAACAAAGAGAAATAGTTCAAGAAAGCTGAATGGTTTTCTTCCTCCATCAAGATAGGCATTATGCACCTTTTCATCAAGAATTAAACGATTTTCCTTAATTTTAACCTTTTTGAAAGTTCTCTCATTCCACAAAGATAATACGGTGCGGGGATAACCACAATTGTTATGATGTGATCATCCAATCTCAACACGAGGAACGACTTTTTGTGTAGTTGTTCCTGTGTTCAAATTGGAACAATAAATTGCACTATTAATGGTTGATTTGGACACACTCGACAAACTCATACAAAGACTTGAAAGGAAAAAAACAAAAAGCTCTTTCAATTCTCTTACGTTTCTTCTAAGCAATTTGTGTTAGGAAATTGATAACCATCTAGTCATTCTGGATGGAGCAACTCAAGTTGATAACCATCTAGTCCTTCTAGATGTTTGCTCCTTTAGAAAATCCAAGTCAACTATAACAATCTCCACCATGACTTGAATTCTTACCTACATCTTGACCTTAGGTCTGCATTTTGACCGATATCCATCCCCATGCCTTGAGATGTTGTACAAAGCACTGTATATACCAGCAGTCATAATTCTACAAGAATTATCATGCTCCACCATAAAGAGCACATACACTTAGGATTAAACCATTCAAAGATTTTTCATTTTCGACACATGTTGAAAAAAGCCTGCTGAAAAATATGGTGCAACTTCCATGTTTGGTTTCCCTGGAAGTTCATCAGCCATCGACATCCTTTTCCACCACATACCCGACATCAAGGACCAAACCAATGTCCCGTATGCAAATGTGGACCCGCTAATACAACACATCCATTATCTTGACATTTTTAGTGGTCATGCCAGATGATGTACATGCCCTTATCAAAGAGCATCATCAAAATCATCTCTCACTGTAGTGAGAGAAATAGTATTAGCATTTTTGGAGCAATTTGCCAAACATGCTCCTCTTTTTGGGCAATTTCTTTTAAGGTGTCTAGATTGCCCACACCCCCAGGATACAAGTTTTCCCTTCATATGGTTCTTTTTCTTCCAATTTGTAACTACCAACGCCGAGTTTTCAGGTGTAGAATTATGTCCACCACTTAGCCTTCTTTCCTCTGACAAAAGTTTGCTGGTAACTTCTGAGAAGAAAATCTTCTCGTTCCCATGAATCAAAATTGGCTTCATATGTTCATAGGGAGACAGAAGAGACCAGATAAGCCTCAAGGCCTTATCTTCATCGTTCATTTGAACTCCAAGAGCTTCGAGTTCAGAGGCGATTCCATTGAGAACACTCAAATGGTCTGAAATAGTGGTTCCCTCGGCCATTCACAGTGTATGAAACTACTCCTTCATGTACACCCGGTTGGAGACTCCATTCGTCTGATACATCTCCTCAAGCTTCCCCTAAAGCTCCTTTGCCGTTGACGTTCCTTGCACATTAGCAAAAACATTCTTAGTCAGACACAGCTGAATGGAACTTACTGCCTTCATATCCAAATCCTCCCAATCTACGTCACTAGTATTGGATTTTTCAGAATCATCACCGAAACTAGCTAGAGGCGGGTATACCCCTCAATGATTTGTGTAGCCCAGATTGGATTAGAATGTCCTTGACTTGTATTTGCCACAAGCCAAAGTTCATTCTCCTGTCAAACCTGTCAATCCCAAACTTCAAGAAATTCATTTCTCCGCAACCTTAGCTCTGATACCAGTTGTTAGGAAATTAATAACCATCTAGTCCTTCTCGATGTTTGCTCATTTAGGAAATCCAAATCAACTACAACAATTTAAATTCAAAGATGATAAGAAAGTCATAGATTTGTTCCCGTGTTAGCTAGACATTAGAGAAAAGACAAGTATTTTCAATTTCTTTATTGCATTTTTTTAAAAGCACACATATATCAATCCAGTTTCTTATAAGAAAGTCATGTGATTGGACACTCACCATTCTCCTATCTAATGGCTAATATTGCCATTTAGCACTTCCATAAATTCTTCTTCATCTTCCTCCATCATTGTTGCAAATGTAGAAAATTGTAATGAAATATAAATCAAGAGAAAAGTAGCGGAAGCAAAAAAAAAAAAGAAAAGATAAGAGATAAGAGAGTTTGGGGTGGTTCGGCCAAGAGGCATACCTCCACCACAGAAATTGTCCTAAGGGCTACGTTGTGCATTTGTGCTCTTATTGCTTGATGTGTTTAGAGTACAAAGGGCCTAAATTTATTGGAAAATTGTGTTTAAAGCAAGGACTCTCTTTTGTTTGATATAAAAATGTTAAAAATAGATATAAAAAATACTTGAGAATAGGGTTGATAAGTTTTTTTTTTTTTTTTTTTTTTTTTAAAAAAAAAAAAAACCCTTTGTCATTTAAAGGAATAATTTATTTAATTTCATCTAACTTAAACAAACTGACACCAAATTTTATAATAAGATTCGAGTTATAATGATTTGAAGTTTAACCATGTTGTTCAATATTCTTAATTACGTGAATTTTCAATATTTATATATCGAAACAAACAAGAATCCTTACAAGGATGGCGAAAGAGTAATTGGTGGAGAATAATGCTACATATTATATTTCATCTCATCTGTATTTTATTGGCCATCAACCTTATCAGCTCAGTGAAATGAGAATCTAGTATGTATGATTTACAAGAATCAAGTGATTCCTCGATCTCCCACATTTTCTCTGCAATCAAACATAAACACATCATGGGTATCTCGCTTTTGTAAGTTCCTGATTGTGATGTTTAATGTGGTCATTTTCATGGTTGGTCGTCCTGGTTTCAAATTGGTTCATAAATGCATGCACGTGGTAGGAAAATCAAAATTAGAGGTAGAAATTAGTGCAAACTTTTGTATCAGGAGCCAAGACCGACTTCAAATAGCCAAGACGAAGTGTAATTTTGTTCAGACATTAGAGCAGCACTTTCAACTCCTTCGTTGCATTTTTTTCAAAGCACATGCAAATAAACTCCAATCCACGGCGGAACTAGGACTTTTAGTTTACGAGACAAAATTATAAAATAAATATATATATATATATATATTGGGCGGACAAAAATTAAATTTTAAAGGTCTATTATAAAAAAGAGGTTTGCTAGGGGTTCTCCCCATAGTGTTCTCCTGGCGTTCTCCCAGTCTTACGTAGAACATGATTTAAGAAAAAATAAAATTGTAATACCGTTTTTTTGCTAATAGATTAATTTTTATTAGTTAATATTTAAGTTCTAATGCTTTAAAACTTGTTTTTGGATTCAAAACTAAAACCTAAAGGTGAAAGGTTAACCCTTTAGGGATGGTATCACCCAAAATGAATTTGATCATCCTAAATTTGATGCTAATGCCTCAATTTTGGTGCTAATGCCTCACAAATTTGGTGCTAATGCCTCAAATTTGATGCTAATGCCTAAAAAAACGGTGGTAGAGGCCACTACAATTTTATTTTTTCTTAAATCATGTTTTACGTGTGGCTGGGAGAACACCAGGAGAACCTACGGGGAGAACCCCTAGCATTTTCCTATAAAAAATATTTTTTTATTGTTCCGCTCTCCCTAAAGTCGCACTCTCTGACAATACCAAATTCTTTTCTTTTCTTTTTATTTTTTATTTTTATTTTTAATATTCTATTTAATACGAGACTGGCGTCAACCAAGGACTTGGGAGTGACTTCATGCATTTCCATCTGTTCTTTTTCCACCATCATCGTTCAAAGTGAAGAAAATTGTATATATGGAGAGAAAAATGAGATAATTAAGAGAATTTAGAGTGGTTTGACTTTGACCCTTGAAGCATTCCTCTACCATTGAAATTGTCATGAAGGCTACACTATGCTCTTGTGTTTACAATGAAAATAATATTTATTTATTAATAGTATAAATAATAATAATAAAGTGGCACTACAAAAAAATAATTTATATTTATCTTGATCAATTGTCCACAAGCATTGTCGATCTACTTTGTGAAATATTGTTTTGTGAGCTTAAAACAGGATTTTTAAATTCGCTTAAGGAGTCTTAAAAGTGTGTTTGATATTCAAAAAGTTAGCTTGAAGAAAAAAGTACCCGTTCTGTTAAAAAAAAAAAAAAAATTGAAACCGTTTTTAAGAGTTCAAAAAGCTTAAAAATGGTTAAAAATGAAACTTAAAAATGAATCTTTTGACAAAAAAAGCTTTTTTGACTTAAAAACTCTATTTCTCAAATACAACCACCAACATATTGTAAGTCTAAAATTAAATCTATTACTCCATAAGTGTGAGGGATTAGTTATATAATTCATATGCATCATATTGTGACTTTCTAACTCTAAGGATGGATTTGCAGTTTGTGCAGATTGAAGCCCCGTGTAGTATGATAAATCTAGAAAAATATACGTTTGCTATCTTCTACCCACTACATAAATACGTATATATAATTAGAAAAAAAATTAAAAAAATACGTATATATAAAAAAAACAAATATATATATACCCACCAAAATGACATCGAACGATATCGTTTTGGTGGGTATATATATAACAAATATTTAGAATACAACAACAACCATTTTAAATAGGGGAAATGACAGAGATACAATTTTGGCCCAACTTTTTCTCTTATGTAGTCATTTAAGAAAAAAAACAAAAGAAAAAATTCCTGAAGTAATAATATCTTATGTAGTCCCTTTTTATTTGGGTTTTTTTTTAAAAAAAATAAATAAAAATAAAAAATAAAAAATTCCTGAAGTAATAACCATTTTTAATTTTTTTTTTTTAAAAAAACGAAAATTTTTTTGAAGAAAAATACCAATTTATTTTTAAAAAAATACTAAATAAAAAATACTACATAGGATGTTATTACTTTAGATTTTTTTTTTAATTTTTTTTAAAAATAACCACATAAGAAGAAAATTGGGCTAAAATTTTGTCTCTAAATTGAGTCTCTACCTTCCTCTTTAAAAAAATATGTGGTGAGAATGAAAGGATGGTCTTTCACCTTTTTGGCTTTACTTTCGATTTTGTCTCTCAAAAAAGAGGGCCAGAAAAAGAAGGAAAAATGGGTTGTGAAGCATCATTTTCACAAAAGCTATGCTAAGATCAGTAAGATGGTATAAAATTAGTTTAATAATAATAAGCTTTAATATATAAGAGCTCAAACTATTTTCAAAAGCTTTCAAAATAAGGAGTAATAGAAGCCCAAAAAACTAAAATAGGCCCAAAGATCCATTAATATTTGATATGTGTACAGCAATTAATAACCGCATAGTCGTAGTGACAGATGCAAAGGTGGCCGGCGCCCCACAAATTTTTTTTAGTTCCTTTTATCCTAGCCCATACTCCTCATCTCCCGCCCCTCTTAATACAAATTTATATATCGATCTGCCACTGCACTTTAATAACAATTACTTACTGCATGATGCGGATGTGGTTATTGCTTATAATATTTATTTATTTATTTATTTTTACATGTCCATCACATAAGAAGAAGAGAGAGAGGGGATTCGAACTAGAAACCTTTGCTTTATAAGGCATGGTCCACAACCGATTAAACTACTTATTGGAAACGGTTATTGCTTATAATTGAATCCGCATGTAAAACCTATTTAATTATGTCATTATATTCATGTTATTGGGGTCAAGTCACATCTATTTGCTATAGATTTTCTTAAAATCATGTCAAAATTGTATTGCAATATATCATACGATAAAAAAATAATAATAAGTTTTGTATTTTTTTTTTCCTACTATGTGCACCAAGTTTCTTTCCCTTCATAAAGAGAGAGAAAATAGAAAAACGCTCATGCATGTTAATTAGAAGTCAGATGAAAGTTGCCCTAAGGGGTAACTCAATCGGTTGTGAATCACGCCTAATGAAACGAAGATCACAAGTTTGAATCCACATCCCCCTTCTTTTGTGTGAACATGTTAAAAAAAAAAAAAAAAGAAGAAGAAGAAGAAGTCAGATGAAAGCTAGTCTAGGAAAAATAGAGGTAAAACAAGTAATGAATAAAGTTTGATTGAAGAAATTCCAGAAAGCATCTGTGATGTTGTAATATTAGAGCTATGTGCTCTAGTCATGTAGAGCTTTTGTACTCTTTTGTTCGAGTTTTTACGCTTGTATTATTCAGTAGTTTATGAATGAAGTTCGTAATTTTTATAAAAAAAAAAAATCAAATTAAAATAAAAAATCTACTTAATTAATGAAGGGCTTTCCATTCATGATTTCAAATTATATTTTAGATGTTGATTTACGTACAAATATATCGATCACTTATATAAAAACTACAAGATTCATAAATAAAATCAACATCCAGACATTGACTGTTTGATTGTAGGAGTGCACGATGATTCTCTTTTTTTCTTGGACTCATCCTGACCCTTCGATGATCCGCCCACGTGTTATAGTGGAGAGCTGTGAATGTGTGGACGTGGTACAGTACTGGATCTGATAAGATGCTATCCGAACTAAATTTTTCATAAATCCGTTTGTTGGAATTTCCTACAAAAATTTAATAAACTAAAAATAACGTATTTCTTACATGTTAATGATACGAGTGAAGATATAAGGAATTGAATCCTTCCAAATTTGATGTGTCATCTAAAATTACCAATAGATTAAAATTTAATAATAATCTTAAATTCAATGATAATTTTAAAAGCTGCGGCACATTTGAAAAGACTCTAGGATACTCTTATTATATTTTTACTTGAAGATTAATATTAAGGACTATCTTTTTATCCTCCTAAAATTGATGTGACTTTTTATATCACCATTAAATTTTAGATGAATCGTACTTGAATTATGATCCAATTGTGATTTTGAAAGCCACATTAACATTAGAATAATGATACAAGGTTTCCTAGAGTCTTCCTAGAATCATCACAAATATGATGTGACTTTTAAAATTACCAATAGATCAAAATTCAATAAATCACATCTCAAATTCAACGGTAATTTTAAAAGTCACATCACATTTTAAATGACTCTAAGAAGCATTATATCATTACTATCAACTTTATGATAATAAAAAGATGGTTCATAGCATTACTCTTACTCAAATCATACATCATACATGTCACTTTTAGAAATTAGTTGGTATTTTGTAAGAAGTTTCTATCCAACTATTTATTATTGGTTGAATAATGCTATAAGTCTTCCTAAAGTCATCTCAAATGTGATGTGACTTTTAAAATCATTAATAGATCAAAACTCAATAAATCACATCTCAAATTTAATAGTAATTTTAAAAGTCAGATCACATTTGAGATGACTCTAAGAAGACTTTAAAAAGCCTTATATGATTATTCTTCTTCTTCTTCTTCTTTCTTTTTTTTCTTTTTTTTTTTTTTTGGGTTTACTCACTAAAAGTTAGGATTAACTCCAACCCTAAGTCCAAAACGATACTATAAGGGTAATTGACACATTCGACATGTGATGTTGCAACAGCTCAATTGTTGATTCTTCATTTAATTCATTTTCAATTTTAGACTCCCCTCGATCAAGCGCTCTCTGAGCGCAAGCTAAGTGCTATGTCAGGGGATAATTGATACTACTGTCATGTGATGTTGCAACGACTCAATGACTGATTATTTGGCTCATTCTCAACGGCTCAATGGCCGATTCTTCATTTGGCCCATTCTCAATTTTAGACTCCCTCAAAGTAGACTTTTTTTTTTTTTAAAGTAGTTTTTTTTTTTTTTTTGTCATTTTTATGAGTTTTATATTTTTCAAAACAAAAATGTTAACAAATAATTCAAAACAAAAAAAAAAAACAAAACATTTAAAATTACCTTTAGATGGGAACTAAAAAGTTAATTTTAGAAGGGCTTAGCAAGATTGACCAAAGTTAAAAAAAATAAAAAATAAAAAAAGATTTTAAATGGCTCACACTAGCTGATTAGCCCCTCTCTAATTTCATCACTGTTTTTATGTCACATCAAAATATTTTCTTTCAAAACAAAAAATAAAAATACATCATCTAAAAAACATTAACAAACATATATATTAAAAAAATCATTAATAAAAAATTTAAAGCACAAACATTTTTTCAAATATAAACCACACCAAAAAACACTTCTCACCGTTAAACAACATCAAAATATTTTTTTTTAAAAAAACAAAATAAAGACAACACTTTTCAAAATTATTATCAAACATATCCAACTGTCATATGATTGCCAAGAAATAAAACAAGTTGGTAGCCCAATAGTTATATATGCTAGATCATTCTTTCTCCATTCATGCTAGGAATGGAGTTTTATGAAGAAAAAGTATTATTAAACAAAAAAACTTACAAATATTTCTTCAAGATTGAGTTGGGTTATAGTTTGATTCGAAATCATTTTACGCCGAAACAAACGGAACTTACATTAGAATCGAATCAAACTATAATCCAACTTAATTTATGAATGTATATTTATATATACGTTTTTTGTTTAAGAATATTTTTTTTTCTTTTTATTAATGTATAACAAAAAATACAGAACACTCAAAATTACTTTCATCTTTATATCACATTATAATAGTTTTGTTTTTTTATAAAAAAATAATAAAAAATATGAACAAATGAAACCTAAAAATTATGTGGCTGAGCATCTTCTCTCTGCCTTTTGTTATTTTTAAAAAATAAAAATAAAAATTGTACATCCATAAAATTATTTGATATTCTTCTTTGTCCATTTAATCTTTTTCACATGCCCAATCTATCTATTCACGGGCCACGGCTAGAATCATCCCTCAACTCAAAATCCAGACCGTCCTTTTAAATCCACCTAGCGGGAAAATGAATTAATATCAGAGAGAGAGACGGAGAGAGAGAGAGAGTCAGACAATCAGACAGGGGCTTTCTTCTGTTGTTTCTCTAATGGTGCCCAAGAAACGAAGCGACAACCAGCAAGACCCAGCGAAGCCCGAGTTGCCGGCGAGGATGACTCGGAGCTCGGCGAAGCGAGCGGCCAACACTGGCCCGCTGAATCGGAGCCCGAGTTGCTGAAGAAGAAGAAGACGAAGAGGCTGCGAAGAAGGAAGAAGAGAACGAGGAGAAAAACTCGCAGACCGCCGTGATTGAGCAGCCGGAACCTGAGTTGCCGAAGAAGAAGGCGAAGAAGGTTGAGAAGAAGGAAGAAGAGCCAGAGGAAGCAAACTCGGACACGACCGCGAAGACCATCGTGATTGAGCACTGGTGAGTGAGTTTTTCACTTTTAAGTGAAATAAATTTAGCGTTGGTTTGTTTTGCTCGAAATAGAAGCCAGAAATCGAAGAAAAGTAAAATGTTGAAGTTCATTTAGTTATTCTTGTCTTTTTACTTGTTGTTATTAGTAAGTTGATTAGGGCTTTTGTTATAATCAGCATGGTTGTTAGGTTGTTGGTTTATTTGGGGTTACATGTTGGAAAATAGAGAGAGACACTGTATGCTTACATTAATTCCTTCCGTTTGGTTGCTGAGAAAATGGTAGAAAGATAGTGGAAAATGATGTTTCGAGTGTTGTAATTACTGTTTTTCGGGTTCAAATAAGAAAACAAGAAAAATATCAACTAAAGGTTAATTTTTTTGTAACAGGCATTTAGGTTTTGAATGGTTCCCCTGTTTTTCCATTTGGCGTTTAGTGTGATTGCCAGGGTTCTAGATTTTCAGAAGGTTAATGTTTGAATCTGAATAGTTTTGAGCTAAAAATCTTGTTATTGCATAATTATTCATTTTCTTTTATGAGTATGGGGATTATTTCCCAAGATGTTGTTCTTTGATTTCTGCTATATGGCTCAGATGAGTACTGCACATCACTCCATTATCCCCCATCCCTTCAACTAAAACCCCATTTTCATACACCAAATGCTATGATGGAACACACCGCATAAGCTTTGGGAGGATAGGAGGGGGAAATAATGGGTGATGCATAGCATTACTCGGTCCTGATAACAGCCCATTGCTTAGAAGATATAATCGTTCCACGTCATAGTGTTCTTCCTAATTTATTTGTTCTTTTACTCTAGCAAACAATGCAATTCATTCAAGACAAGGGCAATGCAGGTGAAAGAAGGTTTGGAGAAAAGTGTTGCTGGTATCACAGTGCCGGTCAATCCTGATAAGGTATGCTTGGTGAATTTTATTCACTTTGCTGACAGTTTCAGTAGTAAAATTCACTTTGCTGACAGTTTCAGTAGTTGGGTCGAGCTGTCACATCACATGTTTCAAATATTCAAAAGGTACAATTTCATTCTCTGTTTCTGTTTCTGTTTCTGTTTTTGTTTTTGTTTTTGTTTTTGGTTTTTGGGTTTTGGTTTTTTATTTTTTATTTTTTTATCTACACATTATAATTTCAAAAGAGGATTGGAGAATTATATTGTTTCTAAAATCTTTGAACCACATGTTTCAAATATTCAAAAGGTACCATTTCATTATGTGTTTTTATTTTTTATTTTTATCTATACATTATTTTCCTACATAATTTATGCATGTTCTAATAAAATGTAATGATTATATGAAACTCCATTAAATCAACACATGCCTCTAATTACAACACTTGAGGGACGAAGATGAACAAATCTTTGCTCAAAGTTCTTCTATGTCTTTTTCCTTACCTATTGAAGATAAAGAAATAGATGATGATGATGATCACAATCCGATCAAATTGCTTTCCAAAAGAAAGCGACATACTCAACACAAGAGTTTGATTAACAAAAAGTTTCAAAACATTGATTGAGAAATAGTTCAAGGATTTTTTTTTTTTTTTTTTTCCTTATGCATTCTATTTCTTTTGCTTTAATTAAAATTTAGACTGCTGTTAATTTATCTTTTTAAGGTTCAAAAGCATCATGCTTACAAACTAAGTAAATTGTATGTGACATTTTGATTGAATATAATTACTACAATATAATAGTTGCAAATGAAGATGTTGAAGTTGTTAAGGCTTCAAGAGATGGAATCAACAAAGTTTCCTACAGGTTTAAATTAAACTTTTGGGATAAGTAAAATGAAAATTAAACAATACATTCTTTTCAACTATATTAGTATTTTCATTTTTTATCCTATGGTAATGTTCTTTCATTTTTTTGTTTGTTTCCCTTATATTTTTTTTTTCAAATTTATATATTATTTTTATTCAAATTGATTACTTCTCTTTTGTAAATTTTACATTAAAATAATTGAAAGAATTGTTTTTTTTCTGCAGTATATTTTTCCCGATTCCAATAAAACCTTAAAAACCAATTTCATCCATTAATTAAGCATGTAAACATAAAAAAGTAATGACTCAATGAACAACAACGAAAACTAAAAAATCGTCAGCTAGAAACTCTGTATATGGCGCGCTCTAAGCTAGTTTAACATAGTATCAGAGTTAAAGATCTTGAGTTTGAATATTGACTGGTTTGTCAATTCACCCTCATTTTAATTAAATATTTCTTAAAAGAGAATTTGAACTCACACATAAAGGGAAGTATAAAATTATGGACAAAGTTTTCCTCTAAATTGAGTTAAAAGAATTTCTTTCAACTTAATCTATAAAAGTGACATGTATCCCATGAACATGTGAAATGCACATTTTTTTTAATAGAAGGGACAAAGTTTGAATAAATTTTATTAAAAACTCATGTACATCTCACATATTATTAAAAAAATGGACACATGCAACTTCTATAAACTAAGTTGAAGAAAATTTGTCTAAACCAATTTGGCGGAAAACTTTGTCCTAAAATTATTAATTAAATAAAAGGAGATAGGAGAGAAGGATAGGGGGTTCTGATCTCCTTTCTCCACGAAAGACCACCTCTCTCTCTTCCTCTCTCTCTTGCTCTCTCTCTCTCTCTCTCTCTCTCATTCTCATTTCTTGTATATCTCACTCAACATACATGGATTCATGAATACTAGAGGCAAATTTTTATTATATTTTTTATCCATAAATAAAGGTGCTAACTTAAGCATCAGAGAGTCTTCAATTTCAACCAAAAACTCTTTGACCTAATTTTTGTTTTGCAGGAATGTCATTGCCGTAAAAGAGGTTCTTCACAACTTAACCATCAAGAAAATCACTGAGTAGCGAACTCTTGAACTAGAAAATGCTCCAACAAAAGGGTTTTTTACTAGTAATTTGCTAATTTTTTTTTTCTTTAAAATTATATTTAGTTTCTTAAGTTTAAATTTTATTTGAATTTAATATTGTTTTTTTTAAAAAAAAAAAAAAAAATATTGGGGTTTTTAATTTTAAGAAGGGTTAAATACTAAAAACTCTCCTAGGGTTTCACTTTTTTTTTTTAAAATTTTTTTTTCCCCATAGGGTTTGATTTTTTTATCACATGAGGTTTTTTGTGGTTTTGATAAATGACCAAATTGGTCATTCCGTCTGTTTACCGTTAGTTGACTTAATAGAATGATACCTGGACCAATTAAATCTCGTCACGTGTCATGTAATTTATTTTTTAAAAAAACAAAAAATTTTATTTTAAAATAAAAAGAAAAAAAAATGGGGGTGGTTTTGGCCACCCCTAGTTTTTTTTTTCTTTTTAAAAAAATATATATTTTTTTAAATTTTTTTAAAATAAAAATAAAAAATAAATTTCATGACATGTGGCGAGATTTAATTGGTCCATTTCGTTAAGTCAACTAATGAACAACGAATGGAAAGACTAATTTGGTCTTTTATCAAAACCACATGGACCTTTTCTAATAAAAATTAAACCCTAGGAGAAAAAAAAAAAGGTGAAACCCTAGGGAAGTTTTTAGTATTTAACCCTTTTAAGAATCAGGTCTTTAAATTTTGCTCAAATTTTAAATGCATTACGATCCATCATTTTACTGTCAAAGTTAACGATTTGTTATTTATTAGGTATACCTCATTTTGACACTCCAGTATCTATATTAGCACCCAAAGTCATTATCATCAATAAGTATCTCATCTATGAAAAAAACAAAAATAAAAACAAAACAAAAAGACGAAAAGAATAAAGAGAAATGATATGGGTTCATATGACCTATTTTAAAGTAATTTTCAAAAATAACTAATCTAAAAGTAAATTGAGAGGGGCATTAATATAATGAAATAGTAGTATAATGTAGTAAATAGGATTACTCTTCCTCAAAAACAAAGGTAGGAACTAAAGAAACAAAACCCTCTTATTCGTTGTTATCGTTATGTCAATCTTCTGACTTTGAAGATTGATCCTCACCAATAATATGAACTAGTTGTAGTGACCAAAAAACTATATAGGGCATCTCCTCATTTATTAACGAAGAAAAAAGAAAAGAAAATTAAAAAAAAATTAGATACCACACCATGTGTAAGGGTGATGTGATGCTCTATTAAAAAACTAACAGAATCTTGACGGAAGTATGAAGTGAATTTATTTACTTACCGTAGGTACCGTTTGTGACATTTTTAAAAACTCATGTAGCTATTTGATTCTAGTGCAAATCACAGGGAATATGATCCTCTTTAGTTCAAAATGGATTAGAGAATATCCAGTTTATCCACAAATGAGACACCTGTTCTACTAATAAAAAAAAAAAAAATTATTTCATATTAAAAAATAAATTAATAAAAAATAATAAAAAATAAAGGGTTGGCCACCCATTGGGGGTGGTTGGACCACCCCAGTTGGAGGCTGGGGGGTGGCTTCATGGCCCTTAGGGGTGGTCCTGCCACCCATAATGGCCAAATCTAAAAAAATAAAAATAAAAAATTGTTTGGCCCTTGGGGTGGTCTGGCTACCCCCAAGGACCAAACGATTTTTTTTTTTTTGGCCATTGGGGGTTACCGGACCACACTTAATTTTTATTATATATATAAATAAAATAAAATAAAATAATATATTTTATTATTTTTGGTTAGTGGGACATGTGTCTCGTTTGTGGCTCTAAGATTTCTAAAGAAAATCCTAGCCATTAACTGAATATTCTCCAATCCAAAAGCGGATCCTATTCCAAATCACAGGTGCTGAAAAGGTATTTAACCTTATTTTTTTTTAATATTTTTAGCAGTCATTTACTTTCATTCTACTAACATAAGAATCTAAATATTAATTTTTTTAGAAACTCAAAAGACATTAAATGACACTTATCACTTATTGAAATAGGTTGAATGAAATTTGTGTCCTTTTATAATTTTATTTTATTTTTTATTGTTTTGGAACCACAATTTTTTTATTTTTATTTTTCAAACAACACGATTTGAAACCTAATTCTATTTACAATAATGAGCTTAAACTTTGTATCTCAATTGACTGGAACCACGCTTCATGAAGTGAAAGTGGAAATCATTAGTTCAAATCTCTCTCTCCCACTAGTTTAAATTGAACATATTTATTTTATGGCCTAAATTAAATTTTATGGGATTTAATAATAACATATGTAAATGACTTGTCACAATCTAAACCGTTAAATGAAGCAACTAACTTGTACAAACCGAGGACCCGGGACAACTTTCCCTAAATTTAAGAAGGCAATTAGGAAAGTTTAGGGAAAGTTTGGTATATATTCAATTTCACCTAAACAAGTAGTAGACAAGTCTCTGTGTGTGGGGAATATAACTCACCTTCCTGGCTATCATCGTAGCTATATCTATCTCTATCTCTTCCACTCGATCAAACACAAACAACCAAAAACAAAAGTAGCGAAGTCAAAATTGAAGATGCCAGACACCATCGTCCTCCTCCCAGCTCCAGACATGGGGCACATGATCTCCATGGTTGAGCTCGGCAAGCTCATCCTCCACCACTATGCTCACAAATTCTCCATCACCATCCTCATCACCACCGGTTCCATTATGGAGAGTCCAGGCGTCACCTCCTACATCCACCGTGTCCCCCAATCCAACCCCTCCATCTCCTTCCATCGCTTACCTTCTGTCTCTGTAGACACCACCCCAACTCGCAGCCGCGCCGCCATAGCGTTCGAGCATATCCGCCTCAGCTTAGCCCATGCCACAGATTCACTCCAACAAATCTCCTCCTCATCCACCATTCGTGCCCTTATCATCGACCTTTTCTGCACCTCTGCTCTTCCCACAGCAAAAAATTTCAACCTTCCTGTTTATTATTTCTACACTTCTGGTGCTTATGCTCTCGCTGCCTTCTTATACTTCCCCAAGATTCATGAGCAAACCACCAAGAGCTTCAAGGACCTCACCACCACGGAGCTTCACTTCCCAGGAATATCGTCACCGTTGAAAGCGACACAGATGCTTGAACCGACTCTCGACCGTGACGACCCTGCCTATTGGGACATGCTCCACTGCTGTTCAAATCTTCCAAAATCAAATGGGATTATAGCTAATACGTTTGAGGACCTGGAGCCAAAAGCCTTAAAGGCCATTGCTGATGGCGTGTGCGTTCCTGATTCGCCAACTCCGCCTGTTTATTGTATAGGTCCTTTGATTGCAGATGCAGAGGAGCGAGCAGGTGAAGATGGAAATGAATGTTTGTCATGGCTTGACAGCCAACCGAGTAGAAGTGTTGTGTTCTTGTGCTTTGGGAGCCGAGGATCGTTCTCGGTGGCACAAGTGAAAGAGGTGGCCTATGGGTTGGAAAGGAGTGGGCAGAGGTTCTTGTGGGTGGTGAAAAAGCCACCACACGATGAGAAAACCAAGAAAGCTGAGAATTTTACTGCAGAGTTCGATTTGGAAGGTGTGTTGCCAGAAGGGTTCCTGGAGAGAACCAAAGACAGGGGCATGGTGGTGAAGACGTGGGCACCCCAAGTGGGTGTGCTCAGAAAAGAATCCGTTGGGGGATTCGTGACTCACTGTGGGTGGAACTCGGTGTTGGAGGCGGTGGTTGCAGGAGTGCCGATGGTGGCTTGGCCGCTCTATGCCGAGCAGCACCTGAACAGGAACGTTTTGGTGAATGATATAAAGATGGCTATTGAGTTGGAGCAGAGGGAGGATGATGGGTTTGTGAGTGGGGATGAGTTGGAGAGAAGGGTTAGGGAATTGATGGAGTCTGAACAAGGGAGAGAGCTTAGGGAAAAAAGCTGGAAGATGAGAGAAATGGCTTTGGCTGCTTTGGGATCAGCATCTGGTTCGTCTACCAGAGCTCTGGCTAAGTTCGTTGAAGCACTGTAATTGAGTGGGGTTGGGATGTGGATTGGCGTTGATTGACGAGATGGAGTGGCTTTTTGTTTTTATATTTTTATGTGGATGAGTTTGGTTGGAAACTTGAGAAAGTGTTTGATTAATGATGACCCTCTGAATGAGATGCTATTGTAGAGAGTGGAGTAAAGAATTGGAGGAGTAAAGGCTTGAATGCTGTTTCACTCGACTTCTTTTGAGTGCTTTAGTTTACAATCTCTGGAAGGAGATAAATAATTTATGGCATGGGAATCAATTACAAACCGAGGAGAAGCTTATCCAAGGGCAGATTTTAGAGAAGTAAGGAAAATAGCTAGAGTGTGTTGGGGCTGCTGTTTTGGTTGAAGGTATCTTCCGAAGTTGCTGCAGAATCCTGAAGTTGCTGCAGATGTAGAGCATTGTTGGAGATTTATGGAGTAAAATAGGTAGATTGGTATTTGGGCTGCTTGTTCTTTTTGTGCATCGGGTTTCAATTAGTGGCTGTCATACTGCTTCTATTTGATATAGCTAGTGCTGAGTTTTTCATGATTTTCTGTTTTCTAGTTACTGTATAGTTTGGATATTCCTTAATGTATACTTTATTGTTTAGGAGACATGTTGGTGTTTACTGAAAGTTTCTGGGTAAAAACAGCTAGAATACTCATTGTCCATTACTCATTCATAAAAATAACTAAGTATTGAAAGTCAGTGTTGGTAATTAGTATTTTGTAAGGGTATTGATTATATTTACTTCTTTTTATAAGTTTAATTTTTTAGAGTAAGTAGTAATTTAACATAGTATCAGAGTTAAATATCTTAAGTTGGAATATTGATTATGTCAATTCACTCTCATTTTAATTAAATATTTCTTAAAAGAGAGTTTGAACTCACACGTGAAATGAAGTATAAAATTATTAATTAAATAATTAAATTTACTTATTTCTATAAACTTTTGAGACAAGGAGAAAATATCTCTTAATGAGCCCTACTCATTTTTACACTTATTTACAACATTACCCTCACGTCTCATTTGACTACACATGTACACACCACCTTTGCACTTGAGGATAAAAGGAGATGGAAGAGATTGAGAGAAGGATGGGGGGTTCTTCTCCTTCCTCTACGAAAGACCTCCCTGGCAAAGATGTCTCTCTCATTCTCATTTCTTGTATACCTCACTCAATATACACAGATTCATGAATACTAGAGGCAAATTTTTATGATATATTTTATCCGCAAATAAATATATTATAATTTAAGCATTAGAGAGTCTTAATTGGCTTCAACTGAAATCTCTTTGACCTCATTTTTGTTTTGCTGGAATCTCATTGCCGTACAAGAGGTTTTTCACAACTTAGCCATCAAGAAAATCACTGAGTAGCAAATTCTTGGACGAAAAAACGCTCCAACAAAAGAGTTTGTTATTAGTAATTTTTTTAGTTTAAAATTATATATAGTTCCTTAAGTTTAAATTTTATTTGAATTTAATATTTGGGTTTTTAATTTTAAGAATAAGGTTTTTAAATTTTGCTCAAATTTTAAATACATTAATAATCCGTCATTTTACCATCAAAGTTAACAATTTGTTATTTATTAGGTGTCTCTCATTTTGTCACTCCAGTATCTATATTAGCCCCCAATGTCAATATCAGCAATAAGTATCTCATCTATAAAAAAACAAAAATAAAAAAGACGAAAAGAATAAAGAGTAATGATATGGGTTCATATATAACAAGCAAAATACTTCCAGCTCTCTCTCTGAAAGAGCTCTCCTAAGAAAATTTCCTTTAAACTTTTTCTTGCCTAAACTGTTCCTTTCTTCCAGCCTGCTTTATTTTTCCCCTACCAGCCTTCTCCATCCATCTCTTCTACCTGCATCAAATTCTCTTCATGCAACTCATATCTCCATTTCCCCCCGCTGTCTCTACCATTTTCTTTTTTCTTTCTTCTTTTACTTTTTGGTTTTCTCTTGTTATATAGTCTCCCTCTAGTTTTAGTTTCTGGTGGTTACTGTTCACTCCTCTGCTTCTGTTTCCTTACTGCCTCCACTCTTCATCTTCTTATCTTTCCTTTTCACCTTCTCTTTTTTCTGGTTTTCTCTTGTTCTTCTCCTTTCCTTACTTCTCATGGATATTGAGTCTTATAGCTCGTACTGAGGCTCTCTCATGGGATGATCCCTCATCTCAAATTACTTCTCTCTCAGCTAAAACAGTTACTGATGCATGTCTACCTTTGGTAGGACATGTCATATCTCAAAAAACTCATAACAACCAATCCGTTTATGCAGCACTCTCTAAAGCTTGGGAATTTGCTGTTCCATTCTCCTTTGCTGTGCTAGGTCCAAACAAATTTCTCTTCAAACTATCCAAACCAGAACATCTAGCTAGAATTCAAAAACAAGTTACTTGGAATGTCAATGGTTCTCTCATCATTCTCCAGCTATGGCATCCACAAGCCACTCTAATTGAACTCCCTCTTCACAAAGCACCATTCTAGATTCAAGTTCATGGTCTTCCCCTGATCCACATGACCACTCAAATTGCCATTTCTATTGGTAAAGGACTTGGGAACCTTGTTAAGGTTGACATTAAACAATGACCAGCGACCAAACAAAGCATAAACATTACAATACTGTTAGTGTATATGTGGGACTTGTCCCACATTGGTAAGATTGGAAGCTAAGGCTAATCTCTCCCTCCTATATAAGGAGGCTCTTGTATCCATTCCAAGTATGCTACTCAATACAATGTAGTCCATTATATGTTTCCGCTTTCTCTCTTCTCTCTCTCATTTCTTCCGCTCTTTACAATATATTCAACAATATATTTAACATGGTATCAGAGCCACTTTTCTGTGGCCTTCAATAAACGTCTTTGACATTTTTCGGCGCTCCCTCTGGCGACCTCCTTTTTCCGGTAGTTTCCAGTCATCAACGCGCCCTCAAGCGGGTTTCCCTCTCCAAATCTCTTCCACTCCTTCAGATCTACAGATCTGTGGAAGATCCGCTGTCATCGGCCCTCCGAGCTCCTCCGGCAGTTGCTGCCCGAGCCAATTGCGCCACCACCGTGACCCCTCTCGGCTAAAATAACCATCAAAAGTGGTGTCTCGGCCCCGGATCGGTGGAACTGTGCACGCCAGAGGGAAGGTTGCCGGTCCACCTTATAGATCCAGTGACGACGGTCATATCTCCGCCAAGCACGCCACCATCGGGATTTGCACGTGCCCCCACGCGTCGATTGAAGCTCCTGCGCGTGGGATTCACGAGCCACCGCGCCACCATCTCTTCCGCGCGTGTACTACACGCGCCAAGTTCTTCTGCCGCCTCTCAGCTGCTACGTGTCTTCTAGAGAGATCACCACGTCAGCCCTAGCCTTTGCCACGTGTCAGGTCTCCCAGCGTCTTTTTAGAGTTGACTTTTTGGTTGACTTTGACTTTTTTCGGTGTTGACCGTTGACTTTGACCGGGACTCCAAAAGTTGACCAGGTGTTTCGAACTCAATTTTTCGTCCTGATTTCAAATTTGTGATCTATTTTTGCTTTTGGCATCTCTATCATCGGTTCATGCATTGGTCATTTCGGTTCCACAGCCTTTTTCTTTGGTGCAGTTCAATCCGGTTCATTCTTCTTGCGGTAGGCACTCTCGGGTCTGATGATTTTTTGGGCAAAAGAAGCCCCTTTCAACTGGCCCACTTATGCCTTCTCAAATACCGCCATCACCGGACACTGTAGCCTCTTCTAGGCCATTGATCCATTACTAGTGAGAATTTTTTTTTGGGTCAGACTTTAGCTCAGCCCACCAGGCGAGACAGTCCAAGGGTTTCAGGCGTGTTTAGCCTCTTTTAATCGGCCCTTTTTCTCCCTACTGATTAGCCTCTTCAACCGACCGAGTCAATCTACTAGTTAGAATTTTTGGGTCAGACTTTAGTTCAGCCCACCGGGCGAGACAGTCCATGGGTTTCAGGCATGATTAGCCTCTTCAACCGGCCGAGTCAATCTACTAGTTAGAATTTTTGGGTCAGACTTTAGCTCAGCCCACCAGGCGAGACGGTCCATGGGTTTCAGGCATGCAAGTTTCTTCATTACTAGTATATGGTTTTCAAAGTCAAATTGCAACCAAGTGAACCAAGCTCTTCTTTTATGGCGTTACTTCGGCAACTTTTTCGACATAAGCAGCTTTTTCGGCGAATTCATTTTTTTTTTTTTTTCCCTTTTCTTTTATCCAAACTCAAGTTTACACATTGAGTTTGAGGGAGGATGTTAAGAATATTATTTTATGTTAGGTTATTTTTCATTTTTCTTTCCCTTCTTTTATGTTTTTATTCATGCTTTTGTTTTCCAACCTCAATGTTTAGACACATTGAGTTTGAGGGGGGATGTTAGTGTATATGTGGGACTTGTCTCACATTGGTAAGATTGGAAGCTAAGGCTCCTCTCTCCCTCCTATATAAGGAGGCTCTTGTATCCATTCCAAGTATGCTACTCAATACAATGTAGTCTATTATATGTTTCCGCTTTCTCTCTTCTCTCTCTCATTTCTTCCGCTCTTTACAATATATTCAACAATATATTTAACAAATACAACATTGGTTATCCATCACTGTACAGAAAACAAGCTTAAAAGGAACCGAACAAAGAATACAAAAAAAAAAAAAAAAACCTGTTAGCTTCGCCTTTCATTTTTTTCTGAAAACTCATTGAAGACACTGAAACGACGATTCCCGGCACACCCATTAGCAGAAAGCAATCGTAAACTCGAACTTGAAGCCTGCAACATCATTAATAAAAAAAAATTAAAAATCAAGAAAAACAAAAACCCTTAATACAAAACCCCCAGTTCTCCAAGTTTGAAACAAAAGCAAACAAGTTGTGCGTTCGACAGCAGAAAACCATAACGGCGCAGCGGAAGCGATGGACTCCTAGGGCACCTGCGCGATACGTGGGCTGACGGGGACTGCGATCGACCGCGTCGAACGCACTTGGCAGGGGTCCAAATCTTCACTTGGTGTCTTTTTTGCTTTCTTGTGGCCAACTTTTGTTGTAAACACCTGCACAACTCAAAACACTAAAAACACCACAAATAATTAGAAATTAACAATACTAAGAGCCTAACAAATGTAAATTAAGGGGTTCAAATAAGTACTTTTAGGCACTCATCAAATACTAGGCCTGTAAATGAGCCGACACACTCGACAGCTCGGCT
>CM017325.1:21787825-21848774 GCA_006937295.1 Carpinus fangiana
TCGGGTGCGAATTATCGCTCAACTCAAATTTGCTGTCAAAGCTCCCCGAACTGTCTTAAGCCCCAGAGTTGATGGCATTAGCCCCAAATGCAACTTAACAACCTGTAAAACACTAAAACACCAAAACTAACCAAAACATTAGAAATTAACAATACTAAGAGCTTAACGAATGTAAATTAAGAGGTTCAAATAAGCACTTTTATGCACTCATCAGGATATCCGCACAAAGGGCTCTTCCACCGCCATGTCCATCAGAATTCCCTCAATATACCGCTCGGTTTCTTTATCCGAGTCAGATAGCGGTGCGGCCTCGATAGAAACTTTGGACGGCGGTGCGTTAGAAAGTGGCACCATCGCTAAAGAGCCATGTTCTTCGACAACAGTTACCTTCTCTGGAGACCTAACCTCATAGGATTTTTGAGGAGTTGTCCGCCCCTTTTGTAAAAGCTTTCTTGTATTAGCCAAAGCACTCAAGAAACCTCTCTTTAGAGCTTCAAGCAGACCGTCGAAATGACTTTCAGTAACCGCCCTGGTTGGCTCAGCTTCAACATTTTCCCCTGGAGAAATCTCCACCATTTCAAACTCGGTCTCACTAGATGCAACGCCCGACAAAAGGCTCTCTACGGATTCATTTGCCGCCTCAAAGACAATACAAAACCCAGTTACGGCCGAAATCGTCTGCACATTGTCACCCATCTTGCCTTTTCCCTTCTCCTCCCTCATTCCCTGAAGATGGGTAGTTTGTTTGGCAGAAGAAGGTTGAGCAGTAGCATGCTCTAGAAATTCAGGACCTTCTTTTCGAGGGACCTCGGTGGTCCGTTTATGCTTTTTTGGGGAAACTTGAGCCGCAGATTCCATAGATGGCTCAAGAATTCCCTCCTAAAGGGTCTCGGATGCTCCTTCCCCTTCAACCCTGCTTGTCGATTTATCCGATGGAAGAGCTGAAGATTTTTGCTTTTCCACCTCTGACGGTTGAGACTCTAAAATTTGGAGTGCCACGACCTTCTGTTTTCTCTTCGAATTTGATCCCGCTGGCGCCCCTCGTTCAACTGTAGCTTCAACTGAGGGGTACTTCAGACGAGCAGCCAGTGTTGCCTAAGAAAAGATGGCATTGAATTCCATCTCCGAAGCATGCTCCTTGCCGTATTTCAGTAGGTCCTGTACATGAGCGTTTTCGCTCTGATTCAAAATGGGTTCCTCTTGCCCTAAAGTTGAAGGGCGACAAGTCTCCCAAGGAACTCTCGAGCCTGCGACAATCTCTGTGGCAGAAAATTTCCAATCACCTTGGCCGAAGAAGAATTTATTTTTCCAAAATTTATTGCTGGAATATCCAGATAGCAGGATAAACTTGGTCTTCTGACGACCCTGAAAGTTAAAAGTAAACTCAGACCTGGGATTCCTGGTTAATTTATATATCTTCAAAAACTCTCGAACCGAGAGATCATGTCCCTCTCCAAGAACCCTCGGCCAAAGAATCACGCAAGCAAAGAAAGCCTGCCAAGCATTGGGAGCTAGTTGATGAGGAGCTATCTGAAGATAATGAAGCATCTCCCTCACCACTCTCAAAAATGGGAACCTAAAGCCCACCTCAAACATATCTTCGTACACACAGACTTTATGCTCGTTTTCATGAACCACCGCTCCTTTATCCTTCGTATCGAAACGTAGCTTTCCAGTCTCTGCGAAGTCGAGGTTCGTCAGCACAAGTTATCTCAGTTTTCCAAAAACCCGGGTAAGAGGTGTCCATAGCATTAGCAACATCAGTTTTTTTTCAGTCCATTCTTGGGGAAGATTCAAAAGTAAAACTCTGAGGAATATAGAGATTTTGAGACTGGGACGAAAGATAAGAAGCCCACAGACGAATTTGATTCAAGGAAGGTTCGAGTATAGGGAGAAGAAAATCTTGGTATTTCAGGATAGGGTTTTCAGAGTTAACAAAATACCCTGCAAAAGGAACAATCTCTAACAAAAGCTTTGAAATACATTGATCGCATGAAGAAATATTGAGCGGTGTGACTCAAGTTAAACCAAGCCAGAATCGGAGAAAGAAACAGACGAGGAATCCTTTCTCGGATATCGTAGATAAATGAAATCAAAGTTTCTCTCTAAACTAAAGAAGAAAAGAATAAGATAAGGAGATGAAAATTCCAAAAATTTAAAATTAAAGCTCCTCGAAAGCAGTAGTGTCATTCGTACTATAAGCCGGCCCTGAATTGCCACATGTCTAAAGGTTGGAAATTGTGCTTCCATCAAGATCGTCGGATGGATCTTTTAAAGATTATGCCTCCACCTAAGTAATCAAGGTATCATTCAAGCTGCATTGACTTCGGCGATTCCTCTTCCAAAGCCCTAAAAACCTAGACACAAATTTCCTAAAGTCTTTCTGACCAGGAAATTGGGGGGTAACTGTAGGACCCAGATTTATCCGTATGGGCTCTACGACCCTCCTAGAAATCAAGCCCGAATAAAGGCCCATTAAATACTAAACAAGCCCAGTCCATCCGAATGTTATATTAGATCCTCGGTCCTTCCGAGGATTAGACCCACTATTGAATCCTTGGTTATATCCGATGATTATGTTTATTGTTGGGTCCTCGGGGACATCCGATGATCAGTTCTACCAGTTACATGTTTGTTACCAAATCCTCGGCTTCGTCGAGGATTTCCTCTGCCGACCAGGCAGACGTCACCAGATGCCTATAAAATGAGAGCTCCACCCCCACTTCCAAGGTATCCAATATTCTCCCAATTCGTTGTCTCTCCAAGTTATTTACTATCTTTGGAGTTCACATCTCTGACTTAGGCATCGAAGCTTTCCTCGCCGGGACACCGCCGGCCGTCTTATCCTATTTCTCTATTTTGTAGCGAAGCTAATCTATATAGGAATATCCAACCATCTAAACACCGACCAATAAAAGTTCGCCACATCATCCTCAAAAAACTGTGTTCTAACAATGTTTACAGTGGAAATACATTTAATTTTTTTTTTTTTTTTTTTTTTTTTTTTTGATGAATGAAATACATATAATTGCCTACAGGTGCATTTGTATCTATGCGCTTGTTTATCTCTTTGTACATGTCTCATTGCCTCAATGGGACTCGTTCTTACCCAAAAAAAAAAAAAAAAAAAAAAAAAAAACCCCTTATATGGCAAAGACAGTCTTTTTCATTTTTTTAACTAGTATGAAAAAAGTTCTTCGCATCTCCTTCTCAGCCATCCACCTCTACTATGATTGATGGGTAATGACTTCTATAGGTAACATTGTGTTTGGGGCTTGTTGCTACCCAATTCGACTAGCTTTTTTATTGCAGAGTTTGGTCCATTAAAAAGACATACATATATGTTGAGTTAAAACAGTGTGTTACAATATATCTTTCTTTCCGTACGAAATACAGTTCAGCAGGAAGGAAATAGAAGAGATATACGGCACACGACGCACAGGTCGTGATCAAGCTCGTGGGCTTGTTGGTTTGATGGATTTCTTCTGCTTTAGTGAGGTTAGTTTCGTTATTTTACATTGTTTCTCTACCACGTGCTATGTGCTGGCTGGAGGAGCTGCTGTAGCTTCAGTTGACAAAAACCCTCTTACAATATACTTACCGAACTTCTGAAGCTCTTTTCTTTAATGATTGTTGCCTTGTTGGAAAGGCAAACCTTTTACGCTAACCAGTTATTCAATTTATATAACTGCTCACTTTTCTCTTAAACTAGTCATATATCTTTTCTTAAACAAAATGCCTAACTTGAACAAATATTTTAAGCAAATTATTACATATGAAAGCACCGCCAAATTATTACATATGATCGTATAGACAAAACCAAAAGAACTTATAGACAATAAATTTTTCAATATTATCTAAGAGATATGATACAACCACAACATAAAACCAACAAATATCTAACTTCTCTCATACATGTCATTTTTTTGAGTGAAAAGGCGGTTGGTAAATTTTACTAACCGCCTCCGCTGACCGCTAGGCTGTTAACCGCATCCTATTAACCGCTTTTTTTGGGCTTTTATTTTTTTGGACAATTTTGTTCCGGTTTTGGGCCAATTTTGGGCTCACTTTAGATATTTTTTTTGTCTCACTTTATACTTTTTTTTTTTCTTTCCTTTTCATTGCCATTTTAGCATTAAAAATTGTTATATACCAAAATACTTGTTGGTCATCTTTTACACAACATAAAATACAAATAAAATTACAACAAAATCATTACTTCACTTGTAGTCTTATACACAACATACAAATAAAACACAAAAAAAACTTCTTAAACTCACATTCAACATTTTCATAAAAATTCAATCAACCAAATATTATTGTGGATCACTTTTATATATTTTACATGAAATATATATAATATTATATTTTAAAAAAGTTCTAAACTTTCACCCCTACATTTTTTTTAAACAAAAAACAAAAAATAAAAATTGAAACATTCAATTTTATTTATTTATTTTAAATGATATGTATGAGAGAAGTTGGGTATTTGTTGGTTTTATATTGAGACTTTATCATTATTCCTTATTTAAAGCCTTAGAAGGCATGCTGGATTAATTTAAGAGGCATGATAAAACACATGCAACTTTGACCCATTATTAATAATAACAAAATCTGACATTCATGATATAGAATGAATTTCTTTAAAACAAAAACAAAATCTGACATGATTAATTAGCCATATACCATTTAAAAGATGAGATTTTGATTTCCATTCATGAAGAATTCGCAACACCTTTTGACCCTTCCTATATATTCTGTCTCCCTGAGCCTAAAAATTGTGTGTATACATATATATATATATAAGAGGATTCAACTCTCTCTTTCAGATCATCGCTAGCTTCATATTCAGGTTCTCTCTTTCGTTGTCCATTAATCTTTTTTATTGCAGCTTCTAGTACTCTTCTTGGTCAAAATAGTTATTGCTTTCAATTTCTCAAATATAGAAGATTTTAAATACATATATACCAATTCTTAGTGGACCCTGCCATTAATTTAGTTTCACTCTCTTGCACAAGATACTGGAGTTTTTGAATGTCGTTCCTGAAAATATGATTAACGTATAAATCTTTAAAGTTGTTAGGTGCACACTAAAACATGGGTTTGAATCTGGCAATACAAACCTTTTTGCTAAATTAGTGTAAATCACCTTAATTTTCATTGATGTCCAGATGAGACTGAGTAGGCGTTATTGCCTATTAAGTCAGACTTGAGGGAGCGCATACAGTTTCCACGTACATTATAGACCCCTCATGTGTGTGGCTATAAGGCAATGGCAGATTTAGGAATGGGAGTTACTAGGGGCGTAAAAAAATAATTTTTTTTGCCCTTTATGTATTATATATATATTTTATAATATGGTAAATACAATAAAAAAATAAATTATACCATAATGTATATATCACAAATCAAATCAAACTCATCAAATTACCCACACAAAAACAAAACAAAACAAAAACAAAAATCAAAGTAACTATTAAAAATCTTTATCTAACAACGTCACAAACACATAATAACTTAAACTACTTGCAAAATAAACCAAGCACAATTAAATGATTAGTAGTGTCTAAAACAAATGAGTACCTTTTAGTGGGTTATTAGCATACGGCTATTTCTTTTACAAAAGCCTTGAATCTCAAAGCATAAATTACATTAGAGACTGAGTCTATATAGAAGAGACTAGAGTCTAAATTTAGTAACAAAAAAAAAACACACACACACACACACATTTATCTATAAACTATGACCAAAAACACTATAAAATTCACCCACTCTCTCTTTTTTAATAAGAAACTATTATCTACTCTCTCTCCCCTATTAAATTATAACTTTATTCTCTCTCTCCTTGATAAAAAATAGCTTACTTTCTCTACATGATGACCGTTTGAAGGATAAAAAGAAGGCCAGGGGCGCCCGGTAATTTTTCTTACGAGGGTGCCCTTAAAATTTTGATTGAATGTACTTAATGGATTTTTAAATTTTTTTTTTTACTAGGGGCACTTGCCTCAAGTCACCCTCATGTAAATCCGCCACTGCTCTGACGGAGTTAGTGTTATTATGATCACGACCAATATTACATATTAGTATATTAGGGATAGATCAAGAAGCAGCACTATAAAGGCCACTTTTATTACAAAATTTTGATTTAGATTTTTTAAGGGAAATTGGGCATGAATTAAAAATGTTTTTGCCATCTTCCCTTCCTGCAGGTTTTTGGCATTAAAGATATTCTCAAATGGCTTTCACTTGCAAATTTGTCATTGTACTTGCGGCCATATTTATGGGCCTCATCGCTTATGTGAGTGGAGATGCAAGAATAATAAACAATGTGTGCAGCAAAACCACAGTGGCCAGCTATTGCCACAAGTGCTTTGGCATGTACCGCCGAAGCTCCCATGAGGATGTTAAAGCCCTCGGACGCACATCTATCGATTGTGCTAGCCAGCAATCTCTCAATACAATGGAGCTCGAAGGTAAATTTGTGGTCAATGTCACAAATTACGCTGTTAAGAATGCCTACGTTGATTGTTCGTTAAAGCTCTATTTTGGGGATCATAAGATAACGACCGCACTTCAGAGCTGGCAGAATGCACGTTATGCTGACGCTGGCCGTCCGTGATTGTAGAGCTGCTCTTCAGAAGTTCAACCCCTCTCCAGCTCTTGTTGTTGAGCTAACAACTCTTCAGGGTTTCTGTCAGGCAGCCGATGGAGTTCTGAAACAAATTAAGTGATTAAGATAGGACTTATTTAACCATCTGGTTTGGTATTTAATTTTCATTTACTTAGTTTCTAGTGTAAAAAAACAAGCGAACAACCCTTGTAGGCTTGTAGCAATAACAAATACCAAATGGCCTAATTATAGCCTATTTCCCCCTTCTACTGAGGTATTTCAAGGAGCCTTTTCAAGCCTATAAAATGGCAAGTTCATGACTCAGAATAATATACTTGAGTTAATTCGTTGTTGGTTCTTAATTAATTTGCATTAAACGTATCTATATACTCTCAAATGGCTTCCGCTTGCAAATTTGTCCTTGTAGTTGTGGCCATGTTTCTTGGCCTCATTGCGTTTGTGAGTGGAGATGCAATACTAATAAACAATGTGTGCTGAAAAATTGGAAACCCTGTGTATAGTATTACCACAAGTGCTACAACATGTACAGCCGAAGCTCCCATGAGGATGTCAAAGCCCTTGGCCGCACATCTCTCGATTGTGAATATGATGGGGATCGTAGATAAATTTGTTGTCAATGCCACAAACAAGGCCATGAAAAATTCATACATTGATTGTGCATTAAAGCTCTGTTCTGAGGATGACTAGATTATAAGTGCACTCAAGAGCTGGCAGAATGCACGTTATGCGGTGGCTAGCAATGATCAGATGTTATTTGCTCTCAATGCTGCTCGTCAGTGCAGCACACAACTGCTGAATTTCAGACTCTCTCTGGCTCTTGGAAATGAGTTACGTACGCATCAAGGTTTCTGTGAGGCAGCCAACGGAGTTCTCAAACAAATTCATTGATCATTACTACGTACATCTCTATAACAAAAGTTGATATATATACCTCTCAATCTCTCTCTCTCTCGTAATCAAAATAATGGAGTCATATTGGTATAAATAGAACCACATGCACCAAATGTTCACTCTTGATTTTTCCTTTTTCCCTAAGCAAATGGTTGGTCTTGGTTTCTCTTGGAAAAATTGAATGCAAGATACATGTGACATGTATCAATTAATCAAATAAAAGTGGATTCTTTATATCAAGAGGAGAAGTTTTCTTGATTAATAAAAAATGTTTTCGGTTTGACCAAGATTTTTGATCGTATCAAATACCGGAATAAGAAAAAACGTTTACGTCGAAACAAACGAAACATTTTCGGTTGACCAAGAAATATAGATATTTTTTTCTTCATTTATGTTCATTTTTTAAAATCATATGCAATTTTTAGAGTTTGAATTTCTCCTTCTCGCACAAACTCTCTATCGAAGTTCATTTTCTGCCGCAGTCGAGGTTCGCCGAAAGTTGCCAAAATCCTCCGTCGGTGGTGATCATCAATCACTTTCGAAGGTCCTTTGAATGCGTTGTTGAAGTTCGCTAGAATTTGCCGCCATAGTTCTCAGCAATCCACCATCAAAGTTTGCCGGCCGCCACATGAAGGTGCCAAAATCCTCCGATGGATTTTGCCGAAATCTGTTGCCAAAGGTCCCCCACTAGTCCTCACTAATTATTGGTACAAACCAAACACCTAAACATTGTTTCAATAAAATATTTTTTGTTGAATATGACTGAATGTCTTTGTGTCACAAAGTCAAAACTCATATGAAATTGAGGTCCTTATTTGCTGCAAGAAGAAAATAAAGCTTTATTTTTCAAAATAAAAAATAAATCTTTAGGCAATTTCTTATTATTTCAAAACAGAAACTTAAAATAAAATGGGTGGGAAATTGGGAATAGAAGAAGCGAAATTGCATGAATTTAAGTATTAGCTGCATATTCCAAAAGGCAGCTTCCCTACTCATTCGGCTTTCTCACCGCAAGAAAAATCCCGACAGAGTCCGAGTGCATGTGTGCTTATGGGACCATGGTTATGGACTTGGGATTTCTGATCCCATGCGCAGGCAGAGATAACAGAATTCAACTGAACAACTAAAAAAAGAAAAAAGAAAAAGAAATTTAATAGAAAGAAAGAAAAACCATAATAAGTTGGATAAATGCCTGAGTAGTAGAGCCAACCTCTCTCCCCAACCATGGCCTCCTCCCTTCGAAGGCTTCTGCTTCTTTGTTTCTCTTCATCCATCAATGTATCTCTTTCTCTTTCTCTCTCTCTTTCTCCTATGTAGCTTCTCTAATCTTTTTTTTTGTTTTTGTGTGTGGAAGGAAAGCTCATCACTACATTGTCCATTTATCTTGTTGCAGAGGACCGCATTTTCAGCCTCTGGAGTTCGAGAAGGTTTTCTTGCTCCTTTCTCTTTCTCTCGTAGCACATATAAATACGAAAGAGCTCGTAAATTTTTGCAAGAACTGCGAATAGAAAAGTTATTGCATATAATGTTTGTAGGACCCAGATTTATCCATATGGGCTCTATGGCCCTCCTAGAAATCAAGCCCGAATAAAGGCCCATTAAGTACTAAACAAACCCGGTCCATCCGAATGTTATATTAGATCCTCGGTCCTTCCATAGGATCAGACCCACTATTGAATCCTCGGTAATATCCGAGGATTATGTTTACTATTGGGTCCTCGGGGACATCCAAGGATCAGTTCTACCAGTTACACGTTTGTTACCAAATCCTCGGCTTCGTCAAGGATTTCCTCTGCCGACTAGGCAAATGTCATCAGATGCCTATAAAAGGAGAGCTCCACCCCCATTTCCAAGGTATCCAATATTCTCCCAATTCGTTGTCTCTCCAAGTTATTTACTATCTTTGGAGTTCACATCACTGACTTAGGCATCAGAGCTTTCCTCGCTGGGACACTGCTAGCCATTCTTATCCTATTTCTCTCTTTTGCAGCGAAGCCAATCTATATACGAATATCCAACCATCTAAACACCAACCAATAGAAGTTTGCCACGTCATCATTGGAAAACTATGTTCTAATAGTTTGGCGTCGTCTGTGGGAACGATTTTTCAAATCTGTTCTTACTCTCAATTTATTTCGAAGGATGACTATCCTATCACCATCAAACGTTGTTACTCAGCCTGAAGCCCTAGTGAGGCCCGAGGATCCAAATACTCGGACAACGTCATTAGGGGAAGCCATCAACCACGTTAGCAGGTCCATAGCAACCACAACGAAGGAACTTGAAGATCTTACCTCGTGGCTGCTTCACCAAGGGGAGATCGAGCTTAGAAAAATAGACGCAAATCTATCCATGTGGGCAAAACCCCAATGAGTAGGCAAGACAATAGCCACACCCCGGTCCTCAGAAACCACCGAATATCATCCCAGAGTAGGTGGGATGTCCCTCCCTAGGAGTTACGCCACGAAAGGACCCAAGAACAACACTCCTATGGTGAAGAGCTTTACGAGCCTTACTACCCTCAGAGTTGCCGTAATCAATCTCATCCTATCGCCACTGGCCAATGCACATCGGGTACAAGGAAGCCGAGATTGGCCACAATGTGCGAGACCTGAAGGAGAAAGGCAAGGACATGGCCTTTCCAGTGAAAAAAGAAGACGTACACACCGCGGTCGAAAAGCCTCTATCAAACACCAATCTGCCCTTTACAAATCGAGTAATGAGTTTTCCCCTCCCCGATAATTTCAAAGTTCCCCCGATTAGCAATTACAATGGAAGAGGAGACCCTATTACCCACATACAAGAATTCCAGACTCATCCATTTCTCCATAGCATCCCAATGAAATTGCTTGTCGAGTTTTCCCTCTAACTCTGAAAGGGGAAGCTCGCGAGTGGTTTGATGGTTTAGATCATGGATCTATCGATAGCTTCGATACCATGAGGCATCAATTCCTAAATCAGTTCTCGGCTATCCAAAAGAAAACACGACATCCTGCCTCTTTATTCTCTCTAGAGCAAGGAAAGATCGAGTCTCTTAGGAACTTTATGAAGAGATTTGATCAAGAGATACGGACGGTTGAAGATCCAGGCGAGGAGACCATACTTTTGGCCTTGATCAACGGAATGAGAACAAAGGAACCCCTAATGGCCGAGCTGGCTTGGGGGTCAACGGTGGGGACCTTACGCCAGTTCATAAGCAAAGTCGAGGGTTACATATACCAAGAAGAGGTTATCAAGGCGTTAGGCAAAACTGATAGGCCTCTGAGCCCATCGAGTGAAGTCTGGAAGGAAGAAGAGTCTTCCTCCAAGAAGAGAAGAAAGACATCGGCACCCAAAAAAGGCGAAATCAGCGTCCAAACCAAACGTGCATTCCTTTGAACGCAAGCCTTTCAACAGTGTTCATGGAAGTCAGGAAGGATCCCAGTTTCAAACCACTGCCGAAGATGAGAACCTCGCCAACGAAATGCAGTAATCAAAAATATTGCGAGTATCACCACAACCATGGTCATTGGACCGAGGATTGCGTCGTTTTGAAGAAGGAAGTCGAAATGTTCATCCAAGGCAAGAAGCTGGAAAAATTGATAGTGAAAGAGGAAGGAATCAGAAACCATCTGTGGGATAATCAGCCACAAGAAGCAGAGCCCCGAGGCAAACTCACAACCCTCGAAATCCTTAAAGGACTCCGCTTCGATAAATAAAGACCATTGAGGAAGATAACCGAGTCTCGATAAATGGGGACCATCGGGGCTGAGGACCATCGTTAAAGGAAGAATGAGTGGTACTGATCCCATAGGAACCTTTCCTTTCGTTTAAACCCCTGTATCCAAGAAATTCTATGTATAATTTTGTTAGCCGCTTAGATTATGTTTCAATCAACAGAAGTTCTGAAAGTAGTTTCGTCACAGTTTGAAACAAAAGTACCCAACGGATTTCCCTTTTAGGGTTTAATCAATCACGGGACCAACGTGTTATAAACCACCAAGATCCTTAGCCCTCGTTGGCTCACAGGAGACCACCAAGTTAAACAACAAGGTCGAAACATTGGTCCATCGTTAACCAAACACCGCATCCACTGCCAACAGAGAAATCCTCTGCATGGCCAAAGATTTGGCAAAGTTATGTTAGCAGACAAATCCTCGGCGTAGCCAAGGATTCATTAATGTTTTGTCACCAGGCCCACCACAGTATCAACAACAAATGGGAGTTTTAGTAGATCAGTTCTAGTACCCTCAAATTACACAATCCACTGGCAAAAGTATTGGGAAAGCAGTAAAAGGAAAGGATGCACGGTAAACAGTAACCAATCCATTTGTGTATTAGACTTTCTACAGTTGCTGATTACAAAGAAAAGACTGATCATAAAGACCGATTACAAAGAAAAGGCCAATTACAAAACAGAAACTCCGAGTACAAATCTTCATTAAACTTCTCTTGAAGAGAAACACCTTCTTAGGCCCGCAGCTGGTGACGTTGTACACACACAATGTAACATGATAAACAAGAGACGCCACCATGGACAAGAAGGGTATCCCACCAGACCAGCAGAAGGGTGTCCTCACCAGAAAGCAGCTATTGAAGTTGTACTTCGAGGAAGGGATGTTCAGTCCGAATGCTCATTTCGAGAAGCACCACCTAACGGACTGGGTTTGGCCAAAGCCGACCTCCAAAATCGGCACCTCCTACGAAGCTGCTGGCACTCCCTCTCAGTCTCCACAAAGAGACGAATGCTAGCGTGCACACCCCTAGCCTTCTGCATCCGGCCCTTGTGGACATCAACCAGTTGCGCCTCTAACTCCGCGATTCAACAATCCCACGATTCCAACTGCCGGTTCTTCAGCACCAGCTGATGGTCCTTTGATTCGAGCTCACTTTAGGCTTTTTTTTTCGGGACAATTTTGTTTCGGTTTTGGGCCAATTTTGGCCTCACTTTAGACGTTTTTTTTTTTTCTCACTTTATACTTTTTTTTTTCTTTCATTTTCATGGCCATTTTAGCATTAAGAATTGTTATATACCAAAATACTTGTTGGTCATCTTTTACACAACATAAAATACAAATAAAATTACAACAAATTCATTACTTCACTTGTAGTCTTATACATACAACATACAAATAAAACACAAAAAACTTCTTAAACTCACATTCAACATTTTCATAAAGATTCAATCAACCAAATATTATTGTGGATCACTTCTGTATATTTTATATGAAATAAATAAATAAATATTTATATTTATATTTATATATAATATTATATTTTAAAAAGGTTCTAAACTTTAATCCCTACATTTTTTTTAAACAAAAAACAAAAATTAAAAATTAAGACATTCAATTTTTTTATTTTTTTTTAAATGATATGTATGAGAGAAGTTGGGTATTTGTTAATTTTATATTGTGACTTTATCATTATTCCTTATTTAAAGCCTTGGAAGGCATGCCGGATTAATTTAAGAGGCATGATAAAACACAACTTTGACCCAACTTTTCTCTTATTTTTTAATTTTTTTTTTTAAAAAAAAAATCTGAAGTAATAACGTGGGAAAATTAGAGTTTATCCCCTAAAGTTGACAGCGTTTTTCAATTTGAACATCAAAGTTTCAATTTTTGCAATTCACCCCACAAAATTCTAATTTTTTTCAATTCAACCAATATTGTCCTAAAATTTTTATATTGCCCATATTTTTTTATTTTTTATAAATAAGAAAACAAATTTTGGGGTGCAAAAATGGCCAGATGGTCAAAGGAGTGGCTACAATTTTGGGGTGCAAAAATGGCCAGATGGTCAAAGGAGTGGNAAAATTAGAGTTTATCCCCCAAAGTTGACAGCGTTTTTCAATTTGAACATCAAAGTTTCAATTTTTACAATTCACCCCACAAAATTCTAATTTTTTTCAATTCAACCAATATTGTCCTAAAATTTTCATATTGCCCATATTTTTTTATTTTTTATAAATAAGAAAACAAATTTTGGGGTGCAAAAATGGCCAGATGGTCAAAGGAGTGGCTACAGCCACTCTGATTTTTTTAAAATTTTTTTTATAAAAAATAAAAATAAAAAAATTAGGGGCAATATGAAAGGTTTTGGATACAATTGATCAAATTGAAAAAATTTGGAACTTTGGATGGTGAATTACAAAATTGAAACTTTGTTATTCGAATTGAAAAACGCTGTCAACTTTGGAGGGGTAAACTGTAATTTCCTAATAACATCATGTGTGATCCTTTTTTTATTTGGTATTTTTCTTCATAAAAATTGTCATTTTTTTTTTTATAAAAAATAGTCATTATTATGAAGAAAAATACAATTTTTTTTTAAAAAAAATAACCAAATAAAAAAAGACCACATAAGATGTTATTGTTTCAGAATATATATATATATATTTAAATGACCATATAAGAGAAAAGTTTGGCCAAAATTGTGCCAAAAAGTTGTGCCTATATCATTTATGTTAATTTAATTTCCCGTGATCAATAAAATAAAATAAAAAATTAATTATAAGTAATAATAACAAAATCTGGCATTCATGATATCAGAATGAATTTCTTTAAAACAAAAATAAAAACAAAACAAAATCTGACATGATTAATTAGCCATATGCCATTTAAAAGATGAGGTTTTGATTTCCATTCATGAAGAATTTGCAACACCTTTTGGCCCTTCCTATATATTCTGTGTCTCCCTGAGCCTAAAAATTGTATATATATATTAATATATATTAGAGGATTCAACTCTCTCTTTCATATCATCGCTAGCTTCACATTCAGGTTCTCTCTTTCATTGTCCATTAATCTTTTTTATTGCAGCTTCTAGTACTCTTCTTGGTCAAAATAGTTATTGCTTTCAATTTCTCAAATATATAAGATTTTAAATACATATATACCAATTCTTAGTGGACCCTGCCATGAATTTAGTTTCACTCTCTTGCACGAGCTACTGGAGTTTTTGAATGTCGTTCCTGAAAATATGATTAACGTATAAATCTTTAAAGTTGTTAGGTGCACACTAAAACATGGGTTTGAATCTCGCAATACAAATCTTTTTGTCAAATTAGTGTAAATCACCTTAATTTTCATTGATGTCTAGATAAGGCTGAGTAGGCGTTATTGCCTACTTTTTTTTTTTTTTTTTTTTTGACATGTCCACACAAGAGGGGAGAGAGGGGATTCAAACTTGTGACCTCCACTTCATGAGGCGTGGTCCCAGCCGATTGAGCTACCTCTTGGGGTTATTACCCACTAAGTCAGACTTGAGGGAGCAACATGCAGTTTCCACGTACACTCTAGACCCCTCATGTGTGTGGCTCTGAGGCCGTGGCGGATTTAGGAATGGGAGTTACTAGGGGGCGTAAAAAAATATTTTTTTTTTTCTCTTTATGTATTATATATATATATTTTATAACATGGTAAATACAATAAAAAATAAATTATATCATAATATATGTATCACAAATCAAATCAAACTAATCAAATTACCCACACAAAACAAAACAAAACAAAACAAAAAAACAAAAAACAAAACAAAACAAAAATCAAAAATCAAAGTAACTATTAAAAATCTTTATCTAACAACGTCACAAACACATAATAACTTAAACTACTTGCAAAATAAATCAAGCACAATTAAATGATTAGTAGTGTCTAAGAAAAATGAGTACCTTGTACCTTTTAGTGGGTTGTTAGCATACGGCTATTTCTTTTACAAAAGTCTTGAATCTTAAAACATAAATTACATTAGAAACTGAGTCTACATAGAAGAGACTAGAGTCTAAATTTAGCAAAAAAAAAAAAAAAACCACATTTATCTATAAACTATGACCAAAAACACTATAAAATTCACCCACTCTCTTTTTTAATAAGAAACTATTATCTACTCTCTCTCCCCTATTAAATTATAACTTTATTCTCTCTCTCCTTAATAAAGATAGCTTACTTTCTCCACATGATGACCGTTTGAAGGATAAAAAGAAGGTCAAGGGCGCCCAGTAATTTTTCTTACCAGGGTGCCCTTAAAATTTTGATTGAATGTACTTAATGGATTTTTTAATTTTTTTTTTTTACTAGGGGCACCTGCCCCAAGTCGCTCCCATATAAATCCACCACGGCTTTGAGGGAGTTGGTATTATTATTATCACAACCAATATTACATATTAGTATATTAGGGATAGATCAAGAAGCAGCACTATAAAGGCCACTTTTATTACAAAATTTTGATTGGGATTTTTTAAGGGAAATTGGGCATGAATTAAAAATGTTTTTGCCATCTTCCCTTCCTGCAGGTTTTTGGCATTAAAGATATTCTCAAATGGCTTTCACTTGCAAATTTGTCATTGTACTTGCGGCCATATTTATGGGCCTCATCGCTTATGTGAGTGGAGATGCAAGAATAATAAACAACGTGTGCAGAAAAACCACAGTGGCCAGCTATTGCCACAAGTGCTTTGGCATGTACCGCCGAAGCTCCCATGAGGATGTTAAAGCCCTCGGACGCACATCCATCGATTGTGCTAGCCAGCAATCTCTCAATACAATGGAGCTCGAAGGTAAATTTGTGGTCAATGTCACAAATTACGCTGTTAAGAATGCCTACGTTGATTGTTCGTTAAAGCTCTATTTTGGGGATCATAAGATAACGACCGCACTTCAGAGCTGGCAGAATGCACGTTATGCTGACGCTGGCAATCAGATGTTGGCTGCTCTGCAGGCCGTCCGTGATTGTAGAGCTGCTCTCCAGAAGTTCAACCCCTCTCCAGCTCTTGTTGTTGAGCTAACAACTCTTCAGGGTTTCTGTCAGGCAGCCGATGGAGTTCTGAAACAAATTAAGTGATTAAGATAGGACTTATTTAACCATCTGGTTTGGTATTTAATTTTCATTTACTTAGTTTCTAGTGTTGCAAGAAATTGAATAATGTTTTCATTTCAAAATAATTAAGTCATATATTATTATATATGGTCTAGCACAATGATTTGTATGAATAGAACCATCAAATGATTAGTCAGTTTGAAACCTTTTTCTTTTTCTTTTTCTTTTTTTTTTTTTTAATAAGCAAATGTTTTAGTCTTTATTGGAACAATTCTCGGTTAGGTGAACACATCAGATAGACAAACACCTGCAAAATAGAGTTAAAAAAATTGACACGAGAGCTTGCCCGAATATACCGGCGAAAGATAACTCCGATGCATATGTTAGCTATTTGTTCTGAATAATAAAAATAAGAAGAAGAAGAAGAAGAAGCGCAATTACATAACTTTAAAAAAAAAAAATGTCTCTCATGTTCAAATATAGAGCAAATTAATATTGTTCCATTGGTAAGAAAAATGGGCTGGTAACCAATTAAACTCGAAAGATTATTTATTGTTAGCGTTTTTGTTCTAAGAACATAAAACAAAAGAAGAGTTTCTATAACTTACAAGTGTTTTATATGTTTTAAGTTGTTTGTTACTATTTTTGTTTTGAAAAACAAGCGAACAACCCCTGTAGGCTTGTAGCAATAACAAATACGTAGGCTTGTAGTGATAACAAATACCAAATGGCTTAATTATAGCCTATTTCCCCCCTTTTATTGAGGGATTTCAAGGAGCCTTTTCATGCCTATAAAATGGCAAGTTCATGACTCAGAATAATATACTTGAGTTAATTCGTCGTTGGTTCTTAATTAATTTGCATTAAACGTATCTATATACTCTCAAATGGCTTCCGCTTGCAAATTTGTCCTTGTAGTTGTGGCCATGTTTCTTGGCCTCATTGCGTTTGAGTGGAGATGCAATACTAATAAACAATGTGTGCTGAAAAATTGGAAACCCTGTGTATGCGGTGGCTAGCAATCGGACACACAAACATACACACATATATATATGTATTTTTTTTTTCTTCTAGTTTTCCATGAGATTGAATAATTAATATTCTCATAATCAAAATAATGGAGTCTTATTGGTATAAATAGAACCACATGCACCAAATGGTCACTCTTGATTTTTCTTTTTTCCCTAAGCAAATGGTTGGTCTTGGTTTCTCTTGGAAAAATTGAATGCAAGATATATTTTTTTTTCTTCATTTATGTTCATTTTATAAAGTCATACGCAATTTTTCAAGTTTGAGTTTCTCCTTCTCGCACAAACTCTTTATCGTAGTTCATTTTCTACCGCAATCGAGGTTCGCCGAAATTTGCCAAAATCCTCCATCGGTGGTAATCATCAATCACTTTCAAAAGTCTTTTGAATGCGTCGTTGAAGTTTGCTTGAATTTGCAGCCGGAGTTCTTAGCAATCCACCATCAAAGTTTGCCGGCCGCCACATGAGGGCGCCAAAATCCGCCGATGGATTTCGCTGAAATCTGTTGCCTAAGGTCCCCTGCCAGCCGTCACTGATTTTTGGTACCAACCTAACGCCTAAACATTGTTTCAATAAAAATATTTTTTTGTTGAATATGACCGAATTGTCTTTGTGTCTCAAAGTCAAAACTCATATGAAATTGAGGTCCTTATTTGTTGCAAGAAGAAAATAAATATTTATTTTTCAAAAAAAAAAACAAAAAATAAATCTTTAGGCAATTTCTTATTATTCCAAAACAGAAACTTAAAATAAAATGGGTGGGAAATTGGGAATAGAAGAAGCGAAATTGCAAGAATTAAGTAGCCGCATATTCCAAAAGGGAGCTTCCCGAATCCCTACGCGTCCGGCTTTCTCACCGCAAGAAAAGTCCCGACAGAGTCCGAGTGCGTGTGTGCTTATGGGACCATGGTTATGGACTTGGGATTTCTGATCCCACGCGCAGGCAGAGATTACAGAATTCAACTGAACAACTGAAAAAAAAAGAAAAGAAAAAGAAATTAACAGAAAGAAAGAAAAACCCTAATAAGTTGGATGAATGCCTGAGTAGCAGAGCCAACCTCTCTCCCCAACCATGGCCTCCTCCCTTCGAAGGCTTCTGCCTCTCTGCTCCTCTTCATCCATCAACGTATCTCTTTCTCTCTCTCTCTTTCTCCTCTGTAGCTTCTCTATTCTTTTTTTTGTTTTTGTGTGTGGAAGGAAAGCTCACAACTACGTTGTCCGTTTATCTTGTTGCAGAGGACCGCATTTTCAGCTTCTGGAGTTCGAGAAGGTTTTCTTGCTCCTCTCTCTTTCTCTCGTAGCACATATAAATACGAAAGAGCTCGTAAATTTCTGCAAGAACTGCCAATAAAGTTATTGCATATAATGTTTACAGTGGAAATACATATAATTTTTTATTTTTTGATGAATGAAATACATATAATTGCCTACAGGTGCATTTGTTTATCTCTTTGTACATGTCTCATTGCCTCAATGGGACTCGTTCAACCCCATAATAGGATTATTTACTGACCAATAATAAGTCAACCAATTTTGACTTGAGGCGTATATTTCGTTTTAGGGTTTGGATCAAGCTTTTTTAGGGGTTGTAGTGCGTTTGCTTCGTCTCAGCAAACTGTATCGAAATTGGATGATGAAGATAATAGGCAAGCTGTGGCAGATACCTTAGCAGTTGATGATGAGATTGCGAAAATTAAGCATGAGTTTGATGCTGTCAGACAGGGCTTTCAGAAAATTCCGGATGCACTGAAGGCAATGCCTAAGATGAATCCGGAAGGTCTGTCATGATTACTTCTATTTTCAGCTTAATTTGATCAGATACAACATCATTTGTGATATCGATAATTGCCATTTCTTTTTGAACTAGGCATATATGTAAATAAGAACTTAAGATTGGATGACATACAAGTTTATGGCTTCGACTATGACTACACATTGGCGCACTACTCTGCCAATTTGCAGAGTTTGATTTATGATCTTGCAAAGGAACATTTGGTGAATGAGGTTAGCTTTATCCTATTGTGATGGTGCTATTGGGTTTAACCGTTGTTTTATCGCTCATGTTTTGTTGTCATAATTTCAGCTTAGGTATCCTGAAGTTTGCATGGAATTCAAATATGATCCAACTTTTCCCATTAGAGGCCTATACTATGATAGCTCACAAGGGTGTCTTCTGAAGTTGGATTTCTTTGGGACAATTGAGCCAGACGGGTGCTACTATGGTCGTCGCAAGGTACTTGTTGTTTAACTTATATGGCAAAGATACTCTTTTCATTTTTTTACTAGTATGAAAAATGTTCTTCGCATCTCCTTCTCAGCCATCCACCTCTACTATGATTGATGGGTAATGACTTCTATAGGTAACATTGTGTTTGGGGCTTGTTGCTCCCCAATTTGACTAGATTTTTATTGCAGAGTTTGGTCCATTAAAAAGACATACATATATGTTGAGTTAAAACAGTGTGTTACAATATATCTTTCTTTCCGTATGAAATACAGCTCAGCAGGAAGGAAATAGAAGAGATATATGGCACACGACGCATAGGTCGTGATCAAGCTCGTGGGCTTGTTGGTTTGATGGATTTCTTCTGCTTTAGTGAGGTTAGTTCCGTTATTTTACATTGTTTCTCTACTACGTACTGTGTGCTGGCTGGAGGAGCTGCTGTAGCTTCAGTTGACAAAAACCCTCAATATACTTACCGAACTTCTGAAGCTCTTTTCTGTAATGATTGTTGGAAAGGCAAACCTTTTATACTAACCAATTATTCAATTGATATAACTGCTCACTTTTCTCTTAAACTAGTCATATATCTTTTCTTAAACAAAATGCCTAACTTGAACAAATATTTTAAGCAAATTATTACATATGAAAGCACCGCCAAGTTGTAATTACTTCCTTTCACGTACTTCCTACAACATATACTGCCCATTTTGTTCTAAAAAGAAAGATTTCCAAATTTTTAATTTTAGAATAAGCAACAATATGTGCATGTGCATGGTTATTGCTGTGGCTTTCTGTGTCCATGTCTTACTTCTAAGCGTGTTCTGTTTGTTTGTAACCATCTATACTTCATACTATATAGATTAGGCATTAGTTGCATGCATGGGACACAGGAATTGCAAGACAACCCCAAGTATTGATATTGATTAGTGTAATGAACTCTCGGAAACTTAGCATTTCTATTTGCTTTGTGCCCAAATCAATATACTACAATTATAAAATTATAATATAGTTATTTCTTTCTTTCTTTAACTATATCTTTTTGTGCATTTTCGATTCCTTTATTGTCACTGTCAATCTCATAATGGTGAATATGGAATTTATTCTTTTCATGATTGTAGATGATTTGTGACTTTTCATAGCAAACAGACATTTACATCAATCTTACCAGTTATGCCAAAGAAAAATAAAGTCTTGGAAAAATTAACAGAGAAACGTCAAATGCCTGGTTTGATATGAA
The DNA here is from genome assembly GCA_006937295.1 of Carpinus fangiana. NCBI lineage: Eukaryota > Viridiplantae > Streptophyta > Magnoliopsida > Fagales > Betulaceae > Carpinus > Carpinus fangiana. The sequence continues at coordinate 21,808,636 of CM017325.1, forward strand.
ACTTCAGCGAACTGAGTGACAATCACCTAATCAATCCTGGATGTACTGAAAATAACTATTACCAAAGAGTCTTTGAAGTGGTCATAACATAAACATAAAGGAAAAAGTTTGTAGATCTTCATTTCCAGATGGAGATTCCTACTTGAAATTCAGATTTCTTCCCCTTTAGGAAACCAGAAACTACCATAAAAGCAAGAGGGATGGTGGCGTCTAGTTTTTGTTTTTGTTTTCCTTCTTTATTGTTGATGCATATTTGTGGATTGATAGTGAAGACTAGTTGAACTTACCTTTCATATGGAATTACTTCTACTCAGACTATGTCAATTTCTATTTTTAGTTCTCTTTAAACCCCTGAATATATGGTTTTCGCTGTGACTTTGTAGGCCTGCCTTATTGCTGATATGGTGCAACACTTTGTTGATGCTAAGCTGGAATTTGATTCCTGCTACATCTATCAAGATGTAAATCATGCCATCCAGCATGTTCACCGAAGTGGCTTGGTTCACAGGGGAATTCTTGCTGATCCTCATAGATACCTAGTTAAAAATGTAAGTTCACAGGGGGATCAGCTTTTTGTTGCTGATCCCCTGTATCATGTATTTTGACCTATGTGATGTGTTTAATTCATGCTGACATCTGTGACTGCATGATACAAGTAAAAAGCTATCCTAGAATCTGGTTTTATAACCAAGTTGGTTTTGTTTTTTCTCCTTCAGGTTGAGACTTTGTACTTTTCTTTATGTGGATGAATATTACAGGGGGAGCTACTACGCTTTCTCAAGATGCTAAGAGACAAGGGAAAAAAACTTTTCTTGCTGACGAATTCTCCGTATTACTTTGTGGATGGAGGGATGCGTTTTATGTTGGAGGTAATTTGCTCACAAGGAAATCACATTGTAACCTTTTTGCCATTACAAAATTGAGAATTTTATGTTTGTTGCTGCCTGCACTGTTGCTGGAGATTAAGGGCTTATTCAGTTTTATAGCTTTTTCTACATTTTTCTATGAAAAACAGCCAATCTAATGTGAATTTGGTCTTTAGGATTCTCACAGAATGTTTATGTTCTAATTTTGTTATTAAGTTTGCTTGGCTTTTTTTCTTTGTTTTGTTGTCTTTCATTATGTCGTGTACAAAGCTTTTGGAGAATGCCAAGGAGGAGGTTGCAGTATTTATATTATATACTGTTGGTGTTTGAATACAGTTGGGTAAATAAGTTAAAGATACAATTCTTATAGATAGCATTGAATAAACATCTGATCCACCTACAAATGTATGTTCAAAAGAAGGCGAAATCGATTGTTTGCAAGGACAGGATGTTTAAGCATACTCTGTGCATGTGTGCTGGCTGTTTGTTTAAGTATAATTAGTGTTATTGTTGTTTCATTAGGATTCTACGGGTTGCAGAGACTCTTGGAGGGAACTTTTTGATGTTGTGATTGCACAAGCCAATAAGCCAGTGTTCTATACATCTGAGCATCAATTCCGGTTTGTATCTTCAATGCACTGAACCAGTTTTTAATCTGTTTTTTTATTCTTGCACTCTTGGAGGGAACTGGCTGTTTCTTTTAAATTTAAATTAATTCCTTGAAATAATAATGGCATGATTAATGAGGTAATTTGGATATCCTTTTCATTTAAAAACCAGCCACAATTGAGGTTGGATACTTATAATGAACCCTTTTGGTCGAGGTTTCCACAATGCTGCTAATTGTTTTTTTTTTTTTTTTTTTTTTTGTTCCACTATGCTGCTATTTTGAAAAAGAAGAGAAAAATGGACTTGGGAAAAAAAAAAAAAAAAAAAATCCCAGAAACAGACTGGACTTTTGTAGCTGATAAGTGCGAGGACTTGATATGTCCTTGCTGAAATGGAAACTTTTTCTTTTTCTTTTTTCATTATCATTCCTTATAATTTGAACCATTTTCTTTGTCATATTTCTGTCAATTAGTTCCTTTCAATTATGTCATTTTCGAACTTGACTTTTAAAGTTTTAGCTCTCCAAGGCATTGAACGCTTTACTAATATCTTGTTTGTCATGTACTTTGTCCTTTGATCTTCCATGTAGCTGTTATGACACAGAAAATGACACTTTAGCTTTCACAAAGGTGGATACTTTTCTTCCAAATAAAATATATTACCGCGGATGCCTCAAATCTTTTCTCCAAATAACAAAGTGGAGTGGTCCAGAGGTATATCAAATACCATTTCAAATTAATTCTCTGTTTTGTGCTTGTTCAATTTTCTCTGGAACTGGTTGATCAACTAACCCACTCCTCTCTCTTTCTCTTCCTTTTCTTTTGTTCCTTTTGTTAGGTGATATATTTTGGGGATCATCTGTTTAGTGACCTGAGAGGACCCTTGAAGGCTGGTTGGCACACTGCTGCAATCATCCATGAACTAGAAGTACGTGTTTTGCTAGACATTTTCAACTTGTTCATATCAAATTTTTCATAGGTTCAATGTAAAATCTATATGATTAACACAATCTAGACAACTTGCTGACTTGATCACTCAAAATTGAAGAATAAGCACTTAAGTTAAACTGACTCGATTGTACAGGGCAGTGGAATGTATCCAACCCTCTATTTTCATCACATCCTAATTATTGTGTGCCTTTATTCCTGCTTGTTATGTTATAAGTTTAAGATATGGTATTGCTGTCCAACACATGTATGAGGTGTCTTTATGGAAAATTACAATGGGTATGAAGAGAGGTCTAGGTTTGGTGTTTGACATTGATATGAGGTAGCTTGGGCCAGTGGCGGTAGACCAAACTCCTTCATTTTTTATCTTTTGCCATATTTTTTTACCTGCTGTAATAGGATTAGCCTTCATCACTTGATCAAGTTGTATGGCAGTTGGTTCCAATCTCCACATCAACTGGTTTCTTTAGCTACTGTAGGTTAAGATATGGTATTGCTGTCCAACATATGTATGAGGTGTCTTTATGGAAAATTACAACGGGTATGGAGAGAGGTCTAGGTTTGGTGTTTGACATTGATATGAGGTGCCCAGTTAAAAAAGATGAGTGTCATTTCACAACGTGCATTCTGGATTGTGATAGGCAGAAGATAGTCTTTAAGGAGTTTCCCATTCGGAATTTAACTAATTTTGATGGTGAATGAGACTGCATGAATAAGGAAAAAAAATACAGTAAATATAGGTTATTTTTGAATGGACTAATGCAGTCATGTTGTAATACAAACTTTTAAATGCCAAAAGAGATAGATTTAGCCAATTTCGAATGCATTTTTGTGAGGGGAGAAAAAAAGGATTACAACCATGTTTGGGTCATTGCTATTAAGAATGGGCCTGCGCAAGTGCACCTATAAATCCTATTTTATGGATGGGATATTGTTAGAATTGATGTATGAATATATTGTAGTTTGTATTTATGTTGGGTGTCATCTCCCTCCCCATTTTGTTTCCTCTCTAAGGGTGTTTTCTCATTAATGCAGAGTGAAATACGTATACAAAATGAGGATAGCTACCGTTTTGAACAGGTATTATATTCTGCACATTTTATTCATCTTTCTTGACATTTTGTTGGTGGTCTTACACTTTGGTTTTGTTTTGTTTTTGTTTTTGTTTTTTTTTTCTTTTTCACAAAGTCTTTTAGGGGAACCTACGTTGTGGATTGAATATTTGTTTAGTTGAATAAAATTTTCTTGTGGAGTGCTTATATCTGTTGAGTTTTTTAGGCAAGATTAAGCAAAGTCTTATTATTATCTCAAATCTTCTGGTCCCACTCCAAACCAACAAATCAAATTTTATTTTTTTACTTATGAAAACAAATTCTATCTTGGGTAAATATTTTAGAACTATGTGATAAATTTTTAGTGATTTGGCTTAGATTTTGAATAGGTCATCTAAATGATTTACTAAGATTTGACCAAATCTAAAACAATCGAAGGGTAGTTTACAAAATTGACAACTTGAGACAGATTTGGTATGCGGAAGAAATTGTAATTCATTTGTGAGTTTATGTAAAAGTATAAACTGATATATGCACACAGAAATCCGAGAATTTGCAAAAACGAAAGGGAAAAAAATCAATTACGTAAAGAAAATTGGTTTATGCTGATTTGAACTAGTGTTTTAATAACATTTGCCAATGATTTACCTAGGTACTCTTCGTGTGATTGGCCCTACTTTAGAAGAAAGTCAGCATCTCTCAATCTTGGCCTGATATTTGAATTATGTCATCAAGTTGACTAAGAAATCTCATCCATGTCACCATCAAAAATTGATTGGCTTGGATGTCATCATAGACCCTTTCTATAGCTTGATAAAATATTCCAACGATTAACTTTAACATGAATTCTTTTGAGTGATGTATGACATTCAGCACATATTCTACTAGGAAAATTAGATGCTATAACTGATGAGATTAAGCCAATTATCCAATTTTACAAACCAGTAATTTATGATTTATAAGAATTTGATTATAAACTTTTTGTTTTTTAGCTATTATATAAATTTCATTGACAAATTGAACGAATTTTAAGTTAAAGGAGCATTGGACCCCTCAACCCCCCTCCCCTCCCTCCCCTCTCCTGCTCTCTCGCGAGCCACCTTTTCTGGTTGTTGCAAGCCACATTTATAAGTGGGAGAGTTTTTGCTGGATTTGACTCACATCATGCTGTTAACTAACTCGTTTCACATGAGTTACGGTTGGCTTTGGTTTTCAGCTTGCCAAGAAATGAATCCATCGAAGTTCTTAAAGTTCTATAATTGTTTTTAAAACTGATATAACTCAGATCATAAACTATTTTTTTAAATTAGTTACAATTGAATATTCTGTTGGTTGATGATGAGGTGGAGGACCTCTTTTCTTAATTCTGTATCTCTGCTCTGTATACAGGCAAAATTTCATATTATACAGGAACTTTTGGGTAAATTGCATTCAATTGTAGCTAATAGTCAGAGAAGTGAAACATACAAGTCACTTTTGGAGGAGCTAAATGAAGAGAGGCAAAAGGCACGCAGTGTGATGAAGAGAATGTTCAATAGATCTTTTGGAGCTACGTTTCTCACTGACACTGGCCAAGAATCTGCTTTTGCCTATCACATTCATCAATATGCAGATGTGTACACCAGTAAGCCGGAGAACTTCTTATTCTATCCTCCTGAAGCATGGCTTCATGCACCCTTTGATATCAAGATCATGCCACATCATGTGAAGGTATGTCTTGACTTTTCTCTAAAAAAGTTATATTTCGATTAATGTTGTATGTTTCATGTTGTTGGCTGCCTCTAGTAAAAATGAGTAGACCTTTGCAGCTTAGTGGTGTCTCTTATCCTTTATAAGGGCGAGTTCTGGGGTCAACTCAATGGAATTAAGGGACCCAAGATTTAATCATTCTGAATTCATTTTATCGACTTAGTAGAGTAATTAATGGGTAGTCTCTCTTATACATTTATGTTTCAGCTCCTTTCTTACTGTTATGGTGCATATCTGTGCTGTAGTATTTTCACATGGCTAGCCTGCATTTTCAGCTGCTTGTAATAATCATTTAATGACTTGTGAGTATACCAAATCCCAAGTTTTTTACCTGTTGACAGGAAGTGCTCAAATGGTGTTCATTCTTCTCGTCTTTATTCCCTTAAAATCTCTCTCTCTCTCTGCATCTCTTGCATCAGCAATTGCATCCTCACGTTTTTATCTATATCACCTAGGGCTATATTCAAGTCAAGCCAAGCCGAGTTTGGGCTGGCCGGACGCGGCTCGAATCTCTTGTTCTGGAGCTCAATCTCGGCTCGAGCTCACGTCGAGTTTTGGAAGTGTGTTCGACCTCAACTCGTGAAGAACCTAGCCATGTTTGAGCTTGGCTCGAACTCAGCTAGGTTCACGAGCCACTCAAGCTCGATTGTAATTTTGTAAAATTTTAACTTAAAAAAATATAGTAAAATCTACTCCCACCATTGGGCGCCTTACAGCCATCCACCGTGGCAATAGCCTCCCACGATGGTGGCAGTATCCATGGCCCCCTTCCATCGGTTGGACCCCCTTTTACACCAATTTCTCGTCTCACACCATCACACGACAACTCATTTGCAGCCCCACTGATCCATCTCTCTTGCACTACCACACACGACGACCAGCAATGATCGGCAGCCCCCACAAGCATCCCCTTTCACCAATCGAAGCTCACAGGGATCCACTCTCTCCATCACCCAACCGGCACAAAACCATCTCCTGAAGGCTCGTGACCGTGTGTGATGGCTTCTCCAACTTGCTCCATGGCCGGAGACCACCCAGTGGTGAGTGCGCCGCCAAGCCAGTACTGAAGACCCACCAACAACCTCCCTTAGATTCACGCTCACCCTGCCGATCTGCCGCACACCAACACTCCCCTAGGCCAAAGATGGCTGCCTACGTGGCACAGTGGCCGCCGACACACTAGCATTGAGCTCTCTCTCTTTCTCTTTCTCTCTCCCTGCGTTTTCTTTTTGTTTTTCTGATAGAACACTGACCTCGAGTTTCAATAGATGATCGAAGCAATGGTTATGGTTAATTTTGGTGATTGAATAATTGAAAAGTGTTTTTTTAAGGGATTTCAAGGATTTGCACATGAATGACACGTGGATTGCGTGTTGGGAAGATTTTTTTAGAATCAACAGATCGGATTTAATTTGAAGATTGGACAGCTGAGAGTAATAGATTTGGCCTTAAATTGTTAATTCTAGCATGCACTTTTCTGGCTGGCTGCTTACTAGACAAACTTGAAGTTCAAGTTTCAGGTATCTAAAACCTAAATAGTGTGAGTTTTCAAAGATGCCAGAATATGCCTTAATACAATGCTTTCATACTTTCTTTGCCTAATTAGACCTGGCTTGAATAACAGAATTTGGCTTGTGTGATATTCCTCCATGAAGCTCTTTATACGTGAAAGATTGTTTTGAGTACTTTTAGGTCTCTTTCATTTTCCTTGTGTATTAATTCTCTCCAACCTTCTCTTACATCTTCCTTGTTTCAGGTTCCGTCAACCTTGTTCAAAAACAATTAGATATTATTGCACCAAACAAATACGGATGGGTGTGAATCCACTATTTTTGGATTGTTGGTTGTCAGACGGGGGCAAATAATTAATGGTTGCTCATTCATTGAGGATTTAGCAGCGCTAGGATGTTCATGTAATATTTGTAACGTTACGTGACTTGGATGGAATCTAAATGGAAACAAATAATAATGTGCATGCTAATTCATGATCGTCCTGTATTCTTTCAATTATTTTTGTTTGTCATGTATATGTACGAACGTAAATATTGATTACTGGCCGGGGGAATAAAAGAAAAAAGAAAAAACAGACGAATTTTGTGTCTTAAATAGGTTTAGGGTTGTTCATTTATTGTCATTTATAATTTAATGTTGTTTGGTGGAGGCTAGGGAATAGGGATCCTTAAAAAAATGACTGAATGAGACAGAACCTCAGACGTTTGGTTTTTGGTGGGCAGAAGACCCGAGATAAAATCATTTTCTGCAACTGCAACCTTTGAAACGTTAGTCACGTAATCTGTTGCTCGAATTTCCCCTTTGGGGTTTTCCAACTAACCACTATTCTTAAATACTATCTATCCAGAGTGGAAGCCTTCAACTCTGTGGGGAATCATGGCTTCCAAGACCAAGACCCACTACTTTAAACTTCCACGTATGAACAAGTGACATGCATCGGGTGTGGAATGAGAAAAGGCCTTACAACAAGCGTCTTGACAAATTCACATGTACCAACTGGTTCCATGTGCAGAAAATTAAAGTTTCTTTAACAAATGCATGCAGATGGACGAGGAGGATCTGGATGAATTACATTTGTCACCTAATTGCTTCCTGTTTCTTTCTGCTATTCACGAGGTGCGCAATTCATCTCGTTTCCTTAATCTGGTTTTATAAAAAGCAGACACCTCAGTTTGAAACATCAAAAAATAATATAACATTTTACACTAAATAAAGATATAGTGTTGAGGGTTCGATAATGAGTATTAGGCTAGAACGAATGAGAATTAATTTGAATTAAAGACACAATATTTTTATCTCTATTGTATTTAATATTTTTACATGGTATATCAAATTTGTATCGAATACCGTAAGCGACACCATCTCCACCAACATTGTTTTACGCCACATCATCATGATAGTAGCCACATAGGGAAGGGTAATGTTGGTGGAGATGATGCAAGGGTTCCAAAATCTCCAAAGGAGGGCGGCTGTAGTATGTTGACTAGTAGTAGTAAATAGGGTGTAGGGTGTGGAGAGAGGGGTGCGCTTTTGGTTTGGTTGTTGGCTCTCCAAAGGAGGCGGCTGCCTGATGCAGACTAATCTGGACTTTGGAGGTCAATCTTAAGAACAATTCATTCATTTAATACCATTTGTGGACAAAGTGGGTTGTCCCAAATGATTAACATTTTGAATAACTTCATATTTATTTTTAAAAATATATATATTTATATTATATTTGAAATATCTTTTTTGGATCACATCAAAGATAATCTAAAAGAAAAGTATTTGTTTCTTTAAAATATGTACAATGTTTCATTTTTAAAAAGATTATGCTGGTCCTTAAGAGGTAGCTCAATCGGCTGGGATCACACCTAATGAAGCGGAGGTCTCTAGTTCGAATCTCCATCCATCATCTTATGCGGACATGTTAAAAAAAAAAAAGGATTATGCTGGGAGCTCAAACAAAAAGCCATTATTGCTTGCGGGTCATAGTAAATAATTATTCAATATTTCTTAAATAAAACTTTTTCATCTTTTACAAATAGTAAATCTCATAAATTTTACTTGTAGTCCTATTTTGATGATTTATCAATTGAACATGAGCTCTCACGAAAAGGAAAAATTAATTTAACACAAACCATACAACATTATTATAAAAGTAGATTTTTAAATGGTCAGACCGGATGACAATCACGTGCAAAACAAAAAGAAAATCATTGGAGTGGAGCTTTTCGGCGATCAGCCGGGGATCACACATATTTTGTCCTTTAAAAATAGGGGCAGACCTACAGCTTGGGGGTGGGGGGGACGAAAATCTTTACAAATTTCTTTAAATTGTCTTAAAAGTCTACTAAATTTATAAATTTATCCCTCCTAAAATAATATTTATCTCCATTTTAATTATTATTTTTTATTTTTGCCACCACCCAAAAAAATATATTTGTGTCCCCTTTTAATTACTATTATTATTTTCTTACCTTTGGCCCCTCTTTCAATGTAAAAAACCTAAAATACCCCCATTCATTTAGTTTCCTCCATATTCTAGTTCATTTCTTACTAGAAACTCAATTTGATTTAGGACTCTAATTGAACATATGAAAGAAAAGTTAATGATTTGAGTTCTTTGAGTAGGTAGCTTCTAACCAACAATTAATTTTTTGAACGGTTATTTTGTCGTCATTTAGGTTTACAAATAACATCACAAGTTAGATGGTTTAATCATTTATGATTGCACCAAGGGGTGAAAATTTAGAACCGCTAACCTTACTAACTACTAATTGCTTTTGAAAGCAGTTATTAAAAATCATTAACCGTCTAGCAGTTAGCGGTTAGCAGTTAATGAGTTTTTGAAAACCGCTAACCACTAACCGCTTTATATATATATTTCATAATATATGACAATAAGTCATTGCAGTATAATGGTAGTTATTTGTATGTTGTATTTAATTCTTTGTTTAGAATATTGGTAAATGTTGCATTTTTTTAATATTAATTATTTTTGGGCTCTTTTAATATGGGCTCCTTCTATAGCAATTCAGCCCAATTTGTGGTATATAGCAATTTTTTATGCTAAAATGGCCTTGAAAAACAAAAAACGTTTAAAGTAAGCTAAAAAATATCCTAATTCTCAAAACCGGTAAAAAAAAATGGCCCAAAAAAAGCGCAACAAAAAAGCCAAAAAAAAAAAATGGTTAGTAAAAAAAATGGGTAGTAGGATGCGGTTAACCGCTAACCGGGCGGTTGCGGTTAGGGTTTTAGCCATTAACCGCTAACTGCAACCGCCTTTCACCCCTAATTGCACCATTGTTTGGCTCGATTCATTTTGTTGTTATTTGGGGTTTCATGAGATTGTTAGGAAAAATAGTTCACACTCAAATGTATCATTTTTCTTGTACCCTATAAATCGTGTTTAGTTTATTTTGCTAGTTTTTTTTTGCTAAGCTATTTTGCTAGTTATTTATATTATTGTGTATTTGTGATGCCATAAAATTAGATGTAAGGCTTCTATGCTTTTATTTCATATAAACACACACAAACACATATAAAAAAAATTATGTGTGTATATGTATTTTGTATTTATATACATCTGTCAATCTCAGAAAAAAAACAAATTCATCCTCCCACGCATCACAAATCCTAGTTCCGCCCTCATTTGTTTACGAGTAATGCTATCTCCACTCTCATTCGACCATAAATCTCAATAATGAAATTTTATATTGATTAAATTCTTCCCATTTTTTGAAATGCAAAATTGCAGGAGGCCTATATACTATTGATCCGGCCTGTCTCTCTCAAGTACGTACTCTCAACGATGATCGAGTCATGGATTCTGGAGAGTTGGTGGGAAAGCAAAATGACAGATGTAACCCCGACGGTTTATCATCTAAGTGCATGCTCTTTCACCTACTTTACTTTTTTTACGGGCAGAAAGAGAAAAAAAAAAAAAAAATCTTAAATTTGCAAAGTTTTGGACAGACAAACCCCCGAGTATTNTCTCTCTCAAGTACGTACTCTCAACGATGATCGAGTCATGGATACTGAAGAGTTGGTGGGAAAGCAAAATGACAGATGTAACCCCGACGGTTTATCATCTAAGTGCATGCTCTTTCACCTACTTTACTTTTTTTACGGGCAGAAAGAGAAAAAAAAAAAAAAAATCTTAAATTTGCAAAGTTTTGGACAGACAACCCCCCGAGTATTCCGTGTCATGGTTGAAAAGCCCAACACACTCTTGGAACATGCATGCAGAATTCAGAAAACTCAGCAAACCTACCTTTCCTTGTATATTATAAAAACACTTTGAATATTAGAAAGAAAAATTAGTGCACATGAAAAGCCAAAAAAGGGTCTATCTAAATTCTGAGCACAACAAGGGAGTAGATGGGGAACGTGTAACAAAATAGTTCACCAACCCCTCCTGTATTACTACCCATCTCACCCCTTCTTATTCTCTCATCAAAATTCCTATTACTAAATATCTTATCATATATATATATATGGAAGAAGAAGAAGAAGAAAACCCAAGAATGAAGGAAATAGAAGCGAAGACAGCCCAAATGGATAACGAGAAGACCACAGTTTGTGTTCTTGATGCCTCAACCTATGTGGGTTTTTGGATTCTCAAAGGATTATTGAGCAGAGGGTATAGAGTTCATGCAGCTATCCAAAAACAGGGCAAGTAGTTCTCCCTTTTTTTTATATTTTTTGAGGAAATATCATTGGGGAGTTTTTTAATTTGTTGGTATACATGGACCTGATGATGATGATGATTTTGATTTTCTTGCAGGGGAGACAGAGATACAGATGAAAATCAGGAACATGGAAAGAGTGGAGGAGAGATTGGAGGTGTTTTCTGCAGATGTTTTGGATTACCATAGCATTCTTGTAGCTTTGAAGGGGTGCTCTGCTTTGTTCTGCTGTTTGGGTGGTTCAGATGGATACGATGTAAGTATATATATATATATATATATCCCATATGTCTAAATTATATTATATATTTAGTAGAAATTAATTTGACTGTTTGAGCAGGATAAAATTGTGGATTTGGAGGTGAGAGGAGCAATCAATGTAGTGGAAGCATGTGCTCAAACAGAGAATGTTGAGAAGATTGTGTTCACTTCTTCTTTAACTGCAGCAATTTGGAGAGAGAACATTTCTACAGAGACGGATGTAGATGAGAGGTCATGGAGTGATCAAGATTTTTGCAGGAAAATGAAGGTTTCTTCATTTCTCTCTCTCTCTCTCTATGTATATTTTTCAATCAAATTGATCTTCTAGTTCATAATCAGTGAAATAGTTAAACCCCAGAAATCCAACTCATTAATTTCTCTTACTTACTTCACCAATTAAGCAAAAACCAATCAAGAATAGAGTCTTTTTTTCTTTTCTTTTCTTTTTTTTTTCTTTCTTCTCTTCTCCTTCGATTCTTTGAAGTATAAAATAAAAGTTTGTTCCTGCAGCTTATGGGCTTTTCCCATTTTCTATAAGCCACTTACAAAATAATTATTATTATTATTTTTTTTTTTTGGATAAAATTACAGTTGTGGTATGCCCTAGCAAAGACACAGTCAGAGCAGGCAGCTTGGGCTCTAGCCATGGATCGCATGCTCAACATGGTTTCCATAAATGCTGGGCTAGTGGTTGGACCCAGTGTCACTCAACAGAATCCCATCTCAACCATGTCTTATCTTCAAGGTACACAACATAATTAAGAAGATTAGCCTTCAATTATCTAATCATGATTTCAATTAATTATACAACATATATATATAATTAACACTAATCTTTTTTTTTGAAAAAAAACAGGAGCGGCTCAAATGTATGAAAATGGAGTAATGGCATCGGTTGATGTAAACTTTCTAGCCAACGTTCATATTCGAGCCTTCGAGGATCGGTCCACCTGCGGCCGCTATTTCTGCTTCAATCACACTGTTCACACCGAGGATGAAGCTCTTAAACTTGCTCAAAGCTTAAGCCCTTTAATTGCCTTACCACCTAGGTAACCTTTTTTTTTAATTAATTACGACTTAACTTCTTTTATATTATATTATATACCTATTTGTCACACTCATTTCACACCGGCTGACGTAACTTTCTTATTAGCTAATAAGTGTGAAAAATAACATTAATTTCCAAAAGCGTAATATATTGAATATATAGCTATATTTAATGTGTTATGATGTATATATAGGTATGAATGCCAAGGAAGTACTAGTGAGGTTTATGCAGAGAGGTTGACGACCAAGAAGTTGAACAAACTTATAGAGGGCACCGCCTGTTAAAGTCATTTTCTTCTTGTTTTTGACATGTCCGCACAAAAGAGGGAAGGGAGATTCGAACTAGTGACCTCTGCTTCATTAAGTATGGTCATTTTCTTTTTGTTATTAATGGCAGATGTATATAAATATATATAGTGGTTCAATTATTGGACTCAAGCCAATTTCTATTTGCTTTCCGGGTTCAGTGCAAGGAAGTTAATCGATTCAAATTTTATAAATTATATATATAAATAAGCACATGACATCCTGAATTATTACAAAAACAAGAGCGTCATTATACGTACACCAAAAGTTCTGTGTAAGCTTCTGAATAGGATTGAACTGAGGAAGTTTTCCTTTACGTTACAGATTGTTTTACTTACAAAATTTTTGTAACTCCAAATACCCAATTTTGTGACTTTAGTAATCGACACGTTTACCTCTTACCACATGTTGTGGCTCTAGGATCTCTAACCTTAAAATGAATGAACCTCGTTCCCTACAACCTGAAACTCTTGAGTGTAGCCTTTTTTGTTTTAAATGAGTGATAGGCCAAATTATCCATTAATCTCTCTCGCTAAATATTTCTTATTAAAAAGAAAAATTGTCATCTAGTTCATGCCACTTCTTGATTGAAGCATTGCCAATCCATTCAATTTGTAACAAATTAAGAAAATTAAAATAATAGTTTTTAAGAGTACAACACATATATACCCTTTCAAATCTACCTCAAGGAGAGTAGTTAAAGTTATATTAATATATACAAAATCTCTATTTCTGTTAAAGAAACATATTGATTTTTTTTTTTTTTTTTGAAAGAAAAAATCATTCCAGTCTCATTGAAGACAAGCGTAAACGCTTTTACAGAGCAAAAAGTTCTAAAAAAATCATAGTCGAAGTTACGAGGTTACAAGTCATAAATGCTTACATAAAAATAAAAATTCAAAACTTATCTATGACAATAATATCTGCTAACCCACGACTAATTTTCAGTTGTAACATCAGATCTGTTCCAGACATATTCAACTCAATGCATAGGCAGCTCATTTTTCTTGGCCTTGGGAGCAAAAAATCCATGTCGAAACTCATCCTCCTAAGCGCGAGAGCCAGGAAACGGATCACATCCACAACTCAATTCTAGACTTCTAATCCTAAATAAACACATAAATAATACAAAATTAAAAAGGAAACTAAACCAAGTAAAAGACTAACAAATAAACCTAATTCAAATAAAAGACTGAAAAGTAAGATAGTCTGTCCGATCTACATCACACAACACCTTGGAGGGCGGACGGAAGTGGTCGGAGTTGCTGCATATGGCCAAAAAACACCTAAGAAACATAAAAAATAAGGGAAAAACAAAAATAGGTAGAAGGGGAAGGGGAGCTCTCTCAGGTTCATGCTTTCTGGAGCTTCTCTTGCTTTTTGTTAAATAAAAGTTGCATCTATATCTATATCTATATTTTGAAATGAAAGGTAAATAAGAATTGAAGAACTAATTAAATTATTAATTATGGATAATAATTGGCCCAATCTGGCTCCCACTCCAGCCCAGAACAACAAACACTAGACATAAAGCCCATTAGAATGAGCCAAACATTGTTTGTAATTGTATCCAACAACCAGACTTGTTTTAATCAAATTTTGATCCTAGCATGCATGTGTTCGAAGGAGGAAAGAAGGCAGCAAGTAAGGAATTTTTATTTTTTATTTTTTTATTTTTGTAAGTACATCAGAAACTAAAAACAAACAAGAACCAAAGACAACAAACAAACAAGAACCAAAGACAACAGAAAACAGAAAATCAAACTAAAGAAGGTGGGTCTTTGCCACTGCAAATAGGATAAGCAAGGGGGTGAGGTAAATGAGTGGAAATACAACCAAAATGAACTCTAGCCACGGCCCAATACGTCACATGATAGGCACAGAAGTTTGCACTTCTATGAACTCTTTTTGCTCTCTAAGAGGAGAACAAGGGGATGGTAGCAATGGAGTCGGAGATGATATTTGCAATCTTCCAATCATGAACTATGGAGGGATGCTGCAGCGCCATAATCACCACTTGAGAATCCTCTTGTAGAGAGAAATCTGAACAGCCTAAAGAAATAGCCAAAGAGATGGCTAGAGCAGCAGCTAAGGTTTCACCGTAAGTGGGATCACACAAGGGGCTAATCTGAGAAACAGCCTTTAGGATTTTTCCGGAAGAGTCACGGCAAATAGCTCCTTGTGACGAGAAAGAATCTATTATAACTGTATGTATCAAAATTTATCTTGAGGGAGGAGCCCACAAGAGGAGACCATTTTTCCACACAAGGAGACAAGATGCCTTTCCAAGCCTTGAAAATGGTCCAGAGAGATTTTCTTTATATTTCTAGATAAAACAAGCACATTTGGTAAGACTCCATCATGAACTACTCGATTTCTGCTAAACCACATAAGGTCACACAAAATTGTAGCATAAATTTGGAAAAGATGCACATCAGACTTTGGGATGCCTACAACAAAACAAGGGTTAGTGATACAATTTACCCAATTAGACAAATTAAAGTTGGACCAAACCAAAGAATCAAGAGGCCAAAAAGAATCCCTCCAAATGATCCTTACAAAACTGCACTGAAAAAAGAGATGGATAGGAGAATCAACAGCAGTTTTGCAAAGAAAACAAAACATATCATTAGGAGGGATACAAAAAACCTTACTGAGCCTATCTTTGGTGGGAATAATGTTCCAAACCATTTTTCATTAAAACAACTTTAATTTATTATTAAGATTTAGTTTCCAAAACTTCTTCCAGGAAGGAATAGAGAGAGGGGACGGATGGGCTAGATGACTACTACTCCTAATTAACTTGTAAGCAGAAGAAGTAGAGAAATTTCCATTTTGAGAAGGGGTCCATAGGAAAGAAATCCCTTGGGAAGGAAGAATTTTTATCTTTAGAATTTCTGCCACTGAGGAAGAGGAAAAAATAGAATGGAGCAAATGGATATTCCATGAGTCTGAATCTTGAGAGAACGAATCCTTAACAAGAATTTGAGAGTGCACAAGGTGGCTATCGTTTAAAGGAATAGGCTTAAAAAATGGAAAGGTGGGAGCCCAAGGGGATGCCCAGACCAGCAGAGAGGAAGATCTATGAATTTTATAACAGGTTCCTCGAGTCAAAATATGCCAGGATTTTAGAATCCCTTTCTAGAGCCACGAGCTGACAGCAAAGGGGGAGAGGAAAGAAAAGAATCAGAGCTGAGAAACTTACCTCGGAGTTGGTCCACCCACATGTAGTTGAAATTTGTCATAAGTTTTCAGCCCAATTTTCCAATGAGGGCCAAACTGACTTCTTTCATTTTCCTAAAAACCCAAACCTCCTAGAGCACAAGGGAGACAAATAGAGTCCCTAGATTTTAGAGAGAGATTCCTGGATTTCCCAAGAGGGAATCCTCACCAAATTTTTTTGAACAAATTGTCCAATTTTCCACATATTCCGTTTGCCAAAAGGAAGGTGCTCATGGCATATGTTGGAATGGAGGAAGCCATTGATTTGATCAACACCGACCTGCTTGCCTAAGAGAGGGATTTTGCTCTTCAACCTTCAATCTTCCCTTGAACATTTTCTTTATCTTTGAGTTTCCAAATAAATTCGGGAGACCCAGATACAAAGACTTTGTAGGATTGTGAGAATATGGAAGTAAGAAGAGAATAATTTGAATACTGTGATGCGGAGTGATCTTGCTAAAATGAATTGTGGATTTATTGGCGTTAATGGATTGGCTAGACCAGCGAGCATATTTCTCAAAACAACCCTTAATGCAAGCAGCTTCAGAAGTTAAGGCACACCCAAAAATGAGAAGATCATTTGCATAAAGGAGATGCGAAATAGCAGGGCAATTTCTAGCAATCTTCAAGTCCTTCAAATTACCAACCAACTCTTCTTTAACCAGAAGCCTAGAGAACACTTCAGAGCCCAGAATAAACAAAAAGGGTGATAGAGGATCCCCCTGTCTCAAACCCCTCTCCAGGGAGAAATTCCCAAATGGGCTGCCATTCAGCATAATAGAGAAAGTAGGAGAGGAACTACAAATCATGATCCAATTTATCCAGGTTTTGTGAAATCCTAAATTCTGCATCACAACCAATAAGAGACTCTATTCCATTTTATCAAAAGCCTTCTCCATATCCATCTTCAAAAACATAAACCCACCCTTTCCTCTTTTATTCTTAAAAGCATGTAGCAACTCATGAACCAAAATAGTGTTATCTTAAATATTTCTATTAGGAACAAAAGCATATTGAAGTGGAGCAATCACCTTTGGCAAAAGAGATTTAAATCGAGAAGCTAAAATCTTAGAAATAATTTTATACACAATGTTGCAGGGACTAATCGACCTGAAATGATTCACCAAGTGAGGGCTAGATCTTTTAGGAACCAAAGCTATGAAAGTGTGACTTTGCTCTTTCTGAAGAATGTTGTTTTGGAAAAAAACCCAAACAAAGTTGAGCACATCAGTGCTAACAATTGACCGATACTTTTTGTAAAATAGAGTAGTATATCCATCAAGCCCAGGCGCCTTAGTGGAACCCAAACTTGATAAAGCTTGCACAATCTCAGCTTTTGAGGGAATCTCACATAGACTAAAATTTTCCTCTTCAATAATAGCT
Source organism: Carpinus fangiana (assembly GCA_006937295.1). Taxonomy (NCBI): domain Eukaryota; kingdom Viridiplantae; phylum Streptophyta; class Magnoliopsida; order Fagales; family Betulaceae; genus Carpinus; species Carpinus fangiana. The sequence goes on from CM017325.1 coordinate 21,826,260, forward strand.
GGAGGAAATAAATCCAACAACTCATCTTCAACAACTAGGGAGGATGAAGAGAACAAATCAAAGAGATGCTTAACAAAAGAACCACATATCTCAGCCCTATTCGAGATCCACGCCCCCGAGCTAGTCTTAAGGAAGTCCACCGAATTTGATCTCCTCCGGATGAGAGTAGAGGTATGAAAGAATTTTGTATTTAGATCCTTACACGTAAGCCATTGCTTTATGGATTTGTTTCTCCATAAGAGTTCTTCTTTCACCAGCAGGTCTTCCAAACTTCTCTTGATACTGTCTTCCAAGCTGGAATTAAGAGTGCTAGGAGGACATTTCTGAATCAAATCCAAACTGGAGAGATGATTCTTAATCTAATTTTGGATATGCCCGAAAAACAGAGCATTCCAATGTTTAAGCGCAGCTTTTTATGGTTAAGCTTTTTTATCAGACAAAAAGCCGGGTTTCCTTCAACAACAATACTCTAGGCAACATCAATAATCTGGCTACAAGTAGGATCCTTAGTCCAAAACTCTTCAAATTTGAAAGGCCCCGGAAGAAAACCCAAAGATTGGGAGGAGTTTAGAAAAATCGGGCTATGACCTGAAGAGAAAGTCGGGACATGGAGAACTGAATACTCAGGGAACATATGAACCCAGTTGCTAGAAGTCATTCCTCTATCCAGCCTTTCTTTTATAGTGGCACTACCAAACCTATTGTTACTTTCTTTTATAGTGGCACTACCAAACCTATTGTTACACCAAGTAAACTGATTTCTTGTAAAACCAATATCTACCATATCAACAAAATTCAAAAGGAGCGAAACAGGCAAGATGAAGAGCTAGCAAAAGGCCTCCCTCCCAGCTTCTCAGAGCTTCCCAAAATTTGGTTGAAATCCCCAACGCAAATCCACGAGCCCACAAAATTTTCCCCAATAGCCAATAGAGAATCCCAAAAAGCAGGCTTTTCACTCCTTTTCAGAGGACCATACACACAGGAGAGGATCCAAGGTTGGTTTACCGGATCCGGGTAACACTAAGCAAAAATGATGTTTTTATTGAGAATAAAACATTCAAGCTCATCTCTCACATGCCAAGCAAGAAGAAGACCGCCTCTGGAGCCGAAGGGTGGAACTTGAGATTACAAGTAGAACCCAAGTCTATTCAAAATCATTGTAGCATTTGGAGAATAAGTCCTCATTTCAGAATGAAAAATAACATCAGGGTTGAGATTCTTAATGAGCACCCGTAAGCTTCGAATTGCATAGGGACGAGAGAGCCCCCTACAATTCCAAGATAGTAACTTCATTGGTCTGGGGGCATGGCAAAGCCCGCCTCCTCAGCTTGATTTTTCCCAGAGTCATTACCTAAGACTACTGCATTCCCAAGGGAGTCATTTTTCCTTCTGGCAGCTTTGTAGATTTTCCTTGCACAAAGCTTTTGATCTGTCACCGTAGAAAAACTTTGTGGGGTCTCATACTCAGTAATGGAAGAAATTTCTTTTTTCTCCAGGGAGGCTCCTTGCCTTTTCTTTGATGAAGGCACCTCAAGTGGGATTCTACCTCTTTTAAGAGCCAAAGTACTCGAAAGGGGAGGATTGATATTCTGTAACTGAGGATGGCTAGAGTGGACGGTGAGAGGGATTGGGGGAGAAAGGAGTATTTTTTGGGGAAGGTTTAGATTTTCCTAATAAAGAGGGTGACTATTGGGAGAAATTTTGAGACTCTGGGCTTGAGAAGAATCCTGTACAGTCTCAGAATTGACTGGCTTTTTAAAAGGATTTGGGCCAACATGATGGGGGTGGGCTTGGACGTGGGCCTGCTTATTTTTTCCTCAGGTAGCAAACCAATTTAGAGTTAGGCCTACAGAGGGGGAGAGAGCATGAGAGAGATTGGGCTTACAAGTAGCTTTTTTGTTAGGGTTTTTGGCCAAATAGTAGGGACAAGTTTTTGGGAGACTAACGGGTCAGAAAGAAAAATTGAAGATATTTAAGTTTGGGAGAGATTTAGCAGACGGGGTAAAATGGGTAAAAGGTTGATTTAGTGTGATCTGAGCATTTATAACGTTGTCTTGTCCAACAGAGGGTGATGGGATTTTATTTTGTGCAATTAATAAGGGAGAAGGAGGAATCGGCAATATCAAGGAGCATTTCCTATCAAACAAAGTTGATGCTGAGGCAAAACAACCTTCTGGAAGGGTAAAGAGAGAGTATCGTGAGCAATGTAAGAGTCAAAGATTTTGTGGGTATGTTACACGAGGAGCATGCATGCATGGGGAGAAAACATATTAGGTTTAGGGTTAAAGCAAATTTCCTTAGACTGTGTTGACTCAGAAACATCAACACGGAAATGGGTTGAGACTTGACTGCGATGAACTTCACAGCCAGCAGGGTTTACATGGTTGTAACTTAAAAAAGGGGAAGCAACCAAAGAGATTTTGTAAGCTTTAGCCACTGCAAGATCTAGGGGAGCACAACAAGCAAACTCCTTATGCCCTATCATTCCACACGAGACACAATAGCCCCCCAAACGTTCATCTCACACTATTTTAATGGGTTGGAGGATATTTTCTCCAGATTGGTTTGAAAGAAATTTCTGTCCAACAAAATATAGACAATAGAGCATACAGTTTTGACTATGCGAAGAATTCAGTTGAGGAGGTAGAAGAGGCCCGATGCAAACTCTTTTTTTTTTTCTTTAATGGGTCCGGGCCAAACAAAAAATTTATTGGACATTTGGACTACTTTCTTTTTATGATCCAGGGCCAAAGTAAAATTTGTTTTGTCTCAAATACAAATCTTAAAAGCATATTTAGTAAACAAAAAAATTGCAAAGCCGGGGGTGATCATGGCAAACCGCGGTCTTGTTACTAGTCCGCATTAAGCTTAACTATGTGTATATAATAAGCTTTTGGACCGTTTGGTAGCAAGAAAGAGAGTTTGATATATGCCATCCTTACCCATTGAGAAGAATGAATAAAAGAATTCCGCCACAACCCTTATTACCTCAAATTCACCATCATCCAATATGTTATCTGTACATTACATTCTCAGCAATAATAATGCCTACAAAATCTAAATCATCACTTAGCTTTACACCCCAACAAATACCTTATTCCACAATCAAAACCAGCAAGACAAAAGAGAAACTCCAGGCCAGACGCATATTTGATTATACTAACAAGATTTTAATCATACATTATAATAATATTAAATAAATAAATAAAGTGGGCTTTAACTTTACAATTATGAGTCCCAAACAAATGCACATGTTATTCAATTGAGCTGTCGGTGGATGTAATCACTTAATCTAAATTTTTTATTGGATTCTTCTCCAACTTCGCTTCCAAACAAATAAAGCTACCAATTAATCATTGTTAGTTTAAATCCAAATTTACCAATCCAAATCAATTATGGCCCTCCCTCATTCTAAGGGATCCCACTAATGTCCAAATATATTTTTGGATAATTACCGACTATAATACTTGACTACATCAAACTATCATCTTATGATAAAAAACCTCATTTCGTCAATCAAAATGGTTAAAATTGATAGTTGATCATGTACAAGTCGTACCATTTTAATTTTTTTTTCTTTTACTTTGCCCTCATTTTCAATCAAGAAAATAACGCCTATACCCTCTAAAACTCTAATCTAACACATGAAAAGTAGAGATAAAAGTGAAAGAAAAAAATTTAAAATAACACGACTGTCAATTTTAATCCCGACGAAATAGAGTTTTTTGTCATAAGATGATAATTTGACAGAGTCAAATATTATAGTTAGTAGTTCATCCAAAAAAAAAAAAAAAAAACTTTAATTCGTGAGAACAAAAAAATAATTACTCCTATATTTTTTAAACCACCCGACCCGACCACGTATTTACCCATATTGAGATTCCAACAAAACAAAGGCTAATGACAAATGTAGGCGATCCGATCCCCCCAATCATTTGTTACGACCGCATTGTCGGCAAGTAAAGTTAAAACTCTTGCTACAGGTGACGTGTTTTATTATACTTTACAGCTGGATCTCTACTCTGACTCTTATTGTAGACGAATCCAATGTTTGCCATACGATCTTTGTGGGTCCCTTATCACAGCCTATCCGTATATCACGGCTGTCCCAAGCTGTCCCTAATCCCTCTTAGCTGTCTCCTATCAATGTGCACACGAATTTCTAAAGAGCAACAAAATTACGGTAAAGGACAAACAATCCCGATTATGTGAAATTTAAAATTTAAAAAATAATTTGACAAAAAATAAATACGAAACTTTTCCTTTCCTTTATACAAAAAATTTAAAAAAAAAAAAAAACTAACAAGGAAGGAGGGCGAGTCCTTTTCCAATACTAATAACTAATTAAGTAATAACTCTCTCTCCCCCAAGTAAAGAATGTGTCTTTTTGTCTTTTCCTTTCTTGAATTACCAGGTTTTCTTTTCCCATTTCTTTTTTCTTTTTCTGGGAAAGAAAATCCTATAAAATAACAGAAAAACTGGAAAAATAAAAATTACAAAGGAAAAAAGAAATTAATTTACAGGCTTGCCGTTATTGTAGCCGTAATACGAGAGGTACCACCGAACAAACTTCTTCAACCCGGTTTGCAAATCGGTCGTGGGCTTGTACCCGATTTCTCTTCGGGCCAAGCTGATGTTCGCGTGCGTGAACGGGACGTCGCCGTTTCCGGGCATGTCCACGTAGTTCCTCTTCGCCTTCTTCTTTAGATGCTTCTCTAGGATGCTCACAAGCGTCGGTACGGTCACCGGCGACGTGTTGCCGAGATTGAATATCCGGTACGGGGCGGGCCCCCGCTTCCTCCCACCCGACCCGGTGCTCTTTCCGGCAGTGTCCAAGGACCCCAAACAACCCTTCACAATATCATCGATGTAGGTGAAGTCTCGGGCCAAGTCGACCCGGTTCTTACCCCGGTATATCGTAATCGGTTTGCCCTGAAGAATGTTCCGGGTGAAAGAGAAGTACGCCATGTCGGGTCTCCCCCAGGGACCGTACACGGTGAAAAATCTCAAGCCGGTAATCGAGAGGCCGTAAATGTGGTTATACGTGTGGGTGATTTCCTCGCCGGCTTTCTTGGTGGCAGCGTAGAGGCTGGCCGGCTGGTCTGTCCGATCCAACTCCGAAAAGGGTACCTTCTCGTTGAGGCCGTATACGGAGCTTGACGAGGCCCAGACGACCGCTGGCTGAGGATTCGCCGTCTTGCAGGCCTCGAGGAGCGTGACGAGTGCTGCTATGTTGCTGTGTACGTACGATTGGGGGTTTTCCATGGCGTACCTGACACCCGCCTGAGCCGCCAAGTGCATCACGTGGGTGAAGGCCACCACGTCCATGAGCTTGCCCACCAGTCTCGCGTCGTTCACGTCGCCTTCGACAACGAAGATCCCGTGATTGCTGAGAAGGGACTTGCGGGCCTTTTTCAACGACGGGTCGTAGTAGTTGTTGAAGATGTCGAGCCCAACGACGCCGTCCCCGCGCTTCTTCAACGCGAGCGACACGTGCGACCCGACGAAACCGGCGGCACCGGTAACGAGGACGGACATGCCGCCGGATCGGTGGATCTGGGCGGAAGAGCGAACCTGCTTCTCCCACTGGATCCCCCCCCATGAGGCCGACAAGTACCGGCTACCGGAATCGACGAAACTCTGGAAACTCAAATACGAGGCCGTGAGGGCGATCAAGAAGAGCGCCCACAAGAACATAGTACTGGTGGAAGCGAAACATCGGTGGAACTGGCGGTTCATGGCGTTGGACCGCTCGATCTTGAACTTCCCCGGCGTTGATGGGAACAGTTCTTCCTGCAACGAAGGCATTTTATTTTGAAAATGGGGATATATATAATTTGTACTATTTTTCTTTTCTTTGTTGTATATTTTGGGTAAAAAAAAGAAAGAAAAAAAGATAGAAAGTATAGGATAGGAGTTTGGATTGGAGAGGAAGGAAGGAACAGATGCAGATGAGGATAAAAAATGGAAAAGATTTTCAGTTCGCTGCAACTGCTAATGGAGGGGAGGGGAAAGCGGGTTATATATAGCTAGCCTTCTGCAAAGGAAAGGAACGACAACTCTACGCGTGAACGCGTTAAAGGACGGCCAGATCGGAATACGAGAGTTAATAAAGAAAGAAGGGGACGTGTTCTTGGACTTTTTGAGAAAACAGAGTGTATCCAGTGTAATATATTTTCCGCGGGATTTTTCTTTTTTTAATTAACTGTCTCCCAAGAAACTGCTTTATTTAATTAATTAATTAATTAATTTTTTTTTTTTGGAAAAGGGGAAGCTTGAGCTGGGTGCATTAGAATATTAATGTCATCCATTTCTCTTGACCACAAGAGGATGGATGGATGGATTGATGAGTAGAATCTTACCCATCACCGGAAGAATCGGTCTTGACTGGGGAGAAGTTGATAAAAGAGAGACCCAAAAAAGGAAAAACAGCGGCGGAGGCGGAAGCGGAAGTTAGTAATTGTTGAGAGAGAGAAATGAGCGGTGGGGTGCCCCCCTCCTCCTACTTGTGTTTGGCTGCCATCCATTTCTAAACTAGAAAAAAGAAAGTTCCACGTCACAAATCTTATTTATTCATTTAAAAAGTATTAATTAGAGTTTAAACAGGCGGTGGCAGATCACAATCTCATATATATATATATATATATAAACCATCTAGCATTGACATAATTGGCAACTCCAAACCAAAGAAGCTCAGTTCAATTCTCAATGATACCCACCTTTCAATTCTTTACAATAACACTACACTCCACGCCACCATCTCATGAATGTCACTTGTGTGTTTTTCAAATTAATATTGAATTTGAAATGCATTATTTTGATTTAATAATAATTTTAAAAGTCAAATTAACCGTTGATATATAAAAGGATTACTCTTAAGAAAAAGAGTTTGGCTTGGATATCTTTTTGTGGTTTAAATAAATGAAGATCGTAAGATAATTTTAGCCTTTACCAATGTCTCCATTTATTTGAATCATACGAAAATTTCTTTGTATTTAATAACCGGGTAATGCTAAAAAGAATATTTGTCTCCTCCAAAATTAGTATGACTTTTAAAATTATAATTAAATTTGTGATAGATAATTATTAGATGTTGATTTAATAGTAGTTTTAAAAGTAACATTCATTTTATGAAGATAATATATATATTTTTTTTAATATGTTCACGCAAGAAAATGGGAAAAACAAAATTTAACTAGTGATTACCGTTTTATGATCAATGATTCACAATTGATTGAAGTATTTCTTAATACTAAGAAGCAAGTCAAATTAGTCTAGAGTAAAAACTGTTCCAATAATTTTTCATTTTGACCAAAAGAAAGAAAACACTTTACCATAGGCTTGATTAGTCGAGAGTAAAATTTTACTGATCTGATAATTTTTGGTTTAAAAAAAAGGGGGGTTTTAGTTTATTTAATAATTTATTGGTAAGAAAGATTTTAAATGGATTGTTTAGTGAGTTAACAAGTGGCAATATTGAAAATATAGATTGTAGAATTCGAAAGCGAGTGATCGAGTTGCTTCTTGGCTGGCACATCACATCATGCCATTGCCTACGTGTCCGCTGGCGCTTCCTCCTGTGCTTCATCGAAGTTTCTGGAATTTTCATTTATTTATATATCGGTCTATATATGGTCGCCGTTGTTATTTACTTTCAATTATCAATTATATATAAATTGTCTTTATATATATATAAAAGAAACGAGTATAACATAAATTTGAGCAGTGGGAGGATTGTGATAAACAACGATTGAATGATAGAGTCACCATTGTCATGTTGACACTTTTTTACGGATCCTGTTTGTATGCTTAGTTAAATTACAACATATATGTTATTAAGGGTGAGAATTTTTTTTTTTTTTTTTTTTTTTTATGTCGGCATAAGAGGGTGTGGAGAATTTAAACTAATCACCTTCGCTTCATTAGGCGTGGTCATAACCGATTGAACTATCTCTTAGGAACATGTAAGAATTTAATTAAAATAATTGAATGGTTCAGATCTCTTATAATAAATATTAATATATAGATGAAGCGACGGATCAAAATTTCTATCATTAATTCTATCTTCACTCTTTCATTAATTTGCATTACTAATTGTCATCTTTTTCCATAATTCTATGCGGGATTAGGAAATATTAACCTTTTGAATTAAATTATAAAAACAAAACAACACTCATCTCCCTTCATACTTTAGGAATAGATCATTTTTAGTCCAAAATGGACTGAAAAATATTCATTTAATGACTAGGATTTGTTTTAAGAAATCCTAAAGCCACAAATGAGATACGTGTCTCACTAACTAAAAATAATAAAAAAATATTATTTCATATTAAAAATATAAAATAAATAAAACCACCCCATTGAGGGTGGCCGGACCACCCCAGTTGGGGGCTAGGTGTAGCGACCAAGATTTTATTAATATGATTTATGATGCATTGATTTAATGAGTTAGATTCAGATTATTAAGTGGAAGTTAGGAGGTGAGAATTATATTTAGAGATATTATGGATTATTATGATATTTTGGAGATATTATGGATAATAATGATATTTTGGAGAATATCTTATATTATAATATATTATAAAATATCTTTTATAATATATTATATTAAATATCTTTTATAGATATTTTATACTATTTTACTATTCAAGCTTTATAGAAAATTCCAAACGTATCTTCAAATATCGCATATAAATAGGCCGAAGCTCACAAATGTTTTTCATTCAAAAATTCATATCTCTCTCACGTACTAGAGTTTGGGAGAGAGAAAAAGTCAGTAATTGGAAAATTTATGGGTAATGATCAATTACAGCAAAATGAGTTTCGACAAGTAATTACCTTTGATGATTCATTCCTGTAATCCACTGTAAGTATTCTTACTTACTGAGTATGATATTGATATCCAATAATACAAATTATTGTGGTTTTATAACTTGTATGGTCTTTGATATATATATGATTCAACAATGATTTATTTTATCGGGAATCAATTGACTCACTACTTCACTGTTTTTGTAATGCTTGAAGGAATGGAAAGTCAAGGCAATTCATATTGAGATGTACAAAGATTCTATGTTGGTGAAGTTTGTCTAGAATTTAGACAGTCGGTTAGATTTGTATAAATGCCTTGTGGCTTGTACAACATAGCTTTGGGTGTTTTTGTATGTTAGGAATATATATTACAGAAAATAGTTATATAAATTTGTATGTTAGTAATTAAATAATATAGGTTATATAGGTTATTTAATATTTATATGTGTATGTATTAATTAACATACTAACTAGTTAGTTAGCTTGTTCATATATCTTATATATATATTACTAAAATTAGTTATATTAATTTATACTATAAATAAATATCTAGAAGTTATTTTAAAATTCAGGCTTGAACTTTGCTAGGATCATACATTAAAGAATTTAATAGTTTAGCTCGAGCTCGAGTTGAGCCATTCTCGGCTCAAATAGCATTTTCAACGAACTCGAGTTTGAGCTCGAGCTCGCCCAAATTTAAATGAGCCAACTTGAACATGCATTTTATAGCTCGACTTGAACTCGAGCTCGACTCGAATAAGTATCTTCGTAAATGAGCCAAGCTTGAAATCGTAAAGGTCAACTCGACTCGGCTCGATTACAGCCCTAGGTGGCCATCCACCCCTTATTTTTTATTATTTTTTTATTTTTAATATGAAATAATATTTTTTTTTTTATTTTTAGTTAATGGGACATGTGCCTCATTTATGGCTTTAGAATTTTTTTTAGAACAAATTCTAGCCATAAAATGGATATTCTCCAATCTATTTTGAACCGGAGAGGATCTATTCCCATACTTCATACTATTTAAACACAATTAATTATAAAGAAAGAAGTTCAATAGCCAACAAAGTAGAAATATATTTAATGTTGTTTGTTAAGGTGATGCCTTTACTCCTAATTTTCCTTAATTAAGCAAACCTAACTTTCCTTTTTGTTTTCTGTCTTGGTCAATTTAATACCTTAATATCCAATTATTATAAAGGTTAAATACTTAAAAATCCCTTAAGGTTTGAACACTTTTTTTTTTTTTCCTTAGGGTTTAATTTGTATCATAAGAAATACATGTGGTTTTCATAAAAATGAAAGGACAAAAATTTCCTCCAAACTGGTTTGGATGAAATTTTGTCCAACCCATATTTTTACACTAAATGGATATTATCCATTTCATTTGAAATGGACAGGATCCTATTCCTATAAAATAGTGCCAAGTGTTTAAGCATTTAAATATTAAAGGTCATTAATAGCAGTTTACTAACTAAGGTCAACTTTTTTTTTTCCTTTTGGTTAAACGTTAGACTAAGTTTTGTTTTTCACCAAGGTTAAAACTAACTTAAAAAGGCAAGACATAACGTCAAATTTGATTAAAAATCCCCCCCCCCCCCTAAGAAAAAAAAAACCATATAAACAAGGTTAAAAAATTTTAGTAACCCTAAACAAGGTAAAGTTGATGAGTCATATCAAAAGCATACATTTTTCTCCATTCTCAATTTCTCAAATTCTCTACATTGTTGTTTTAGGAGAAGAAAACATATATGGTCAGGATTTTTTTTAATATACGTGAAAACTACTATCATATCAAGGTATTCTTCTTAATATTTTAACAATTGAGTCTTCATGTTTTGGATTTTGATTAAGTTTAATTTCTATTCAGTTATCTCATTAACAGGGGAGTTAACATTTTGATTTTTTTATTGGGAAAATTATAAAAAAGCCCCCCAAACTACTAGCGATTTACGATTTAGCCCCTTGAAGTTTTAAAAGTGATAAAATGATCCCCAAACTATCAAACAATTGCATTTTGGCTCCCTCCGTTAGTCAAGACCGTCAAATTGGATGGAAAATACAAAAACAACGTCATTTTTTGGTGTTAAATTACTAAAATGCCCTTTTGGAAAAAAAAAATCAATTTAAAAATGACCCCCAAAAACGACGTCATTTTGAAAAGGAAAAAAAAAAGAAAAAGAAAGAAGAAGAAGAAGAACGGTGGGGCTCGCTGGCCAAGGTAGCGCGGACCTCGCCGTCGCTGACCCGCCTTGCCGGCCTCACCTCGAATCATGCAGCGAACCAGCCCCCTGCGAGCCCTGGTCTCGCCTCGCGAACCCATCTCGCTGTAAAACCATCGTCCGCGACCTCCAGTTCGCGTGTTGACCCGCGACCCTTGTCACGGCCAAGCCTAGCCCGAGGTCGCTCGCCAGACTACCGCCTGAGTCGCAGAACCTCGCTCTCGCTATGATCTATCCGCTTCGCCTGAATGGTCGCCCCACTTCGCCTCAGGCTCACCGAGCCCACACTCCTGTCCGCCGAGCTGCATGAAAGCTCCCCGCATGCAAACCGGGAGTCCCACTGATGGCACCACGGCTTTAGCTGAGGTTTCGCCTTCACCGGACCTCCCCTGCCCAAGCTCGCCTCGCCACTTCACCTTAGGATGGACTTCGCTGCACCATGCCTCAAAATTCGCTGGGTCCACACCTCCGGTCTGCACAAGTTGCGGCTGGGTACAAAGGCCTGGGTGGGCCGCGATGAAGCAGCGAGATGCTGGGTGCTGGTGAGGCGGCAGCTTGCTGGCGAAATGGAACCCCCGCCGAGATGGGCTGGTCGTGGGCGAAACCCGCGTAGGGAGTCGCTGGTGAGGCTGGGTGTCGGCGAGCCCCACCGTTCTTCTTCTTCTTTCTTCTTTTTTTTTTTTTTCAAAACAATGTCGTTTTTGGGGGTATTTTTTTAATTGATTTTTTTTTTTCCAAAGGGGCATTTTAGTAACTTAACACCAAAAAAACGACATCGTTTTGTATTTTCCATCCAATTTGACGGTCTTGACTAACGAAGGGGGCCAAAATGCAACTGTTTGGTAGTTTGATGGGTCATTTTATCACTTTTGAAACTTCAAGGGGCTAAATTGTAAATCGCTGATAGTTTGGGAGACTTTTTTATATTTTTCCCTTTTTTTTTATTTAAACTATTCACTTCGTTTTTTCTTGTCTTTCCATCACTTTTATTTAGCCACTTACCAAGTCCATGGCTTTGTGACCCATGGAAGTGGAGCAGTTCACTCTATTCACGGTAAGCAAATTTATTTCTCTTTTTGTGTATATGAATGTAAATTTTTTGCTAACCCTTTTTTTTGGGGGGGGGGGCCCGCGTTAATCAAATCTGACATTACGTCTTCCATTTTTAAGGTTAGTTTTAATTAACAAAACTTAGTCTATCGTTTAACCAAAAAAAAGGTTAACTTTAGTTAGTAAACGGCTATTAATGACATTTAAATATTTAATGTGCATATTAAATGCTTAGACACTTGACACCATTTTATTTGGGTTGAACAAAATTTCATCCAAACCGATTTAGAGAAAATTTCTGTCCAAAATGAAAATTGTATTACTCCCATTAAAATGTTATTCAAAACGTAACGAATGGTATTTGGGTATTTTGGAAAAGGGGAAACTTGAGCTGGGTGCATTAGAATATTATTGTCATCACTTTTTTTTTTTCCCCCCTATTTTCCCTTGACTAAAAGAGGATGGAAGATGGATCGATGAGTAGAATATTACCCATCACCGGAAGAAGCGGTCTTGACTGGGGAGAAGTTGATAAAAGAGAGACCCAAAAAAGGAAAAACAGCGGCGGAAGCGGAAGTTGGTAATTGTTGAGAGAGAGAAATGGGCGGTGCGGGTGCCCCGTGCCCCCTGCTCCAGCTGATCTCCTCTTTTTCTTTTTTTTTTTGGCTGCCATCCACTTGGACCACTTCTAAACCAGAAAAAGAAAGTCCCACGTCACAAATCTTAAGATCTTGACATTTCTTAGTTTTCTTTATTTATTTATTTAAAAAGTATTAATTAGAGTTTCAAGCAGTCGGTGTCAGATCACAATCTAATTAATTAATTAATTAATTAACATAACTGGCAACTCCAAAGAAGCTCAGTTCAAGTCTCAACGATTACCCACCTTTCAATTCTTCACAATAATAATACATTGTAGATTCTATAAATTTCAACTTAAGCAATGAAAGCAGGTTCGGCACCTTGTAGAGGATATTCGCCTAACTCTTAATACCTTCCCACGATGGCGATGTGTTTTTGTAAACCGAAATGCTAACGCTGCTGCCCATAGACTAGCTAGGGGGGCTACAAAACTTGTCATAGATAGAGAATGGAAGGGGGTAACCCCGGATTGTAACTCTGATATTATTGAGCGGGAAAAATCTTCTTCCGTTCAAAATTGGCTCAATGAAAGTTAAAATTGTCTCAAAATAATAATACACTTCACGCCACTAGCTATCTCACTTGACTCGTGTGTTAATAAAACTATTTGTAAGATTTTTTTTTTTCTTTTTTTATCCATTCAAAGTTTATATGGCTTTTCAAATTAATATTGAACTTGAAATTAATTATTATTAAATTTTGATTTAATAATCATTTTAAAAGTTAGGTCAATTTTTGTAGATAAAATGATGACAAATAGATTACTCTTAAGAAAACAGTTTGGGTTGGATATCTTTTGTAGTTTAAATAAATGGAGATAGTAAGATAATTGTAGCGTTTACCATTGTCCCCATTTATTTGAATCATAGGAATATTTATTTGTATTTAATAACTAAGTAATGCTAAAAAGAAGACTTGTCTGCTCCCAAAATTATTATGACTTTTAAAATCACAATTAAATTTGTGATAGACGACTATTAGATTTTGATTCAATAGTAGTTTTAAAAGTTACATCAATTTTGTCTTCAAGAGGTAGCTCAATCGGCTAGGACCACACCTAATAAAGTAGAGTCACTAGTTCGAATTCCCCTCCCCCCTCTTGTGCGGACATGTCAAAAAAAAAAAGCTACATCAATTTTAGGAGGGTAACATTATTCTTTTTTTTGGGGGGGGGGGGAATATAATTTAGCCCCTCAAACTATCAATCATTTTCATTTTAGCTACCTAATGTTTAAAAAGTGATAAAGTAGCCACAAACTACCAACCAGTCGCACTTTGGTTACTCTGTTAGTCATTACCATCAAATAGGATGAAAAATGCAATACTACGTCGTTTTGGAAAGGCTAAGATACTAAAATGCCTTTTTGGGAAAAAAAATCAAATTAAAAACTATGTCGTTTTGAATTTTTCAAAAGGACTAACAGAGTGACGAAATTGCAACTAGTTGGTAGCTTGGGGGTTACTTTATCACTTTTGAACATTAGATGACTAAAATGAAAATGGCTTGTAGTTTGAGACTTTTTTTTTTCAAAAGGGCATTTTAGTAACTTAACCTTGCCAAAACAACGTAGTATTGAATTTTCCATCCTATTTGATGGGAATGACTAACGGAGTGGCCAAATTGTAACTAATTGGTAGTTTGGGGGCTACTTTATCACTTTTTGAATATTAGGGGGCTAAAATGAAAATGACTAATAGTTTGAGGAACTAAATTTAATTTTTCTTTTTGGCATATCCACACAAGGGAAGGAGGATAGAGAATTCGAACTAGTGACTACCGTTTCATGAGGCGTAGTTAATAGAATCACAGTCGATTGAGTTACCTCATTGGAGAAAGATAACATTATTCTTAATAATAAGAAGCAAGTAAAATTCAAAGGCCGGGAAATGCTTGGGGTCACATAATTTAAATGATGAAAAATTAAGCAACAAAAATTATTAGATAAATTTAATTATTTAGTGATTAATATGTATTATGGAAGTGTCACATAAAGTACTCTTATGTTAATAAAAACTGTAATATTATTAACAAAACTCTAGGTTTAATCACTCCAATCCAATTTGAGTCATTTGACCAAAAGAAAGAAAACACTTTACCATAGGTTTAATTAGTCAAAGTAAAAACTGATCTGATAATTTTTAGGTTTAAAAAAAAACGGTTTAGTTTATTTAATTATTTATTGGTAAGAAAGATTTTAAATTGATTGCTTATTAGTGAGTTAACAAGTGGCAATATTGAAAATATAGATCATCAGTGAGTAGGGAGGAATTAGATTAGAATTCGAAAGCGAGTAATTGAGTTGCTTCTTGGCTGGCACATCACATCATGCCATTGCCAACGGAGAAGGATCCTCTCCAGTCCGTTTGGACTGGAGGGGATCCAGTCCCATATAATGTGAGGGCATTATTGTCTAAAAAAATTTGATGGACAATAATGCCCTTGCATTATAAGGGACTAGATCCCATCCAGTCCAAACGGACTGGAGAGGATCCCGGTCCATTGCCAACGTGTCCGCTTCGTCGAAGTTTCTGAATTTTTCATTTGTTTATAGAAATTGCAGTTTGTTTTCTTATTTACTTTTGTATTGTGTGAAAGTTGAAATAACCGTCGTCTTGGAATGTATCGGTCAATGGTCGCCGTTGGTGATTATATATTTGTATTAACTATTAAGTGCTCACATTAATAACTTGGTTAGAGATTGGTGCAATCTTCTTGCCTTATAGTAAGGCAAAAATATGTGTGTGGAAGAGGATATGGAAACTAAAAGTCTTAGGTTTAACTTTGTGTTTGAGCTAATGAATTTATTATATTATATTATATTATATTATATATATATAAATACAATTATATATAATTGAAAATTGCAAGTAGATATGGATTTCTTTGATTGAACAACGGGATCTCCACTCACAATGCTTCAATTTTCTATGCCCAGTTAAAATATTCATTAAGAAGGGAATTAAAACAAAGTCATACAAAGTTATATATATATATATAGGCTGCTTTTGGATGGGATGGTCGCCGAAAAATAAAACAGAAACGAGTATAACATAAATTTGAATGATAGTGACCCCATACCCCCTAACTAAAATTGGCTAGCCACCTCCAATTCTCCAGGTTTTTTTTTTTTTTTTTGTTATTATTTTTTTCAATTCTTAAGTTAAAAAAGTTTATTTTATTTTGTTTCATTATTTTATTATTTTTTGGGAAACTTCACTTACTCCTTCTGAACTTTCACGGTTTTTGCAAATATTCCATAATGTTTAAAACCTCTCACTTAGGTGTATCATACTTTGGTTTTCTCTTACTTTGCCCATTTCGTACAGAAAATCATTTGCAATGCCAATTTTACCTTGACTCCAAAACTACACTGTTCCCAAAACAACGCGATTTTTCAGAGGTAAAATTGGCATTCTGTTAGGATTTTCTGTATGGAATGGCAAAGTGAGAGAAAACCAAACTTTGATACACCTAAGTAAGAGGTTTTAAACATTGGAGGGGTATTTGCAAAAGTGGCTAAAGTTTAGGCGGTGAAGTTTTCCCTTATTTTTTAAAGCATATGCATCATCCAAAGTATAGTTACCACCTATGATATAATGCCACGTCAGCCAATCTACTAATTTTGCATTAATATGTGGCATCTAGGACATGTCCATTTTAAGCGCGCTGATGTGTAGTTCTGTTAAATTTTTGGATGGATTAGAGACGAAAGTACTAAGCGTGTCTTTTCAATATTCACAAGTACCACTCAAGACACTTTTTGAAACTGAGGGGTTTGTTTGATTTTGGACCTAAACATAGGAAACAAAATTGCATTTAACCCTATTGTTAATGATGCGTGCGTTTGTCATTGCGATTTTATAAATAAAAAAAAATGTTATTTTAAACCGAATCACAAAAAATGAATTGTTTGGCATTGCATTTTTAAAAATTGCGATTTGAAAAACGCAAAAAATATATGTTTCCAAATCATAGGTAAATAAGTGTTTTTTTTTTTTGAAAATATACAATTTTAAAGGCTAAAATATGATTTTAAAGGTCAAACTGCAATTTTATCAAACACTTTAACTATGTTTTTATAAATAACATTTTCAAATCGCACGTTTTAAATTCACTATTTTTAATCGTACTTTTGAAATTGCAAACTCAAACCCTAAACTAAAACACTCAAGTCATGTTTCTTACCTATGATGAACTGGGCTACTTATATTTATACAACCAACATTCAGCTACCCAATTCTAACTCCCAACACCTATTATATTAAAAGGCCCACATTATAATGACCCATTATACTTAAAGGCCCACTAAACTTATATCCCTTACGTTACTCTCTCTTTCAAATCGACAAAAATAATAATATTTTTTGTTTCAACAGATTAAGAGCCTGTTTAGGATTGTATTTGAAAAATATAGTTTTTAAGTCAAAAAAATATTTTTTGGCAAAAATTTCATTTTTAAACTTTTGTCAAAAGTATGTTTTTATCATTTTTAGGCTTTTTAAACCCTTACAAGCATTTTTAATTTTTTTTACCAAACAAGTATTTTTTTTTTCAAACGAACTTTTTGAATGTTAGACGCATTTTTGAGCCCTTCAAATGCAATCTCAAATAGACCCTAATTTTAATCATTTATCATCTAGCATGTGAAGATCTTCTCGTAGTCCACTTCAAGAAAGTCAACTTTTTTCCTTTTTGGAGCACCTCCTTCCCGCCTAACAGGCTAACACCTGTACCAAACCAAAAACATGGCCAATTCGGAGAAAAGGGTGTCTAAAGATCAAATTGTTGAGGGTACATCACATAACATTTAGGTTGTGAGAATTACTTTAAATAGTATTGCACTAAAGACACAAATACTAGCCGATAAGCTTCTTAGAGCATTCCCAGCAGCTTCCTCGTCCCGTTCCTACATTTAAGGATCCAAACTACTTTTTGCTTCCCTATATCAAAATACACTCCAGCAGCTTCCTTTAATCGTTCCCTATATCATTAAAATATTATTTTTATTTTTATTTTACCTTTTGTATTTTATTATTTTTAATTTATTCTCTCTCTCATCTCACCTCTTTCTTCTTCATTTCCACTCCTGCCACTGCCGCACTTCTCCCTCTTTGCCTCACTTATCTCCATCTCACTCTGCCTCACTCTCTCGATCTCCCTGTCTGAAGTCTGGTTTGAATGGGTTTTTGCAAAAATCTTGCTGCTCCATGTTTCAATGGCAACGTTTGGGTTTTTGTTGCCCGTTTGGGGATTTTGCTGTTCGTTTGGGTTTTTGCAGTCTGGTTTGGGTTTTTGTTGCTCGTTTTTCGTCGACCATCCGATTCTGCTTCTTCTCCTTCTCCTCGATCAGCACCGTCGATTGGGTCTTCTCGGTCGTCCGATTCTGTTGCTGCATATGGGTTTCTCGGATGGGTTTGAATGTGGGATTTTGCTGTTCGTTTGGGTTTTTGCTGTCCAATTTGGTTTTTTGTTGCTCATTTTCCGTCGCCATCCGATTCTGCTTCTTCTCCTTCTCCTCGATCAGCACCGTCGATTGGGTCGATTGGGTCTTCTCGGTCATCCGATTCTGTTGCTGCAGATGGGTTTCTCAGATGGGTTTGAACGTGGGATTTTGCTGTTCATTGCAGTGTTCATCGCCTGGTTCATCTGTGATTGCAGGGGGTGTGGACCGTGAGGTGCGAGAGAGAGAGGAAGAGAGGCGTGAGAGACAGAGATGTCAGGAGAGAGAAAGAGTTTTTTTTTAATTAAATAATCGGTTCAGATGCTACAGTGGAGCCTTATATATAAGGCTCTACTGTAGCGTCTGAAGACTTAGGAAAGCTTTTAGGGAATCTGCTGTGGGGTCTTTTTTGTGATTTTTTGGACCTATTCCTTATACATAGGGAACAGACTCCCTTATAGGGAGTCTGCTGGGAATGCTCTTAGACCACTAGCAGATGTGCTAAATATCATTTCATTCCCTATATTTAGAAAAATTAAAAAAAAAAACCATAAAATCTTACTCACATCGGATTCCTTACATAATATTTAGAGAAAATTGTGGGTTTAGCCGCCCCATAATTTTTCAATTTTTTAAGGTTTATCTTTTTTAGATTGTTTTTTTAATTATTTTTATTTTTTAGGACATGTGGCGCCAACTTGGCATGTTTTTTTAGGACGTGCTGAGCCAAAAATTTTTAGGACATGTGGCATTTTTCGGGGTGACACGTGGTAGTTCGTTAATTTGGGCTAACAGAATGTGACGGAAGTACTAAGTTAGTTTTTTCTCATTATTCATGTACCATAAGTTAGTCTTTTCTCATAAGTCATGTACCATCTGCTATAAGATTTGTAATCTAGGTGAGGAAAAACAAAAGTGAGAACCTCAATACTAAAAAAGTAATTAACCCGAGTTTTTTGTTTTTGTTTTAGTTTTTTTTTAAAGCTTTATTTAAAAAAGTTTTGGTTAAAATGAAAATGGGTGGATATTTTATGGGGGTGAAGTGTATTCCCCCAAAAAAAATAGTGCTTTCTTCTGGAACAATTAATATTACCATATATATATATATATATATATATGCACTTTGAACCATCTGTAGCTGTGTCATATGGATATGGGCAGAAAAAAGGTATAGGGATTCTGTTCCCAAGTTTAGGGAAGATTGCAAAAAAGTCACAAAAACACCATCCCAACAGAATCCCTATATGGTAACAGTGGAACCAATGTATATGATTTTACTGTAGCGATCCCATCAATTATTATAATCATAAAAAAAAAAAAGAAAATACTCTCTCTCTTCTCACATCTTTTCAGCAATGTCATCTCCATTATTTTCAGCAATGTCATCACCTCCAAATCCTGCCAAACTCGGAAGGAAATCTAAAAAAATAAAGTGAATCAGGGGAATAAAAGAGGGTCTCGAGCTTCAGCTCTTTTGGTGGCTGAGAAAGCTTCTGCTCCGCTTGATTGCCCAGAAAATGCAGGACAATTAAGGAGGTTATGGCTTGAAAACCAGATAATTAGCTCAGTAGGTACAAGTTTTCACTTTTCCTGGAGACACAGAATGGTAGAACGCTTAAAGATCGAAATCTTCATTTCAATTCATTTTCCTCCGTTTCTCGGTACCCAAACAGAGAATGCAAAATATTCGCATCTTCATTTCTTCTCTCTTTGCCAAACAGAGAAAGCTTAAAGAAAAAAAAATAATAAAAAAAAAATTATTCCTCATTTCCTCAGTTGAAGGCTTGAAGCTTGATTTTTATAGAGTTTGGTTGGATGTTTTATTTTATTGTGTTTTCCAGTGGAGAGGGGAGCTCGGAGAAGATGAGACAATGAGAGAGACAAAGAAGAGAAAATACAGGAAAAAAAAAAAAAGAAGTAAAAATGAAAATAATATTTTAATACTATAATGAATGATAAAGGGAAGCTATTAGAGAGTGTAAGTAGATTGTAAAGAAAAAAGTAGTTTGAATCCTTAAACATAGAGAAAATGGTTGGTAGCTGCTTAGAATGCTCTTATAACCAACAACCTCTTCATATCCTGGCATTCCGAAATAGATGCAATTATGTCTGTTGAAATAATGATAATGTGGAAATATTGAAGCAATGTAGAAAATGAATACAAGGAATTTACGGGTGGTTCAGTGTTAGATACCTACATTTACCACTCGGAATACTGCTAAGGGTTACATTGTGCTCATTAACTTTTCATTTGTCTACAATACAAAGGTTCTTATTTATAGGGTAGTGTCTAAATATACATATAGTAATCAAATCCCCTTAATTTGATTACAATTAGAGAATATTTGATATCAACATAATTATGGAATATATATAAAGTATAATATATTTTTCGTATATTCTAACAATGTCTACCTGATCTGTATCTAAGTCCGTCTCTATGTCACTAAGTGAGCAACTGAGCAAGGATGGAGAGTTGTCCTTGGCTGCGGAACATGGAAGAACGAACACATTCCTGATTGTGAAAGCAAAAACATTGACTTCAAGAAATTGTTTGTGTTCGAATATAAAAAGTCACAATTAATGAGTAATATTCAAGGAAAACAATTCTAATCAGAAAATGTTACCTATTTTCCCAGAACCGCCCATTCCCAAAGTAGGATGCATGGCTTTTAGTTTAGTCCCTTTGGACCAGAGTGTTGGCTTGGAGCACTTGAACAAGTGCATCTAGGCTGTCTGAGGTCTAATATTAGAGCAAGCTTTTTAGGGCTTTCTTCCTAATGGGTTCAAAGATCGTCCCCTAAGGTTTCCACCACACAGAAACTTACAGACGAGAAACTATGCGATGATGAATGGGAGACTCTTCAAAGAAAAAAAAATGGAAAGAGATAAATGGGATTGATAGGTTTGGTAAAGCCTGTAATTTATGAGGGTGGAGAGATTACATTTACAAAGAAAGTGTGTTCAGGAAAATAAAAAATTCGTTTATTTCAACAAAGTTGTTTCATATCTACCTTGTGAGTAGGGTAGAAGAAGGATTAGTGGTTTTTTTTTTTTTTTTAAATTTTTTTTTTTATGTTGACTCAAATATGATGTGGCTTTTTAAATTATTATTAAATTTTGATTTATAGATAATTTAAAAAGTCACATTATATTTGAGAGAACATACAACCTTGTTACAAATGTGTAGTTTTGCGTGGAGTGAAGAACACAAGAGTAACTTATCGAAATTACTCCGAGAAAGAGGAGCCTATTATCATTATGCAGGAAAAAAATCTCCGCAAAACCGAGTACAATTAATCCTTAAAAATTGATGTTTATACTCAAAACCATTTAGGGTTGGGTTTGTAATTTTTAAAAATGTGATTTTTCGAAACGCAGTTAAGGGTTTAGTGATAGTCTATGTTCTCGGTTCTTACTCAATGTACAGGATTATTTAGAACGGGCTATGGACTTTAAGGCTGCTGCGAAGGTTGCCTTAAAGCGGATTGAACTCATCTATTATATAAGCCACAAGAGGTTTATGATGCCATGAAAAAACTGGCTGAGCAGACGGGAGATGGAGATAATGGAGAAGCAGGTGTGGAGCATAAAGTAGTTGAGAATAGCAGGGCCTTGATGGACTCTCTGGTGTCCCTCATCTATAAGTATGGAGATGAGCGGACTATGGCTCGTGCCGTGCTCTGTGACATTTACCACCACGCTATCTTGGATGAGTTTTCAACTTCACGTGACTTGCTGCTTATGAGTCGCTTGCAAGATATAGCATCCAGCATATGGACATATCAACGCAGATACTTTTCAACAGGGCAATGGCACAACTTGGTCTATGTGCGTTCAGGGTTGGATTAATCACCGAAGCCCATGGATGCCTTTCTGAACTATATTCAGGTGGAAGGGTAAAGGAGTTGCTTGCACAAGGTGTTTCTCAAAGCCGATATCATGAGATGACTCCACAGCAGGTACTGATATTTGTGGTGTTGCTTCATATGTAGATTAATCCTTGGTTGGTGTTTTTCATCTTCTTCTTCTTCTTCTTCTTCTTTCTTCTTCTTTTTTTCTTTAATGTTTGGAAGTTTGTAAATCTGCTTGGATAGTCCGATGTGTGCATTTTGTCTCTCTGTGGATTGTAAATTGAGTTGACCATGGTTGATATAGTTCGATTGCATGATATTAATATGTTTTATTGTTAGTATGTATAGATATGCACACATCATGGTACATCATAGCCATAGGTTAAAGGGTACAATTTGATGGGGATGATGGAGTGAAAGCAATATACCATGCGACACATGATATGGCTATTACATTTTTATGGATAAAAAATACTTAATCTAAAATAAGAA
>CM017325.1:21862669-21946981 GCA_006937295.1 Carpinus fangiana
TTAAGGTTAGTTTTAACCTTGGTAGAAAAAAAAAACCATTAGTCTAACGTTTAACTAAAAGAAAAAAAGAAAAGAAAAAAGAAGGTTAACCTTAGTTAGTAAACTGCTATTAATGACCTTTAATATTTAATCTACATATTAAATGCTTAAATACTTGACACCATTTTATGTGGGTTGGACAAAATTTCATTCAAATCAGTTTAGAGGAAATTTCTATCCTAAAAAATACTTAATCTAAAATAAGAAAAAGAAAATATGCGATTGAAAAAAATACAATTTTTAAAATCGTAATTATTGAAGTTGAAATAACAAACTTACCCTAAATAATACTACATAACACAATTTTTATTCATAATTCCTAAATTTTGAATTTTGAATTTTTGATTGAATTTAATCGTAGCCGTCCAATTTAATCGAATTTAATCTTGGCCGTTGGATTTGATCTATGGTATATAAGTGTAAATCATTTTAATAGTGATAATTATATGGTGCTCCACATGACATAATAAGCTTATTAATTTAACGTTCTAAAGTGAATACAAAAGTTAAGATTCTAATAAAAGTTCTAGATTATCTATTATGCTTGCATGGAACCGGTCTTACTATCAGGCGCACGCAGAGAATTAATTCCAGGTGAATATATTTCGGGATTAATTCCGTAATGCATGCGCTTTGTTGGTTGATTCTTGGCCGTCCAAAATGTTTTGATGATCTAATAGCTGTTGGATGATATTAATGGATGCCAGCTATCATGCATTTACTAAAAAGTATGTATATGGTATAATAGAGGCATCGTAAACTTGCCTTGTTGATCTAATTTGACGAGTAATATTAAATGTTGAAAACGTATATACTTATAAATTTTTTTTTTTGAAAACGTATATATAATCCATGGATCATATTGAATTAGCACACCAAATCTAATCTAAGTTGAAATAGGCGCATGGGATAAGGGATAAGCTTTTGGTAAAATGAATAAACCGTTAATATTTAAAATTTAATTTTTTTTCCAAATCCAACGGTTGAAAATTAGAGAACCCAAATTTAACGGGTTAAATCTATCATTACTGATCTCTCTACTCTCTCGTCTCTCCATTCTCTAGACTCTCCTCTCAGTCTCCACCGTGCTCCTCGCCTCCTATCTCTGTTGCCGCTCCCACCACTCCTCCAGTGCCCCCAACAGCAACCACCACCACCACCATAGCAACCTCACACTTCGACGCCTGGCTGAAGCTGAACGGCTCGTGCCCGGTTTGCAGGAACTCGCCGCTGCTGACCCCGCTGTCCATGCCTCTCTCGGAGGTCGTTCTGCTCTCGTAGTACGACTCTGATAGGAGGCGGAGGAGGTGATAAGATTTGTGGGTTTTTCTTTTTTTTGGGGGGTTTTTTTTTTCTCCATTTCTTCTTGGGTGGTGGGTGTTTTGGGGTTTTGCCGTTTGATGTGGTTGTTTGGTTGCCCAGAAAAGTGTGTAAATATTTTTGGATAGATAGGTATTGGGGTTTCTATTTTTTACTGAATTATGGTTTGTGTAAGTGTTTGATGAAATTAGAGTAGAAAAAGTATCTCTGTCTTATGAAACAGATGGGTCTAGGATTGAATCATTTTTATTTTTATTTTTGCTGAGAAATTGGTTAAAAATACTTTTTGTGGATTAATTTGATTTTTATCTTTTTATGCTGTTTTGCTCTGAAGAAGATGATCAATCGAAAATTCATCTTAGCTAAGCCTAGTGGCTGCGTAAGGTCTAGTCAACGAGCATGTTTGTTTGTGTTTTTGGGTTTTAGCATCCTTGTGCGTGTGTGTGTTTGTTTTGGTTGGGTTAGTGCTTATCTTATTCATGTTATTTAATTTAATTTAATTTATTTATTTTTTCATTTTTTATGAATTTCTCTCTCTATTGTCGGCCATGGTTGATTTTCTTTTTTTTTCTTCTTAAACAGCTCAGTCCGTAAACATCTCTCGGGAAAACTTGTACGTAAGTGTAGCAATTCTCTTATTTGGAAAGCCCATTCGAGGATTAAGTTAAAATTTCGGTGAATTGCTAAAACTTCGTCTAATTTTTTGAATTTCTTCTTTGTGTGTCCACAGTACACTAGTTCGTTCAACTCGGCCGAACCATGAAATTCTCTCTGCAATCAAAATCCTCTGCAAAACCTAAACCAATTAAACCAAAATTCGATGACGCCACCAACAACGACCACCAAGAATCCAAACAAGTACAATTCATCACCCAATTCGACGCCTCCGAAACCCTAGCCCGCTCCAACCAACCCAAGAATCCCGTAATCCCCCCCATTCCTAACCAATGGAGGCCCCTCAAGAGGATGAAGAATCTCGAACTTCCCATTACCTCCAAATCCGATGCCTCCGGTGCCCTCTCCTTCGAGCTCGAATCGCAGGATCCCGCCCGCCACGGCCCCGATTCCAACATCTCCTACGGTCTCAACCTCCGCGAGAAATCCGAATACAAGGAAGATGGTGAACGGCTACGATCTACTGCTCCTGTTCCGGTTGAGGCGGCCTTGCTCCAGAAACTCAAGGACGACCTGGATAGGCTGCCGGAGCATCGCGGCATGGAGGAGTTCGACGATGTCCCCGTCGAGGGCTTCGGCGCTGCCTTGCTCGCCGGCTACGGATGGCACAAAGGGAGAGGGATCGGGAGGAACGCCAAAGGGGACGCGAAAGTGGTTCAGTACGAGAAGCGGACCGACAAGCATGGCCTAGGGTTTCTCAGCTCCGACAAGAGAGACAAAGAGGAGGAGGCCAAAGCCAATAGGCGCGACAACGGAAAGAGTACGCGTTCGAAAGTAGAAGAAGAAGAAGAAAAACCGAAGAAGGCAAAGGCAAAAAAGAGTGGACAAGTGTCGTGGCTGAAGAGTCACATTCGAGTGAGGATAATAAGCAAGGAACTCAAAGGAGGAAGACTGTACTTGAAGAAGGGGGAGGTTGTGGATGTGGTAGGACCAACCACGTGTGATATATCAATTGACGAGAGCAGAGAGCTCATTCAAGGTGTCTCCCAGGACTTTCTTGAGACGGCGCTCCCTCGCCGCGGAGGACCCGTGCTTGTCTTGTATGGTAAGCACGAGGGGGTGTACGGAAATCTGGTTAGCAGGGATTTGGAACAAGAATCTGGCTTGGTTCAGGATGCCAATAACCACGAGTTGCTCCGTGTGCCACTCGAACAAATTGCTGAGTATATTGGGGATCCCAGCTGCCTTGGATATTGATAATTTTTTAGGTATTTCTCAATTGTAGGAAACAAAGCGATCAATTGTCCAGACCTATCATAAAAAGTTGTAATACCCCTAAGATATTGAATTATCGATCTTGGTGTTGTTCTTTTTGGTTTGATCAGGATATGGATATATGCGTTCTCTTGTTTTTTGACTTTATTTGATGTGTGGTCAGCTTGTTTGTCACCTTTGGATGTCTCTTGGTCCAAAGTTCATTCCAGAAGCGGATGATTAATTGGTGTTGGTGGAACTGGTTTGCCTCTTCAAAATCTGATGTGTTTCTATTCCTGATAAGATATACTGTTTGTGTAATTCTTGTGTGATTGAATTGGGTTGAGTTGGGTTGTATAGACTTCTGTGGGTTTGTTGATCTATGTCCAGATGTGGCTGATTTCTGTGGGTTGTGTTGATATTTGGGTCGTGGGCAAAGTTTTGTCAAACCAGTGCTTGGATTCTTCTTTCTGCTTCTGTTTCTGGTTTGCTGGGTTTAAAATGCTGCATGATGAGGTCAAAATTCATTTGGTTGACTGGGACACGATGTGCTCCCCCATTTCTGAAGGTGGTTTAGGAATTCGGAATGTGAAAAAGTTTAATCAAGCTCAGTTGGGTAAATGGTTATGGCGGTATGCGCATGAGGAGGGTGCTTGGTGGAGATCGGTTTTGGAGGCTAAGTATGGGTCTACCTGGGGAGGTTGGCGCTCCTGTGATATTACTGAGGCCCATGGTGTAGGGCTTTGGAAGTTTATTTGTATGGGGTGGAATAAGTTCAAGAGGCATTTTAGGTTTGACCCTGGGGTTGGCTCCAAGATTAGTTTTTGGGAGGATGTATGGTGTGAGGAGGTTTCCCTCAAAGACACTTTTCCTGGTCTGTTTAGCATTGCCAGTTTTAAGGAGGCGTCTATTGCGGATAATGTGGAGCGTTCCAATGGTGTCGTCCAGTGGAATATTGTGTTCACTCTTTGGTCCATGACTGGGAGGTGGAGATTCTATCTTCGTTTTATAGTCGCTTATATTCTTTCAAGTTTAGAGGTCACTTGGAGAACAAGTTGTGGTGGGTTCCTTCGAGAAAAGGCTCCTTTGAGGTGAGCATGTTCTACCGGGTTCTTTCTCCGCTGGGGCTCATTCCCTTTCCTTGGAAAGGCATTTGGAGAATCAAGGCCCCGCCTAGAGTGGCGTTTTTTGCTTGGACTGCTGCTAGGGGTAAGATCCTCACCATTGACAATCTTCGACCGAGAGGTATGATCGTGATTAATAGATGCTGGTTATGCGAGTCGGATGGGGAATCTGTGGATCATCTCCTTCTTCACTGCGGAGTGGCGAACGCCTTGTGGAGCGCCTTTTTTAGCCGGTTTGGGTTGTGTTGGGTTATGCTTGGCTCGGTAAGGGAGTTATTCGCCTACTGGTGGACGGGAGGCTGTTCGAGGAGTGCTGTGGTTTGGAAGATGGTTCCTTTGTGTCTGATGTGGTGTATTTGGAATGAACGAAATGCTAGATGCTTTGAAGGCAAGGTGCAGTCTTTTGAGGAACTTATCCATTACTTCCTTTTTACTCTTTATACTTGGGCTGCGGGCTGGCTTGCCCCGCTTGTTATTAGTTTTCATGACTTTCTTTCTTGCTTCTCCTCTCTCTCTTAAGCCCCCCTTGTATACTTCCTATGTACTTAGGGTTGCGCCCCTCTGCGCCTTCTTTATATATATCTTGACTTATCAAAGAAAAAAATGTTGCATTTTTTTGCTTTAAATTTCACTGTTCATGTATATTTCAATGAAAGAAACAAGCATTTTGGGCTTATGAAAATCAAACATCTCTTCGTTCTGTGTCAGATAGCACATGATATTATTGAGTGCAGCTACTTCTTATGAATTCCTGAGTGTGTGTTCGTTCTTGTGTGTGTTTTTGCTAGTTTTTTCTGCAGCATTGCAATAGTTAGTTTGTTCTCTGCGTGTGTATGTGCATGCTAGTGTTCTGCAGCATTGCAATAGTTTTAGGTTGGTTTCTTTCAGATACCTTGGTTCGGCAGGCAGCAATGGTATTCAAGTGTATTGTCTTGATGTATTAGAATAACAGCCGAGGCCGAAATTATCATAAGCAGGTGGGGTAATAGAAAATCTGGCATTTAGCAAATCCAATTTGGCTCTGTTGTCCTTGAAACAAGAGGAAGCACTTGAAAGTGCTTCCTTTTCTTGAGCCTTTTGTACCATTTTTTCTTTTCTCATTCTTTCCATGAACTAAACAGGGTTAGATTAACATGATTCGCTTATGTATGCCTTTTATTTGCCATTAATTTCTGACTGTAGAAGTACATATTTTCCAAGGTCAAATGCTGCTTACTAAAAATACTTTTTTCTAGTTGTCATTGAGCTAATTTTATTAGATAGCATGAGACAGAGCAATGGCTTAATCCTCCCTCGGTTTGGCCTGGGGTCCTTTCCAGCTGCTGCTACTACAGTAGGAACCATAAAGGTTTCATGTGCCCATAAAGCAGGAAAGAGAGGGAAAAGGGGGTGGCACCGAATACTACAAAGCAGCAGCAGCAGTAATGAAGTGAGGATGATGAAGTCAATTAACGCAGAGGGAAAAATAGAGCTGTTTTGTTTCCAAATACAAGAGGAGAGTTACCTATTCCAGGAAATTCTAAACCCCATTATGTACCAACAAAGATTAAATTTCATTTTTCTAGTGATACATGCACATCATACGGGGGAACAAAAAACATGACGATTTCATTTTGTTTAATGACAGATTCCATAAGACAAGAAAGTAATGTTTGTAATTACCCTAACCACAGGGAGAAGGGGAAAAAATATGTACAATGAGGTTAAAGTTTGTAATGCTGCACTCCGTCTCATGCTTCAGATCCTGAACTGGGATTTTCGGTACAACAACAATAGCACGAAAACCAGTATAAATGTTTTCTCTGCTGGAGCTAGGCATGGTACTGATTCACATAAGAGATTTGAGTGTACCTTAGTACAGGTAACGAGCTTTGTGTGTGTGTGTGATCAGCAGCAGGAAATCTTAAACTTAAGATGCTGATTGGAAGCAGTTATAAGAGATAGAAGAGTGTGGTTGTGTCATTCTAATAGATAGCATAATAAATTCCTGCTCCTCGTGGCCACTCTCTTGTTACGGAAGAATCTATTTGATAATAGCTCTAATTTTGACCATAATGTAATACCTTGCTACAAAATCAGAAGAAAAACAAATTACAGATATCACTGAGATCAACATATTTGTCATAATTTTCTGAATGGAACTGATTAATTTAAGCCAGTTTGTCTCAAATTCTGGATAAATTCTGCAGGACTCATGGTGCAACTTAGCACATGCTTTTGCTAATGAAAAAAGTTTGTTCTTGTTGAATACTGCTCATCAGGTATGAACTTTGTCTGCTTTGATCCTTTGAACTACTTTTTTGGCTCCAATTTGTGTAAACACAATTTTTTCCCTGTTTCAGCGGTCACTTGCCCAAACACTTGTTCGCTCAGCTTCTGGCTTAATAAATTCAGTGGCATCAAACCTGTGAGTCTTGCAATTTAGGTTTCCTTCTGCTTATGAATTTTTCATCTGCGGGTTTTATATGATTCTGTACGTCCTAATATCTGTGTACCTTAAGGTACGTAAGGGATCTCACAAGTCATATGGCAACATATCTAAGGGAATTGTCTAGCATAAATGACTTAAAAGTGCTGCTCAACAACCAGATATAATCCTGTTGGTAAGGACACAGGACTGTGTTATTCGTCTATTATTTTGTTTTTGGAGAACAAATAATTGTTTTTATAACATCAAAGACATCTTGTAGGTCAGTTGCATGTTGGAATGGCTCCGTGGAGCTGCAAGTGCCTCCGAACCAAGAACACAAAATGCAATTTATGAGTTGGGTTCCTCAGTAATGAACCCTGTTCTTGTTCTTCTTGAAGTTTACAAACATGAGGTATACTTCCTATGTGTTAGGGTTGCACCCATGTGCACTTTTAATTACAATAATTTACTTATCTTAAAAATGAAGATCCTATTGAAAAAAAGAAAAAGAAAAGGCATAGCCCCAGTACACGGAAAGCATATAAGATATACACAGAAAGGAAGAAAAAAACTAGGATCTGAACTTACAAAAGATCAAAAGAAATCCATAGAGGATGAAAAAGAAAAACCCCCTATTGCTCTAATCCAATTGAAAAGCAACCTGAAAAATATTGATTTCAATTCAAGCAATAATACTTTAGTTCCAGCAAAAGTACTATCATTTCTTTTCCTCCAAATGCTCCACATATGGCATTCCAAAGATCCCTACTTTGTTATATTTTGAAGCCGTTATGCCAACATGCTAGAAGCTCCTTCACCGATTAGGAATATTCCAATAAAGAGAACTAACGGCCAAACCTCTCTAGCAATAGCACGATGTAGAAGGTGTAATTATATTCTCTTATATTTGTGTATTCTTTAATGATACACCAACTATCCAGCATGGTTTAAATATTACTCAAACTACTATTGCCTTGAACAATTACTCGTCAACATAGTTTACATGAAGCGAAGGCATTTTATGATGAATACTTGGCATCTTTCCAAAAACATTATGATAAATATTTGGATACTCATGTATCTCTACCTGTTCTTTTTCACTCATCTCTATGTGTTGTTTTTTTTTTTTTTTTTTTTTTTTTTTTTTTTTTTTTTCATATTCTTCTTTTATTGAACATGGCAACATCATCTATTTGAAATCTTCTTTTCCAGAGACCGTTGTTTATTGTCCTCTATTTTCTTAAGAATTTTTATAATGTTTTTTCTACTTGCAAGTTTACAATCTGTATTTCTCAAAATTGACTTTCACAAACCATCCACTTTCTGCTGTTAAATTTTAATACGTAATCAACTAAGCTTCTGAAATTTAGGGGTTTTTCATCTATTCTGACCTATAATTGTTGCTTGGTCTGCAGTTGTTTATCTTCTACTTAAATTTGTGGTTGCCTGGGTAAATGGTCAAATTGCTTACTTAGAGGCTCACGAAACGGCTGTAGTTGTTGACTTCTGCATGCATTTGCTTCAGCTCTACTCGTCGCACAACATAGGCAAGGTAAATATTTCGCTTCTCTTGTGTTTTGTTTTATGAGGGCCAGTTGAGCGAGTCAAAAGAAAACTTGTTGATACATGACATGTGTGCATCTGATTGAATGTTGTATGTGTATAAATGTTGTTTGTCCATCTGTTTGTATATATATAGCATTAGTCTTGTCCATTTCGTTTGCTCTATTTAAGCAATCTTTCTATTTGGGAAGCTTTGTCTCTATCACTTATCTTGTGAATATATGTGAAAAAGGTTGTCCATGTTGATGGTGAAAGCTATAAGAATTTGGCCGAGCCTGATGTCATGCACATTGTTAGTGTGATATTTTAATATTAAACTACATAGGAGTATGTTTGTCTTTTTGTTTTTTTCAACATAAAACCGTTAGGGGAAGTAGTGTTAGTAGAGTGATCGCCTACACCTATAGACATACCTCACTTTGGGGGAACCATGTAAATTCTGGTGTTCTTTTGTGTGATTGTTTTGTGTTATTTTCTGTAATTGTGGTCTATTGCACAAGAAGTGGTATCAAAGTTAGGTTAAGTATTAAGATCGACGATTACAGTAAATTTTACAAGTACCAAGTATGAAGTGGAGATGTTCAAGGACAAGAACTACTCTCTTTGCTAGAGAAGGATGCAAGATCTTTTGATTCAGTGAGAAGTCTACGAGGCATTATTGGAAAAATGTGCCATAAGATGGATGCTGATAGGTGGGAAGAGATGCTTGCCGAGGTTGCCAGGGCGATCCATCTGAATTTTTCAGATGGAATTATTCTTGTTATTAATGGTGAAGAAAAGACGAAGGCAATTTGACAGAAATTAGAGTATGCATTTGGCAAAATATTTGAATTGTGGCGGACTTGAGATGGGCTTGTCTATGAGGGGTTGGATTTAAAGAAATTAGGCCATTAAGGAAATGGGCTGAAGCCTGGGGGGAAATTAGGGGTAGATTCAGGTACCACTGCTAACTGGACTACATGGGGATTCACAACACCCAATACCATATCCTTACCCTTCTCTTCAACATTTAATGTAGATATTGGATTCGGTATCACGCATGATTGAAGGTTGAGGTGCTAACATGAGGCTCGAGGATCTAACATAGGGTTGGTGGAGATTAGATGCATCACAGGTGACTAGGGCCTGGGTGACTGCCGAGTGGGATTGGCTGGTGAGCCCCGGTGAATTAGGGTTAGCTCTTGGGCAACTCAGATGACTCAGTTCCAACTTTTCAACTTCATTTGTTTGTTTGGTGGTGAATACAAGTTGTGACTCAAGATGCTTGATAGCAATGTCCAAAACTAAGGGTTCTATGGCATGTCAAAGGCCCGATTCTGCTTCTAGCTAAAGGTGGTTATAGGGTTGGACTTATGGAAACCTACATTTTGAAAAAGACGGTAGAATCAGCATGAAGAGAGGGGCTATATTGTTGGGGGGGGGTGGTTTGGAATAGGTTTAAGGGATATATTCTTCCCAACTAACTTATGGCTGGATTGATATTCGGATTCCGATGAGCTGAGTAACATGATGGGAGGGTTATCCTACCAGTTAAGGGCCTCTGTTTTGCTAATCAGATGGTCAATATCTTCAAGATGGTTCATGATTGAGAGAAAGGGAGAAGGCCAAAGGATGGAAGGACAAGGATAGGAAGGGACAAACTCTATGAGAGAGTTGAGAGCCCTTAGAGAGAGGAGTCCAGTATTTCTTTACCATTTGGTATTCCACTTATATACTAATGCGAGTTGCATTCTTCTTGTAGTGTACGTGTATATTGTGACTACTGAAAATGACTCTGGGGTGTTACCAAGTTGAAACAGCTTTTGCAGTACGAGTTTCATACCAAAGAATAATGGATACTTTCTTAGTATTGAAGTTTCAGAGTTTAAGAAAGGTATTCGCTTATCTTAGAGGAAGCATGTACTTGATTTATTAAATGAAACAGATTTATTAGGTGCTCGGCCTATTAATGTTCCACACTCTTGAAGGATGAGGAGAGTTGAGGAATATGAAATATGCAGTTAATGTAGTTAGTCAGTTCTTGGAAGCTCCTAAGGTCTCGTATTGGGATGCTGTAACTTCTATTCTTTGCTATCTTAAGTGAGCCAATAGACTTGGATTTTTGTTCATCTGAACAGATACTGCAGAATGGTTGGATTACCGATGCTGATTGGGCAGACTTTCTTTTAATTGGAAGGTCTACGTAATTTAGTTACATAGAAGACTAAGAGACATACAACGGTAGCATGATATAATGCAAAAGCCGAGTACAGAGCAGTGAATATGGCTACGAAGTTTTAAGTTGTAATAGATTGAAGTTCGTTTATTCCAAGCTAAGCTTTCATGACATATATGCTCTAATTTGAGGGGGATTGTTGCTGAGTATCATTGTAGTGTATATACTATATTAAGAGTACATTTATCATTTTGTTATTTCTCATTATATATATATAATTGTGAGTGGGAATTAGGTTTAGTAGAATAATACTCTTGTCATACACTTTCTCCAAATTCTCAATCCCTAACATTGACACACATAATAACCTGTTGATGTCTCAAAGCTCCATTAAAATTGTGACTCAAGCTGGAAAAGCTGTTGTGGGTCTATCCTTTATGATCTGTTGAGAAATGTAAGTGATAAGACTACGTGACTCATGGTGGAGAGGGATCGTACAGGGTCTGGAAGAGGGTAGGGTAAAAAGAAAGGGCTTAAGTGAACCAGAAAATTATCCATCTCCACTTCCAAATATCGGAGCTACCTCCTCCATTATTTTACTCTGCCGAATCTTCCAACAATTTCCCTATAATTATCATTTTAGGATCTAATATCTCTGAAAGGACTATGGAAATATAATAAGGATGACAACCAGGTTTCTGTGTCAAATTCTTCCTGAAAATTACATCAACATTGGGGTTGACTGGTTACTGGAGTGGAGAACATACAGAAGCTTTGGAATATTATTTTAGGGCACTAGAACGAAACCTGTTCATATGAGTCGCTGAAAGGAGAATGATGTTTTGCAACTTGCATTTGGGATCAAAGTCATCTAAAAATAATTTGTGGTTGTATAGGACCCAAAATTCACAATTTTTTTTTTTTAAAATAAGTAATGTTGCATCTATCAAAAGCGCAAAGGGGCGCAACCCTAGTACACATGGAGTATACAAGAGAACGCTTAGAAAAAAAGAGAAAATAGAACAAGGAAATCAGAGAAGCTAATAATTAAGGGAGCTAAATAAGCAGTTGTCCAAGAAAAGAGGGAAAAAAAGGACTTGAGCTCCTCTAAGGTCCTCTCTACATTCTCGAAGCTCCTATCATTTCTTTCCCTCCAAAGACATCACTTGATGCATAGGAGCACCATCTTCCAAATGACCGCATTCCGAGAGTTACCCCCGACCACAAACATGCGAACAAATCATTCACACTGTTAGGCATAACCCAGGAAAGACCAAAGCGACTAAAGCTAGCGTTCCATAATGAACAAGCAACCTCACAATGGAGAAGAAGATGATCAACAGATTCTCCATTGAGCTTGCATACACAACACCGATTAACCATGATAAGTTGCCTTTTCCTGAGATTGTCCATAGTAAGAAATTTCCCCAAAGCCGCCGACCAAGCAAAGAATGCCACTTTAAAGGGAGCCTTGGTCCGCCAAATACTCTTCCAAGGAAAAGAGGGTTTGTCTTTGTGTGCTAGAATCTTGTAAAAAGATTTAACATCAAAGATCCCTTTGCAGGACGGAATCCACCAAAGTTTGTCCACTCCACCTCTCCTTCCTCTGAAGGAATACAACAGAGAATAAAAAGAGGCCAACATTTCCACTTCCAGTCATGGGCCAAGCGGATAAAGTTAATGTTCCAATGAATGGTGCCACTAGACGCTTCCTTCACTGAGGCAATATTATACAGCACTGGGAATGCTATCTTGAGGCATACCTCTCCACACCACACATCGTCCCAAAATCTAATTCTCATTCGATCACTCGGGTCAAATCTAGTGTGACTCGAGAAAATCCTCCACCCCCTTCTGATGTACTTCCAAAGCCCCACCCTATATGACCCTAGGGGACCCATTGAGCACCATCCGCTCCAATTGCAGCCATATTTGGCGTCCACAACAGCTTTTCACCAAGCATCACTTTCGTTCGCATAAAGCCACAACCATTTCCCTAACAGGGCTTTATTAGACAATCTCAAATTGCGAATCCCTAGACCTCCTTCTGAGATAGGGGAGCAAACTTTAGACCAATTAACGAGGTTATATTTAAAATATTCGCCTAATCCACCCCATAGAAAATCTCACTGAATTTTCTTGATTGAAACAATTTGGTCGAGCTTTCAGCAAGTTCTTCCTGTTTATGTTTGCTAAATTTTTTTTTTGATGTGTGATTTCATTGTTTTCAAGAGGACTAAATCCCTTATTGATGCCAACAGTATAATGAAGCATAGGGTTCATTGTCTCTTTGATAGTAAAGGGAAAGGCAAAAGAAATTGCTTATAAGGACAGCTTTTTTTATTTTATTTTAATGATCACCCTCTGGTTTACCATGTTTTTTTTTTCCAGATTCAGCTCAAAGATTAACATCATTGTACCTGCTACTTTTTCTTAATCCTTCATAGTCTTACATTTTCTTTCCAACTTTCTAATATGTCATGAAAGTACTTTACAGGAAAGACCTCGTTGTTGCTTGTTATTGTTGTACTTTCATATTAATTTGTGTTCTAGAATTGATTTCTCTGCCTTTGTGGGTTGGAACTTTTTTTCTAATGCTGTAATTGTTTTGTTGTTTTTTGTAAGGAAACACTTACATAATCATTGTTGTTGACATGCTTTCTTACCACTCTGTTTGCATATCGGTTAGTATTAAATAATCATTGTTGTTGACATGCTTTCTTACCACTCTGTTAGCATATTAGTTAGTTACTACTAATGTATTGTTCCCTTGACATTTTTTCCCTTCTTCACTGTTTTTCTAGATATCACTAAGCCTTTCAAGCAAAGACTGATAAGTATAAGGATTTGCGTGCTCTTCTTCAACTCCTTTCAAGCCTTTGTTCAAAAGATCTGGTATACTTTTCCTTTTTTTTTCCTAATAAGTTGAAACGTTGGAGGGTATTGTTTACCTTAACGTTTTAAGTGATCCTTATTGGGAAGTATTGAATATTGCAGGTTGATTTTTCATCAGATTCTATTGAGACACACGGCACAGATATATCTCAGGTAATTTCAGTTTGCAGTTAACATAATTTTTGTAGGTGGCATCTTATGAATTGCCTAGCAAACAGAAAGTAAAAGATTAGAAATGAAATTTCTTATGCATTGGTCTTGCAGGTTGTTTGTTTTGGTCTTCACATAGTCACCCCTCTGATATCTTTGGACCTGCTGAAATATCCTAAGCTCTGTCATGATGTAAGCATTTGTATCAATCATGAAGGAAAAAGCCCTGGTGTTATTTTTTGAAGCTGATATACTGTGCATTTTTGTGCAGTACTTCTCTCTGCTATCACACCTCTTAGAGGTTTATCCTGAAACAGTTGCACAACTAAATGGGGAAGCCTTCACTCATGTACTTGGGACTCTTGATTTTGGTTTTCACTACCAGGTAAATAGCAGCATGCTTTATCATGTATGACATCGAAAAAAATAATAAATAAAGACCATGATGTCAATTGGGTAGCGTATATAAATATTGCTGCACGTATCTGCATATTGAAGTATTAAGAAGTGTGTGTCTCAATCATTGACCACTGTAGTCTTCATGGACCCTACCCTTAATAGGTGAGCATCAGGTGGAAAGGGGATTTTGTCTGTATTGGAGAGGAGGGGAAGTGAGTTGTGGCCTCTGGGGGTTATTGCATACCTCTATCTGTACAATTTGACATTGCTTTCTTACACAAGAAACTTCTTTACAAGCCTTATATATATAGATTAGGAACTTTCATGTGTTGTACTTGTGGCTTATAAAGAAGTTTATACATATCACCAAGAAACTTCTTTACAAGCCTTATATATATATATATCATATCTAAGATAAATTGTCATGATGAAACTGTCATATGCTTTATAAAAACATTAGAGTTCATTACTAAACTGGCATGAGCATTATCTGTGTTAATAATTACTAAGTCTTAGACTTGCCATCTTATTTTATGTTTCCCCCATCATTACGGATATTGTGCGGTTTAGCTATCCTAGGCGAGGATGTCATCGGAGTAGACTTGGGTGATTGCCCAGGACCTAATACGGGTCATTTTTTGGGACTTGGATCAGGAATGGCTAAAGTCAATGTGGGACGAAGGAGGAGCTGTTCGTGCTGATATGATGGATATTGTAATCTCCCTAGCTCTCCTTAAGCTTAGTGATTGACATTATGATCTTTTGATAAAACAATGTTATGATGTGGTCTGTATTTTGGTGACGGTCTGATGACCAATACATTTGATGATGTTATCTATGTTATGAGGTTTTGTAGTTACTCTGGTGTATGTTGTGTGGATGTTTTATTACTACTCTATTTCCTATAGTCTTAGTAAGTCTTCCGCTGCAACTTTTTCGTTACAACGAGAAATGTTGAAATTCCTGAGTCTTGTTCCGCAAGGGACAGGGTTGGGAGACGAATCATGAAATCAATTACAAGTTAATTGATTTGCTCATGCGGGTTGTTACATATTATTTATATACTACGAGAATGATAATCTTCTTTCCCTTAATCTCTTCTTTAGTGTAGGCGCGATTAGATAATAAATCTTTTGTAATTGACCAAAAACTTTAAAACCACCTACTCACACATCTATGATTTCTACTTCTTGAAATATATATATATATATATCTATCTATCTATCTATCTATCCTAAATAACTATTAAAAAGTTTTCTTTTTTTAAGGAAAATGCTAGGGGTTCTTCCCGTAGTGTTCTTTTGGCATTCTCCCAGTCTTACGTAAAACATGATTTAAGAAAAAATAAAGTTGTAGTAGCCTCCACCACCAGAACGCCAGGAGAACCTACGGGGAGAACCCCTAGCATTTTCCAATTTAGAATGATCAAATCCATTTTGGGTGATATCATCCCTAAAGGGTTAATCTTTCACCCTTAAGTTTTAGTTTTGAATCCAAAAACAAGTTTTAAAGTATTAGAACCTAAATATTAATTTATAAAAATTAATCTGTTGGCAAAAAAATGGTACTACAATTTTATTTTTTCTTAAATCATGGTTTACGTAAGACTAGGAGAACTCCTAGCAAACCCCTTTTTTTAATGCAAATTTCAGCTGATTATTTATTTCATTATCTACTTTTAATTTTTTTAAAAAAAATTTTTATTCTAATTTATTCTACTTTTTTTATTTTAATGCCAATCTATTTTTATCATTTTGAGGGTGGAATGGGATATTGCAACCCCAATGGTAAATCAAAAGGATACATAAAATTTTTCCAAAAAATAAAAAATAAAAAAAAATACACAAATTAAATTGAAATATTTGGGAGACATTGCAACAAGGGTTATCAATTGAAGAAGATAAATGTAGTTTTCTCTTTTTATAATCTTAAAATAGAGATTGTATACTAATAATTGTCTTTTTTTTTTTTTTTTTACATGACTAGTAATTGTGTCTTATGAAAACTATTGCGTATACGAAATCTTAATATGATGCAATATTGCAATAGGGCAACTTATGTGATAATAAGAGCAGACACACTTGCTCGGATAGGTGTTCAGACAATTCAGACCTCACTTACTTAGGCAGCCCAAACAAGTAGAGCATGCCTAGGGGTGTAAACGAGCCGAGCTTGAGCAAGCTTCCCTTGTTTGGGCTCGGCTTGTTTAAATTTTACTTGAGCTCGAGCTGAGCTTAAGGACGAGCCAAAAAATTGAGCTTGAGCTTGAGCATATAATAAGTCGAGCCGAACTGAGCCAGTTCACGAGCTAGCTCTTATATTTAATTTTTTTATTATAAATTTAAACTTTAAGTACTCTTAAACGGCTCAAAGACGCAGCTTGTATATGAGCATTTGCTTAGTCTAAGTAGCCAAGTATGAAGTATTTGTCAATACAACAAGACATTTGGTTTTAAAGAGAGGTGATATGCATCATTTTATAAAATGATGCATATTAAAAGAAAAAAAAAATTATCAATTTTTAATATTAATATGAGCAATTATGTGAACAACTACCAATTCGAGCCTTATACGAGCTGCTCACAAGCTTAGCTGAGTCGAGCCGAGCTTGCTTCGTTTAATATTCGAGCCAGGATTCGTGTTCGCGAAATGCTTCATTTAATATTCGAGTCGAGCTCGAGCCGAGCTTATGCTAGCCAAGCCCGAGCTTGCTCGCGAGACGCTTCGCTCACTTAACACCCCTAAGCATGCCCATACTTTCACATAAAATTTCCCTATTCAATCTTATCTCCATCCTCGTATGCTTGTGCGCCTGCATATGCGTAAGTTAAACAATATTTAAGTATATGTTCTATGTTGATAGACCCATTTTGGATTAGGCTAACTTAGTTTCATCCATTGATTTTTTCTTATTTAGCTACAATGGTCGTCTCATTTTTCTCTAGTATTATAATATCTCCAAATATAATATAATCTTGATAGAGTAGAATTAATCAGTCCTTAGCAAGATGAGATAGTGATTAAAAAAAAATGGATTTAAACATCACTTACCACCGTATTGTAAACAATGAGGATAAGATCAGAGTTGAGGGGGCAGAATCAAGTATGGGGTCTCATCATATGTTCTACTCCAATCACAAGCCAGAATCACATCTCAAACAATGCATAATAAAATAGTAAATCTAAATGCGTAGTGAGAAATTTGGTAAGTCTCAGAGAGAGAGAGAGAGACTCTCTGAAACCTAAAGACCCAATGCCAGTAGCTTTTAATTGGACATAAATTTCCTATAAATTGAGTCGTAAAAAGACATGAATATGTGAAAAATACATATATTAAACATATACTTCTTTTTAAATGATGGAAACCTAATGCAGAATTTGTGTTCCCCCTTAAGGGCAAATCCCGATCCATGCAAGGCGCTCTTTTTGGGGCACGGTCTCGTTTACATAGCTCAAAAAGTTGAGGTTTGGGCTGTCATAGGGGATTTCAACTCTATTTTGGAACAAAGGGAGAAATACGGTGGCAGGCCTTTGACCGACCCCCTTAGCTCCTTGAGCCACTACACCAACTTCAGTTTCACTACCATTAATATAACGTATTTTAAATGGCTTCTCGTGATTAAACATACCACATTAGTCCCTTTGTGTGAAAATGTAGTATGAAGAGTAGCATTCCTCAAACATAAAAGAGCATCCAGGAATGGAACAAAGCCCACTTCAGCAATACTCGATCCAATAACATTCACATCTGTTAATCGTGAGTGTTCAACGACATTACATTCACATAATCATATAACCTTAGTTAAGAAAGGGAGAAAGGCACAGAAAGCTCTTTAGACCGTTCATCATTACATTCACATCATATAACCTTATTCTCACTTGTGCAAGACACTCTTCTTCGAAAGCTTCGGTTTCTTTTGATTGTGGTTCTGTCAAGAAAACAATGAACTCCACATAAGCTCGAACTACACATTGAGCAAGCAGGAAAGAAAACTTAAACCACACAGTGCAAAATTGGGAACAATACCTTTTGTCTTTCCAATGCCTCATGGTCAGTCCTCTCCTTCCAGTTGCTCTTCCGTAGTTTGATTGGCCGATTTCCAACATATTTACCTGATTTCAAGTGATCATTTAACATTATATACAGTAATCGCAGTAGAAATTTAGTCAAGGTCTTAACTCTGGGATTAATTGTGACCATAGCCCTATCAACTTTCACATCTCAAAACAAGCATACTACAAGAAATCAATTACATATGTTATCGATATAAAATGCTCTTATACTACAAAGACCATACACGGCATGACTAATTAATTGTGATTAAAAAACATGGAACACTAAGAAATTGCAGGAGCCTTTAAGAGCCCCCAAAGGGTGCATTTCAGGCCCCAACATGGATTGCAAAGTTCATCCAAAAATTCTTATTTGCAGTGCCAAAGTGAAAAACTTTCTGTCATGCAAAATAGAATGTACTCAGTTGTGAGATTAAATCCATAGGTGAGAGACATATTACTTCAGTAATTTCAAGTGTCAGAGCTCCAAAAAGTTGTTTAGGCACAAAAATCCATTGCAAAGTTCATCCTACTTTTCATTCTCAAGTACGCTATTTTTCAAGAACTCATCATGCCTAATATGATTATCCTGCCAACAGCCTCGCTGCATAAGTAGGTCAGTAATTTTGATCATACAGTCTATTCCAACGCTATATGAACACTGTTATTGGCTAGTAAAGAGAGTAATTATCCAAAACCACTTCTACCTGACAAAAGATTATAATTTTAAAATTTATTCTAGCATATAAAAGCATATTTATAGCATAATATTATCCCTCACTTCCTCACAGAAGATCATTATACTAACCACAGCGTTAAGGGTTTGTCTTA
Source organism: Carpinus fangiana (assembly GCA_006937295.1). NCBI lineage: Eukaryota > Viridiplantae > Streptophyta > Magnoliopsida > Fagales > Betulaceae > Carpinus > Carpinus fangiana. The sequence continues at coordinate 21,881,478 of CM017325.1, forward strand.
CTAAGAACAGCTGATGCATAGTGACACCAAAAACATATTGTTCAACAGAGAAAATGATACAGTCAAGCGAGTACATTTATTAGTAAAAAGAATGACATACCATTCATCTCTTTAAGTGCTGCAGCAATGTCAGCGGGAGTTGCAAAGCTAACAAATCCATAGCCCTTGGTCTTGCCAGTCCTCTTATCTGTGACAACCTGAAGATTATGAAATACATTAGTTTGCAATCATATGATAAAAATAATAATAATAAAATAATAATAATTATTAAAAAAAAAAAAAAAACAGAAGAAAAGGAAAAGGGGACAGCACAAAACCAAAAATATGACCCAGTCTGAGTGGGGAAATAGAAAGACACAAGAAGCAATGCACAGGTGGCACAATCAAAGCCTGATGCTACCACACACAGGCAAGAAGAAATAAACCATCATACCAACAATTTAAAGCAAACTCACAAGTATTACAACGAATTGTATCCCATATCAAAAGCACCTAGGTCAAGATTAGTTCACCATTCTTGCACATGCATGTGCGCCTCTAATAGACTCTTCAAAAAATAATAATAAATAAAGTATATTCAATGGGCCCTATTGCTAATAGCTAACCTTCCAAAAACACCCTTCTCTTTCTTTCTTTTTTAATTGTTTTATAAATTATTCTCTTTATTGGTAACTGCCTTTCTTAACTCTAAACGATCACAGATAAATGCAACAACCATAGTGGAACTAGAAAAAATGATCCAATATGGTGCAATTAATGAATTGCATAGGTCATTAATAGCCCAGTCCAAGTTAAACTATAAAACCATCATTGGAGTTTTACAAGGTTATAATTTTAGATCGGGTGAACCCAGAGTGTTGTGCAAGTTAGGTTTGGAGAAAGTGTATGATCATGTACATTGGGAGTTCTTGGTTTATTTGTTGAAAAGATGCGGATTCAGGGAGAAATTGAGAGGGATTGGATAGAGCATTGTATTTCTATGGTGTGATTTTCCATTCTTGTGAATGGTACACTATCCGGATTTTTTTCTAGCTCTCATGGGTTGAGACAAGTCTGTTATCGCCGCTATTGTCCATGGTATTATGGAGGCATTGACTAGGATGATGACAGCTACAGTGGATAAGGGACTTTGGTCAGGTTTTTCAGTGGGGTCGAGAAATGAAGAGTCGTCAGTATCTCATTTACCATTTGCGGATGATACTTGGATTTTTTGTGATGCAAATTCTGAACAAATTCGACATTTGCGATGTATTTTCTTATGTTTTTGAGGCAGTTTCAGGTTTGCATATCAATGTAGCAAAATCAAAAATTGTTCTTGTAGGCAAAATAGGAGATGTAGAAGAATTGGCCAGTATTCTTGGTTGTAGAGTATCTTTGTTACCAATGAAGTACTTGGGTTTGCCATTGGGATCTTCTTATAAGGCCATAGCCATTTGGAATAGCATTATAGAAAAAATGGAACATCGTTTGGTTGGAAGGAGAAAACTTCATTATCTAAGGGTGGGAGGTTGATTCTGATCAAGACTTCAGAGGGATTTTGTTATTGGGTGGTATTAGGAATGAGTTTAATTTAATTTAGTGAATTGGGCACAGATTTGTTCTCCAATAAAATCAAGTGGCTTGGGAGTTTGGAATCTTATTCAGCTCAATCAAGCCCTTTTGGAAAAGTGGTTGTGGCAGTATGCTACAAATAGAGAGGCACTATGGAAATTGGTGACAGAGGCTAAATATGATAGTATAAGGAGAGGATAGTGCTCTAAGGAGGCAACAGGGCCATTTGGAGTGGGAGTTTGGAAATATATAAGAAGGGGCTGGGAAATGTTTTCAAAATTTGTTAAATTGGAGGTGGGTAATGGGTCAAAGGTTAGTATTTAGCCTAATGTGTGGTGTGGGGATGGTCTGTTGAAGGTATCTTATCCAGATTTGTTCTGTATTGCACAAAGAAAGGATGTGTGGGTGGTGGATAACTTCCAATCTTGAGAAGGGAATATTCATTAAAATGCAATTTTTTTTGTTTTTTTTAATAAGTAATGCATATTCAATCAAAAAGCAGAAGGGTGAAACCCAAATACACAGGAAGTATAAAAGAGAACCCCTAACCCATAGAGAAAGATGAACATAAAGCTAAAAACTCAGAAGATTATGTTCAACCCGTTCTACACTTGGATCTCTGGTTACGCAGATTTTTAAACTTTTGTTCTTTTTCTTCATTTTAGCCTGATTAGGGGTTTTCTTGTATGGTACACGTGTGCTAGTGTTATGCCCCTTTGTGCTTATTTAATAAAGACAGCCATACAGCCCAATTTTTAGTTGATCAGGCATTCAGGCTCAATGTATGGTCATCTTAACATGTGCCAGACATGGCTTGAAAGGGGATCAACTGGACTACAATTCCATCCATTAATTCAGCATATTCAAGAGCATATATCAAGGGCCTAAAATAAAGATCATGTGAATTTTGGGGTTCCTACTACGCTTCACAGAAAATATTCAGGAAACTTAGATATTAAAAGAGTAAGCAAATACCCACACCTATGGTTCCAAAACTATTGAACAAATAAAACCCACTTTGCGAGCTCAATTAGTTTACTAACCTGACTACAACCCATTTGAATCGACCCAACCCCGCTATTATTCAAGCTACTTCACAAGTCAGGTCAAATTTAACAGATACAAGCTCCACATGAGGATTCCAGCTGTCCAATCCCCAGATGTTAGGTTGTGAAGTACACAAATTATAAATTAATTTCACATCTAACAATCTCAAATAGTGTAGATGTTCTGCATTATTTAGAATAACACTGCACGCCAGATAACATAAACCACTTCATTAATTTGCGACTTGCAAGTTAGGGTTAAATTTCCAACCAAAATGTGAATTGCAGGCAAGACCTACCTTATAAACAGAACATTAACTGCTCTGAGCACTTCAAACGAAAATCTGAAGACAAAAAGCAAAAAGTTCACACCAAACAAACATTTGCTAATAAGATGAGAATTGAAGAAATAGAAAGATATTTTTTAAAAAATAATAATAAATATACTTACTCTCGCCATGTTAAAGTTAGGAAATCTTGAAAATGCTTTTGAAAGAACATCATCATTCACTTCATTTCCAAGATCACCACAAAAGAGGCGGTAATCGTCTGCAAAATGCCAACACAATTGAAAGACATGAGAGATGCATCTAGCTAAAAAGAAAAAGAAAACTGACAGTGAAATTAACAATCTTGCGAGTAAATGCATGCGATACTACTAAAAAAATCGATTGGTAGAAGAAGAGAAAGGTGAGATGGTTCATACTTTCTGGCCACTCTGCGAGGGTTGGGTCCTCCCAAGATTGGCCAGCGGCTTTGCGAGGCAGTGCTTTCTTCTTAGCCTCCGCTTTGTGCTCAATTTCAGTGCTCGCAAGGGCAGCCTTCACGCTCTCAAGTGCTTCGGGTGTAATCGTCTGCGCATCCCTCTGAAACAACTGTTGGGCCTGTTCAAATACACAAAACGAATATCAGATTCCGTAATAACAGTTTCTCGAATCTCAACAACCCTAACTCTTCTCTAATAAAACTTAAAGCGACCTGGTGGTACTGAGGGAGGGAGTAGGCGCCGGCGCCGGCAGGGCCGGCGGGATAGGCGGGGGCGACGACGGGGGAGTTGGGCCCACGTAGGGGGTGGGGTACTGAGACGGCGTCGTTGCAGCGGCCGAGTGCTGGAGGTGGAAGGGCATGGGGAAATAGGAACTGCTGGTGCTTGTGCCGGTGCTCGAGTAGGTGAATTGGGAGGACGACGATGGGATCGACATGGTTCCACTGCTAAACGGCGTCGTAATCAACTTTCAGAGATAGAGAGAGAGCGAGAGAGAGGAGGAGGGAGAAATAGGGTATAGATTCTGTAAACAGAGAGGGCTGAAGAGGCGTTTTTCGGAAGAGAATTGCTACACTTACATACAAGTTTTCCCGCGAGATGTTTACAGACTGAGCTGGAGCCAACGCGGCTTTTGCCACTTCTGTTTAAGAAAAAAAAAAAAATCAACCATTTTGGATGTGGCCAACAATAGCAGAGAAATTCATAAAAAATGAAAAATAAATAGGAAAAATTATAAAAAAGCCTACCAAACTATCAACCGTTTACGATTTAGCCCTTTAAACTTTTAAAAGTAATAAACTAGCCCCAAATTATCAAAAAGTTGCATTTTGGCCACTCACTCCGTTAGTCAAAACTGTCAAATTAGATAAAAAATGGAAAACGACGTTGTTTTTTGAGGTTAAGTTACTAAAATGCCTTTTTTTAAAAAATTATCTCCCAAAAACGACGTGGTTTTGGAAAAAAAGAAAAGGAGAACGGTTTAGCGCTCGCCGGCTTGGCTTCATACAGCTCAGTGATCCGCGCTCCACAGCTCAAATTCAAAATTCGAAATGCATATTGAGTTCTTCACCTTGCACTCTTGCCTTTCGGGACAACTATGAGCGCCATTTCTGCCTCATCCTTCCCACCAACCTCGTACACCTGCAACAGAGCCTGCGCGATCCCACTGCAAATTCTGCTGTAAACCTCGAAAATCTCTACTACTACACATTCCATGGCTTCAAGAATAAGAGTGACGATCATGTCCTCAGTCTGTGGCTTGAATATTTGAAGCAGCACGTCAAGCAAAGACTGCCATTTTTGTAACCTCGTGAGCTCCTCTGTAAACGGTTCCTCGGTCAGTCCGATACGTCCTTTCAGTAGCTTCATCTCAACCCTTTATAGCCACAACCCATCTCCGGGTCTTTTCCATTCGCATCGACATCGCCCTTATCAAAGGTTTCAAGAACGGTGGTTTAGGGGTGGCTGGCGAGCCCTAAACCACCGTTGTTCTTTTTTTCTAAAAAAAAACGATGTCCTTTTTTTGGGGGGGCATTTTTTAAATTGATTTTTTTCAAAATGGCATTTTGCAAATTTGAAAAATGGCATTTTGCAAATTTAAAAAAAACGATGTCCTTTTTTAGTAACTTAACCTCAAAAAACGATGTCGTTTTGCATTTCTCATCAAATTTGACGGTTTTGACTAACGGAGTGGTCAAAATACAACTTTTTGGTAGTTTGGGAGCTACTTTATCACTTTTGAAAGTTCAGGGGATTAAATCGTAAATAGTTGGTAGTTTGGGGGGCTTTTTTATATTTTTCCCAAATAAATAAATAAATTAAGGCCTTCTTCGTTAAACTCTCCCCCCATCCCCTCACATTTCCTCACATTCCACCACACTATTCACTACATTTTTTCCCCAAAAAAACATATGAAATCATTCACTTTTTATATCACATCATTTACTATTCAAATAAAAAAATCACTACAAAACAAATTTTTTCACTTTCCAATACAACTTTTTCATTTTTCCATATCAATCATTTTTTTTAAAATGGTGAATAGTACCATGTAATTTTTTTGTTGGGAAAGTGTTGTAGTTTGCCGAACGATCTCTAAATAACATGAATAATTATGATAAGCACTTATCCCACCAAAACACACACACACACACACAAGGATGCTAAAACCCTGAAAATGTCAAATGGTTGTTTCTTACTTACAAGTAGGGCTGTAAATGAGCCGAGCTGAGTTTTGGCAATTCTAGCTAGGCTCGTTTTAGAGGGCATATAAACGAGCCGGTCTCGAGCTCAAGCCGAGCTTGAAAACCCATGTTCAAGCTCGGCTCGTTGGGAAGGTATAATGGCTCGGGATTGAGCTCGAGATCGCTACAAGGGCAATTTCGAGCCAAGCCGAGTACTCGAGTGGCTCGACTCGGCTTGAGCTCGTTAACAAAAAAAAAAAATCCAAGCAGAAACCACAACAGAGAAAGAGAGAATAGGCGGCGAAGATAATCTTTGACTGTGAGATGTAGTTTGATGTCCAAAGAATGATAACCTTCACTGCTTCAAGAGACAGTGAAATCGTGTAAGTGTCATGAGATTGCTAGGGTTGTGAGCATTTTTGTGAGTTAAGAATGAAAAATCAAGTTGTGCGTGGGTGGGTGAGAATGAAGCAAGAAGGGGGAAGAAGGAGTAGAAAATGGAAGAGAAAAGTGACGTGGGTTGGCTGGAGGCTGCGTGAAGAATGAGAAAGAAGAATTAGATTTAAGGTTAAAATAAAATGGATGGTTAGGATGCAATTTGTGGATGGACGGAGAAGATGATTCTTGGGAATTTGAGAGTGTGTGTGGGGCAGTGTGGAGAGTTGTAAACCGTGTACTACAGCTGGCTTATTGGCTAATCACTGCCATTGGATTTGGGGGTAGGTGATGCTTTAGTGCAGATGACAAGAAATGGACGGTTAGGATGTGCCCAATAAATCCAACAGCTGAAATTTGTTCATTTTTCTCTAGATTCTGCATGACCGACACGTCACATGTTCAAGTCCAATCTATACAAGCAATTAAACGATTAGATCAAAAACTAACCGTTGGATCTGGAACATATATATATATATATCAAAACACTTTTATGTATATATAAGAAGACAATACCTTATTCCACTGAATATAAATAAAATAACATTTTCCTACAAATTCCATTATAAAAAAAAAGTTTAATTATAATTTAGGGTTAAATACTTAATTAGTCCCTAGGGTTTGGAAACTTTATTTGTTTCTCCCTAGGGTTTAGAAAGTGACCAAATTAGTCCTTGTGGTTTTGAAAAGTGACAAAGTTAGTCCATCAATAAGTTAACCGTTAGTTGACTTAACTAACTGACATGTGGACCAATTAGAAGTTGACACGTGGCCACTGAATTAAATTTTTTATTAAAAAAAAAAAAGAGAAAAAAAAAACCCAGTGGTGGCTACGGCTAACCCCCTTGGGCACCAAGAGCCACCCCCATGGAGCCACCCCTTGGTGGTTTGGGGGCCGAAACCACCCCCAATGGTGGTTTGGGGGTGGTTTCGGCCACCCCCTTGTTCCTTTTTGGTTCTCAATTTTGTTTCTCCGAAGTCTTTTGGAGAAGGGATCCTTCATTCTGGGTTGGTCTCTTCTCTCGTCTCTCCTGCAACTCGGCCATGGCTTCCTCTTCCATCAACAGATGGTTAAAGCCTGAGGTAATTTTTGTCTTCGCTATTTTATGTTATTTTGGTTTCTATATGGTAAAGAAAGCTAACAAGTGACATCTTTTATTGTATTGTTATGATATATGATAATATGAATCTCTTGATCTGTGACTAGTTGTTTAGAGATCTGGGTTGGTTGGCTAGTGTTCTCACTGTTTCTTAGGGGCAGGTGCGTCTTTTTCTTTTTTTGAAAAATATTTTTTTAAAATAAAAAATAAAAAATTTAATTAGGTGACCACGCGTCAATTTCTAATTGGTCCACGTGTCAATCCGTTAAGTCAACTAACGGTCAACTGACGGATGGACTAACTTAGTCACTTTTCAAAACCACAATGACTAATTTGGTCACTTTTCAAACCCTAGGGAGGAAAAAATAAAGTTTCCAAACCCTAGGGACTAATTAAGTATTTAACCTTATAATTTATTAATGAAAATCATAAAGTCCTACTTTGAAAAAAAAATAAAAAATCAATATGTTGAAAAAATAACTAATATTAATATGTTAGTGTACATAATATTTTTTATTAATAGAAAATAAAACAAAATCTTTTACTAAACATTAAATGCAATCAAATCAATCGTAAATAAAAATCATTAATTAGCTTTATATGATTTAAATATAAATATTTTTAGCCATGACCAAAACGGAAAAAGTTCACAAACGGAATTGAAGATGAGAATTTTTGAATGAGACTTTCCATCTTCTAATCATTTATTAAATTATTTTTTTTCCATTTTCAACTATGAGACTTAGAAGATATAGTTTAATGCTATGAATTGAATACTATTGATTTTTAATACTATATTTTTTATAAAAAAAAATTAAGCAATTTTAGAAAAAAAATAAAAATAAATTATTCAACGTGAAAATCAACTGAGAACTCTAGAATCAACAATTGCAAGAACTAATATTAATATGTTTTTTTTTAAGAGAATCTTTCATATTCATTCATTAAAAAAGATAAGAGCATAAAGCTCTTACATATCATAGAGTAAAAGTTATGAGGTTACAACGTCATAAAGACAAATATAAAAATCTTACAATCAAATCTTACCTATGGCTTCAACATTCACTAACTCATGTCCAAATTTCAGTTGTAGAACAAATTTATTATAGACAAACTCAATCTAATACATATGTAGCTCATATGTGTTTAATACAATTTTCTAAATTTTGTTTACAGTTAGATATATGAAACATAATTAGGGTTGACTATTTTATTTTTATTTGATTATCTTATTTATTACTATCGGTTTTTTAAGTCTTTTATTTTATTTTATTTTTTTTGAAAGGAAAGTTTCATAATATTTCATATTCATATGATATTAATGCCTTTTTTTAAATTAAGGTAGGGGGCCTTAATTAAAGTGTACAAATTATTTAGTATCTTAATACTTACTTATATTTTAACTATTCAATATAAGTATATATTTAATTAGTTAACAAATGTATATTATATACATAATATACATAAAAATATTAAGTAACACATAATTATTATTTTTTGTCAAAATAACCTATAGTTAATTATACTCGATTAGTAATTTAATATATACTAACTTAGTTAATATGTTAGTTTCTTAACTAACTAGTTACTAGTTAGTATGTAATACTAATATATAACAATATACATATAAATATTGAGTAAATAGTTAATTTATTTACTTAATATCAATTAACTAGATATATGCTAGTTTATAACTAACTAGTTAGTATGTTGATTAATACATACACATAAAAATATTAAATAACATATATAACATATATTACTTAATTACTAATATACAAGACCTCAAGAGGTAACTCAATCGGCTGGGACCACACCTAATGAAGCGGAGGTCACTAGTTCGAATCCCCCCTCCCCCCTCTTGTGCGGACATGTCAAAAAAAATTATATAACTCTTCCATTCCAAAAAAAAATAATAATAATAAAAATAAATTATGTAACTCTTTTTTGTAATATATATATATGAACGAGCTAACGAGCCGAGCGAGCTGGATGAGCTCGACTTAAACGAGTCGAACTCACGAGCCCCCGTCGAGCTTAATCGAGCGAGCCGGATATGTGTCACTAGCTAATCAAGCGAGTTTCAACAGTAACGAGCAAGCTTGTACAGTGTCGAGCTCGAGTTCGGGTCGAGCTTAGCCGATCGGGTATCAAGCGAGCTGTCGAGTGTGTCGGCTCATTTACAGCCCTACTTACAAGTAACAAAAGAACCCACAAACACAAACAAACATGCTCAACTAGACCTTAAGCAGCCACTTGGCTTAGCTAAGATGAATTTTCGATTGATCATCTTCTTCAAAGCAAAACAACATAAAACGATAAAATCAAAGTAATCCACAAAAAGTATTTTTAACCAATTTCTCAGCAAAAAAAAAAAAAATTGAAGTCGAAAATTTAACCAATAATTATTTGATAAAAATAATCGCATAATTATTAATCCCCCAATGTAACCTGATTCTGATAGGGCTGTAATCGAGCCGAGTTCAAGCGAGTTGGGGGGTTCAAACTTGGCTCACATGAAAAATCTCAAGAGCTGAGCTAAGCTCGGGCTCGTGACGAGTCCTAAATGGTGTCCTCGGACCGGCTTGCTGACATTAACATCATGTGCGAGATCAAACTCGAGCTCGCCCACAACCCAAGCCGAGTGCCTTATCAGGTACTCGGCTCGTTTATAAATAGAAATAGAACAAGAAAAAACTAAATCATGATATGTAAAATCTAACAAACCCCCAAAATCGAACATCTAATCTCAGAGATTCATGACAAAATACCTGAAAATGGTCATCGATGTAGAGAGAACGACGCACTGCGGTATAGAAGGATGAGCAGGCGAGAGGTAGAGAAATCGAACAAGAAAAAATAAAGCGTGTTTTGTAAAATGTAAAATTGAACATCTAATATCAGAGATTCATGAAAAAATACTTGAAAAATACCTAGGATTGGATTTGGGGATTGAAAGAATGCTCTACGGCGTTGTGTTCTGCGTCTCTGAAGGGTGACTTTGAATCTTGAAAGTAAATGAGGGAGAGGTAGGCTGGAGGTATTTAGGAAATAAGGTAGAGGGAGGTTGGAGGTGTTTAGGATGGACGCTGCGTTAGGTGAGCTTGAGAGAGGAGAGACGGAGGCAGCAGAGAGACTGAGACAGAGAGGCAGGCTGCGCAGCGTGAGCTTGAGAGGCTAAGTGATTTTCTTTGAAGTGTAGGACAAGTGCAAAACGACGTAGTTTTGCCTTCAATTAATTTTTTTTTTTAAAATGCTTTAAGTGTAAACAAATGGTTAAAAAAATAGTAAAAAATTGTCATTGTAAAAATTATTATTGTACACAAATATTATGATTAAGTATTTGAATTGTTATTGAATCATATGATTACTTATAAACTTATAAGTAACACATTGTTAAATCAAATATCAAGTACTTAATTTGATATTATATGATTTAATCATTAGTTGATAATGTGATATAATAATAATAATAATACATTAATACTTCAATTGTGGTTATAAGTGAGACATTGTTTAATTCAATGTCAATTACTTAATTTGATATTATATGAATCACATTATCATTGTACATAAATCATATGATGATCTTTAATAAGTATTTGAATTATCATTGAATTATTCGATTAAGTATTAATCTTATACATTTATATTATTCCATATGCATATATGTATAATTATAATTTATAACTTATATAGATTTATAAGTTTATAACATACATTGGAACCAAGTCAGTACTTAATTATTGTATTAGTATGAATTAGTATACTTATGACTTATGTCATATTATATATATAATTTGTTATTATATAATCATATAAATTAGAACGATAATACATTAACACTTCAAATATGGTTATAAGTAACACATTGTTTAATCCAATGTCAATTACTTAATTTGATATTATACGAATCGCATTATTATTGTACATTAATAATATGATTAACTTTGTAAACCATATGATAATGTGACTAAATTCGAATGATAATTCATATGATATAGCAGTGAAGTCCAAAGAGTTTGAAATACTAATTAAGGGAGGGACATCATGAGTGAGGATTTTCGAGCGCAGTAAAGGGAATCTAAGGTCCATTTTTCTGCAGAGGGACAAGCTAGTGTGGCTGGTGGGCACTGTGAAGGAGGTGGTGGCAGAGGAATCGTCTGAGGTTTTTTGGGATCAATCAAGAGCTGGATACCCTAGGATTATCGCACAGAAATGCTTGAATATGCATGGACGATTCTTGACGTTAGAAGAATTCGATGGAAGAAGAAGGAGTGGAACAATTCTCATCCTAGAAGGCAAACATGGGCAAGGATGGGTACGCTTCATTTTGGAAGTAAGCTTGGCAAAAGAAGCCCTTTCTAAGGTTGGAAAGGATAGGGGGCCAAAAAGGGTGAGGCGGTGAGAGGGAGGAGGAGCTACGTAGAGGCTTTGGGGCAATCATCTTCTCTGGGGGATGAGTGTTTTAACAACTGATTGCAAGGATTCCTAGATGGTTGAAAGAAGCATTAGCAAAGTTGGGTCTCCAAGCCCATGGGCGTGCAATGACCCAGAAGGTTAATACTGCTCTGACGAAGACCTTCGGTGATCAGGGCTGGATTCCAGCGATATCCCAACCTGTGTTGTGGCCGGCCCAAGGATCTGTGGAGAAGGGAAGAAGTGCTGAAAAAATGGGAGAAGACACAGGGGAGGTGTCGGCGAGTAGAACCTATGAAGGGACTGGAGGGAAAGGTCAATCATGAAGGGCAGCCAGCAATAAATGTGTATCAGGAGCTACGGTTTTGTAGGGAGACGTTGAGGAATTTGAAAGCTGAGGTGGATTCAGGTCTGGCTAGGCTTGATTGGGTGATTAAAAACCTAGAGGGGCTTGGGTCAAGGCAGGGTAGAAGTTCTTGAACTCTGGTAAGCCCAAAAGGGAAAGAAAAATGGATTAAGCCCAATAAAAAGTTGCTCTTTAAGCCAATATCCAAGGAGGGCTCGAGTGTTGGGTCAAAGGTGGGCTCGGGAGCTGGGGTTAAGCCTAGCAATTCTAAAGGGCCGGAGAAAGCGTTAGACTGGAAGGTTCTGAGTTGCGCAGAAACGTCGTTGTCAGCGGGTTGAGTGGAGGTGTCGTCGCCGATGGGTTCTGCCGTTCTCGAGAACTCCGGTGATCTGGGTCCTGCTATCCCGGCGCCAATAAGGTTAAAAGAATGGGATGGTGTTATACTCGGTGGTCAGGGCGCTATTGAGGAAAGCGTCGTTCTTCCGCTTCTGGTAGTTGGGTCCACTGAGGTAACGTCGGAGAGGGCAGGGGAGACTCGCCAGTTGGTTTGTTTGGGTTCAGCCGAACCCAAACAGACTTTAATGGGCCAGAGCTTCAGTCCAAGGCCCAAGGCCCAAGGGGTGAGTGGTCCAAAGGCGGCGCCCAAACAGCAGTAATTGTACCTAAGAAAGGAGGCTTCGTTTCCTAAGACCTCAAAGTCGTGGGTAGCAGAGCGTTGCTCCTGGAACGATGGCAAGGGCGATATTTCATCAGTAGTTTTGTTGGGTAAGTCTCCTTCTGTTTGCTTGGCAACTGAGGAGGTGACTGTGAGAGCAACTTTGGCAATGGGTGGGTCTGAAGCGATAGGCTTACCAGGGGCGATGGCGGATCAGGCGAGGGAGAATTTACGTGATGAGGTTCCTGTGATATCCTGTAAAATTCAATAGTTTTAAAATATTTTTTTTATTATTATTTATAAGTGCTATTTATATATATAGGTAATTGTAAACATGTAAGATATATATATTTATATATATATATAGAGAGAGAGAGAGAGACCTATGCGTATATATTGGAGATAAGGGAAATCAATAAGAGATTTTTTTTTTCCTTCCTTTAACTATTTTTTTCTTAAAAAAAATCATTCAACATTGGGCTACACGAAAGTAGTTGCAAGGTGTCATTCAACCTTTATCTTTCTGTCACATTTACTTCATGCATATTCCCTTCAACTAGTTAAAGACATCTAAGCTCCTTTCTCTCCTGAATTTCTGTTACGTTTACTTCATGCGTATTCCCTTCAACCAGCTAAAGACATCTAAGCTCCCTTCTTTCCTGCATTTCTGTTACATGTACTTCATGCGTATTCCCTTCAACTAGCTAAAGACACCTAAGCTCCCTTCTTTCCTGGATTTCTACTATATATACCTCAGAGCCTTTCTTGTTTCCACACAAGCTGTTCTAAACCAGTAAGAAATGGCCTAAAGCTTTCCTTTTTCCTCAACTCAGGTAATTCTTTTTCCTCTTTTAATTTCTGCAGTATGATTAATTCTGTGAGCTAGTAAATGGGGAGGGAATTAGTAGATATTTGAATATATATATATTTTCTATTAGATTTTCTACATTAAGCTATGACACTCTTGACTGGAATGTTTACAACATAAATTTTAAAATAGATTTATTATTATTATTATTATTGGGGTTTGCTAGGGGTTTTCCCAGTAGTGTTCTCTTGGCGTTCTCCCAGTCTTACGTAGAACATGATTTAAGAAAAAATAAAATTGTAGTACCATTTTTTTGCCAACATATTAATTTTTATGAGTTAATATTTAGGTTATAATGTTTTAAAACTTAGGGTAAAGTCCACAAACTCCCCTCACACTACCACCAAATTGACAATATCCCCTCCAAACTTTCAATTGTGAGAATGTTTCCCTCAAACTATCAAAACATTGTAAATGTTCCCCTCAATGACGAAACTACCCTCAATAAAAAAAATACTAAAACTTTTCGAAAAAAACATAAAACTAAAAAAAAATTAAAAAAATCCAAAGGGTGGAAAGTTAAAAATTTAAAAAACAAATCCTTTGTATAAGAAAAAATGAAATTTTTTTGTTTTATAACTTTTTTTAAATAAAATAACAATTTCCGTGTAAGAAAATAAAAATTTTTGTTAAAAAAAATCATTTTAAAAAATTGTTTTAAAAAAATTCATTTAAAAATTAAATTTCGTTTAAAAAATAATTTTTTTAAATTAAAATTTTTTGTTTTTAAAATTTTTTTTTTTTAGTTTATAGGGGTATTTTTGTCTTATTGAGAAATATATAAGGGCATTTTAATCTTTTTGCCAGTCTTAGGGGGTACATTGACAATATTTTGGTAGTTTGGGTGGGACATTGTTACAATTGAAAGTTTGTGGGATACATTGTCAATTGAGTGGTAGTTTGAAAGGGGAATATAGACTTTACCCTAAAACTTATTTTTTGATTGAAAACTAAAACCTAAGGGTGGAAGGTTAACCCTTTAAGGATGGAAGGTTAACCCTTTAAGGATGGTATCACCCAAAATTGATTTGATCATCCTAAATTTAGTGCTAATGCCTCAATTTTGGTGTTAATGCCTCAAATTTAGTGCTAATGCCGAAAAAAAACTGGTGGTGGAGGCCACTACAATTTTATTTTTTCTTAAATCATGTTTTACGTAAGACTGGGAGAACGCCAGGAGAAAACTATGGAGAGAACCCCTAGCATTTTCCTTTATTATTTATAAGTGCTATTTATATATATAGGTAATTGTAAACATGTAATATATATATATATAGATATATATAGAATAAATAGACCTATGCATATATATTAGGGATAAGGGAAAGCAATAAGAGATTTTTTTTTTTTTTTTTTTCCTTTAACTGTTTAAAAATAAATAAAAATCATTCAATATTGGTTTGCACGAAAGGAGTTGCAAGGTGTCATTCAACCTTTATCTTTTTGTCACATGAACTTCATGCATATTCCCTTCAACTAGTTAAAGACACCTAAGCTCCCTTCTCTCCTGAATTTCTGTTACGTGTACTTCATGCATATTCCCTTCAACCAACTAAAGACACCTAAGCTCCCTTCTTTCCTGGATTTCTACTATACCTCAGAGCCTCTCTTGTTTCCGCACACCTTGTCCTAAACCAGTAAGAAATAGCCTAAAGCTTTCATTTTTCCTCAACTCAGGTAATTCTTTTTCTTCTTTTAATTTCTGCAATATGATTAATTTTGTGAGCTAGTAAATGGGGAGGGAATTAGTAGATATTTAATTTTTTTTTTCTATTAGATTTTCTGCATTAAGCTATGACACTCTTGACTGGAATGTTTACAACATGAACCAATTTCTGTACATTTTTTTTTTTTAATGGTGATTAAAAGGAGTCTCCAGTAAGAATAGCTTTTTATGTGTGTTATGTTTCCATTTATTTTATGCTTAATCATGCCTTGATGTTGCTTACGGGTAGAGAGATAGATTGCCACCAAGTATTACTAGAGTACGTTCTTCCAAAAAAATGCAAGAGTAGGAAGTTTGATGTACTCCACCTGCTTGTATGAATGAAATTCCTAGAGTCTTGTTCATATATATATATTTTAAGATTAAAGCTTAGTTTTCGTTTGATGTTGAAGTTTGGATTATTGTTGTTAATTTCAGATATGGTGTTTTAATGGAGTATAATTGTGGTAGATTATTGGGTAGGATTGTTTGTTGGGTTTCTATTTTGGTTGTGTTTTGATCATGGGGGTTCAATCTTTTGGAATTGTTTAGTTGCTAGAGCTGTGTTTGCCGTTTGGGAGAGTGAGTTTTTGTGGTGGTCCTTCTTGACTACTTGTTTCTTTTAACCTTGGTTCTAATCCATGGTTAAGTTATATATATATATATATTTACGGTAAGATATATATGGTTAAGTTCTATATATGTGTGTGTGTGTGGGGGGGGGGGGGTATATTTATTTAAAGTTTTTATTAAAATCCAAAATATCCCTCTAAGTTATCTTTGTAATTTACATAGGTAGAAGGGTGACTCAACGCAACCCCTCATCAAGTTCAGGTAAGGGGACGCAATGCCAAAAATCTCAACATATTTTATTATAAATCTTTGAAAGAAAATGTTGGGAATTTTATAAATTATCCATTACACGATTTTAAAATGCACTTCCTAAATTTTGTTTTATTCTTATTGTTTATTTTATTTATGCGTTACAATTACCTAAATTTTTACACGACTGTGATTATGAATAGAATTAGCTCTTAATGTTTCATGGTATATTACAAACGAACTTATGAAATGATAAAATAAATATACGTATGCTTTCATGATAATAAATGTTTAACCCCGAGGCACTGAAGCAACGGTCGGTACCGGATTGCAAGGATACTGAAGGACGGTTGCGAGAAGGTGTGTGCTACCGGCCAGGTAGCCTCCACCTAGGGGAGTTTCCAACCTGGTAGCTCTTCCCTGTGACGACAAGATGAGCCGAGGAGTCCTTCAGGACAAGCTAAACGTGCGTCGCTCATGGTAAAATAGCGGTGATGGATCAAAGGGTAAAACAATTATTTTGACAGAAAAGGAAAAAAAGAAAAGAAAAAAGAAGTGCTTGTTTATTTGCTATTCTTGCATTAATTATCAATTATTTTATTTATGCATAACTGAGATTATGACATAATAAAATTTGCATAGCGTATTTTATTGCATTTTTAGTGTTGTGGCTACTTACTGAGTTGTCGAACTCATCTCTTCTCCCTTTTTTTTTTCTTTTTTTTTTTTCAGATGGCTCTATTTATAATAGTTTTGAGTGCGGGGCTACCGGTGGCAGTCCTTGAGATAGAGGACCAAGTCATATGGCCCTACGACTGGAATACATTCACTTATTGTTTTGCAGATCAGTAGGAGCCGCTGAACCTGGGATTCCACAATAGATTTCTGGACCAAGCCTCGACTGTACAGTCTTTTGTTGTAATCTGTGCAGTATGATATTTTTTTTTTTTGGTATTAGGAGGAGTCTGACGTATGAGAGGGCTATGACCTCCTTATAGAATTTTTATTTTATTTTATTTTTTTTGTATACACCTCCTAGAAGGGCTTGTAAGGTTCTTTGGAATCCCAGTTTTTATAATGATAGTTTATTTAGTTTAAGCTTATTAACGTTATAAATATTCCTTATTTGTCAATTTAGTAGTTTGCGTTTTTTCCTATTCATTTTTTTAAAAAGGGGTCGCGACTGTTCCTCTCTCTCTCAGCTTGTAGCGGCAGCCCGTCTGAGGATACTAAGCGGAAGGATCAGGGGAAATGGCCGGTTTCTCTTGCTTCGAAGGAGTTGAAGCTTGTTTGGGAAGTTAGAGAGATTGCTGGTCTGTCATAGGATGGGCAAGAAGGAAAGCTCAAAGATGTTTTGGGGCAGCTTATGGCTAATAAACATGGGAAAGGGGCTTCTTCCTTGGCTGGGTATAAGGCAGATAGTAACATGAGGTTGAGGGATGATTGTATTTTTTATGAAGCATAAAATCTTGTCTTGGAACGTGAGAGGGTTGAATGAGGGGAATAAGCGCTTGAGGGTCAGACGACTTCTAAGTCAATGGAAGGTGGATATTGTTTGCCTTAAAGAGACCAAGAAGGAGATGATTACAACCGGTTTGGTGCAGAGTCTGTGGAGATGTTCGTATGCGGAGTGGTGTTATGTGGCTTCTGTTGGGGCCTCGAGCAGGATTTTGCTTATGTGGGATAGAAGGGTTGTGACTAAGGTGGATGCTTGTGTGGGTAATTTTGTGGCAGCAAGCTCATTCAGGAATGTGGATGATGGCTTGAAGTGGGCTTTTGTAGGGGTGTATGGGCCAAACAGGGATATCCACAGAAGACATTTGTGGGAGGAATTGGCAGGAGTGATGAGCTTATAGGATGTGCCTTGGTGCATTGGGGGGACTTCAATGTCACTCTTTTTCAAAGTGAGAGGTTGGGAGGAGCTAGAATGAGGAGTGCAGTGATCACTTTTGCTGAGTTCACCACGGAGCAAGGCCTTATGGACCTTCCTTTGTTAGGGGGTGTCTACGTGGTCTAATAACATGTTATGGTCTAGGCTGGATCATTTCTTGGTCTCTCCAGAGTGGGAATTGAGCTATCCAAGTTTGATGCAGAAGAAGCTTCTTCATTTGTGTTCAGATCACGTGCCTATTCTTATGTTGAAGGGATGTTTGCAGAATAGGAAGAGCTCCTTTAAGTTCGAAAATATGTGGCTTAAAGAGGAGTGTTTTGTGGATAAAGTCAAAAATTGGTGGGTTTCTTTCTCCCTTAGGGGTTCCCCAAGTTTCATCTTGGCTAAAAAGCTTAGAGCTCTTAAAGGGGAGATTAAGAGGTGGAATTTGGAGGTGTTTGGCAATGTGAGGACTAGAAGTAAGGCTTGGGCGGAGGAATTGGAGTTGCTGGATAGATCTGAGGTAGAGAGAGGGCTTTCGAAGGAGGAGAAGGAGAGGTGGAGATTGCTAGCTTTAAAGTTGGAAGCCTCTCTTTTACAAGAGAAGATTTGTTGGAGATAGAAATCTAGGGTGAGGTGGTTAAAGGAGAGAGACAAGTGCACTAGGTTCTTCCACCATGTGGCTAATGCCAACCGGAGGAATAATTTCATTGAGTCTCTGATTGTGAATAGTTCGCCTACCTCGGATCCAGGTAGCATTAGTAATCATATTGTTAACTTCTACGAGTCCTTGTTTTTTGAGCCTCTCAATTGAAGACCGCGGTTAGATAACCTTGAGTTTGATATACTGAATGTTAAAGAGGCGTCTAGTTTGGAAGATCCCTTTGAGGAAAGGGAGGTGAGTGAGGTTATCAAAGGCATGGATATGGATAAGGTCCCTGGCCCGGATGGCTTTTCTTTGGCGTTCTTCCAGGATTGTTGGGAGATGGTTAAGGGGGACTTCATGGTGGTTTTTGAAGAATTTCATGCTAGAGGTAAATTTGTGAAAAGTATTAATTCTACATTCATCTCTCTTATTCCGAAGATCCAAAGGGCTAAGGAGATCAAGGATTTTTGCCCTATTAGTCTTATGGGTGGGGTGTATAAGATCATTGTCAAGGTTTTGGCTAATAGAATGAAGAGAGTTATGGATAGGATCATCTCCAAGCCACAAAATGCCTTTGTCAAAGGGATGCAGATTTTAGACTCGGTCCTTGTTGCAAATGAATGTGTGGATAGCAAGATTAAGTTCGAGGTTCTAGGTGTCTTGTGTAAATTGGATATGGAGAAGGCGTATAATCAAGTTGATTGGAGCTTCCTTCTCTATTTACTGAGGAGGTATGGATTTGGGGAGAAATGGTGCTCGTGGATCAAGCATTGCATTTCAACTGCACGCTTCTCTGTCTTGATTAATAGTGCTCTTTCCGGTTTCTTTGGGAGTTCTCGGGGGGTGTGTCAAGGTGATCCTTTCTCTCATTTCCTATTTGTCTTGGTTATGGAGGCGTTTAGTAGTATGCTTGGTGCTTTCACCTCTAGGGGGTTGATTTCGGGCTTTTCTGTGGGCTTAAGTGAGTAGGCTTGAGTCAACGTCTCACATCTCCTTTTTGTAGATGACACTTTGATCTTTTATGGGGCTAATGCCAGTCAAATCCGTCACATTGGGGCCTTGTTTGCTTTGAAGCGGTTGCAAGGTTGAAGATTAATTTGTCCAAGTCGGCTTTGTTTCCGGTTGGCCCTTTGGGTAATGTGGGGCGGTTAGCTGGGTTATTGGGCTGTGGTTCTGGTGACTTGCCTTTAAAGTATTTGGGTTACCGCTGGGGGCTTCGTTTAAGATTAAAACAATGTGGGCGGGTTTGAAGGATTTGATGTCTTGAAAGTTGGCCCCGTGGAAACGGGTGTATCTCTCCAAGGGGGGAAGGGTTACTTTGATTAAAAGTACTTTATCGAATATGTCTACTTATATGTTGTCCTTGTTTCCTATCCCGGCTTATGTGGCTAAGCGTATAGAGAAGATCCAACGAGACTTTCTGTGGGGGGGGGGGATGAATGATGATTTTAAGTTTCATCTAGTGGAGTGGGATAAGGTGTTTTCTCCCATTAATGATGGTGGTTTAGGGATTCGTAATATGAGAAGGTTTAATCAGGCTCTTTTGGGTAAGTGTTTGTGGCATTTTGCTCATAAGGAAGAAGCTTGGTAGAAATCGGTTTTGGTGGCCAAGTATGGGTCGGTTTGGGGAGGTTGGCGCTCAGGTGATATTACTGGTTCCCATTGGGTGGGCATGTGGAAATATATTTGTATGGAGTGACATAATTTTAGGAGGCATGTCAAGTTTGATCTGAGTGAGGGCTCTAAGATCCGCTTTTGGGATGATGTTTGGTGTGGGGATAATGCTCTTAAAGAGGCGTTTACTGGCTTGTTCATCATTGCCAAATACAATGAGGCATCCATTACGGATAATGTGGAGCGTTCTAATGGTACAATCCAATGGAATATCCAGTTTTCTTGGCTGATCCGTGATTGGGAGGTGGCCTTGTTTTATAGGTGCCTTTATGCTTGTAAGTTGAGAGGGGATGACAAAGATAAGTTGTGGTGGTTGCCTTCGCGCAAAGGTATGTTCGAGGTCAAGTCTTATTATAGAGCGCTCTCGCCCTGTGGGTCTATTTCTTTCCCTTAGAAAAGTGTTTGGAGATCCCAAACTTCTCCTAGAGTGGCGTTTTTTGTTTGGACGGCGGTAAGGAGTAAGATCCTTACCTTGGATAATCTTGGGAGGAGGGGTATGGTTGTGGTGAACAGATGCTAGTTATGTGAAATGGAGGGGGAGTCGGTTGATCATCTTCTTCTTCATTGTGTGGCAACAAGTGCGTTGTGGAACGCCTTTTTCGCCTGGTTTGGCCTTTGTTGGGTTATGCCTCGCTTTGTCAAAGAGTTATTTGTGAGTTGGTGGACGAGTGGCCGTATGAGGAGCGCTGTTGTTTGGAAAATGGTCCCCCATTGTATTATGTGGTATATTTGGAATGAAAGAAACAATAGATGTCGAGGACTTGTCGAGGTCTCAAGAGGAGTTTCTCAATTTCTTTCTTTTTTCTCTTTACTCTTGGACTACGGGCTGGCTTGCCCCACAGTTTATTAGCTTTACAGATTTTCTCTCTTACTTTTCTCCTTCCCCCTAGTCCCCCTTGTATACTACTCCCTGTGTACTAAGGGTTGTGCCCCTCTGCGCTTTTGACATATTCTATTTTATTGATTTATCAAAAAAAAAAAAAAAAAACATCTAAATTAGAAAACCACATTATTTTTAGAGTGACACAAGAGTGAAACAATAGCGACTTCTAGCATTACTCCTGTTGAGGGAGGGGTTCGCTAACCTTTTTTTTTTTAGTTTTTAGTTTTTNTTTTTCTCTTTACTCTTGGACTACGGGCTGGCTTGCCCCACGGTTTATTAGCTTTACAGATTTTCTCTCTTACTTTTCTCCTTCCCCCTAGTCCCCCTTGTATACTACTCCCTGTGTACTAAGGGTTGCGCCCCTCTGCGCTTTTGACATATTCTATTTTATTGATTTATCAAAAAAAAAAACATCTAAATTAGAAAACCACATTATTTTTAGAGTGACACAAGAGTGAAACAATAGCGACTTCTAGCATTACTCCTGTTGAGGGAGGGGTTCGCTAACCTTTTTTTTTTTAGTTTTTAGTTTTTTTTTTTCTTAATTTCTTATAGTTAGAATGATATAATAATATTTTATGTGAAGCCCATGCCCAGGTTGGTGTAAACTGTGAAGCCCATGTGCAACCCTGCAAGCAGTTGAGGACAAAGCTGATATGAGTCTGCTATTTGAAACGGTGAAACCCAAATACGGTGGCCTTTTTTCAGCCACCCATCAAGATTGGGTTGATGAGACTTTTATCTCAAAATTTCTAGAAGTTTGACTCTTATAATCTAATTTCGTATTAATTTTTTTTTATCTACCTTTTAACACGGCCAAATCTTGAAGCATATATAAAATTTATTCGTTTTTAGTTATTTTAGTTAGATTTCTAGTATTCCTTACTAAAATAACTTCAATCAAGTTGTGCAAAAAATTGTTATACCATCAAATGTGAAGCAGACACCTAAGTTTGAAATACCAAAAAAAATAATATAATCCTTTACACGCAATAATTTTTCTTCTCTTGACATAATACTTATTGAAAAAACCATTGGAGCCACTACCTTAAGTTGGTTTTATAGACTCCGGTGTTGGGGACTCAGAGGTGAGTGGTGGAGTTCAGTGGGTTAGAATGAATGCAAAAGTCTATAGAATTAATTTGAATTAAATATACGGTGTTTCTATCTTTATCGTATTTGGTGTTTTTACATAATGTGTCAAATTTTTATTAAAGGCTAGAAGGGACTCTCATTACTTACTCCTTATCTAGTAAATTTATGTTTGTTTTAGCAACGAAAGTCCTTAAAATTTGATGAGAATTTCGGAATTTTCTTGGTGAAATTTCTTATTTGATTGTTTGATTGAGTCACCATTTAAGTTTTAAGAGATATTTAAATGCCTTTGAGTTATCTTCGGTTTTAACACACACCTTTGCAATTAAATTTTAAATTATAAGTAAATAATTCTAAGAAGGGATTTCTTTTCGCAATTCAATAACAAATTTTCAAATTTTTACCATATGCTTTTTTTTTTTTTTTTTTTTGTTCTAAAGAGTTAAGATTCGTTTGGATTTTCAATTTTCAAGAAAGTGTGATTTATAAATAGAGGTTTTAAAATGTGAGATTTGAAAACATAATTTTTTTTAAACGTTGTTAAGCGTTTAACAAAATAATTATATTTTAGCCTTTAAAATTGTACATTTTCAAAAAAATACTCCCTAACTTGCAATTTGAAAATGCAAATTTTCTAAATTTTTAAATTGTAAATTTTTTAAAAAAGTAATCACCAATCATCTTTTTTTTTTTTTTTTTGCAATTTGATTTAAAACCACATTTTTTGTCTATAAAACCACAATATCAAAGGCACCCTTAAAATTTAATCACCTTACAAAGAATAATTTCTCTTCTTTACAAAAATTTAGAGAGAATACTAAAAAAAATAAAAAATAAAAAAAAAATTAGAGAGAATAGGGGGATATATAAGTGGATAACCCCTTTTTATCATGTTGATTTTCTTTCTTTATGAAGAATTAATTACTATGAGTTTAACTTTGGTCCGGATGAGCCTTAAAACCATCTCTTTACAGCCTCCAATCACCAATTGCCACGTAAGCTAAACTACAATAAGTGCAAAAAATTAAACTACAACCAAATGCACCGAATGACGAAAAGAGAAAGAAGGAATAAAAGAAAAGAAAGAAAGAAGTCCCACGGCGCTGCAGAAACAGCAAGACCCACGCAATGGCGTGACCCGTGGGTCTCGCACCCACGGCGGTGCAGAAACGGAGAGTTGCCGGATTTTGATTGAGTCTTTCCTTTTGATTGGTTTGATTTTGTTGGGTCTTTTTGATTGGGTTGATTTTGTTTGTTGGGTCTTTCTGATTGGATTGATTTTGTGGGGTTGATTTGTTGATTTTGTTGGTCTTGCTATGGCCGAATTGAAGAAGAGGGGATTTGGAGTTTGGTTTTTATTTTTTCTGGTTTGGCTGATTGGTTTCCTATGTGTGGATGAAGAAAAGAGAAAGAAGAAAAGAAGAAGAGAGGGTCTGGAAGAAAGAAAGAAGAAACGGCGCTGGTCGGCGACACCGTGGGTCTCGCGAGTCCGGCCTGGGTGTGTTGATTTTGTTGGTCTTGCTATGGCCGAATGGAAGAAGAGGGGATTTGGAGTTCGGGTTTTGGTAGAAAAGTTGCCGGAGATGGTGACCACGGCGGGTAACGGCCGGCCAGACCCGTGGGTCACGGCCGGCGAGACCCATCAGAAAAAAATGCCCATTAGTTCACGGCCGGCGAGACCAATCAGTTCAGATACACAGCCACAACTTTTTCAACTTGGTCCGGCGCCACGGCTTTTTCAGTTCAGATCCACGGCCACGACCACGTGGGTCAGGCCAGACCCACGGCCACAGTCGGCGGTCAGACCCACTGCCGGCGTGGGTCTGGGCAGTCCCACGGCTGGCGTGGTTTTTCTGTGGGTCTGCTGGATCCGTTGATTTTAGGGTTTTTTTGTATTTTTTAATTTTTTTCCACTTTGATTTGTTGTTTATGTTCTCATTTTGATTTTTTGCAATTTTTTAAAAATGATGATGTGGTTTCTGTTCATTGGGTGCTACAAAACACCACCAAGAGGATCTGACCATAGGGACTCTCAATTACTATACTAACGAGAAGAGTGGGATGAGTACTTCTCGATTTGAATCTTAAAAACAATAAATTTTTGTAAGAGAAATTGATTGATATTTAATTTTTTTTAATAGACAGATTTATTACAATATTATTAGAATTAAGAACGTGGCATTTAAATATCTTTCCTTGAAACATGGGGTTGGCATCTACCTGGCCCCAAGCTTAGTAAAGGAAGGAAGTCAGGAACAAGATCTTTTCTAGTTCATTTGAACAAGATAATATATAGTTAGTTATAATAGAAGAATATTTTTATCTTTTTATTTTTTGAGGGGACAAAAATACCCATCCTCTATAACTAACGGGATATTATCCAGTTCAAATGAATTAGAGAGGATCCTAATTCGTAAAGGAAGTAGTAGTATATTAAATTTGTAACTTCCATTCTCCATTAATTACATGCCTTAAAAAACTTAAAATCTGACAATATAAAGAAGGGTTAAATACTTAAAAACCCCCTAGGGTTTCAACATTTTATTTTTTTCTCTCTAAGGTTTGATTTGTATCACATGAGGTATCTGTGTTTTTCATAAAGACAGAAATAGTACATCCATTAAAATTTCATCAAAAACTTAACCGAACGTCATATCAGTACCAATCACATTACGCCATGTGTCCTATAATAATAATTATTTTTATTTAAAAAAGAATTAAAAATATTAAAAAATGATATTTTTTTCAAAAAATAAAATAAAAATAAAAATTTTGGGGGTGGCTTTGGCCATGGGGGTGGGGAGCCACCTCACGGCCTTGGCCACCCCCAAACCCACTAGGGGTGATTTTGGCCACCTTAAAAATATCCTTGGTGTGGCCGCCGGGCCACCCCTCTAGCCGGTTTGTGGGTGGAGAGCCACCCCACGGCCTCAACCACCCCCAAGCCCACTAGGGGTGATTTTGGCCACCCAAAAAATCTCCTTGGTGTGGCCAGGACACCCCTTTGGCCGGTTTGTGTGTGGAGAGCCAACCTACGGCCGGCCACCCTCAATGAGATTTTTGGGGTGGCTGAAATCACCCCCAGTGGGTTTGGGGGTGGTTTCGGCCACCCCTAAAATCTCTTTGAGCCACCCCCCATCTAGCCGTGGGGTGGCTCCCCACCACCAAACCGGATAGATGGGGTGACCTAGCCACCCCCAAAATTTTATTTTTATTTTTATTTTTTGAAAAAATATCATATTTTAATATTTTTAAAAAAATTAAAAAAAATAATTACAGGACACGTGGCGCAATGTGATTGATGCTGGCGTAGCGTTCCGTTAAGTTTTGGACGTAATTTTAATGGAGGTACCATTTTCGTCTTTATGAAAATCACAGGAACCTCCTGTGATACAAATCAAACCTTAAAGGAAAAATAAAAAAATAAAAAAAATAGTGTCCAAACCCTATAAGGTTTTTAAGTATTTAACCCTATAAAGAATTACTACATGCAGACAATTCTCTAGTCTACAATAGTCATTCAGAAGATGATGATGGAGAAATAATTATTTTATGTTTTATTAATTTTACATTATAGATTGTCACATAAGTTTTTAAGAAAATTTGAAGAAACAATTCTAGTACTTCTAGTGTTAGGATCTGGACTTTGACCATCTTAATCATCTTAAAATTAATTGATATCCAGTAAAAAAAATCTTTATAACAAAATGTTGGTGGTGAATATGTGGAATTACGATACTCGATCTATAGTTTATTTAAATCTGAAAATATCTAGTTAGTTATAAAAGAAATGCATTTTTGTCACCTTAAAATGTGAAAAGATAAAAATATCAATTTACTATAACTAACTAGATGTGAATTAAACTGGAGAAGTGGAGATGATCTTGTTCTGAATCTTAGTTATAGTGTAGAAGTATTTTTGTCACCTTAAAAAGTGAAAAAATAAAAATATTTTTATACTATAACTAACTGGATATTATCTAGTTCAATTTTCAAATGAATCGAAGAAGTGGAGATGATCCTGTTTCGAACCTGTATATATATATGTACAAGATTGGATGAGTGCATTAAATTTAATTAATTAGATGTGCTCAAATGACTCATATATGCATCCACAAAATAATGATACCAATAAAAACACGTGGTAAACAAGTGGAGTCTTGTGTTGCACTCAAAGTACTATCCAGGGTCGACGTGGAGGTGCATGCGTGTCTCTTTTTGTGGTAATCATGATGATTGATGATGGGTTTTCAATAATTGGCTCCACCTACCATGGCTGGCTAGCCTGGCTGGTGTGAGTCGGTGACCTTTCCTTTCTCATTGCTGTGACCGTGAGCCCTGGTCCCTGTCCCTGTGAATGTTGTACGATTCACATCCTAGCCTCCACTTCTCTCACAAATTCTACACGCTCTAATTTTCTTTATTTTAGTCGTTTTTGTAAGGAATAAACGATATTTGACAGTGAATTAGAAAAGAAAGAGTAAAAAACGAAAAGAGAAAGAATAAAAAAGAAAAAGAAAAGGATGGATTGCCCTCAGCGTTTTTTGAGGTGACGGATAAAATCAGTTTAGGCGATTTATTTTATTGTATCTATCTGTATACATAGTGACACGTCATTTTAAAATTTTAAACGACATGATAAAATATTTATAACGTGATGAATCAAGATTTTTTTTATAATTTTTTTTTATTTTAAATAAACTGGATAATGTTTAGTTAGTTATAGTGGATGAGCCGGTGATAAAAATACGAGTAATTCTAAAAGTCGTGTGTCACTCTTATGTCCTTCCAAAAATGGTGTGGCTCTTAAAATCACAATTTAATTAAAATTCAATAATGATCAATCATAAGTTCAATGGTGATTTTAAGGGCCACATCATTCTTGGAGGACACAAGAGAGATTTGTAGCATTACTCTAAAAATACTCATCTACTATAATTAACTAGATATTATCAAATTCATTTGAAATGGAGAGGATTTTTTTCCCACATGACATTCTATGCACCAATACATATATATGTGAAATACAATATTGACTATATATATATATATATGTAGAGAGATGTGATATAGCCACAACATATACCAACCTCTCTTCTACATGAGAAGTACTAGAGATTCAAACAAATGAACCCAGAAAAATTTTCAAATTGATGTGGCAAATGTTTTTAAATTAAAAAAATGCAATTCTCTTTTCCTTATTTGTCACTTACGGTCTATCATGTCAGTTTGAAATTTTTTTTAGATTCATTTGTTTGGCTCTCTAGCACTTCATTAAACCTTGTTTTTTTTTTTTTTTTTTTTTAAATGACACATAGGAGAGAAGTTGGGTATATGTTGTGACTTTAACATTATTCATATATATATATATATATATATATATGCTTCGTTTCTCTTAAAATATTGAATAGGATTCTATTCTCTCTTACGTGCATGGTAAAGAATTAATATGGAGCTTAACACCTATAAGAGTAGCGTTATAATCCATTCAGAGTTTCCATTTTTCTCGATTACTATAGAATTAGGGTGCTACTGCTAAGATATATTATATATATAGGAATATATTTGATTAATGAAATGTTGAACTCAGAATTCAACCTCGATCTCTCTTTTGCAGAAGTGCATGCCAAAAGGAAAAACAGAAGGGGGTAAGTATACGAATCACATGTAATTAAACACCACACAAACGTTCTTTAGAACTTCAAACCTAGCTAGCATGTATATATAATCAGAGTGAGAGCCATTTTGAGTTAACATGCATGGCTTATGTCTTGAATAACTCTGATCAGACCATGCATGGATCATCTGTATTAAACAATAAAGAAGATAAAGAACTGATGAATCATAGATTGGATATTGCAGTGCTTCCAAACCTACCTAACCAGTCAACAAAAACTGTCCCTTTCGCTGTTGTATGTATATGATCAAAAGATTTCGAGTTATTATGACTGATTAATAATGTTCTTAAGTTGAACATATATAACATTCAAGTAATGATTCAAAGTTTACTGTATATTTATGTGATGGCTAGAGACAGCTGAGATACATGGGCCAACAACGTTAATTTCTTGTATTGACGTAGGATTCTAAAATATAGGATACAAAGGAAGGATACTTCATGCTGCATATAATATAAGACTCATAACTTAATTATTTATTCTTATATATATATATAGAACTAATTTATAATTAAGACTTCTTTTTATTCCAAAGAAATGGGATATGGTCATGCATGTGACTTCATTTTCCATGCCCGTTCCCAGATCCTGAGCCATAGCCACGACCTTCACCATAACCAGAACCTTGACCGGAGCCACCGCCACTGCCTCTGCCAGAACCCTCACCATAACCCTCACCGTGTCCCGAACCAGAGCCCGATCCTTGATTGCCTCCCGATCCTGATCCGGCCCTAGACCCAGCATACGAACCTGCTTCTGACCCTGCACCCGAGCCTGACCCAGAACCTGATCCTGAGGCAGAAGCTGAGCCCGAGCTTGAACTCGAGCCTGAGCCTGACCCCGAACCAGAACCAGAGCCTGAGCCTGCACCGCTTCCTCCTCCTAGTCCAAGGCCTATCCCAGCACCAATACCAATTCCAATCCCGCCAAGGTCCAATCCCAGGTCCTTTCTTGCCACTCGGCTTTCAGACACCAGAGCAAATGTGTAAATAAGCAAAGCAACAAGAGCCAGGGGCTTCAAACTACCCATGTTGTACCCAAGAGGCAACAAAAGGGTAGTGGATATGTATTATTGTTGCTAAATGTGTTTGTGTTAATGTGAGTTGTGTGAGAGGGGTGAGTGAACAACAGAGCTATTTATAGTAATATTTGCAGATAGTGAGGGCGGTGGATCATGTTAGGTGGTAAGCGTGCAAGAGGAAAGTGGCCCGGGGGAACATGTGGCTCTTCGCTCTTGCTTTATCATTTGGAACTCTGATGACTGATGAGGGACACTCGTCTCAAATCGATCGAGCTGGTTGAACAAAATTGGTGGATGAAAATGATGCGGGATTTTAGGTGGAGATCATTCTTTTCGAGTATCATAATCACTAATCAGATCGAGGTTGGAATTTAAAATTATTATTATTATTCATGTTCATTTCATAATATATATATTGGTGCTGGGTGGACCCAATATTATTATAAGGATGGTGCCGACCCATATGTTCTTATCACCCACTATAGGTAGTAGTGGAGAGTAAGGTTGGCTCCTAGAAACTCTATGTATATATATGAGATCATTCCCTTTTTTGTTTTCGCTAATTAAACAAAAAATGAATTCTCTTATGCTAAAACATGTTAGAGATCCAATCAATATATATTAGGAATCATATAGGTAGAAGATACTAAAAAAAATTCAAGAACCGGCCTAGTTATTAAATAAATCAGATCGATCTTGAGATTTTAGTATCGCATGAATTGAAAATCTTAGGAGTAATTACTTTTTCCCCTATGAACTACAACGCATTTTTACTTTGCCCTCATGAACTACCAACTGTGACACCCAACCCTCATAAACTACCATTTTGTGTCCAAAATCCCCATTCCGTCAGTCAAAAGCGTTAAACTCAGATGGTTAAAGTGATAATGCATTGTAATTCATGGAGGCAAAGTGACAATAAATTGTAGTTCATGAGGGCAAAGTGACAGGAGACCGTTTGAGTTAATGCCTTTGAGGCTTTGACTGACGGAATGAGGTTTTGGATACATAATATTAGTTCATAGGGGTTGGGTGTCACAGTTGGTAGTTGATGTGAGGAAAGTGTCAATGCGTATATTGTAGTTGATGAGGGAAAAATGTAATTACCCCAAAATCTTATTCAAATTAAGTTCAATACAAATTCATATGTTATGAAGATTTGTTATTCAAAGGGTTTTCTTCTTTTCCTACAAATTCTTTGAGTTTTCTTGATTTGTTGATGAGTTGTGATTCTTGTGTTGCATGTAATCCCACTACATCCACGCTGCGTCACGAATCTAAAGATCGCACTTAAAGCAAAATTATTGTAGTGATGTAATGTTTGTGGGCTTGAGAAAATTATTACCATAATAAATTAAAACTCTGCATACGATAAAGTTTATTTCCATTTTTACAACAGACTGAAGGATTTGGCTAAAGTATATATATATATATATATATATATAAGGGTTTGTTAGGAGTTCTCCCCGTAGTGTTCTCCTGGCGTTCTCCTAGTCTTACTAGAACATGATTTAAGAAAAAAATAAAATTATAGTACCGTTTTTTTGCCAACAGATTAATTTTTATGAGTTAATATTTAGGTTCTAATGCTTTAAAACTTGTTTTTGGATTCAAAACTAAAACCTAAGGGTGGAAGGTTAACCCTTTAGCGATTGTATCATCCAAAATGGATTTGATCATCATAAATTTAGTGCTAATGCCTCAATTTTGGTGCTAATGTCTCAAATTTGATGCTAATACCTTAAATCTGGCGTTAATGCCTAAAAAAACCGGTAGTGGAGGTCACTCTAATTTTTTTTTTTTTTAAATCATGTTTTACCTAAGTCTGGAAGAACGCTAGCAGAATACTATGGGGAGAACCCCTAGCATTTTCTATATATATATATATTATACAACTATACAAGCAAATTTTCTTCACCATGCATATATATATGCATACATGATCTCAATAAACTCTCAAGGAATTTCTTCGATCTGTCATTACTTGCATGGACTTTATTGTGAAGTTTGTTTGATTTTAGGCCTTAATTTTTAACTGATCGAGTACAAGGGTTGGTTGATTACACCGTTAGATCACGTGACATCATTTACGCCGGTAGACAAACGGAACTACCTTAATATGTAGTTGGAGTCTTTAGCAATCCTAATTTTTGTTTTTCATAGCATGGCTCCGTTTTCACTCCTAGATGGCTATATATAGATACTTTATCTTTCTCTATAATTGTTTATATCTATATATAGCAAACTAAAAACTTTTGTATTCGAAATGAGAGTTCTTTTTAAGGATAATTTTATAGACATGTAACTTGTCCATATTGTTATGATTTATGAGTACGTTAGTACTTAGTATGAACTAAATTAAGTTAAAAACTTATTGTTTGCTTTTACTTTTCATAAACGCGCGCTCACACAAACGGAAGGGCTATATGTATTTATGTAAGCTCAGGCCCGACAAAAAGATCTTGATTCCGCTCTTGCTACTAGATATACATACTAACATTAAATTTTAATCATAAAATATTCTCATCTAGTGAAATGGAAATGATCCTATTTTCTTAATTGAGACTGATAACCCCAAATGGAAGAGAGCTAATTTAGACGAAACAAAATTTATTGGAAGATAAAGGTAGGGAACGCATAACCTACAACGATATTTCATATAATGATACATATTCGCCATCTACTTATTTATGTAACAAAGATGTTGACAAAGCTTTCTAGTTTTACGGGACCATTGGTGGCATATTCTTAGTTGCCATCTCCGCTACCAGAACCTTCACCATAGCCATGGCCCTCGCCGTAGCCTTCACCACTGCCTGACCCGCTTCCTCTACCAGAACCCTCACCGTGTCCAGAACCAGACCCTGAACCTGAACCACTCCCACGACCTCCACCTGACCCGGAGCCTGCTCCTCGTCCTTGGTTTCCGCCTGAGCTTGACCTAGCTTTAGACCCAGCATATGAACCTGCTTCAGAGCCTGCATTTGACCCTGAACCAGACCCAGAACTAGACCCAGCTCGAGACCCAGCATATGAACCTGCTTCAGAGCCTGCATTTGACCCTGAACCAGACCCGGAACTAGACCCAGAAGCAGAACTTGAACTTGAACCTGAGCTAGAACCAGATCCAGAGCCAGAACCCGAGCCAGACCCTGCACCAACCCTTTGTTAGAATATTAACTAAATGATTAAATAAATAATTGTATGTAAGCTTAATACTTTTTAAGATAAGCAATGATTTAATATTGTGTCATAAAAAATGTCCCAAGTTTGAATTTTATTTTTATCATTTTTCGATTATTTTAATTAAATATTTTACGTGTTAGGATAAGTGGTGATTTAACACACCTGAGTCACTGCCACCTAAACCGAGGCCTACTCCAGTTCCGATTCCAACTGATCCAGTTCCGACTCCAACTGATCCAGTTCCAACTCCAACCCCAAAGCCATCAAGAGCCACACCCAAGTCCTTCCTCGCAACTCGACTCTCAGAAACAATGGCAGATACAGCAAAAAGCAGAGCAAGAAGTGAGAGAGACAACTGAAATGCAGCCATTGTTTGTGAAGTAAGAAGACCTTTGAAACAAGCAAACTTGAAACGTGAACGCAACTACTACGTTGTTGGCTGTTGGAGAGGCCTGAGGGAGAGTGAGCTTACTTATAGTGTTGAAGCTAATGTGGTTATTGCTGTTTGAGTGAAGTGGAATTGGTGATGTGTCCATCTTTGGCCCTTTGGGGTTTTTGCTGGACAAAACTTTGTGGCTGAGAGCCCCGATTTTTCAAGCTGTGGACAAGTGTTCACAAATCGCCGACCCACTCACCGTAGTGGATTTTAGTGGCTGTTTGCGTACGTTGACCAAAGATTTTGCGACAAATTTTTATGAAGTTTCCTAGGTTCTGATATTGCCATTTGGGCCAAGTTTCACCAAATATATATTGGACCAAAAAAACCATGGGCTTTTTTTATAAGCTAAGTGGGCTCCCCTACCTAAAAAAATTAGAAGAAATGGGCTTATTTTTTCAAGGCCCATAAGTAAGGCCTTGAAACACACAACAGCAGACAAGGCAGGAAGACCTGAACTCCCAAAAGTCGGAATTCAGGAACAGAAAACAGTTTGTCTTGAACCCATCCCCACCACCTTTTCCTCCGTGGCTGTGGGCTGCAGAGCCTCTCCATCCATCACCGGCCTGATGTTCATCTCTATTTACTAAAGTACCCTTTTCCCTCCCACTGTTGTTCCCTCGTACGTACCTCTCTTTCTTTCACCGATAATTTATCGTTTTTGGGTTTTCTTCTTTTTTTGTGTATCTTAAAGTTTTATGCTTTTGATTCTCCCTTTTTTATTTTTATTTATTTTTAAAATGGGACTGCTTGTTGTTGATGATCTTTATCTGATGTAGCATTTGTTATCTGATGCGTTATTTTGTTCCGCATAAAGATGTTCCTTTGGGAAGGTATTAACAAGCTCATCAATTATTGGTCTCAGCGTATGAATTTAGAGTATAAAATTCATGAAATTTAGCATGAACCAGAAGTTAATTTCAATCAATTTTGACCCAGAAGTTCATTTCAATCACTTCCCTGTTTGATATGTAATTTTTGGGGGGCGTTCAAAGCCATTATTCCGTTATTCGCTTGCAATCAAATAACTCTTTTTTTTTTTTGGGGGGGGGGGGGGGGTGGGGGGGTCTTAGTTCCAATAATCGGGATTTGATATGAATGTGAATTCCAGTTATATGTTTCTTAGCCCACTTTCATTGAACATGTTACACTTCAATATAGTGATTTGTTTGTTTGGATCACCTATATTAGTTCTTGCTTTCTGTATGATTATTGTATGATGTTAAAGCACTTAAAGAGAGAGAAAACACTAGTCGTTTAAATAAAATAATTTAATAAATCATCATTAAATCCTATACAAGGGCATTACAAGAAGAAAGAGCTATTTTATAGTTTCCTATTCAGGAAAGATGAATGATTAAGCAAGCAGGTTATTCTAAAAGGAAGAAAAGAAAAGAAAAGAAAAAGATATTAAGCAAGAAGGTTTGTGAGTGATACACGGGAATAAGTAATGTATTGTAGAAGTAATTCTCATACCTGAAGTTTCTTTAGTGAGAGGTTAAGAGAAAAATTAAATCATGCATCCATGAGTTTGGGACTCATGCTGGATCCAATTTGTACTACAAATATGTATCATCATTGACAAATTGATGAAGTGGCCTTAGCTACTAGTACTGAATTGAAAAGACTTGAACCTAGAATCCATTCAAGTAGGGGGCAACTAATGCCACTATACCACAAAAGCGATGCTGCAAAGTCTTTTTCATAAAAAGACTAAGATGGCTGTATAGTTACTAGGAACGATGTGGTTTGCTTTATTTTGCATGTAAGCATATAAATCTATTTGCAAGGAAAATCTATATCAAGGAAGGATTTTCAGTATCTAGAGGTGCTCCTCAATCCGGCGCCTCTTATTTCTATGTTTGGCTTATCTGAGTTTGCCATAATTTTCATGAAAAATAGATCCTATTCCTGCTTTCCTCTTTCTAGGATAAATCTGTATGACTGGAAATGCTAGATGTTATTGTGCTATGTGCTCTTCTCAGAACATATGAGATTGATGGGCAGTGGATTTTTTGGATGATTTGGACCTACTTGAAATGTAATCATTACTGCCTGGGAGACAGCTTCTTTTGATGAATGGGAAAAGGGACAACTGGGTAATTTGAGGGAGAGAGAGAGAGAGAGTATTGTTAATTTGAATAATTTCACCATGAAAGATGAATTATCTACATTATATTACTGCCATCCTATTGCAATTGCAATCCCATTATGGAGTGAATTTTAGATCATAAATAAACAGAACTGAGCTCAACAGCTTTACAGTGAGCGTGGGTGCAGATCAATTCACTATTAACTAGAATTCCTTAGTTTGGTGTCTACAACCACTTGTTGTGTAAGCTATGTGATATAGATAGGCCAGTATACTTTTTGGTTGGGATCTTGTTAAACTCATATATGAAACAAGATACAACATATCATTGTACTATAATTAGATATGTGTTTTGCTTGTGCAGTTGCTATATCTAGTGATAAATTCAAAATGGATTTCTTTATTACATTTAGTGGATTGCTGTCTCACAAATTTCGAGTCATCAGCCTACAAGGGAAGATATATATATTTTTTTTTCAAGTAATTGACTTAAAGGGGAAGAGGAAGGAGAGATTCAAATTAGTGATATTTGCTTCATGAGGCTTGGGGTAATGCCTCTTTCTTTCTTTTATGAATTTTCTTGTAAAAGTCTTTTTCCCTCCCCTTTTTGGTTTTGATAAT
Organism: Carpinus fangiana; assembly: GCA_006937295.1. Lineage (NCBI taxonomy): Eukaryota > Viridiplantae > Streptophyta > Magnoliopsida > Fagales > Betulaceae > Carpinus > Carpinus fangiana. The sequence goes on from CM017325.1 coordinate 21,916,576, forward strand.
GGTGACCAAGTATTTCTACATAGATTTTGTTCCTCTTCGGAGTTTTTAATTTTCCAATTTTGGCGATTCTGAACATTGATTTTACCTTCCAGATGTTTCATGATTTTGACCAAATTCTACCCAATGTTCTACTTTGAAGTTTTCATTAATGATCTTAAGGCATGTTTGACTTTCATTCCATTGCTGTAGTAGTGAAACTATTCATTGTCGATGACATTAGCAATTTAAATCGACAGATTTATATCAATTGAAATGGAGCCAATTTCGTGTAGGTGGATTTTGGGGCTTTCTTAAGTCAAATGCATGTATTGGAAACAAATAAAAAAGTATTTGTAATGATTCTTGGCCGAGCATATTAGGAGCTTTTTATCTTCAGGTAGCTAATGCTTTGTTGATGATGCAAATATGTGAGGATGCTCATAGGAGCATCTTTTACTCTTCTTAGTAAATCTTATTTGGAGAGACGGCTAATGCCTTGTGACCTTTATAATATTTCATAGGTTGCCAATTTGTCTGGGTAATCTTTTGAGTTAGTTTACTGGGCTGTCTGGTTATTTCTTTTAAGTTTGTACAAGAGCATGATTTTAGCTTTTTTCGATATTTCTGTAATGCATTCTAGGAATTCTGCAGGCTTGACTGTCAGTGTAAAAACATCTACTTTGGGTCATAAATTTTATCACAGGATCCTCATAAACATCTTCAGAAACTTGTTTCAATCCAACTGCAGCTACTTAGCAAAGAAAAAAATAAACTGAATCTTTGTTACCTTAGGGCCTTCTCTTCTGTAGATATCACAGAAGGCTGGTCACTGCTAGGATATTTCTGTTATAACATGGACTTATTTTGTTTTATGGCTGTGATCTTGTCTCAATAAAAGTGTAGGTGGCTGCACCTAAGGACTCTGAATGTGTACATTATTATTGATGTTTGTCCTCGTCTGAGTGGATCTTCTTGTAGATGGCTGCAAGAGGACAAATTCCACCAACCTTTGAGCGACGTCCTATCCAGACTTCAGGAATGATGCGGCAAAGTGCATTTTCTGGTTTGCGCACTGCTGCTGGCCAACGCCTCTTGGAGCCATTGCCTCCTCCCGAACTGTTGGAGAATAAAATTGCTGTTCAGGCAGCGGAAATAGAACGGCTTGCTGGGGATAACCGTAAGTTGGCAGCCACCCATTTGACTTTGAAGCGGGAGCTTGTTGCTACTCATCAGGAAGTAGATAGAACTAATGACCACATTAGAAGCATCCAGAGTGAACATGATATACAAAACAGGCGCTTAGTGGATAAGATCAGAAAAATGCAAGCAGATATCAAAGCTGGTGAGGGTGTGAAGAAGGACCTGCAAAAGGCCTACATGGAAGCTCAGAGCTTAGTTGCTGCCAGACAAGAGCTGACTGCAAAAGTTCAGAAGGCTACTAAGGAATTGCAGAAAGCCCGTATGGATATAAAGACTATACCAGACTTGCATGCTGAACTTGACAGTTTGAATCAGGAACACCAAAGGCTACGGTGAGTCATGCTTTTTTAAGTATATTTCATGGCTGTTTCCCTCCCTTACACATCCATGTAAAGAACAGAGGTTGTTACTACATCCTTCACAAAATTTACCTTTAATTCGATATAGCAAGAATGAAAAATACAAGGTGTCGAATGCTAATAATCAAACTTCAATAATGTGGCATACTGTAGGACCAAATAGCTTTGTAGTTATTATTCAGATAATCGAAATCTAATGAATGCAGTCATATAGCCTAGGAATGGATCTTCTCCAACCACCCATTTACTCATTTCACCAGGCCATTCCGTGATAACAGAGACACATTTTGGCATTTGAGCGAATGTGCTCGGTGATTAGAATTACTTTGTGCCGCATTGCTTTATTTATATATCTAAGAGACTAAGATACTCCTGATTTAAAAAAAATTCTTTAAATCTGTTGTTTGGGTGAACAGTGCTACATTCGAGTATGAAAAAGGAATAAACATAGAGCAAGTGGAGCAATTGATAGCAATGGAGAAGAATCTGATTGGGATGGCAAGAGAAGTGGAAATGTTGCGTGCTGAGGTCTTGAATGCGGAGAATAGAGCAGCACTTGGTAACTTTTCTTGGCTGTATATATGATGGTTTTAGTAGTTGATAGATTCTTTAGATGTTCATTTCTAATGCCCGTGATGAAACTGTGTGAAATAGCTCCAAGCCAATATGGTGGTGGTCGCATGAATATTCCAGATTCTTTATACCCACCTCCTACACAAGGTGCTGGTGCCTATATTGATGGCTATGGGAGGCCTCTTGTTCAGTTGGCTGTTGGGCCTGCAGGAGAGGGGATGATTCCATATAGCAGCAGCAAAGCTGTAGCTGTAGCTGTCAGTGGTGCTGCTGTTTCTGGAGGAGCATATGATCCCTCACTCACTCAGAGGTGAACATGAAGAAGCTGGCATTTAGAGGCTGTTCATAAGCTTTTCTGCCTTTTCTCGCAATTTATATTTGTTGGTTTAGCAATACTGGGTAATTAATGTTGTTAAAAGCTGTAGATTAGGGTCCTCTCCATAATTAATTACTCTTTCCATACAAGATTATAATACTTTTATTGCTTTTACAGAATTCTTTGCTCTCATATTGCTTAAGACGAGTATTGCCGCTTTTGATACCAACAATTCTGAGCAATACAATTAATTCCCCGAGTCCTTCTCCCTCTAGAACAGTGTCTTTCCTTCATGTTCTTTCTTCTTCTTCTTCTTCTTCTTCTTCTTCTTCTTCACGTTATAACCTTTTCTTTCCTCCATCCCACCATGCAACAATCTCATTTCGATCTAGATCAGCTTATCTCCCAAATAGAGGCTCTAATAAGCTGGCAAGATAACTCACAACCACGCCATATGGCAAGCATTCAATTTCAAAGGCTATATTAATCTCGCATCACATGTTAAATGGGGCCGTTTTCTCCAAATTAGAAAGAAGGGAGCTCAGATACACTCTCTCTAAACTTTTTTTTATTGAGTTATTTTAATAAAACAATGTACTGACTCTTGTAGTGTTTTTGGTTTTCTGGAACAAAAAGATTTTTGGTGACCAAATATCATTTTCTTGCCGGTCGGTCTGGCTGTTGGAAAAATTGCTTAAACAGAAATGACACCGAAAACTTTGTAACAAGAATAAAAAAGTAAAGAATGTCAACTTTGTAAGAAGCAAGCCATGAAAAACTTATAAGGGGAGATTTGAATCAATAGTTATTAAATCTAAATTTTCTTAAAGCAACTACTTTATTCTTATTTAGATGACAAAAAAAAAATTATTAAAAGAAAATCCGTACATCTCATAACAAAGGAAATTAAAGACAAATTGGAAAAGAAAATGCAACCATCAAATTCTCGCAAAATGCTCCCAAATTGTGGTGAGGAATAACAAGAAATGAGAAACAATGAGTACTAACGCCATGACAACCAAAAAGAAGCCAAGTTTCCGCCACTTTCCCTGTACTGTTCTTAAGAATCCTTCTTGGCAGGAGTTGCAGTTGTAACAAAGAATGTTTTGTTTGTTGCTCCATGAATCGCAATCACTGTCGTACGAATATGATTTATCTTTCGCTCCATCTCCCTTTTCCCAAAAAGTGGCGTTTACATATTGCATTTCACATATTGATGGTGGTTTGCAACAGCCTCCCTTCAGAAAAGTACGCCAACATAAAAATCTTACATAAAATAAATACTTAAATACTTTTTTTCTTTTTCTTTTGCCACAGATCTGCCTGTGGGCACAGATTTGTACAACTGTCTGGATATAAAACACAAAACAAAATAATATATATTACCTCAATGGGTGACAATCTTTTAGTGCTGAAGTCATATGATTTGAGCATAAAGGATCTTGACACCAAATCAGAGCATGCTCCTGAATCATAAATGCAAGATCTGATATTGTTCCAATTGTTGTGGTTGTGAACCTTGAGCTTGAGCCACATGGGTGAGCCTGGAACTGTCCGGCTTTCCATCTTATAGGCACCAGTGAGTGCAAGCCCCATGGTGAGCATAACAATCAAGGGGGCCATAACTAGAACAAGCCCTGGCATTGGAAATCGAGATGCCAAGAAGGCTACAGAATTGCTAACTAAGAAAACAAAGAGCAAAGAAATCCCAATCCCCATCTGCAGTTTTGGCAGCCTCAGGAGTATTTCACAGTCACAGCCTCTCATATATAAAAGCCATATAACTGAGCCAAGAACAGGAAGAGAGAGAACAAAAGTTAGAATAGTGAATACCCTTGTGAGGAATTTTACTTGGATTATTGCTTTCTCCCTCATCGATTGATTTTCCTTCTCTGTAATTATGTTCATGGAGTCTGCTTTGGGTTGATTTTCCCTCTGATCTGTTACAGTCACTGTCACTGCTTCTACAGGATCAGGTGCCATGTTCAGATTCAACTGTACGTGTACTTGAAAGCTTGCATGTCTTAATCATTAATTCTACGTGTTTAATAAGTGATCAAGTGCATTTTCTGTTGGTTGAAGAGATCGAGATTATTTAGGGAGAGTTTTGTGATCTTTGTAAAAACGAAAGTCAAATTGCTAACTAACTGCACTTATGATGGTCGAAAACGAATTAGTCAATCTTGTATGTATTTAGACAAAATTCTTGTCCAAATTAATTAAATGTTTGAAATTTTTTTATAAACAAATAATATTATTGTATATATATACATGTGATTCTCTCATCTCATCTCACAAAAAATACAACGGTTAGACCAAACTATTAATTTTTAAGTTTGTTCTAATGATAACTATTTTTGTCAAACTTTTCCAAACTAATATAATTATTCGGTTTAGGGCTATGATTGTTTTGACCTAAAATGTTTTTTGAAAAATGTTTTCTGTATTTTTTAGTGTTTGGTATGATAAAAAATCTTGGTTAAACCGAAAACATTTTTAGTTGACTACGAAAATCTTCTTTAATTTATGTAATTTTTTTTTTCTTTTTCTAAAAAAAATTTGTAAACCATTTTTCAAATTTGATTTTCTCCTTCTCAAATCATTGGAAGCTGCTGGGCCACCCTTGGAGTTCACCGGACTATAGTTGGAATCAAAGTTTTGCCAAAATCTTTTGATTTATATATCATATGAAGGCAAATTTAGTGGCTTGGAAAGTTAATTCAAAGGGCTACAACTTTTTATTTCAAAAAAAAAAAAAAATCAATTCCAATGTTTATTAAGTCAAAAGGGCTTCCAACATAAGTCTAAACATCTGGTAATATTGTCTAAAAAAACAAAACAATTCCAATGTTTACTAAGCCACTGTGGTGAAAGACAAACAGATCAATTGCTGGGGTTGCAGGCTTATGTCTAGGTTACAAAGATTTTGTAAGTGGACTCATCGTTAACATTTTAAATCTTTTAGTCGAATTCTTCTGGAGTTGATTGGCTCCCAATTAAAGTGATTGTTATTTCAAATGAATGCAACTTTCACTCCCAATCAACCTCTCATTCTAGCTTATAAGGATTTTTTTTTTCTTTCTTTCTTTTTTGCTCCCCAAATATTGGTGGAACAAAGATTAAGGGAAATTGAAGGTCTAAAGGAAAGCTGTCCATCATTTGAAATCCATATAAACACACTTTTGATAAATAAGGCGTATACAACACGACTTATTTAAATAAGTGAGTAATTTGATATGATCCGTTTGATCAAACAACGTGTTAAGTTAACTCGATCTAACCCACATAGCTCATTTAATGGCCTTTGAGGAAGGAGGGATCGAGCTTTATAGGTGACTTGTTTACCAGGGTCAGGAGATGCAATAGAAGGGTAACGAGGAGATGAAAGAGATAGTGACGACGGAGACGAAGCTTGTTCAGTTTTGTTGTTTAAGGAGCGGCGGTAGAAGAGTTGTAATAGGCTCGGAAAGGGGCTGGCCATCAAGTTAAGCCTACAGAAAATAGACCATATTGAGTTGACCAAACATAATCCGTTTGACATGATATTTAGAGAATATCAAGTCAAATTATATGATGTGCACTATGTATATATATATATATATATATATATATATATATGAAGTACCTTGGGCTTTTCCCACTTAAGATGTGGGTTACCAAGTTTAGAGGCTTCAGATAAGATCCCCTAGTTTAATACTTCGCTCCACTAAAGATATTAAATACTGAGACATGGGCTTTGCCCAGGTGGAGTGGCCCCTCGAGGGAATTAGAACTTGAGACCTTGAGGGAGCAAACTCTAAGATTCCAAACTTTTTACCAACTAAGCCAATCCCTTGGGGTTCACTAATTTTATGTTGGATTTGTTTTTAATTTGCGGTTTATGTTAAAAATTGTTAGTCTAATGGGTTGTCTTGATTTGGATATGTTCTCAATTGGCTGGGATCACTCGTAATGAAATGGGGGTCGTCAATTCGAATCACTCTCTTCTTGTATGTACATGTAAAAAAAAAATAATAATAATAAAAGAAAAAATAAATCAAAACAACCAAGAAAAAAAAAAAAAGTATACTTCAAAAAAGAAAGAAAAATGTTGTCCTGTGCGGCGGCACCCACCGGACGAACCGTAGAGACTCCTAGGCAGCCCACTCCTTATATTCCCATTCTCGCATCATTTCTCGCTCGTGTGCTTTTCTCTCATTGGACCACTCATGGCGGAGGTAAAGCTTCGATTCTCTTTCTATATCTCTTTTCGTCTGCCTCTGTTTGGTTGCCGAGAAACCGCGAGGAAATATGTTAAATTATCTTCTTTTCTTTTTGGTCGTTTCAAAGTCTCAATCTTTGTTGGTTGACAGTGATTGCCGATTGAGATTTTCATTTCATGTGTATGGTTTTGTGAATCTTTGCTTGTTTTTTTTTACTTTTGGGGTATTGATTTATAACTTGTTAGTGTTTGCTTAAAAAGTATACCCGGATTTGTACCTGTTAATTTTAACCAGAACTGGGTCTGCTTGGTTTAGGTGAAATTTTTCTTAACATAATTGCTATGAAATTATGAGATAATTATCCAGTATGTATTTTCAATATTAATCATTGGATGCATGAGGGTCTCTTTTTCATCTATTAAATATAGAACCTTTTCTAAGATTTCTCATTCAAAATAGAGAAATAAAAGAAATTGAGATTAATGTTAATTAGGTGGACATGTTAGATGATGTGGGTTTGAGTTTGCAACTAAGTTGTTTGGGCTTGTAGTGGTTGTTTGTGGTTATAGACCTTACAGAAAAGAACTGAGAATCTCAGATTGAAATGCATGGCATGTTATTAGCCAAAAAAAAATATACCTCAGGGTTTAACCATTTTTCTTAGAATGGTCAACCTGAAAATGTTGATGAACTGCATCGAGGAACTGGGTGTGCTTGTCCTTGGCAGTTTAGAAGAATGTTAACATTGTTGGAGGAAATTTTCAAATTGGGTTGTACTTGAAAACTCAGTTCTAATTGCATTTCTCCTGCTAGAGCTTCTTTGCAGTTCTAATTTCAAGGTGTCTCATAAAAGATTTCTCTAGATTTCCTGAATACCGTGAATCCAAAATTTCAATTTATTACTTTTAAGAAATAGTATGCTCGTCCATGGCAGTTTAAAGATGTGATTTTTTGTTAAATATTTAGTCCTGTACAGCCTACTGCTGGTTGACAATCAAAGATTCAAAATTATTGTTTTACTGTGATTATATTGATCGAAGGTGCTAAGGTTTAGATCTGTTTGCCATGGTCGTATATGAGTCAAAATACTGATTTGAATCAACTTTTTTCAACTGTATTGATAAGCTTGTTATAAGCTTATCATTGTTTTCTTACTTTTTACGTACTTTTGACTTGCTCATTGTTTCTGCTATTTACTCCCAGGTTGAGCTGAAAACAGCCCCTGCAGATTTTCGATTCCCTACAACAAATCAAACCAGACACTGTTTTACTCGTTACGTTGAGTTTCACAGGTACATTTTACCATTGTGTTAAACTGAAAACTTATTCGCAGATTTTTTCTTTCTTTTCTTTTTCTTTTTCCTCTTCTTCTTTTTTAAAAGGCAACTTCAATTGTAGGTGCTTGACAGCAAAAGGTGAAGAGTCCGGTGAATGTGAGAAATTTGCGAAGTATTATCGTTCCCTCTGCCCGGGTGAATGGGTGAGTAGTTCTAGCTTATTGTATTGCTGCAATTGACTAAAAAATTTACTTGGTTGTATGCTCCTTATATACCATAATTTATAGCAACAAATGATTAATAAAGACATTGGATTTTTAAATTGTGAAGTGTGTTATAAAACATAATCACACTCTTTTGAACTTTTCTTGTCTGGTTTAATAACTTGAATGGTTCAGTAAGGAGACTATCTTCAGTTAGCAGTCAGTGTTATATTTAACATTTGAGTTGCATGAATTTGGTATGATTGGGGAATCTTGAAATAACTTTAAACAATTGCTAGTCTCTGCTTTATGCCAACTTGGAATGGCAATGCAAAGCCTCTTTGCCATGTCAACTGTCAAGAGTCTCAAGACTTTTAGCCTTGTGCCCCTTGACTGTGTCATCAATTGTCATCTTTTGATGTGTCTAGACCAAGTCAAGCAGTATTTTCTTGTTTTATTTTATTCTTAAAAGTAATTGAGATATTATTAAAAGTGTAGGGTGCCCCTATGTACACATTGATTATACAACCAGCCTTTTCTAGTTTTATTATCAATCTGAGCTGCTTATAGTCCTTTGTTTGCTCTCATTTCAATATTCATGTTCACAATGTTCATGTATCTTGACATTTGCACAAACTTATGATGCTCTGACAGGGTCTCTGAAACAATGATAGTGAATTGTGCTTTTAAACTCATGCTTCTACTGGTCAATTGTTTCAAGTAATGCTTTTTCTTTTTTCTTTAAAGGTAAGTAGTAATGAAATTTTATTATAAAAGAGGAGGTACCTCAAGCATACAGGATGTAGACAAAAGGTTAATTTGAGTAATAAATTCAAAGTTCCTCTTGTCCTTGAAGTCTAGAAAAAGGGGAAAACTGGATGCATCCAAATTGAAGCATTCGCTCTACAATGATCCCAAAGAATAAAGACCTAAGCGTTCTCACAGGATCCCCTATTCTTTTTTCCATCCGGATTAGAAATGGGAAAGATCCTCTTTTGTAGTCATTTCCCCTAAAAAAAAATAAATAAAAAGCTGAAGTGTGGAAAGTTCAATAGCATTAAAGGTCCTACTGTTCCTTTCCCTCCAAATAGTCCACATTATTCATAGGGGAGTAGATTCCATAGTGATCCTTTACTAAGCCATCCAAACAAACCCTTCCAATAGAAATTAAAAATCAATAACCTTCAAGGCGCTGAACCCAAAAGAAACAAAATGCAAGGCTATAAATCTCTTGCAATATAACAATGAAGCAATAAACTCGCCTCTAAGCTTCTATTGAGGCGTTGTGGAGCATGCTTCTTTGTCTAAAACTGTTGCGGAGCATGCTTCTTTTTCCAAGGATGCGAGAAAGGTGATCTTCATTGACTGCCTCATCGCTATAATCATCAATGCACCCTTTTATTAGTGGTCCTTTATTCCGATTGCATCTCTTACTGCCATCATGACGACTCTCTCCTCAGCCTTTTGGTCAAGAAATTATAAGATCAGATATGTTTAGATCTATTTTCCATTTTATCTGTAGTTTTAATTTCATGCATTGTAATGGCTGTTTTTGGGGTCCCCCACCACCACCTCCTCAGTACTGTTCTTCACCAAAATTACTATAGAAAGCTTCTATAATAACAAACTCAGTACCTTGGACATAAGTCGTCTATCTCAAAAGAACTATCATGTCCTTTGGCTGATCATTTCTATTCCACCATTTTCAATATTCGCAGCTCTTACCTTGTGTATTTTCCCCAGTGCGTGGAATTGGTAGCCGTTAACTATGAAATGGAAATTTGGAAAATATTTGCCATTTTATGCGACTATTCATTTTTTTGACTTAAATTGCTGCAGGTTGAGAGGTGGAACGAGCAAAGGGAGAACGGGGCTTTTCCAGGTCCACTTTGATGTCGCATCAGCACATTGGACGGCCCTGCAACATGGATTGCTTGTTCATTTTCTTGAAGCTGGTTACGTCTTTCATCCGATCCTAGTTGAATAATAAGGCGGCAATAGAGTTTTCTTTGAATTAATTGAACATTTAATTGTGTTGATTATTGCATGTGGGCATATTTCTTTATAACTTGAAATGGCTGGCATTTTCCTATCTTCTCTAATATATGAATTTGTTTTGAGCAGATACTTTTCTGTCTCATAAACATTATCAGGAATATTTTCGCAGGTAGATTCTCTGCAGAACGACTTCATATGAATTCTGTGTGGGATTTTGTTTTTGTTTTTAAGAAGCTGACATAGAAAGCCACGTAAAACGTGCAAGTCAACCCGTATAAAATATGTGTGATATATGGATGTGAAGAGTAACATTACTTTTAATTAAAAGCTATTTCACCCAAACGCCATGATACTGTTAAGATATTATTTATGTGCGTGTACTCATGTGCTGTGTTTCACATTAGTAAAATATAAAGAAAAATAGTAGTTAATATACTTATGTGGATCTAAGCCTGTTATCTTACGCTTTTGGGCTAGAAGTGATGTCAAAATATGTATATTAACATTAATATGTATATTAATATATTCTTGATTGCCTCCCTTGTGCTTCTCTCGCTATGAATTGGTATTAGAGCCATTAGTTTCCCCTGTTTATTCAAGTGTTTTGGTTTGATGCGTTTGGTTCGGCTTTGGTAAAAAGCGTGTGATGATACTTGTGAGTGCATTTGTGAGTAAAAAAAAAAGAAGTTAATATACCTAAATGGATTCCGAACTCATTAGCTTATGTTTTTGGGTTAGAAGTTGTGTTCAAATATGTACATATATGAATGGAGTAATTTTAGAAGTTACTCTTGTATCCATCTTAAGTCCATTCAAGAATGATATGACTTGAATTTTAATCAAATGTTGATTTTAATATCCCGAAAACCAACCCTAACTCCTAGGTTTCTCTCTAGCCTTTTTGCTCCACCAACCCCCCCCCGGCGCCGCTAGAGCCCTGTCATCCTTGGGGAGGAGGCCATCCCTCCTCCCCACGTTCTCTTAACACCGGGCTCTAGTTATTTATTTGATGCCCTAGTCTCGATGCCCCTCCCTTTCTTTTTCCTCTTTCCCCTCCCTTTCTTTTTTTCTTGTTGTCGGCTTTTTTTCCTGCTTTGGTCTTCCGGATCTCGGGGTTTTCGTAGCCCGCCGCCTGTGAGAGGTCATTTGCGCGTCCCCACCGCACCTTTCTCCCATCCACCTTCCTTAGCAGTGCTTTTGGCCAGATCTCGTCCGAGCCTCTCCAGTTGATCGTTTGGCGTTTTATTTCCCTGTTCTTGCTTTGTTTCCCGTTGTATTTTGTTTTTGTTTGTTCTCCCTGCTTTTTTATTTTGGTTTTTCCTTGTATTGTTCTTTCTCTGTTTGTTTTGTGTGTGTTTTATTTTTGCAATTCTGCCGATTTCCTCCGCGTCAGTTTTGTTGCCCTCCACCTACTGTGGGGCTTTATTTCGCGCCCCCTGCAACAAACTTCAAACGCACCTTTCAAAGGTCGGGGTCTGCTTGAACGCGATCGGTTTTTCCCTATATTTCCTTTTTGCTTGTATTTGTTTTTTTCCCTGTATTTATGTTGTGTTTTTGCTTGTAATAATGCTCTCGCCTCGTTGGTTTGGTTGGATCCCCTTTGGTCCTGACTTGTGTATCGTAGATGTGTATGATACCCTGGCTTTCGGGTCGAGGAGGAAGATTGGTCTAGACTTCTGTGTCGTGGATGAATGTGTATCCTAGCTTAACTATCGAGGAGGATGAGTTGCGAATTAAGAGGTTTTTACCTCTTAAGGTCGTAGAAATAACGCTTCCTATGCAACTAATGGCGTTTGCTTGGTACAGATTTGAATGTTTAAACTGTTATTTAGTCATGGGGTAGCGGATGTGCTTGGATTGGGTTGATTGGTTGGCCGTTGGTGCCTGTATTTGGAATTCTGCCTATGACTATGTAGCTTTGGCTACGGTTACTTCAGGGCTTGCCCTGTGATTGCGAGACCTTTCGCTCTTGATTTCTTTAGAATGAGAATGAGTTATTTCCCTTCAAAAAAGAAAAATAGTCACATCATTCTTAGATGGATTTAAAATGGACACAAGAGGGTCTTATAGTATTACTCATATGAATGTGTTACTGTTTGACTCATTGGTGCTTTTATCCCTAACATAATAAATGTCAATAACATTGAATGGAATTTCTCATTTTGGTAGTCTTTATCTTGGAAACGGTCCTATAATTGCCTTTAACCAAGGAAGTATCATATAACATGATAGTGTTAGAAAACCCCTTCGTATAAGAATAAGGTTGTTTGGTGAGTAAAATTGAAATAGATGCATGAGTGGGAAAAGGCCTAGCTAGCTATAAAATGGATTAAACCTTTGGTTTTATGAATTACTACATATATATCTTTATAGGCAATTCACAGGGAAAAAAGAATGGGAACGAATACTCAAGTTTTGATTGTAGTATGCACCATCATCTGTTTTTCCTCATCAACTTCAGATCCTACCACAGGGACTGCCACCTTCTACAATCCTCCTTATGTATCAATATAGTATATTTTCAGTAATATACAATTTTATTTTAGGAATGAAAATTCCTGTCATTAAGTTTAATTACCCAAAGTTCTGTTAATCCAAAGGCTATCATATTTTACTAAAAGGTTCCTAGAAATATTACACAAAAAAAAAATAATAAAAAAATTGTTTTCATGATCTCTGAATCAGATTATCCATAGAGATCTCACTTACATATTAGAATAGATACTGCTTTGTTTTCATGTACTACAAACGAGGTGTCACAGAGAGTCACCTGCAATCTAGTCCGAATACACTTCAGCCGGGGTGTCACATTGGTTTTCATAGAGCACATCTTCTGGTACCTCATCTAAATGAGTTGCGTTCGAGTTCACTTATCTTGTTTTAACGAGGGTCCTCCCGTCCGAACAAGCCACGCTATTACAAGTTACAAAATACAAGTTCTATACCTACCCTTAAATTTTTTACAAAATTCTAACATAATCCCCAATAAAAGAAAAAAAAAAATGAAAGAGGAAAGATAAATATTTATATCAAAATAATGTATAGGGAAGCTCTTTTACACGTTGGGTACCACTGTAGCATTCCTAATGTTTAGGAAAGTTAAGGTGACTTTTCTTTTCTTTTCTTTTCTTTTTTTCTTTCTATTTTTCCTATATATAGAGAAGGAAATGGGTTATAAAGTGTCTGTTGCTAATGCTCTAACCATGGTTAATAAATGATAGGTTAAAAAAATAACCAAAATTTAATATATAAAATAATTTTAAGGTACTTAAATCTATGACAAGTAGCATTTTATGACTCTTTTAATTGTTTTTATATTTGTTTATGTTAGGTTTTAAAAATTGGCCTTGTTCAAAACCATACTTGTAAATCTTTTCACCTCCCAAATGTTTAGTGTGGAAACTATAGTATTTATAGGGTTGTGTGCATTTTCGTTGGATAGCCTTAATTAAGAATGCCAACACGACATCTCTCATCTCGAAGTACAAAAATGCCTTTATGCGCTTTTGTCCGATAGCCGTCAGAAGACCGTCATGACAGTATAGATTAGAAAGGTCACTACCTCGCGTCCTTGGAAGAGGAAAAAAGCGAAAAAGATGGGAATGAGAGAAGTATGAGGCCTAAAGGCTTATGTAAAATGGTTATCGACAGAGCTAATATACACATAATTTCCATTAGTACTCTTACAACTTGTTTGTGGTTCTTAATTTCCATTAGTACTCTTACAACTTGTTTGTGGTTCTTAATTTCCATTAGTACTCTTACAACTTGTTTGCGGTTCTTTCATCACTTCCTCACGTAATTACCTGTATTGACCTTTTCACACTGAATTCTGTTTAATATGTTAAGTTTTGCAATAAGATTTAATGGTTTGGGGCTTAGAAAAAGATTTAATGGTTTGGGACAGCTGCCTTACCTTAACTTAGGTAAAGGCTTTGTATTTATAAAATATTCAGTTAAAAAGGACATTGATGTACATAGTATATAAATATGTCTTTGTGAAAGGTGTTTACATACGATAATTAGACTTTGCTTTTCAATGGCAAATACAAAAGTAATTAGAAGAAGCATATTTTTGTTGCTAGCCCTATCTTTTGTGCTGAGTGATAGATTTGTTGCTGGAAGAAGGATTGAGACCATGGAAAGCAAAGAGCCAGTTAAGCATAATGGAACTGTCAAAACTATTGAGGTCATTATGAGTATATTACATCTTTCTTAATTTTTAATTTGCATTTTGATTCTAGATAATCTCTTCCTCTCTTCTTTTTCTTTTCTATGGCTATATATTTTTGGAAAATATTCAAGCTTACTTATTCATGGTCTACTAATTAAAATCTTTGCAGGGTAAGGATGGTGACATAATAGACTGTGTTGATATTTATCAACAACCTGCATTCAACCATCCATTACTCAAGAATCATACTATAGAGGTTTCTTTATTGTTCCTCCTAACTCTAGTTAATGTTCTACAGTGCTATATTGTTATGTAGTCGCTTTATTATTGTCTCGGTTGTTCTCTTGTTTAAACAATTTGTATAATCGAAAACATAGTTAAAATTTATAGCCAAAAATTTTATTTTTTTTCTACAGTTTTTCTTTTTGGGGGATTGGCTGTCATTTCATATGATGTTAAAACAAAAATAAAACAAACAAAACAAAAAGCTTTTTTTATTAAAAAAAAGAAAAAGAAAAAAATTGCCCATGGATGTAAGTTAACTCAATAATTAAGTTTTTTTGTCATTGCACAAGAGACCTATACATGCTTGAATCTTGCTAAAAGGTAATGCCATAAACCCTATTTTATCCCACAACTATCTTACAATGTTGATATGCTAATCCTTACCAACTTTTGAATCAATCCTTGTTAAAAATAATAATAAAAAAAATAAGGGTTGGTTCGGACTATCACATATTATTTGTGAGGTACTTGTACAATAAAAATTTAGTTTCTAAGATTACTTGTTGCTTATATAAACTAAATGAAAGATGGATCTTGAGAAAGTTGTGATAGGAAGCTATATAGTTAAACAAGTTAATAATTTTCCCGTTCTTTCAAACGCATCATTTTCGAGATCAAAATCGATTTAATATGATATATGTAAGAAATTGTGGCTTTGGCTTTTTATTTGGTCAATTGAAGACTAAGACTAATTGTAGTAATTTGTTTGTGGTTAATAAGATGGAACCCAGTTTCATTCCAAATGTAACACACACAGCATTCAACAATGTCGAGCTGTCTCAAGGTTGGCTTGAGAATGGAGAATGCCCCGAAGGAACAATCCCAATTAGACAAGCTCGAGAAGATGAATATGATGTTCATCGTGCTATACCCCCAGTTGCACATCGGAAAAATTCTAATACCACCGGCCTTGATTATGATTATAATCGTGGTCACGAGGTATATCATATTATCAAATGACTGTTGTTTTACTTATATTTTAATAACAAACTAATTAAAATTTTAAATTAGGTTTCTTCGATTTATTTATTTCTCCTTTTTACATATAAATTAGAGAAATGATAAGAGTACCAATTTTTTTACTAAGAGAGGCTTACCATATCAATATGTGTAACTCATTCATATATAAATTATTTTTCAAATTAGTACGCTGGAGTTCAACTGCGTGGTGGCAATTACTATGGAGCACATGCATCAATTAACGTATGGAACCCTGCAACATATAATGGGGAAATTAGCATTGCTCAAATATGGCTTGTATCCGGTCCTAAGGACCTAGTAAACACCATTGAAGCTGGATGGCTGGTAAGTTTGACCGAATATAGTCTTGCTTGTAAAGATAAAAACATCATTAAGATTAGCAATTGCTTTTGATTTTGTGTGTAAATCTGAATGTTGAAGTAATTAGCAGAAACTTTTGGATCTTAAAAGTGGGGGGAGAAAATCGATATCATAATGAAATTCAAAGCAAAAATGTAATATATAAATCAAGCATTTGGAAGATAATTTCTAATCAATAATTTCATGACTCCAGGTTAATGCGCGTGACAAGCAAACCAGGTTCTTCATATACTGGACTGTAAGTTGGATCATTTCCTTCCATGATATAACTTAAATTTGCATATATTGGACTTGTCGTGTTTGTTGCCACTTAAGGGCATGAGCATAGTCGAAAGGTATTTTGAATGTCATGTCCCTGTTTGTGTTCCTTACATTGAGGATCCGGGTAGGGTCAAGACAGTCATGTCTTAACTTATACCTGCTATTCGGAAGCTTGTTCCATTTACAAAACCTTGTCTACACTTACAACCTTTTATGGTAGTCTTAGTTATCCATTTGGATCGGATCACTTATTTTACTCATTCCTAGCTACTTTTCGGGTAGCACTGTCACCTTTGTTTTTTTTTTTTAAAGAATTTCCCCCTTTCCACACTATATATATATATTTTATTTTTTATTTTAAAAAAAAGAGAAGAAAAATAATAATAATAAAACTAAAAATTTGCATTCGGAATCCCCATCAAAACATTGCTACATATTGCATGTATGCTTGTCAAATTGCTAATCAAGCTATATATATATATGTGGTTTTAAGCGTGACGGGTACCAAAAAACTGGGTGCTACAATCTTGATTGTCCTGGTTTCGTGCAAGTAAACCGTAGATTTGTAATTGGTTCTCCCATTAAGCCTGTCTCAAGCTACAACGCAAAGCAATACGATATAGAGATAACCATATTCAAGGTAATATGCAAGGATTTGGACCCTTGATATTTTTCCTGTAAATTCTCTACATATTGCTCACTAAATTCCCCAACTTATATGATTCAGAATAAGGGAAATTGGTGGCTACGACTGCAAGATCAACTACTAGGATATTGGCCTCACTTAATCTACACATACTTGGCTAGTAGTGCTACCGAAGTTACCTGGGGTGGAGAGATTTACAACAAGGGGATAGGGGGTCATCACACATTAACTCAAATGGGAAGTGGACATTTTCCGAGTGAAGGCTTTGGAAAAGCAAGTTATTTTCGCAATATTCAATATATGGAATACACAGGAAAATTCAATGACCCTGATCAAGGACTGGTAGCATTTGCAACAAAACCTTCATGCTATAGTATAAGTGTTGCAAACAATAAGAATGGAGGCTATGGAACCCATTTCTATTTTGGGGGTCCTGGGTATTCACCAATATGTCCGTCTTAGAAAGGGAAGAAGAAAAACTAATAGCAATAATTCACAAATTGGAGGGATCTAAATGTCCTCAAAAGGATGTTACCATACTCATCATCTTAATTATTACCATTTGGTTAGCATGTGTGAGTTAACTTTTCAGTACTGCAAGCACTGAACATTCGGTACCTTTGTTGAACGTTTGGTGTAAAAAAAATCAAAAACAAAATTATTGATTTGATTACCATACTTATCTATCTCAATTTTCCAATGAATAGGAGCTTTGTATTATAATTTCATCAAATGAAATAAGAGCAAATTAAATATAGCCTTCGAACTTTATTTATGGATATAAGTCGTAAACCGAATCACGTAAAATTAAAATCATTGTGTCTTTTTTATTTATTTATGTTATTTGATTTATATTTTCTTCATCGGCAACGAACAACTTCTGGTGGTGGTATTGTTTCCGGCTAAGGTACTTTCACTGTTATTAATTGTGTAAATTGACCTTTTGGACACCCAATAAATTCAATGGTGAACAAAGTGGGATTAGGAAATGTGTGGCAGTAAAATGGTTTTTCCAACCAGCCACTGTCGCATGCTTCAGTTTCGAGTTTTTACCATATTCAAACTCTTGTAAATTCAANTATTTATTTATGTTATTTGATTTATATTTTCTTCATTGGTAACGAACAACTTCTGGTGGTGGTATTGTTTCCGGCTAAGGTACTTTCACTATTATTAATTGTGTAAATTGACCTTTTGGACACCCAATAAATTCAATGGTGAACAAAGTGGGATTAGGAAATGTGTGGCAGTAAAATGGTTTTTCCAACCAGCCACTGTCGCATGCTTCAGTTTCGAGTTTTTACCATATTCAAACTCTTGTAAATTCAAGAATAAAACTTTTTACTATTACCTCTAAAATATATTTATAAGAATAAAACTTTTTATTAAATTCTCAAAATTATGAAGATGTTAAATTAGTTTATGCTTACCGTACAGAAATATGTAAATGGTATTAGAATTTTAGTTACTACTTTGTCCTAAACAAGTGATTCTATAAGTCACTTTTATATTTTTCTCATGTCACTCTAAAAATGATGTAACTTTTAAAATTACCATTTAGTTTCATGGAGTGACACGAGAGGAACACCAAGGTGATTTCTATGATTACTCTTGACAACATAGTTAGGTAAAGTTCTGGGTTATGATTGAATGGTTTGCTGAATACCTTATCTTCACTTTAACAAAGAATGTTCCGTTACAAATGATAATGATCTTTCTGGTAGCTTTTTTTTTAAAAAGTAAACTATAAAACAAACTCATATGCGGCTTGGTGAGTGGTGTATGTATATATATATATATATATATCTTGTTCTGGATCCTCAGTTTCTTTACCCTAAGATGAGATGATATTGCAGACATATCCTTGAATAAATAGCATATATTATTCAAAATTAAGAGAAGTTGCAACTTTGTTTTTCAATGGCCAATATCAAAGTAAATTAGAAGATGCATATTTTTCTTGCTTGCCCTATCGTTTGTGCTGAGTGGAAAATTTGTTGGTGGAAGAAGGATTGGGACCAAGGAAAGCAAAGAGTTTGTTAAGCATAAAGGAACTCTCAAAACTATTGAGGTCATAATGAATATTTTGCATATTTCTTAATGGACAATTTTTTCTCCAAATTGGGTTGGAGGAATTTTCTTCAACCTAATATATAAAAGTGACATGTGTCCCTTAACATGCGAGATGCACATATTTTTTTAATAACAGGGACAAAGTTAGAATAAATTTTATTAAAAACTCATGTGCATTTCACTTTGTCCTTTCTTAATTGTTAGTTTTTATTTTAATTCTAGATAATCTCATTCTTTTTTCTTCTTCTTTACCACGGCCTATATATTTTTTTTTCAAAATTTTTCTGTCTTGCTTATCAATGGTCTAGTAAGTAAAAGGGGAAATTACACTTTACCCCTCTAAACTATCCACCCATTTTTACTTTTACCTCCAAAGTTTCAATTGTGACACTTAACCCCCCAAAAACTTTCAAATTGTGGCAATTTGACATCTTTGGCCTATTTATTCCCAAAATGCCCC
The DNA here is from genome assembly GCA_006937295.1 of Carpinus fangiana. Classification (NCBI taxonomy): domain Eukaryota; kingdom Viridiplantae; phylum Streptophyta; class Magnoliopsida; order Fagales; family Betulaceae; genus Carpinus; species Carpinus fangiana. The sequence continues at coordinate 21,935,923 of CM017325.1, forward strand.
CATCACATTTTTTTTTTTTTAAAAAAAAAAAATCCAAAAAAGAAAAGAAAAAACCAAACAGGTGCCCGGCCACCCCGTTTGGCCAGGGGGTGGTTCGGCCAACCCTAGCCGGCCGCCCCTTGGGCCAATCGCTCAAATTTTCGTTTTGGGCGTTTGGCCCAAGGGGCGGCCAAACCACCCCTTGGGCCACTGGGGGTGGTTCGGCCGCCCCCAGACCGACCGACCTGGGGGTGGCTGAACCACCCCAGGCCAAACGGGGTTTTACAGTACTATGTAGTTGCTTTATTATTGTCATGTTTAAAGGATTTGTATAATTGAAAACATAGTTCAAATGTATATATAGCTAAAATGTTGATAAATTTTAGTACAACTTTTTCTTGTTTTTTGTTAAGCTGTCATTTCATGTGAGAAATGATTATTCTCCTTCTCATTAGTCATCTCCCGTCCAACTCTTGAAAATCCACTACTGGATTTGTGAGACCTAGAACCACAAATCCAATGGTGAATTTGCAAGATTTGGATGGGAGGGGGACCAATAACATGTCTCATATAATGATGGGAAAATTGTAATTTTGTTTGTGGTTAATTAATCAGATGAAACCCAGTTCCATTCTAGAGTTATCAAATGGATAATTATACAATGCCTAACTGTTTCAAGGTTGGCATGTGGATAAAAAATGCCCTGAAGGAACAATCCCAATTAGACGTGGCCAAGAGAGTGAATATTTTGCCCATCGTACAATACACCCACTTGCATGTCTGAAAGATCTTAATATTCGCGTTGATGAGGATGTTCATAAAGGGCATGAGGTATATCATATTATCAAATGCCTATTGTTTTCAAATGTATAACAATGACAAGTGCAAATTAATTAGAACTCCTTAAGCAAATTTCAAATTATTTTTCTTTGATTTATTGTTAAATCTTTTTTTCTTTCTCTTTTTAACATATGAATTATATTTGAAACTAGTACGCTTATGCTACTGTGACTTCTGGCAACTATTATGGCAGACATGCAAAACATAACTTATAGAGCCCTGTAACAATGGATGGAGACTTTACCCTTAGTCAAATATGGGTTTCAGTAGGTCTTGAAAACAAAATAAATACTGTTGAAGCTGGATGGATGGTAAGTTTGTCGAAGAAATATAGTCCTTCCTGCCCCTGGGAAGATAAATGTCAATTACTTTTGATTTTGATTTTGAGTGTAATTTAATCTAATGTTGAAACAATTAGAAACTTTTGGATTTATATGTGGGCGATAAAATTTATTTCATAATAAAATTCAAAACAAAAATCTTACAAATCAAACATTTGAAGAATAATTTCTCTCCAATAATTAATTTCATGGTTCCAGGTTGATACGCCTCATGAGCAACCCAAGTTTTTCGTATATTGGACTGTAAGTTGACTCATTTGCTTATATGATATTGATAAATCGTATCTTATCCTAAAAGTTTAGGTGATACAAAGAGGTAAATTTAATCATTTAATCAAAACTTTAATATTCTTCCTCAAGTATGAGCTCAAATTCTCTTTTAATAGGTGTAACCTAACACGTGAAATATTTTTAAAATGATCATGTGTTCGATATCTGACTCTGTCCTTCCACCTTCTATTTATATTAAAATATTTTACGTGTTGGGCCTCATCTATTAAAAGAGAGTTTAAACTTACAGGTGAAGAATAGTGTTAAAGTTTTGATTAATGATTAAATTTACCTTTCTTCATCAAAGTACTTGTAGTGACCCAAATTATTAACTAGGCGTAAGTAGCTTAGTTGGGGGAATTAATTTGGGCTTTGGGTCACTAAGGACGCTAGAGGGGTAATTTGGACCTTTTAGCAGACGTACGCTAGGTTGGCGGATGGTATGTTGCTGTCTGTAGTGAGGATGTACGTGGGGGGACCACCAGAAGTACGCTTTGCAAATCGTACAATGGACATACGCCAAAAGTACCAGACATACGCTAATTTTTGAATACCCTCTAGATAATACCTGCACGTACGAAGTAGCCTTTGGACCGTTAGGCAAGAACCACCGGACGTACGCCCCTTGGCCAGACGTCCGCTGCTTTTCTCGGCCTATAAATAGCACCCTACCCCCTTCGTGTTTCTCACAAATTCAAAATGCCCCCAGGCTGCCAAAGCGTTTTCCAAGTGTTGTGAGCATATGTGTGACTTGTTGCGAGTTTCGGAACGTTCATGAGGCGAAACTCTTACAGTTTTGTTTCAAGGAGGTAACGTTTAGCTTTTAACTGCACCGTTGTGCTGCCCGTTTTACATTAAGTTATAGTTGTTAGCTTAGTTGTGCCTTAAAACTCGTTTGGGTTAGCATTTTCGTTAGCTTAGCATTGATACGTTGCATGGAGGCTATTAACTAGACTAGAAGACTTTATGGTGTTCCTAGTAGCCCTAGGAGTCGGAGAATAGGCGGACTGTGGAGAGAAAATGAGGTTCTCCCTAAGGACCCATACAGTGGACGTGCGGTGTTGTGCCAGACGTACGGCTTGTTGTTGTACGGCGGACGTACGCTCCCGAGCCAGACGTACGATCACTGTGTGACAAGGAAACCATATTTTCACCAACCGTCCTATAGCTCATGTTTTCCTTACTTTAGTGTTGTTTAGTAGAATTAGGACTAATAGAAGATTTTCCACAGATTTGGAGAACCCGAATCCTTTGGAGTTTTCGGAGACGCATATCAATCCAGGTGAGTTTTAACTCACATAATGCGCACTGTTATTTTTCATGCATTGCACGTCTATTTTGTGTACTGAGCGAACATGCATATTTTACAACTCTCACATTTTGTATGTATTGCACATGAACTCTGTCTTTTGAGAAAAATGTTGTGCTGAACATGTTAACCAAGTGGGACTTGTAAAAATGACATGCATGTAAAATACAAATAAGATAAGTGCATCGTATGACATGGCACACCGGTACGTGCGGTAGTAATGGCCATGGGCTTACTATACATGTTAGCTTTGTGGTCAAATGTGTGCGTTATGTGAGGGCTGTGGATCCATTGGTTTCATGACCTTGATGCAACCATTCCCAATGGTTCGGTCACTACAGGACGGACGTCATTAGTTGGTGTGGGCTACTCAGGGTCAGACCTGATCATGCCACTAATGTTACGTACGGTATGTTGTACAATGGCTGGGGCATTGACATTGTATTATAGGCCTCTCAGGACAGCATCAACCCTGCTGAGAAGGGGTAATATCTCAGGTAGACCATACTGTTGAACTATGACTGTTATTTACATCATATGCATATATCATTACTATATATATATCATGCATAATTAAACTGTCATGATGGAACTGCTTTGTTTATTAAACACCTGAGTTCATTACTAAAACCTGGCATGGGTATTATCTGTGTTAAAAATTACTAGGTCTTAGACTTACTCCCTTTATTTTATGTCTTTTCCCATCATTACGAATAATTGCGCAGTTTAGCTACACTAGATGAAGATGCCTTTAGAGACTACTTGGGTGATTGCTCAGGACTTGATATGGGTGATCTTTGAGGATATGGATCATATTTGGCTTAGGATGATGTGGGAAGATGGAGGATTTGCCCGTGCAGATATGATAGAGATTTTGATTTCCCTACCTTTGTTGAAGCTTAAGTCTAGGCTTTGATTTGTTGATCTTTTGTGAACAATGTTGATGTATTTTACTTTGGGTTGTATTTATTTCCTGATGATGGTCTGATGACCAGTACATTTGGCGACTATTTGTTATATTATGGATGTAGTACTTTATCTCTGGTATTGCTGTGTGATGTTTCAATTACTGTCTGTTAATCCCATAGTCTTGGTAAAGTCTTCCGCTGCAGTTTTCTCGTTATGACGAGAAAAGTGTTTTTTCACGAATGTTGTGTCTTGGAGGGACATGGCTGGGATGGCACGCCGTGGGGTCAATTACTAGTTAATTGATATTCCCATCAGGCGGGGCGTCACAGTTGGTATCATAGCTCTTTTGCTCTGAGAAGACTATAGGATAAGGGGAAAAGAGAACTTAGGCCATGATCACACCAGAGATTACGCTAAAGGAGCGATTAGGACTAAGTCTCTAGGTTTGCTCACTTGGTTCTAGTGGAGTTGGTCCTAACTCTGCTCTTCACTGCAGAGAATGCTGCCCCGAAGGAACCCTACAACCGGACCTAACGCGCTGGAGATCGGCGATGGAAGTGTTCACCCTGAGCCTGTGGACATTCCCATTGATGAGGTGACACTCCCAGGAAGTTAGGTGATGGACGCAATTGGCCAGTTGGTTTCGGCCATAGATCGCGATAGGGTTGCGAGACAGCCAGCTGAAGGTACTGGATGCTTTCTGAAGGATTTCTGCATTCATCACTCAAAAAGTTTTGACGGGAGAGGCGATCAAATTCGTGCTGAGAATTGGCTGAACGACATGGAAGAGTTGTTAGCTACCTTTGGATGTACGAATGAGTAGAAGGTAGCTTATGCTACTTATAAGCTGACTGGAGAAGCTATGCGCTAGTGGCAAGACAAGAAAGTGGTGCTTGTCGCTAACTTGGGTTCGGAGACTGCCATTTCTTGTGAAGTCTTCAAACACGAGTTCAATTGGCACTTCTTTCCTAGTGTCGTATAGGAGGCAAAAGCACGAGAGTTTTTGGGTTTGATCCAAGGAGGGATGTCGGTGATTGAGTACGCTGCAAAATTTTTGCAGTTGTCGCACTTTGGGTTGTACCTTATCCCGATTGAGGAAAAGAAAGCGAAGAAGTTCAAACAAGGTCTGAACTCTCGTATTCGGATTATGATGAGTTGTTTCAACATTCGGGATTTCTCCCAGTTGGTTGATAAGGCATCGATCTATGAGGAAAGTCTGAAGGAGAATGCAGCTGAGTACGCGGATCAGAAGAGGAGGACTCAAGGAACTAGTACTTCGGTCGGAGGAGCCAGGCCAGCTAAGAGGATGGCGGTGGGGAGTTTTCCACCCCAGAGGTCACAAAGACGTACCTCTGGTAACCCTCCAGTTTCGTCACAGAAGAATCAGACGTTGGAGCTGTGTAAGAAGTGTATAATGTACACTGGGGACCCTGTAGGATGGCAACTGAAACTTGCTATAGTTGCAGCCAGTTTGGTCACTTCAGCAAGGATTACGTGAGCAAAGAGGTTGCTCAGAAGCCTTTGGCGCCAGCTTGGGTTTTCGCACTTGTTCCAAGAGAACCGGAAGGAGGATTGGAAGTAGTGATAGGTACTGCCCCTATACTTGGATTTGAAGCTTCAGTTTTGTTTGATTCGGGGGCTACCCACTCTTTCGTATCTATAGTGTTCATAAGGTTGTCTAGACTTGTTGTGAGAACTTTGAAACCTGGTCTAGCTGTAACTACACCAGTAGGGAAAATTGTGGTCTGTAAGCGTGTAGTTTGTGAATGCCTTGTTAGCATTTGTGGAAGAGTACTTCCTACAAACTTAGTTGTTCTCCCTATGTTTAGTTACAACGTTATTCTCGGAATGGATTGGTTGACGAAGCATTCGGCTGTTATTGACTGCGTTTTGAAGCAAGTGATGCTTACACAGTGGGGAGAAGGAAAAGTGAAGTACGTTGAATCGCGAGCGAGGTCCTTACCTCCAACGATTTCGGCCGCGCAGGTGAGGAAGCTTATCGTCTGAGGCGATCAGGCGTTTTTGGCGTTCGTTGTTGCTCTAAGGAAGCAAGCAAAGAAGAATCTGGAAAATATTCCAGTGGTGTGCGAGTATCCAGACGTCTTTCTGACAGACTACTCTAGATTACCACCACAGAGGGAGGTGGAGTTTGGGATTAAGTGCATGCCAGGCACTAATCCTATCTCTAAGTCACCTTATAGGATGGTTTCGTCGGAGTTGAAAGAGTGAAAGGAACAGCTCCAGGAGCTTTTGGACAAGGGTTTTATTCACCCTAGTATATCACCGTGGGGAGCGCCGGTGTTGTTTGTTAAGAAGAAGGATGGATCGATGAGGATGTGCATTGACTATCGGGAGTTGAATAAAGTGACGATCAAGAATCGATATCCTTTGCCAAGGATTGACGACCTGTTGGATCAGCTGCAAGGAGTGAGGGTGTTTTTTAAGGTCGATTTGCACTCAAGCTATCATCAAGTGAGGGTGAAGGAAGAGGACATTCTTAAAATAGCCTTTAGGACTCGTTATGGACACTACGAGTTCTTATTATGTCTTTTGGACTAATTAATGTGCCAGCAGTCTTTATGGACACGATGAACAGAGTCTTTCATGACTATTTGGATCAATTAACCGTTGTCTTTATTGACGATATCTTGATCTACTCAAGGACATTGGAGGGGCACGAGGAGCATATGTGGAAGGCATTAGAGAGGCTTAGGAGGGAGAAACTCTATGCTAAACTTGAGAAGTGCGAGTTTTGGCTGAAGAGCTTGTCTTTCCTCGGGCACGTAATTTCGGGCGAAGGAGTAGCAGTTGACCCGGAGAAGGTGAAGGCCATGGTAGAGTGGACAAGACCAACTAGCGTGTTCGAGATTCAGAGTTTCTTAGGACTCGCTGGTTACTATCGACCCTTCATCGAAGGTTTTTCGAAGCTATCGGGACCACTCACTGCTTTGACTAGGAAGAATGCTCGTTTTGTTTAGACGGAAGAATGTGAGCAATGTTTCCAAGAACTGAAGAGACGATTGGTGACCGCTCCAGTGTTGGCATTACGTACGGAGTCTGGTAATTTCGTAGTGTATAGCGACGATTCTAAGAAGGGTTTAGGTTGCGTGCTAATGCAGAACGGCAATGTTATTGCCTATGCTTCACACCAGCTAAAACCATACGAGCAGAACTACCCTACACACGACTTGGAGTTGGCAGCGGTTGTATTTGCTCTTAAGATTTGGAGGCACTACTTGTATGGTGAGCGGTGCGAGATCTACACGGACCATAAGAGCTTAAAGTATCTCTTCACTCAGAAGGAATTGAACATGAGGTAGAGGAGGTGGCTAGAGTTGATCAAGGATTATGATTGGGAGATCAATTATCATCCTGGTAAGGCTAATATTGTAGCAGACGCGTTGAGTGAAGAGATTTTTACCTTAGGGAAAGAGGGTCATCACACATCAACTCATATGGGGAGTGGACATTTTTCGAGTGAAGGCTATGGAAAATCAAGTTATGTTCGCAATATTCAATACATAGATAGCAATGGCAAATTCATTGATGCTGGTCACGAATTGGAAGCATCTGCAACAAAATCTGCTTGCTATGATATAAGTGTTGTGAACAATAACAATGGAGGCGATGGAACCCAATTCTACTTTAGGGGTCCTTGGTATTCAGCAGCATGTCCTTAGAAAGGGAAGAAGAAAAAATGATGGTATTAGTACTAATATATCATATCTTGGAGGGACCAAAATGTCTTGAAAAAGATATCAACATAACTTGTTCCGTCCAACCATTGTATGTTAAGTAATAATCCTTAATAAGTTGATATTTGGGTTTTGAAAAAGATATCAGCACCTTTATGCCTTACAATTATTGTATTATAGGTAATATTCTTAATAAAATGAAAATTGGTCATTCCCTAAGTTTTTGCGGTCATTCTTAAATGTTAAATGAAGATTATGAAGGACAAAAACAAAAGTAAAAACAAAATCTCCATGCGACACTGACACCAAAGTGATCGAGATCAACTAGCATAAGATTATGCAAATATTGGATGAAAGATTAATGTGCCCATCAATATTTTTTTCTCAAATTGCAATTATTGATTTCCATTTCATTACAAGGGATTTTATTGCATTCTCTAACAAGGGAAGATTCTCGTATAAACACAACTTTAAATGTGGCACACTAGAAGTTTGAACGCGACCATTCACTACCAAAAAATAAGGGATTACTAACGTGTATACTGTTCATTGTTTTTGCCACGTCACCATTTAGTAATGTGTCACTTTTGTGTTACGTTACTAAAATATTTTGGTAGCATGCTAAGTTGACACGTTACCAAAATAATAACTATTTAAAAAAATTATTTGAATATATAAAAATTATAAATCATTAAAATTATTTAATAATAATAAAAAAACTGTAGATATATATAGATCTAAGATATTATATATAAAGTAACCTCAGCATGTATATATATAACTTAATTTATATATAGTAACTTATTTAATATATATCTAGGGTTATATATATAGTAACCATGGCATGTATATATATATAAGTAATTTTTTGTAAATTTTTTTTATTAAACCGATAGTAATTTTGTTCATTATTTTTTTGTAACTACATTAATATATATCTAGGGTTATATATGTAGTATCCTAGATTTTAACAGTCTTATTTTAGAAATATTTATTTAATAATATTCAGTAATGATAATTACTCTTGAGATCTTAATAGAGCATATGAATATTATAGGAATAAATATTGAGTTTATAATGAAGTTTAATGTTATATGGGAGATTATATTCTGATTATTTTATTGGAATAATAAGAAAATTTGTCATGATGAGTAAGGTTCCAAAACATTCGTGTGAAGCCATAATGTATGAAGCTTGCATATAAGCATTCAAAGCTATGAATAGTATAAATTATGAGTAAATGGGGGGTGACTCAATGCAAGATATTACTTCAATTACTCAACGCAAGATATTAGTTCATGCAGCTAGAACCTACGTTGTTAGAAGAGAAGAGAAAGAAGAGAAAAGGGGAAGAAAAACCATGATGAAGAAAACATAATGATGAAGGAAATTTCAAGATGGCATTTCTTAACAAATTGTAGAATAGCTCGGTTAGTGAAGCTAGCTGACGCCTGCGTCCAAACTGTCTTCCTATTTATACCGGACATGTACCGATATTTCACCAATAAATAGCTCGATCGATTATAGTTTTCTTCATTCAGAGATTCTTCTATTTCTCTCCCAGAGATTACGTATTAAGAGTTTTGAGAAAGATAGTTATATTTTAGTAGTAAGATTTTGGAGCTACTTCAAGAGGAGTGCTAGGTATAATTCTTTTATCCCTAGTTTATGTCAATTTTAGTTATTAAATTATATTGTTTATATTAATCGGGAAAGTATGATTGAATATCTCGGGAATGATATTATATTCAATCATCATTTTTAAATATTATAAAGGTGTCATTGTGCTGCCTAGATTTTAGTAGGTACTACACAATAGCGCAGTTGTAATGCCCAAATGATATTAAGATATTTTAGATGTCATTATGATACCTAAATAGTATCCATATATTTTAAATATGGCATTATACTACCTAAATTTTAGGATTAATGCAAAGTAAGAAAATAATGTTTTCGAGGTATTTTAGAGATCTTAGGATTTGAAATAAGACTCATAAATAAGAAGTGAAAGAATACTTGATAATGTATAAGGTATTGTGTTAATGCAAAAAGTGTACGGAAGGAAACTACGTATAAGGAATTTAAGCTCTTAAGGTAAGTTCAAACTTACTGATCCTGCATTATTTTACAAAAGCATGTTATATATATTTTGTTGAGTACAACCATTTTAATTGAACAAATGAACGTATGTACAAAAAAGAATCATGTATGAATGTATGTAAGACCCTTGCGGTTAAGTGGGGTAACACTTAACACCTCAAAGCTATGAGAGGGGAAAATTATTAGCAATCTTGCGGCTAAGTGGGGTAACACTTAGCAAACTCCAGGGAATAAGTGGGAGTATAATTATGCTTATTATGTTATAAAGTAATGATGTTATAATGATGTTATAATGCTATAATGTTATAATGTATGATGTGCATTGATTCAAACTGATGATTTGCTTAATATGTTATGAATTGTTTTTATCGCTTTTGTTTATTAATTAGCCAAATACTTATTAAAATAAAATTGTGAAAATCTTGCATACATGGCTAATTAGTATACATATGCGGTAAGACACATTTACAAATAAAGGTTGGCTCTCATAATAAATGATTGGTTTGCTTGAACTTACTGAGTCGTAGACTCACACTTTTTCTATAAAATTTTTATAGATGTGATTGAGGAATGAAAAGAAGACACAGACCGATATGGGTGTCCTACCTTTGATATATAGGACATACATGAGGCTTTGATTGCTAAAGAACTAATTTATTAAGTTGTGTAATTATTTAAGTTTTTATAAGTTTGTAATTTGGAAGACCACGTATGTCAACTAATGGGTACAATAAGGTTTTATCACTTTGTGAAATACGCCGCTTGTGGCAGTACTTTTGATGATTAGTTACTTGATGTTTTTATTAACAACATGTGAAGTTTAAATTGGAAGCTTTGGTATATTTATGTTATGATGAGAACTCTGATGGTAGAAGTAAAAAGTATATTCCGCTGCATATGACGTATATATGAAGTAGTGTCTCTCGAGTATTTAGATAAATCATTTTACCAATTGATGAAAAGTCAGGGCGCTACAATATATATACTAATTGAATGAAAATATTAATAGGGTTTAGTATGTGAATCACCAATCGCATAAACTTACAAAGTGATGAGTATCTAATTAAGAATTGGATAGAATGTAAGAATTCTATATTGTTGTGAGTGCACTTGTGAGTGTTGTGTCCCACATTGAGAAAATATAAAGAAGAGAGTGCTTAATATACCTAAGTGGACCTTAGCCCATTAGCTTAGGCTTTTGGGCTAGAGTTGTGTTCAATTATATATATTAATGCGCTCTTGGTAAAAACTCCATATCGCTTTAATCTCCCAACAAATGGTATCAGAGCTATGGTTACTTTCCTGGGACGGGTGTCTGGATGCGTCGGGTTTAGAGTTGTGTCAGTCTTCCGCAACTCTTGACGTGAGACACTCTTGGAATATAGAAAGACTCACAAGTGAGGGGGAGTTTGGTCAATGTGAAGAGACTCACAAGTGTGGGGGAGATTGTTGTGAGTGCACTTGTGAGTGTTGTGTCCCACATTGAGAAAATATAAAAGAAGAGAGTGCTTAATATACCTAAGTGAACCTTAGCCCATTAGCTTAGGCTTTTGGGCTAGAGTTGTGTTCAATTATGTATATTAATGCGCTCTTGGTAAAAACTCCATATCGCTTTA